>OY728166.1:1176780880-1178030880 GCA_963277665.1 Viscum album
CTCCCCACCATTATGGATTTCAACCAAAAAGAATTATCTACTTGAATAGGGGAAGGTATTGTGCCTACATGTAGTTATCCCTATATAATGAGCACTTATAATCATTTTCATTCATCCAGATAACTCGAAAAGTGTAACAATTTTCCCCTTAAAAGATATCCTCATGCTAACCGTGAATCTACACTCAATAACCATAAAAGAATTATTTATCATCAATGATTTTCTTACCCCAGTTAATCATATCCAACAGACCATCAATATTCCTCTACATGTTTGACATGATGAAGATGTCATGAACGTAGTCTAACAATGGTTTGAATTATATATGATTCACAATCTTGCATATCATCCAAAAAAATTTATAATGTATTGATAATACTTATAGGAAATCTTATTCCATAAAAATATCAATAAATAAAGGTATGAAGGACCATTATGAACACATAGTGTCCCTAAACAAACTACAAGGTACCTCATATTTTTTCACATTGGAATTATATTGTAAATGATTTATCCTTACTCTCTCGTAGATGATCTTCACCATCACTATCATTTATCAGACTAACTTTGAAGCTATAAGTGATGATTCTTCCAAACCATTCCCAAAATATAGGAACCTTTTGGATTTATAATTAATTTCCTAAAAAAGATCTATAATGATATTATATTGATATATGTATTTTTGTGAAAACACTAAAAATTATATGGTATCCTCCTTTCACAGGAAAATGTAAAACATGAACGCCTATAGTATTTTATCTACATTGTACATTGTTTTCTAATAATGGTTGTCATTATAATGGTGTAATTCCATTCTACTATATAATTGAAACCCATACAGGTTTTTCAAGACATTCTAATGTCGGGATATGAAGACATTGTCATTTTTCTATACAAAAGTAAAGGGGAAAATTTCCCAAACAATATCATTCAAGTAAAATATGTTTTATAATTCCACAATTTACTACTCTATGATTATAAGGAAATGGGTTAATACCTTCAAATGACCAAGAATCCCCCCTATTAAATTAGTATTTAACAATATAATTGAAAATATATTCACGAATTCCAAGGATATTTTATCCCAAAACCATTCTGGTACCTCAAGGAGATGGGGTGAACCCATTTAACATAATGACATAATTAACTTGATGATTTTTAATGAATTTAGAGAAAAAAATTACATAAATCTTCTCTATCATTAGTCATAAATACTATGTTAGATGTATTTGAATATATTTTCTACTCCATGATATACCCCAAAGTGAGATGTATTGAAATCATGTATCACGTCATATTAATTCATGATTAGTGTAATCATACACCATTTCAATAGAATGAAATCCTCTATACCGTTATAAAATCTGTTTGGATCATTTCATGTAAACATTTGACTGGTTATTACCACACCATCACCATCACAAAGCAATTCTACTATTACGCATTTGTGGATTAGATGGGTGGGGTTTTCACAATCATAGATCAATGGTATACTTCTATTGTCTCACTATACTAGGAAAACATCAATGTGCATATATCCAATTATACCTCACCTAGTAAACGAGAATAATAATTTCAATTTATAGAATCATCCAATATATTCCACTTCCCAAATGAAATTACTATCCCAAATTCATATCCCTCTAGGAACTCCAACCACTACCAATATCTCATATTTAGATCTTTCTGAGTGAAGATATACCAAATACTATTATGTTTGGTATAAACAAAACACCATTGAAAAAGAAGGTAGTGTTTCCAATTATTCAGTTTACTCCACAACTACCTTCTCTAATTCATTACTTTCGTAGTTCGTATTATGTGTTGTTAGATTCATAGTTCATTAGGATATCAAAACCTACTAATAAATCAATTTTCCTTCATGATATAATCTCGAATAATTTTATAACAGTTTTTATATATCCTAATTTTTTATAATACACATGATGTGATTTATTTTCACCTTCTATCACAACACCTTCATGGTCGTACGAGACTTCTCCTTATATATAAAAGGACACCCATTTCAGTTAATGAAATACATGGGAGTAATAATTTGGGAGATGTATATAATGAATATCTGTTAATATTTTACATCCCTAGAATCATGAAATCTAAATAAAACTATTAATTGGATCCCGGGATAAGAATCTTTTATCATCAGTGGGTTTATATAAACTCCCTACTCATTTATTTCATACACTATGAAGATTAATTTTATTATCCATAAGTTAATAATGGGATTTCTTCCATAAAGATAATAATATATATCTATGTAAATGATCTCCATCAAATTATTTGACTTCCCATTGTAAAATATATAAGAATTTTATTTATAATTGCCACGAAAAAACATATGTAGAAGATTCTTAATGATATAGTTCATGAGTTTCTTAAGAATGTTGTGGTTATCAACCACACCAATGGGTTTTACAGTGAACTATTAAATATGGTAGTGGAATTGGAATGTCTTATCAAGTAGGTCTCCCTCTCGAAACCATAGATTTTGAAATCATGATAAAATACTGTACTTTGAGAAAATTTATTTCTATTTTAATTGATCAATTTGTTCATTAATTATATATAGTGAATACTTATTATTAACAGTTACTAGACTCAGTTAAATATATTCCACATATAATATTAAACTCATGTCAATCTTTTTAGTTATTAGTATTGAGATTCCATGGGTTTTAAACTCAATTACAAAATTCCTTCCACTAGAGGGCACTAGAAATGATTCTATAGCTCATTATTATGGATAATATCTATCCGATATGATACTAAATCTATAAAATTACACCCATACTAAATATATTTAAATTAATATAACACTCAATGAGGTAGTAACGAGTTAATTTTTTATGGAAAATATCTATGTAATCAAAAATCAATGTTTGAAATAAATAATCTATTGATTTTTATATAAAATCAATCAAGTCTTCCAAATAATGAAATAATATATTTTCTACCATGAATATGATCCCATCCCTCTTTTAATTAAAAATCATCTAATGGTTGAATTAAAATATTTAACCATCCACTTAGGACCACCGCATCATTTATTGAAATCAATCAATCTTGGTTTGGATGATGATAGATTTTCTATAAAAAAACAAAACAAAAAATACCATTTACAATATGAAAAAAATCCCAAAAAATATATTGATAATCCACAATGTTTGATTTATGAGAAAATTGTTTTCATCATAGAATCTCGTCAAGTAGATGTTTCCAACAATATGTATAATGGTGGAGGCCCAACAAGAATATCCATTTAATCGACAATTGATATGTTAAGAATATAATAATTATCCCTTTACCTATGAAAACTATAACTACATTATATAAGTCATAGATCGTCCATCATATAATATTGGGAGCCTCTGAGTCATGACCTTAAAATACATATAACTGACCATTTCCATTTCTTATAGATCCATGACCCTAATGGTGTCCATAAGATGGTATTTGTGTCTATATCATATCAAAACATCATCCATCTATTGTGTGTGTAATATCTACCCTTCCATGAACACCTTCATATGGTTTCTCTAGGTCATGTTGTTATTGAAAACTCTGTGGTCCATCGACTAAATGCTTGTATAATTTCTCATAATGGTGTATGATTTCATAGTTGATATATACATTCCAATCATTTTAATACAATGAAAACTCCATTTCCTAACTGGAACCTCTCTATGGCCCCTAGGATTCATATTATCTTGTTTGAGATAGTACATGACAATTCTACTAGTTTTATGACACTGATTTTTGATTTCATCCTCTTCGTATTCAGATATCTTCACCATGGGGAGTGCTTTTAGCACAATCTTCCTTTGAATTATCAACAAAAAATACATCTATTGGAATGTTATGATCCATCAATATAGTATAATTGGGTGTGTAATGAGGCACAACTCCAGTAGGAATATATCATTTCTGGAAACAGTAAAATTACCTCACATAGATATATATATCCTGAACCTTGACATGAGATTATCTTTTGAATTTATTAATCCACTACTAATATTCAATTACTAATAATCCAACATGATGAATCGTGGATTCTCTTTGATTTTTAGTTATCATAGAGTTGTCAAGAAATACTCTTCTTGAAAGGGGTACTTGAAATTCATATGGGAACGTGTCACCTAAGAATGATTATGTGTAGTCAATCAATACCATTTTCAAATCCAATTATATAGAGTACATAATTCTATCATACACATATAATTAAATGGGGTTAATATGTGATAAAATATTAATACACAAGACACTAACTAGTCCACCAAAGCCTACAAGTCTAGATCACATAGAAACCCATGCACTCCTTATATTAGAATCTCATGAGGCATAATTAGCGTACTTCCATTATGAAACAATATAATTTTACTAATTTTTTGACTAATAATATTTTAAAAATCTTCATGCACTATCACGAGTAGGCATGGAAAATTATTAACTATTTGAAATGATTCTCAATTAACACAAAGAGGGAACACCTTCTGATTCATCCCACAAACTAAGGACTCATTTCTGAGATAAACCTCATAATGATCTATCTTGGAATCTATATCAGGTTTCTTCATAAGGGTACCAAGAAATATATATGGTCTACCGCAACCAGAATAGATAACCTGGAAGTTAATTTAGTAATTAGGTTGAATCCCCAACATTGTCATATATGATGGACGTGCAGACCAAAAATTATAGACCTTGTAAAACTAGTTTTATTATGTTTGATAACATGTGACATAATAAAAAAAATAAAAAATTAAAAAAAATTATATGAAAAATTTTATTAATATTATAATAACAACTAATACTTTAAAAAATTAAAAGTTAATCCTTTTGTATTTGAAATAATTAATTTGAGTAAATGTTGAAGGATTTATTTTCAGTAAAATTAATTTTCACTATTATTTTTTATTTAAATATTTAATTTAAAAATTTTATAGATTAAATATTACTAAAAAATACATTTTATAATTCCACAACACAATGTTTTATTTAGAATCTACCTTTTTATTAAAGGGATTTGTTTGATGAAAAATATGAATTCTGTGAAAATTTATCATTTTTAATAATTTTATAACTATGTAATATTATAATATAAGATTAGTAAATCATTTAGGTAAAAATATATATTAATTGAATTAATTTATGAATATAAAAATATTTATTGAACTTATAAACCCTATTTCTAGTATTTTTAAAAATAAATTAAAAATGATGACTAATAAAAATTGCAATCTATATTTCTTTATAATTATATTTTCTGAGGAAGTAATTCAATTTATCAATCAATTTAAACTATAGTAAAAAATTATACTTTTAATAAAAGTAACTAATGTCATAATAAATCAGTATCTATTAATAAATTATCTTGTTCCTTCATTTTTAATCTAAATGTCATTTATTTCCTAAAAATATGTTTTTACATATTTTTTGTATTTATTTTAAATTAAAAATTTTAATTCCATAAAATCAATATATGGTGAAATGGTTTATAAATTATAAATAACATGGTTCAAACTATTTAAATGGTTATATAATAATTACTTCCATTAATAATATTTACTAACGATAAAAATTAATTTCCATCAAAGAACTAAATTATGGAAAATACTAAAATTTTAAAAATAAGCCAAAAACACTCAATGATATATCAAAAAAGGATATGATAAGGTCAATTTCGACCAAAAAATACATTAACATTACGTTTTTTTCTATTTCTGATCTCTTAAACATTAAATATTAACATTAGATTATTCAAAATGTAATGATCACTTCCAAAACTACTCTTCTTTAAACATATAAATATGTAACACATCCACCACTTCTAGACTCACATATAAATATAAATTATTATTAAAATATTAACGTCTTAACCTTATAGAATAATATACTATTTCGATAAGCCTTGTAACATGTCTATTTTTTTAAAATAATATATATCACTGTGTTTTATAAGAAGAAACTCAAACTTCCAATCCAAATATCACTTTATCATAGTCTTTTAGTTTACTCTATTACCTAAAAAATAATCTATGTCCATATTAATAAAAGTATATAATCATAATTATTAAATTAAAAGTTATTTTTCATAATTTTAAAATAGTTATTAAATTCTTTTGATCAACTAATAGTAAAATAACAATGATAGTGTGTTCATGTGGACTATTGTGTCTATGAAGTGATGTTGTTGATTTATCAAAATCACTACTCAATGATTTTATTAGGGATTTATTTTATGAATTAATAAGTTTTATATTTCTAAAATTAAATTCAGAAGTTATAATTTTTTAATATAAAATCATCCATTCCCTTAATTGAGAGATGGGATCAATAATCCAGGGTAAACCTGAATACCACCTCCATGAAAAAAAATGTTTATTTATCATCACTATATTAACATGATAGTTATTATAATGTATTTAATGCTAATATATTGTTTTATTTATTGTTTAATTTTATTTATTTGTTATATTATTATTTTTTAAATACAATCCTTTAAGTATTAAATCAGAATAAAATGTTACCATTTTAGTTGATTTAATTTACTTTGTAATTAATGTTATAAAAAAATATATAATAAAAAAATATTTAATTTCATATCATTTTAATATCATACAATAATGTTATACATAATATTATTTGTAATTTTTTAATAGTGTTTATTATATTTAAAATTTATTTTAATATAAGAAAAAATCTTCATTAAATATGTTGAAATTTAGTACAACATGATTTCCTTTTACACAAGTCATGTTCAAGTATTTTACAAAGTGAATAATTGGAATTTACTAATAATTTTAAAAAATATTGTATTTTTTCTTGAATTATTTTAGAATGGTTATCTTTATACCACTTTTTCACAATTTAACTCATCTTCATAATGTTATTATAAATAGTAACAGAATATTATAAATCTCTATAATTAAGAAAACACTAATATTTTAATATATAGGTTATATTTTGGTATAATGTAATTATAAAAATATAAAAATGAAATATTAAGGTTATGTAAAAACCATTAAAATGGTTATTTTCATTATAGAGGAGGCTATAGAATGGTTTAATAAGCTATAATTTAATGTTAAGGATTTCAACTAAAATTTATCCTGATGAAACATGTTTCTTATAAAGAACCTAACTTTTTTTATTTTATTGTATATTATTCCTCATTGATATATTATATAATTAAATAGTCATTGGGAATTTAAAATTAATGTATATATAAATCTAACTCCTTATCAAGAGATTGTGTGTTATTCGCCTTAGATTTTAATGCTTTTTCATACCTTACTACTTATCATGGAACATAATCAATCCACCTGGACTGTAATAAATCAAGATTTATCGATTCCAAAATATGATACTATAATTATGTTTTTACTCCTTATATTATTGGGATATTGTATGTCAAAATAAATTTTCACTCCTTAATGATTATATTGTTATCCAAAAAACATTTTTTTGTTATGTTTAATTCCCATTTCAATTGTTGGATATTTCTTCACTATAGTTGATTTTACATCACGAAAAAATATCACTAATATATTGAATTTTCCCCATTGGTAATTATATACACATTTATATATTAAATAATATATTTTATTATCATTATAAAGCAGAGGGTTACTGATAAAGAGATTTTAAAATCATAAAATATATTTTCATTTCTATCAAATCATATTCTTCCATTTGACCTTAATTTTTTATCATATTCTATATATTATATTAATTTATAATTATTGTAATTTGTTTTTATATTTTTTTATTATTCTTCTCCAAAACATTAATGAATGATTTCTGAAAAGTGGCATTAAATTCACATCACTATAAGATTATATATTGTACCACGATCTAAGAAAAATAATGTTTTTGATTTATCTTATATTTGAAAAGTATAAATCTCATATGGAGTAATATATTTTTTTAGAAAATTTATATTTTCTAAATTAACTATATTTCTGGGGGATATTTATTTTTTGGTTTCAAAATATTATTTTTTTAATTAGTACAATTTGGAAAAGATATGAAACCCAATGGTTCTTAGTAGTTATTAATGTTATGTTAATGACTTAGAATTTAAGTGGAATTAATGTGTATTAATAACAGTGGGTGGGGTCCAATATAATGATGTAATACATTATTTAATGATTTATATCTCATTATATAAGGATGTAATGTGTGTAATATTTTTTTGTTAACAACATATTTTGAGACAATTATATTTTTAATAATTCAAGAGTTGTAATTTTTTCCATTAAAATGTGTGGATTGTGAATTGTGTTTTTCAACTAGATGGATAATGGAAAAAAATATGACGACATGAAATATATAATTTTTTCATTCATAATATGAGGCATTGAAATTTTTTTCCTTATAATATGATGTGTGTGGATTTTTTTATTCCCAATAAGAAGAGTGGGAATTTTATTTTGTTCTTAAAAGGATGATTTGCCATTTTGTTTTTACACTAAATGAAGAATGGGATTTTGGTTTATTTTGAAAACGAAGAATGGAAATACAATTTATTCATAATTATATAATAACCCCATTCTTATTTGTTGTTTCTAAATTTATTTTTTATTATATGTGTCAAAGAAATTTTACAATTCCAAGCTATATTATTTTGACTTTGCACTTTGTATCATGTTTATTTTCTCATAATTTGAAAATATTTTTTACGATATATGTTATTTAATGAGATTTCATGCCATTATATCATGTATTTTTTAAAAATATTACTATTTCATGATCTTTTGTTATGATATTCCTCCACTTCTAACATTTTACCAAATTTTTTTGATATAATATTTAATAACATGTTCACTAGTATTCCATTAATGATCATTCAAGATTATCCATTTAATATATTTTCCTTTTTGAGGAGATGAAGTTGAGTATTACATATAAGGTGATTAGAGGTGGAAAATGAGGATTTAATGGAGAAATGTTTAACAATATTGGAAAAATCATTCTTATGTAATTGATCCTCAATAACACTTAACCTTCCATTATTAGGTTTATTAGATGTTTAATGTGTTTTAATGATTATATTTGTAGGACCTCAGGACACCCTGAGAGGAGAGTGGTGAATCAGGGTGTCAACATTTTCTTTTAAATTAAAGGATATCGTTCCCAAGTTGGTACGAACTAGTTGAACTTGTATGATGGATATGATCAACAATCAAACATTCGCATGCAAAAGTGATGATAGAGAAATTTTTACTTGGTTCACCATTAAGGGCTACGTCCAAGGAGCATACGCCGACACAAGTTGTCGGTCATACATAATTCCACCAACCTTCACTAGATGTGGATTACAATGGTTCGGGAACAATCACTATGTCCCAGGCTCACTGCCTTTACAATTGTTCAGGGATAGCTCACTATGTCTGTCAGGTCACTTCTGTCGACTCCCCTTGACTCACTACCGTTGGTGAAGCCCCACTCAGTTAATAGACGTGAAGGTCTCTTCAATATATTTGCATTGAAGTCTTTGTCTCTGCTTAGATCGAGACTCTGCTTGCCTCATAGACTGGAATTGATGCACTAGAACACACAGAACCACTGAAGCAGATAACTTGAATGTGCAGACAAGCTTCATTGACAATTGCATGCAACAAAAACCCTTTGCGCACAAAACCTTCATATTGCGCGCAACACCAACCCTTTGGGCACAAAACCTTCCTATTGTGCACAAAATTTCCTTTTTCCCGCAGAAAGATATTTCATGCCACAACACCCGTTTTCACGCAACTGAATCTTTACGCGCATCTCTTCCTTTTTCGCGCATCCTAGAATTTTCCGTGCAATCCAGAATATTTCGCACAAGACCTTTACATGATCCTTTTTCACGCATCAGACCTCGAATCTTCTCTATGTTTTCAACCATACCGAAAGAAGGAGGTCACCTCAAATTTATAGGCATCTGAGACCCTCACGTGCAAAATCCTCTGTGGCGCGTAAAACCTCTCATATGGCGCGTAATATTTCGTGCAAGTATTGTTTTTCACGCACTTCACCATATTTTCCATGCAGCCCATGCCTTTGCCACGTTTCGATGTTTTGATTCCGCAACATTGATTGCGTGAAAAACTTCCCTCCACTATTTCATGCACCACGTTTTTTTGCGCACAAACCCACTGTTTTCGCACCCCACTCAAATATTTTGCGCAAAACATTTATTTTTCGCGGACCACTTCCTCTTTTCACCTGCATGCTTTTACCAACAATCCATGTCTTCATTTTTTTATTTTGAGGCCCAAAAATTTGGGAAACACTGGGAAACGATGCCACCTTCAATATTGTTCTCTGCTAGAACTATATGATCACTTTGCTGGCACACATTCTGAACATCCACTGAGGATTGTCAACAAACACAAACCATACTCCAATTCATGCATAGAATACCATGGTTCCAACAATCTCCCCTTTGGGTTTGTTGGCAATCAGAAAATAAATTCAATATATCCCCATCCATGTGGAAACCAAAAATACAATAATCAACTCAGACAACACTCTAAGTCTACATGAGCAATGCTCGGTGTAGAAAACAAGAGAGGAAGCTTGAATTGGGTTTCAATGATTGGGAATTCTCAATGACACACAAGAAGCATGACATGACCGATGAATTCCTTCTCATCCATCTCATCCTATCACTGACACTGAATTCGTTACATGCCCAAGAAGCATGGAATGACCGATGAATTCCTTCTCATCCATCTCATCCTATCACTGACACTGAATTTGTTACACGATTGAACATGCCTGAATTTATTCCATTCTCCCCCATTGAAAATAAACCCAAAGACTAGTAATTTATTCAATGTTCTGCTCAAACCATACTCCCCCTGGATAGTATCTCCGCCATTAACCTACATCACATCCATAAACAGATAGAAAAGGTTATCATAATCAGGGAGAGGGGAATCTCAGATCCTCCTTATGCAGTAGGAGGTGGATGAACACCGAGGTTCAACCGATGTAGTTCAAACACAGCTGCTAACAGTAGTTTCATCAGGATATCAGGTACCTTCTCATCAGTTCCCACCTGATCCATTCTAATCACCCCTTGCTCAACTTTTTCTTTGATAAAGTGATACCTAATTTCAATATGTTTTGTATTATAATGACGAACGAGATTCATCTTAAGATCAATTGTGCTCTTGTTATCATTGAAAATTACCATTGGTTGATTTACCTCATCACCAATATCTATATGTTGTTTCTTCATCCATAACAGTTGAGTGCATGCCTTTGTGGAGGATAAACACTCAGCTTCAGAAGTACTAAGAGAAGTACTTTCTTGTTTCTTTCTCAACCAACCGACACAGTTATTACCAATAAAGAATGCTCCACCACTGGTGGACATTCTGTCCACAACATCGCCAGCCCAGTCAGCAACAGAAAATGGAAATAATTCACAGTCCCTTCCTGTAGAAAAGTATAATCCATAATTTTGAGTACCTTGAATGTACCTTACGATTCTTTTTACTGATACCATATGTTCCTCCTTTTAATTACTCTGAAAGCGGGCTGCAATGCATCTGGAAAATACAATATCTGGCCATGTCACTGTCAGTTATAATAGGATCCCAATAATCCTCCTGTACATGGTGGGATCTATAGATTTCCCATCCTCATGCTTTCCATGTTTGGTTCCAACTGAAATCGGAGTTGACTTTGGTTTGGAGTCTTTCATATTAAAATTCTTCAGCTTCTCTCTTGCATACTTTTCCTGAGAGATAAAAGTGCAGCTTTTCCATTGATTCACCTACTGTCCCAAGAAATATGTGAGCTCCCCAATCATGGACATTTCAAATTCTGATTTCATATGATTGGAAAATTCATCCACTGATTTCTGCCTACTACCACCAAATATAATGTCATCGACGTAAATGAGAACCATGAACTGATCTTTCAGGGAATTATTCACATAGAGATTGTGATCTACTCCTCCTCTTTTGAATTCCAGCTTTTTGATATAAGAATATAGTCTGGAGTACCACGCCTGTGGTTCCTATTTCAAGCCATAAACTGCTTTCTATAGCTTTCAAACCTTTGATTCATCAGCACCAGGAATAAATCCCACTCGTTGTTCAATGTATACTTCTTCTTCGAGAACACCATTTAAGAATGTTGTCTTGACATCCATTTGATAAACTTTATATCCTCTTTGTAGAGCCATGGAAAGGAAAAGCCTGATTGACACCATTCCAGCCACTGGAGCAAAGGTTTTTTCAACATCAACACCTTTAATCTGAGAATACCCTTTATATATAGCAGTCAAGCCTTGTTTTTGATAACACTTCCATGCTCATCAAACTTGTTCTTGAATACCCATTTTGTTCCAATCACATTTTTACATTTAGGTCTCGGGACAAGATCCCATGTCTGATTCTTGTCAATCTAATCTAATTCTACATTCATAGCCTTCACCCAGGATTCATCCTTTGTAGCTTTTTTAAATGAGGATGGCTTCACAACTGACAGAAATGCAGAAGGTGTGTTATTACTCATCCCCCTTGTCTATGTGATTGCATTCCTATCTCCAATTATGTTATATGGATCAATTTCTACTCTTCGATTTCTCTTATGAGGTTCAGTCACATTCTCACCATCCAAGATTTCCTCTTCAGATTCTTCATCTTAGTCAACATCATGATGTGACCCCTGAGTGTTTTTCACACCTTCCTCTATTTTGGTATTTGTATTTACTCTATGTTCACACTCATCATCATCTTCTATATCATCAACATAGCTATTATTGGAAGCACTTGGGGTTTTCCCTTCAATTATCTTAACATCTTTGCTTTCCAAAATCCTCCCTATGCATTTATTGAGACACTTAGAGGCCTTGTTGTTCATTGGATATCAAAGAAAAAATCCTTCATCAGCATTGTCTCCAAACTTCCCTTCATTTCCTTCTTTATTCTGGACGCAACATTTTCTTCCAAAAACACAGAAGTATTTCAACGAAGGCTTCCTTACTTGCCACGATTCGTATGGTTTCTTTGTTTCTCCCATATAAAGACCTTTTTGATTCTGAATGTGAACTGCAGCTTCAACAACCTCTTTACAATAATGGCGAGAGATACCACTCTCAATCAACATAGTCCTGGCCATATTGTTGACCTATCGATTCCGATGCTCAAAAACTCCATTTTGTTGTGGAGTTCCCACAGTAGCTACCTCATGTTGTATTCCATGTTTTAATATGTAATTTTCAAACTCTATGGACATGTATTCCCCTCCATTGTCATATCGCATGACTTTTATTGTCTGTCCAGTATCATTCTCAGCAATCTGGCGATAATTTTTCATGCAATCAAGTACTTGTCGCTTCCTATGAATCACCATTACACAAGCCATTCTACTATAATCATCAATGAAAATGATGAAGTACCTTTCTCCATAGGTTCCAGCGACATTTATTAGGCCACATACGTCTGTATGATTGAGATCAAGAAGATGTGATACCCTTTTCTTCTTTGGCTGATATGAACTACAAACCAACTTCCCATGAATACAAGCAACACAAGACATTTCCCATTCACGTTTTATAATGGGAATATCCATGACTATATTCAGAAAAGAAATATTTTCTATGTCTTGTTGGTTAATGTACCCCCGCCTTCAATGCCACAAATTGTTTTCTTCTTCAATAGAAAAATATAAAGATTTCACTTTGTCGTCAACCTGATATAAGTTTCCATCTATTATGCAGCCTTTCATAAGAGAATTCCCTATTTTTCCTTTTATAGTGAAGCCTTTTTGATTGAAGGTTACTATGAGCCCTGAGTCACAGAGTTGACTTACACTGAGGAGATTGTGGCGAAGTCCGTCCACATAAAGAACTTCAGTCTTCTTTAGCTCCCCGTTTGTGAGAGTAGTATTCTCACTGCCTTTAATCTTCAAAGAACCATCATTACCAAACCATACTATTCCATCAACCTTCTTTTCAATGTTCTTCAAAAGGTCATAATTTCCCGTCATATGGGAAGAGCATCCACTATCAAGGATCTAAGAGCTACTGCTCTTTGTAGCATTGAGGGCTACTTCTGCAAGATTGGATTTCTCGATCTTCTTCTTCACTTTCCATGAGATATTTGATTGAGAATGGGATACTGATGACCTTTTAATACTTAATTCCACATAATCTGATTCTTCATACCAATAATCTTCTTCTAGAGGGGAAAAATTGTATGTGAGAACAACATCATCAGGAGTATGAAAACTGGATCATCTTTTAGTGTTGTATGAATTTCTCCTGTCGTACCACTGCCTGTAATACATAGCTTTATGGAAAAAGTTAGAACAATTAAAACAGTTACCATAGAAGATATTTCTTCAATAAGATGGAGGATATAAAATCGGTCTCCTTTTCTGACTTCCAAGATCTTCCCCATTCAAGTAGCTCCTTGCCTCTTCGCAATATGACAAGGTATGACCCAGATAACCACAAAATTGACACTTCATGAGAGGAAATGTCTTTTCAATTGAATTTCACCTCATGCCTTCTTCCTTGGGAGAATAGTTTAACTCCATGTCATTTCCAAATTTTTAACGATAATTTTCATTTCTTCTTTTAGTTTGGATTGAGGGTTCCTTTTTCAGCATTTTAGGTAATGTTTCAGCATGTCCAACATTCATCTTGTCATTGTTTTGGTTCTTAACGTCCAGCAGTTGATGTCTGAGCTTCACGGCCACTTCCACTCTTTCCCATGCAAGTGGGTCTTTTATCACTTAAGATTTTTTCAACCCCATCTGAACCACACTTGGCTCTTGCTAGTAATTCTGAATCTGGTAATCTTCCGAAATTAATTTTCTTCTTTCCCTCATTTTTTGTTGATTGACATTCAATTTTACTTCCAAGAGTAACAAATTCTTCCTAAATTCCCTCAACAGTCTTGTACTTCTCTTCTAGTCTGGATGAAAGGTCATTTTTGACATTTGCGTGTTCTTCAATTTTATGCTTTAGTTCCACTACATCATATGTGCTTTCAAGGATTTAAGACTAAACTCTCACTTGTTCTTCTAGTCATTCAATCTCTCCTTCAAGCTCATCAACATATTCTGATGATTCTTCCACCATTTCCTTCCACTTATTACATCTCTTACATTTATTCTGAATCTTGGAAAATGCATCCTTAATTTGAGTCTTTGAATCACCATTAGAAATAATCTGATTATCTCTGTTTTTATTGACCAAGGGTTCTGACTTTTCAATTGTAGCCATCATGGAAGCATGCATTCCCATTTTAAATTCGGGTTCTTCATCTTCTTCACAAAATTCAGTATCCTCATCTTCCTCTTCACAGACAAAACCCTTCCTCTGTATTTTCTTTCCAGATTTGAAGTCTCTCTTTTTGAAAAATCTTTGTCAAGGTTTCTCGATGTTCTCATCATCACTATCTTCATCATTGATATTTCTTAAACATTGAGAGGCAATGTGCCCAACTATTCAACAATGAAAACATGTGAGAGGTAACTTCCCCTTGAATTTCCCTTTTCCCTTCTGGAACTTCTTTGCAATGAGAGAAAGAATCTCTTTTTTCTTCTCCATCTTCACCGGCTAATATCTATTGATATTTTCAGTTTATCCATGGCCTTGAATGCCATTTCCTTTCTCACACGAGTCATAGAAACTTCCATTTTGACTCTCATTTCGTATGCTACCAAGATGCTCAGTAGATCATCCATAGAAAGTTTGGAACGATCTCTTTCATCAAGGGATGAAACCTTTCCATTGTACAGGGGTGGAAGACTTCTTAATATTTTCTTTACAATATCAATGTTTTTGATTTCTTCGCCTAGACCCCATATTGCTGCAACCACTTCAGTAATTCGATTGAAGAATGAGTCTGCATTCTCGTCTGGGTGAATCTTTATATCATCAATCCGATTGTGCAGGACTTGTAATTTTTCCTCCTTCACTTTTCTATCTCCATTATAAATATTTTTGAGTTTATCCCACATGGAATTTGTTTAAGTGAAACTCATCACCTTTAGAAAGATCTGATCAGAAAGAGCTGCAGTTAGTGAATTTTGTTCTTTAGCATCTACATCAAGAATCTTCCTGTCTTTTTCAGTCATAGCCAGGCCTATTGGATCATTGACTTGTATTCCTTGCACAGTGGAAAACAGAACATCCATTCCAAGAGATCTTAGATGGGATCTCATCCTGTTCTTCCAGATTTGAAAATTACTTCCATCGAACAGAGGGACTCCTCTAACACGGACTGCATTCTCCATAGTGACAAAGGACAGATTCAACGCCAGCAACCTCCCTCTGATACCACTTGTAAGACCACGGGACACCATGAGAGGGGAGGGGTGAATCATGGTGTCAACTTTTTCTTTTAAATTAAAGGATCTTGTTCCCAAGTTGGTAGGAACTAGTTGAACCTGTATGAAGGATATGATCAGCAATCAAACATTCACATGCAAAAGAGATGACACAAAAAATAGTACTTGGTTCACCACTAAGGGCTACATCGAAGGAGTATATGCCGACAAGTTGTCGGTCATACCTAATTACACTAATCTTCAATAGATGTGGATTATAGTGGTTCAGGCGTAGTCACTCTGTCCCAGGCTCACTGCCATTACAATTGTTTAGGGATAGCTCACTACGTCCCTCGGGTCACTCCCGTTGACTCCCCCTGACTCACTACTATTGGTGAAGCCCCCCTCAGTTTATAGACGTGATGGTATCTTCAATATATTTGCATTGAAGAATTTTTCTCTGCTTAGAACGAGACTTTGATTGCATCAATGTCCTGAATTGATGAACTAGAATGCACAGAACCACTGAAGTGGATAACTAGAACGTGCAGACAAGCTTCACTGACAATTGCGCGCAACACCAACCCTTTGCGCGCAAAACCTTCCTATTGCACACAACACCAACCCTTTCTGCGCAAAACCATCCTACTGCGTGCAAAATTTCCTTTTTCCCAATGAAAGATATTTCACGCCACGACACCCATTTTCTCGCAAATGAATCTTTACGCGCAACCCCAATATTTACGCGCAACTCTTCCCTTTTCGCACATCTCGGAATTTTCCACGCAATTCAAAATATTTAGCACAAGACCTTTACGTGATCCTTTTTCACGCATCAAACCTCGAATCTTCTCTATGTTTTCAACCGTACCTAAATAAGGTGGTCACCTCATATTTATAGGCGTTTGAGGCCCCCACGCGCAAAATCCTCTACAGCACGTAAAACCTCTCATCTGGCATGTAATATTTCACGCTTGTACCGTTTTTCACGAACTTTACCATATTTTTTGCGCAAACCATGCCTTTTACACTTTTTGACGTTCTGATTCTGAAACATTGCTTGCACGAAAAACTTTGTTCCACTATTTCGCGAACCACGCTGTTTTGTACGCAAACCCGCTATTTTTCGCGCCCTACTCAAATATTTTGCGCAAAGCTTATTTTTTTCGCATACCACTTACTCTTTGCACCTGTATTCTTTTACAATCAATCCTTGTCTTCATTTTCCAATTTTGAGGCCCAAAAATTTGGAAAACATTGGGAAACAGTGCCACCTTTAATACTGTTCTCTACTGGAACTGTATGATCACTTTGATGGCACACATTCTGAACATCCACTGAGGATTGTCAAAAAACACAAACCATACTCTAATTCATTCATAGAAGACCATGGTTCCAACAATATTATCATATTATTGTAAAATAAATATGGGTTTATCTAACATAGTATTAGGCTACCACTAGAACTGGGGTTTATATTCTGGGTAAACTCTATTGGAAACTGGGTCCGGTTTTGTAATTATTTAGTATTAGTATAGTTACAATCATTGTTATTGTTAGATGACATTACGAAAAACATGGTATATTTCATTAATTCTACTATGATATCCTGAAATTTTCTTATAGTATCATTTATGTTGTTTTCCTATAATTTCACCCACATCGGGATAATATAAATGAATGTAGGGTCTGGAACATATATACCTTGGTGTAATAATTATGAGAAGAATTATTTGTTTAATAAATCAATCAACACATGTTTCACAATAAAGATTAAAAACTACACACCAAGACTAAAAATCCCCAGGGGTATTCTTGGGTTGTTCATATTATCATTATGAAAAACATTTAATGATTGTTTTCTAGTTATAGTATGGGATTATATGTTCTAAAACCCCCAATCAAATTGTATCATGGGTTGAACCAAGAATGATTACCCTTAGTTATGGATGATATATGATTATATATGAGGGATATAGTTTTATTAATTTTTTTTATAATAATGATGTTAAATATCATTATCCTATAAAATTTATGAAATAAAAGAAATCTACATTAATCCCTCTACTGGAAGTTTTCATGAATGTAGATTGTGAAAGGTACATTTATCCTCCACACAAGATTTAGGGACATCTAATTAGATTCTTATTCTGAAAACTATAAGCTATATAGAATTTTTTCAAATAGTATCAAATCACTACCCTAATTTTTTCCATGCGAATGGAATGTTTAATTAAAATGATTATAGTATCCCAAGTCGTGTATTCAGTGAATATGTATTTTTTGTTATGCTTTTAGATTGAATGGATGTGATCCAGTGAGGGATTTACTATTTCAGCATAGACAACAAATTCAATGAATTGTGGTCATATTACCCTCAATATATTCTTTATCTTTAATTGGAGGATGATGAAAATAATAGATATTGACTACTATAGAGAGATCATGATGTTTATATGATGATTATGGAAAATGATGAAATATTTTATTTATTATCCATCAATGCACATAAAAAACGTTGATTCCCCAATGATGAAATATAAATTGAAATAAACATTAATATAGTGTATGTAAAATATAATACAATACCATCACCACTAGAAAAATTATATATAATAGTGATTCTAAAAATGGGGAGTCCACCGTGGGAACTATAGCCTAGGTGTAGTTTAAGAATATGGTTTGACTACACCGAGCATGTGAGCCCATGATTCCTTTTTGGAAAAAATTTTGGGTAAAGGAATCAATGTTTGATAAAATTATGGCCCAATGAAATATTATGTGATTGTGAATATGTCCATCGCTGAAAATTCACTAGTTATTTCTCACATATTGGTATTGCAATTACTGGTGGAATATGAGAGAGAATATATGAATAGTAATCTATTGAAATAAAAAACACTATAGGGGTAATTTTAGAGATTGTATATGTCCATAAAATGGACTTACATGATCAACCATAGTCTAGAAGTAGTCTAATTGAATTTCTAAAATATCATTATGATGAGGATTATCATCATTTATTAACTAGTCATTTTACCTCAACTTCCCAAGAACACCACAAATATTATGATGTGTAGTGGATAAGAGATGGATATGTGAGTTATATCTATACGTCTAAAAAATATTATAATTAAAAACTCATAAATAATATTTCATATCGAAAATTTAAAATCTATTACAATAGATTTTACTATAAACTCATGGAAATATTAATTAAGTCTTATAACCCACTCACGAGAGGTATTTTTCTCAAAAGCTTATAAAAAACATACATTGTAGATACGACTATACGTTTTTTCCAATCCATTCTTATATTAGTAATTTTTATAACATAACAAATCTATTCCTTGTAGATACCCTAGGTTATTTATTCATTGTAGATTGAAATTATGGGGAAAAATTTTACTTTTGTGGGGTGATGTAATGACCCGATATTATAGTCCTTAGAAAATCGATGTTAGGTTCAATAAAATAATTCAGAAGATACACCAAACATAATTGAACCAAATAATAATTGATGAAAACTATTAATAAATACAAAGTAAATACTCATTGGAAAAATGTTAAGATTTATTATCTGAAGAATATAAATAATTAATATGTGTTAATATTGAAAAAGGATATTTTCAATAGATACCGTTTCATTATAAAATATAATTTATTTTTTAAACTAAATTTAAAAAATATATCATATATATTTTTTATAATAAAATTTAAATTTAAATTCATCCAAAAAACTACTTATATGTAATAATTTTAGTTTATTCCTAAAATGATGATTTTTATTAAAACAGCTTGTTCATAGTAAATGTTTTTGTGTCATTGTTCATAAAGATTATCAATGAATATTTAAAAAAATTATTAATAAAATATGTTTAAATGAATTGAAATAATTTTTTTGATAATAATTTTTTATCTTATTCATCCTATTATGAACATATTTAGAACTAAATTAAAATGATAATTTAATAAATAATTTTTTAGTATATTATTCTATAAAATAATTATTATGGTGCATTTCAGATTTAGATGGATTCTAAAGGAATCGTTGATCTATATGTTTTATTATAGAATAATATATGTCATACAAGTAATTTTATTCTATAATCATGTAAAATAACTAATTTTTTTGACACAACTACCAAAATTTATAATAAAAAAATTATCAAATGGAATGTTAATTTATTTTAAATTTATCACATAAAATCCATAACAATTTCATTTTATAAAATGGAATAGAAAATTAAAATAATATTTTTGAATTTGGGTGATGTATACATGATTATTTTTTCCATCAATATTAATTAATAAGGTTGTGAATTAATTACCTAGGTAAAAGTATGTTTTCGTAAAAGACAAAAAAATTAATATAAGAGGGCCAATAACAATGTATAATGTCTCCAAATTGATTTTATGTGAATAAAATCAACCCATATTCACATAGTATCTATAATATTCCATTTTTATCCATTTTCCATTGAATATTAAAATTATATTATTGAAAATATAATGTTTTCTTAAAAGACTCTATTTTTCATATCTAATATGATGATAAAACTTTTAATACATCAAGAGTCACATGTTCGTCGAATTTAACATTTAAAATATAGCATATTTATCCTTCTATAACCCTATATATTGTATAAAATCATCCTTCCACATTTAATTTTCTAAATTCATCATTTCCAAGACGTTTTCCAAGAGAAAACTAATACTTCCAATGTGAATATTACTTTCTAATATTCATTTCTTTTACTATAAAAAAAATAACATCTAAAAATGTTAATAAAATTATATAATATTATCTTATATAATGATTTTTAAATATATTTACTAAAAAATAATTATTCATTCTCTTCCATAAACTACAAAAAAAATACATTGATTGTCTATTTGTGTGAAGTTCCACCACCGTTATGCGATGTTGTTCATTTTACATCAAATCATATTATGGATAGTATAAATGATGGATCTTATTGTTAAAAACTTTTCCTATGACAGATTGAGAATTATAAAAGGATCATTTTCCATATAACATTATTTCATCCCATCATTGAGAAATGAAATCTCAAATGTTGCGTACAACACAATACATCTTCCATAAGCAAAACATTTGATTGCAAATCACCTCACATAATTGATTGTTTTTATAGTGTATTCTGTGAGTATATGTGTTTTTTACATGTTTATGCTTATATATATTTAATATTATCATTTCTAAATATATCTAATTACCCATTATAAAATTATTACATGTTAGAATTTGGGTCAATTTAACATCCTATATGAAGGATGTTTTGATGATTATGTCAAAAATGATTATCAGATGTAATATAATGCTAATATAAGGTAATAATAATATATTTTATAGATTTAAATTATATTTGGTTGATTTTTAAATTTTTTTAATTTTTTTACTATGTCATTATTAGTTTGTTAGACACATCGAAAACTAGTTCTTGTGAGTTTCCATTTTCACATTATTTATTGATGTATAAGACCTAATGACAAATTATAATTCTACAGTCAGTGAAGAAAATTACAATTCATCATTATATGATCTTGTAATGGTGAACCAGAAACCACCTAGTTATGATATAACTTGTCTTCATTACATTTGTACGAAATAAACAACCAGAATATCTGACACCCGATAAATTAAAAACATGTATTGGTTGTAATGAGTTTTTAATATAATGTTATAATTAATTATAAATCTAGTTGTATATCTTTAGTGATGATATTATATATTTAGATATGTTATTAATTTTCATTATATTGTAGCTTAGATCATGGTCAATAAAGGGGGAATACATGGTAGGGTGTTTTCTTCTCAAATTACTCTCTTTGAAACAAGTGTTGTATTATGAACGCAATTTATGTTCAGATATGTGTATTGTTTATAGTTTTGATTCTAAATCATCAAATAATTTTTCGTAATTGTAAAATATTATTTATTTTAATCTCTCTCTCTATATATTCAAATAGGTTCTGAGTTAATTTCTCAATAAAATTTAAGGGTCTTTCATTTCTCAAATATATTCCATAAGTCATTATCACTCCACATTGAATATTATAATTCATGAAATATTTATCATTAGCTATGATGATGTTATGTTTTATTGAATTCTTCTTTTACTATGATATAACATTTAATTACAATTTCTTTGACTTTAATGATAATATTACATCATGAATGTTCATTTTTATTATAATTCCCATTTACTTTAATGATTTTTTATTCTCTATCAATGTGTTTTAATCACACCATCATTCTAATATACCATGTGTAAAAAATTATTATTATCTATTATTATCTTTTTATTCCAATTAGATAATTTTAAAACATATGTTATGTTATCTTTTTAATGACATAGAATTAAATAATGATGTTTTGAATTTTAGAATTTATTTTAATTTCAATGTCTTTATAATATTACATTAAGAGGTTCATATTGGAAATAATTTTTATTTCATATCATGGCCCATTTTTTATTGTTAATTATTAGTATTTATTATAAAATTTCACTTCATTTTAATGAAAATGGTTTATTGAAAGTGACATGAAAATCACGTTATTTAGATGGCATTATGTAATTCCTTTTACGAAAAATATATATTTTATTATATTCCATTTTTTAAGGATTCTTATTTAATATAGTAACATATCACATTTCACTATGCACTTCCTCTACCTAAATAATCATTTTGGGATACATTATTATCAAATTACCATGTTTTATTAATTGATATCATTTTGAAAATTTATAAAACCATTTTCTTAGTAGGGGTAATTTATGATAAAAAAATGATTTCATTTTTAGTTCCACTCATATATATAAATATTTAATGGTATTGTATTATATCTCTATATAATGTGTTAATTAAGGATTTAAATATTATGGGGAAAATATGTTATGCATGGACATTTTGTTTATTCACAACATGAGATGTGTATATTTTCTGTTTCAATACTATAAAGCATAAACGTTTTCATTGTTAAAAACATTTAGTGTGGGAATAGTTTTTTTCCAACAAAAATGTGTACCAATTATTTATATAAACAATTAATCATGAGAATTCATTGTTTATAGCATGATACATGGGAATTTTATTCTTAATAACCTAAAGAGTATTCATTTTATTTATTAACAGCATGAGGAATGGGAATTTTTTAGGCTCACAACATGAAATGTGAAATTTTTTCTTTTTCCAATATGATATGTTGGATGTTTTCATAATATAATTAATGTTGATTTTTTTTTGAAATCATATAATTTCCTAATTCTAATTATTGACCAAAAGTTCAGTGTTATTATATGTTTATAGTGAATCTTATATAAAAACTAAATATACCATTTATTTCTTCTAATGGATCATGGTAATTAATTCATAATTACATATTAATATTCTTTGTTATATTATTTTCAATGATATTTCATTTAATAGTATAAAAATATTTTATAAATTCATATCATTGGATTTTATTCTTATATTATAGTCCTCATATGATCATGTTTTTAGTAAGCATATAATTTTCACATTGATAATTTGTTGATTAGTTTTCTATAATATATTTTTTAGGTCAAACCATTTTTGTGACTAATATTCGTAGTGTATAAATATGATTATACCTAAATTAATGTCTATTAGTAGATATGTTTTCATCTAAATATGTTTAAATGTTCAGAAGGATTGAAAAATTATTAATATATGTAGTTGAAAATAAATGAAATTAAATCCTATTTTTTCGAATATTATGAGATGATTTATGAGTTGAATTTCTTATAATATTTCATTTTTATAAAATAATTATATTTTCATGTCACATTATATAATTATAATGTATAGATAATTTTTTTTATCTAAAGATCCTATAGTACGGGTATGGGTAACCTCTATACATGTTCAATTTTTTTCCTTGATATTACAAGTTCAACGTACTATGTTGAAAATTTGGTTATCATAGTCCATTTTTATATATATACCAGCCCCAACCCATCACTGGTTTCCTATTACAAATATATAAAATGAAAAATATATTTACATTTTTCCCAAATCCCATAAAAAATTACCTAAATTATATTATACTTATAAAATATACTACGTGAAAAATGATGCAAAAAACCGATATTTAATGAAATAACCCAATGTAAACCACCTGGATGATGGTATGACAAGCATTCCACACCATGATCACCTCCAACAGGTCATTATTTTTTTACAACAATTGAGTAATCTTATCAAAAATACTTGAGGCCTTGTCCTAACACACTTGTAAACATGGTAACATTTCTCCATATATTTCAAATTAGTGTGAAAGAAAATATTATGGAATTATAAATTCACAATCAAACACTAATATACAAAAATAGAGAATGATAGTAAAAAATCCTTATAATGAAAGATATATACATTCACAAAAACTAGAATGTATGTCCATCATGATAAATATCTATAGAATAGTCTCATCATGCTTCCAGAAGTCTGAAAGAAGTACTTCTACCATAACTTCGAAGAATCAATAATAAAAATCAACAATATGACCCCCAAGGTCATCATAAACATTACAATTATCTATATAATAAATTAAATTCCCATGAATATCCCATAGATTGGAGAGTATATCAGTATCATGTTGGTCTCCCTAAAATCATAATGTAGAAATCCATCAAAAAAATTGTCAACTAAAAAAATAATCAAATGCGAATGGAAATGTAATATGTATATGAACACTTAGGGATACAAGTCATCAAGTAAGAATATTACCTCATAATAATTAAAATGAACTTTTTATTCCTGTATTTTTATATTGAATTTTTAAGAAACCAACGTGGTAATCCCCTAATATAATGAATGAGGTCCTCTTCTCCGAGAATATGGGTAAAATAACGACTCTAGTGGATGATATTATTCCCCTCATAGCTATACATATGGGAGGAATATTGACTTAACATATAGAGTATCTCATCCATGTTTTGTGCAAGAAATACATACACAATATAATTTTAAAATTAAAGGATCCATGTTATTTTATTATATGGGTGGAATAAATAATCTAGTGGTGTATCCGAATTCCAATGAGTAGAATACCATTTCAACATTAGAAAATTGATGTCGAAATATATTTGTGTAATATATATTCATGAAAAATTGTTTGGTTATGCGATTTCATAGGGGTAAAAAAAGTGTTATCCCAAAAAAATCACAACATTACATATTCATCCCACATATAATATCATTGTGAAACTTGAAAAAGAATATAGAGTTCACAAAGAATTCCATATCTATGTAAGTACAAATCATATACCTTAAATACTCAAGTTGTGCCCCTATGATGGTATATGGGGTGTGGCCCATCACACTTGACGTATAAGGAGACATGGGTCCCATGTAGTATACCTAAATATACATATTGAGCTAGATATTTAGGGTTATCCTATTTTTTCTATTAGCCACATAGTCATGTGATTTTCATCTCAATCTCAAAAACCCGAATACATCATCAAACTAGTGTCATGAAGTATATTCGTCCAAACTACAAATCGTCTTCTTAAAAAAATTACCATGGTTTTTTCTTCTACATGCCCAAAATATTCCATTTATTTTTCTTTAAATATCACATTTAAATGCATAAATAAAATTAATCTTCATAATCAAATGAAGTATGTTAGATTACAACCATCTTTATTGGAAAAAAAATATTCACAACATTCTATTTATGTTGTGTCATCATAACACCTATACATTTGAAAATTTCCATTTAATATACATTTATTATGTATATAATAATTATATAACATCCATCATGAGGGAATGATGATGACAACTCCAAAACTATGATCCATTCAACAATTGATTAATCGTATAGTGAATCATATACATAAAATTAAATTGAACTATAATAAAAATGATTATAGGTAGTCAATTTTCACATACATGGTTTATTATAAAGATATATTTCATTTAATGACTATTATTCATATTTTTGTTGGGGTTTCCCATTTACTTCTGGAGGAAAGGGTGTGTTTTCATTATTTGGGCCAAACTGTGATCCTGTTTCATGTTTTTCAAAAAGTAAATTTTATAAATCCTTCATTTTTAAACATTTTACACACATTCCACTTCACTATTACAGTCCTCTGGTATATTGAAATAACTGTATCTATTTGGACCTCATATGATTTCATAATCATGATAGATTTAGGTTTTTATGTAAGGTATTTGGCAGGCCTCTAAGCCTATTTCCTATATTAAATTATTTTATTAATTTTTTCATATCTCATTGCTTTTTTACTTTGATTTGGTGATTCCACCTCCCACTCAAATCCAAAAACCAATGTATCACCCCCATTATTGAGTTTCCCTCGTTAGAGCTCATCACCCATACAGATTAGGGCAATATGTCTTAGTATTTCTCAAATCATCATTATTTGAAGAGGTGAAATGTTTCATTCATCACTCCTTAAATTTTCACTCTTTCCCCCAATATAGTTTCGCCATGAAATCCCAAGACTTATTAAAACCTAATTTCATCTTTGGATATTTTGAAATTCATATTCTAGTGTATTTGAGGTGTTTTATTCAATATATGTCAAGTATATGGGTTTCCTCCCATGTTCCTCCAACTTTATTTGGATTTCATCCACCTTTCATGAGGTTTTAAAATGTCCAGAAGCAATAGATCATACCTAGGGTTTGATTTTTTTTAATTTAGTAATAATATTGTGGATTAAGGCATTATTTAACTTCTTTGTGGTGTGGTGATGTTGCGATTGACGTTTTGCATGACAGTTTGAGTTTTTATCACAAAAGGTAGGTTATTCCTCGTGTAAAAAATTATTGAGGAGTTATCATGATTGATTACTAACTTGTAATGTTTCTTATATGTTTTCTAGGGTTAAAATACCATATTTGGTATCATTATGTAATCATGTAGTATTAAAGTCACATTCATTCTTGGAGTTGTGTATTTTTAAAATGAAACTCAGTTGATATATTTTGTGGTTGTTTAATAAAATATGGAAATTATAAATTAGTTATTGAAAGGGGATACGAATTCAGGTTTGGTAATTATTTAATGTGATTTTCCCCTCAAAAGATTGTTTTTGAAAGAGTTTTATGTAGAATTTCTTAATATACTTCTTGAATGTGTTTTATGAAAAATGTAATTGGGTTATTATGTTACTCAATGTTTTCAAAGGATATGTATGTATTTTTTGTGTGGGTGAATGTTTTTAAAATTCCCCATTTAGTTTTTGAAGGGATATTATGTGATATTTACTATCTTGGAAACGTGTTATAAAATTACTTAAAGGATTTATAGAATTGTGAAAGATATATGAAACATGTTACATGATATTTTTGTGTGAGAGTGATTTCAAAATGAATTCGAATGAAATGAGTATTATGGGACATGTGTGTGGGATATTGGTATGTGTTTGTGATTTTTAAATGGTGATTTAATCTTAAAATGGTATTTAATGGATTTTGGAACTTGTTTTATCACAAGAGGGAAAAACTGGGTATCTAGGTGGGTGGACGTGTACTAGTATATTAGTGATCCATGGGGTTTGGACACAGTTTTACCTAAAAAGTTTGACAATGAAAACACTTACTGAATTATTATGATAATGATGATGATGTTGGGGGTCCACTAGGATATGGGTACGATCCCTAATAGTGGTTTGTTTGCACGAGAAAATATATGTGTACGGTTATTTTCACTAAGATACGAGTTACGAGGGACCCACAGCGGGCTATTGCATAGGGGTTGTTTCACGTTTCTTGTGCTCATTAGATATTTTATACTGATAGTCAGTGTATGTTTTGTTTGTTTGTAAAATTCAGTAGCTTTGGAATTATGTTTGGATGTTTTTATTTCATTGAAAATAGGCCACTTGGAAACTGCTTTTATTTAAAGTTGTATCTCAATAAAATTCATTCTACTATTTGTTGTTATGAAAACTTACAATATTTTCATCCTTGATTATTTATCACATCTAATATTTTAGTAGTGGATCCAACTATGATTTTGATCCCACCGTACTTACACCCTTGTGTGTAAGTAGACTTGGTTATTTTATCACAATTTTGGGTAAAGATTTTACTGCCAATGGTTATGTTTTCTTTCTGACGTTCTTAGTGTTGTGTTGTGGATATGGTTAAAGGTGGTTCCCCATTCCATTAGGTGGTTCATGGGATATCCTTTTTGAATTTTTTTATTTATTATAGTCTTTTAGTTTTGTTCTAAATTATGTAATTCTATACTTTATATTCATAAATTATTTTTTGGTTTGAAAAATTCAAATTTGGTTAATTGGATCATCTTGTAGTTTTATGAGGATAAACTTGTCTAAATTCTTCCCAAATATCATGTTATGATACCTAAGAACTTCTTCCAACCTGTGGGGATTAGTAACTCCCTTTGGGTTTTTCCACTGGCTAGGTCGGGCGTATATTTTGATGGAGACCTGTTTAAGTTCGTGAATAAATGGTATCAAACGTGGTTCACTCTTTGGGTCATGTTATTTAACAAAGATTCTAGATAGACTAAAGATAGTATTTTTGGGAAATGAAATTCTAGTTATGGGTAGTGTGTCGTGCCCGCCCACCTCTTGATTTTATTCAAGTCCCCAGGGGATGTCAGGTTTTATCGGAGTCCTTTGGTTCACATAGATTGATTTTGATTATAGGCAATGAAAATGTAGTTACGCTAATTGTCTCAGTGAGCTGGAAGGTCCTAGAAATCCATGTGAAGCTAAGGATATTACCCTATAAAAATCTCCTTGATGGTGAAGTTATTTTCATATGGCCACCAAACATATGTCCAAGTCACCCGTGGAAACCACTATCCTCTCTCATTATCTAGTGGCCTTTAGTTTTTTAATGTTTGATGTCTAGTTTAAAAGAAAAATTAACTTCATTTTAAAAATTGTAATGTTTTTTGAAATGATTTTCTAATAATGATGGGATATTTTTATTTTTTAATTGGAAGAATTGAATTCTCATAATTATTTGGAAATGGAAAATGATGTATTTAAAATCATTTGATAGTATAAATTATGTCAAAGAAGTGTTTGAAAATCTGTTTCAAATGGAACTTTCTGAATTATTGAATATGTGTTTTGAATGGAATAAAGTGTTATTTAATTTTTGGGTGGAGTTTAGAAATGGATTTTTGATTTGGTAACTACTGAAAAGTTGAAAATTTCTACTAATTAAAGGATCCTTGTTCTAAATAAGAGGAGATTAGTTTTTAAAGGAATGGGGGTTGATAGAAGGGTGTTTTCATAAAACAGAATGTGTTTTAAAATGTGATGAGATATTTTGAATTTAATGTTTATGAATTTAAAATGAGTACTTAATTGAATTATTTGGCCTTTATAAAAAAACTTTACAATGTAAATTGGGTTTGATAGTGTAGTTAACGGTCTTGAGAAAAAGTGAAACATTGGTTGACTGTTTTGGTTTTGAAAATTGGAAATAATTTTTGTGTTAACCTTTGGTATTTCCATGAGAGACCACATTCTTGGTGTTATATGGGATTATTGATGGTTAATGGAATATCTAGATGGTGATAGGATGGATATGTGGTGGGTGCCCGTTCCACCATACAAACAAGCAAGGGTAATGCCCAAGGGGTACCACAAGTTTATATAGAAACCCCAAAACTGTTTATTTTCAAACAGATGATCATAAAGAATAAAATGATGTCTTGATGACTCATTTGGAATTTTGTGTATTATGTTTTTTTGGAAATGTTTTTTTAGTGGGAAATTTTTAGTCCATAAAACCCTATTGTTTGAATTTTCTTTTGGGTTTGTGTTTGGTCAGCATGCTGGGTTGAAGGGCAGGTTAATGGTCTCTTTATGAGAAATGTTTTGGGATGACTTTATGGTTATTCCAATCATGATATTGGATGTTTTTTTTATTTATTAACCAATGGATTATCTTGGATGGGTTCTTAGGTTCCTTCATTGGATAAGGTACGCCCCCAATATTAGTTAATGCATGATTGAAGTGCAGCCTATATTTTTTCTCCATTGGATGAACCTCTAGGGGATCAATAAAAGGAATTTTTTCTAAAACATTGAAGATTGATTCTATATCATTTTAAATTCTTGTTTTTTTGGATCCTCATGTAGTAGGGGAGTTCCCATGGATTGTTGAAAGTGACCTTGGTTTTTTAATTTCCTAGATTCATCAAAGGTTAATGTAGTGTGGGGTTGTTAGTGTGGATAGTGTCTAAGAGGGCATCTGTGTCCTTCATAGTCTCTTCATAGTATGGGTTCACATTAAACCACAAATTTGGAAAATATGGTCATAAAAGGTTGTTATGGTCACTTCTTCGAATTGTGAGGTGTTTGTAGATCTTTCCTACGATATATCTCTAATTATTATTTCCATATATCATAATGGTCATGTTTGGTTATTGATTGTGTTGTTGTGTGCTCATTTTAATGTAAATTAGAAGTCGTACAATCTTTTTTTTGTTTATGATTTGTTATAAGTGTGTCTTCATTTGTGAAATCTCAAAATAATTTGTTTAGAGGAAGGTGAAACCATATATACTTTTCTCTTTCCTTTTCTCATCCTAATAAAGAATAGGAGATGTGCATGCATCATCTAAGCACTGGATTCAATGAAATGTAGTGTTAGGTTAATGTGAGTTTTGAATTTGTTATGTCTTAGTGAACCCATATGGTATCAGGGTATAGTTTTCATGGATCCAAAAGTGATTTTTCTTATCATTGTGATTTCGAACCCTTACTATAAGGCCAAAGATTCATCAATCATATGAGATCCTACAATAGGTCCCAAAGTGAATATAGAACATAGTCAGAGGAAATCATGCGGTCGTTCAAGCCTTTGGTCAATATCTTATCCTTAATATGAAATATAAAAATAATATAAATTTTTGGTGTCCTTTCCTTGTTCCAATTTTTCTCGTTCGGTGGTAGAGGAGGTAGGACCACGTTTCCATGTTTAGCCAGATTTCATCTTATTCCCTTGGGTTTCCTATGATTTTTTAGAGAAAAATATAAAATCTATTAATGGCATATTAAAGAGAAAAATTTGTTCATGGTTAGTAGAAATTATGTTCTATCCTTGGAAACCGTAAGATATGACCTTTTAACCATGTGAAGAATAGCATTTGACTAGAATGTTTCACACTATTAGCACACGGTATCCCTAACTGTGTAGACTAACCATGTTTTCATACCAACTCGTTATATTTTTAGGGACTTTTGGGGCCAGGCCATGCTTTTCGATTAATATTGTTGGTTGTTATGGTGTGTAGACCCACTATGAGTCTCATGTAATTTATTTTGGAAAATTATAATGAATGTCTTCCCCCTTTTTTCCGGGGATTCCTCTTGGGCCTCCCCCAGTTTTTTTAATGATTCTGTCTCAGGAATATTTATGTTATTTTTTTGGTGGGGGCCAATTAGAGTCTCCCCATAATAATAAATTTGATTTGACAATGGTCAGGGATTTGAGATAGGTAGACTCCTTAAAAGATATATAATTACCAAAATAATACATTTTTAAATGATGGTATTGGAGAGATAAAAATAGTTTAATTAATGTTAGAAAGTGGTAAACTTGTTCGATGTTGTTTCTTGTTTATGTAAATTTCTTGAGTCTAGTTCGTTTAGTGATTGAGGTGTTTTAATTTGGTAAGAAGTATTAATGTTGTAGATTATTTCCAGAAATTGGTTTATGATTAGTTGGAGAGAGTATTCCTTAATTGATTAAACAATTTGTGGTGTTTTGGCCTTTTGAGGGTGGGAGAAACATGGAAAATGAGTCCATTTTTGTATTTTGGTTGGGTTTGGATTTTTCATTTGGCCTTTCTGTTTCTTTCTAAGGGTGGAATGTTTTATGGTGGGGATAATTGTTATATCCATGATTTATTTTAAATATATTTTTCGTTTAATTACTATTAATGATTTGTTTGGGGGGGGGGGGTTCCCCATTTAGATTTGGAGGAAAGGGTGTGTTTTCCTAATTTGGGCCAAATTGTGACCCCAATTTATTTAATTAATTTTTTTTGTTTTTTAACTCCATTATTTTTAAACATTATACACACATTCCACTTCCAAATTAGTATCGCTTTGTATCTTAAAATCACAATATCTATTTGGAACTACTAGAAATCCATTATCGTGATGGATTTGGGTTTTTATTATGGTATTTGGCCTCCCAAAAGCCCATCCCATTCTTTAATATTTTTTTAATTTTCAATATCTCTTTCATTTTTTACTTGTTTTTTTCCATTCTACCTCCCACTGGAACGATAAAACCTAAGCCGCACCCCCATTATCAATTTTTCATCTTCAAAGCTCATCACTCTCATAGATTAGGTAAATATTACTTAATATTTCCAGTTCATGCATGAACTCATCATCATTATTATAACAATAATTTCTAGTTTTGATGTTTTGAAATTCATATTCTAGTGTATTTGGGGAATTTTATTCAATATATCTAAAGTAAGTGGGTTTCATCTCATGTTCCTCCCATTTTTTAGGGTTTCATTCACATTTCCTGATGAAATACAATGTCTAGAATCTAGGGTTCATACCTATGGGTTTGATTTTGTAAACTTTTCAGGAAATATTTTGGATTAGGGCTTTATTTTACTTCATTGTGGTGCGACGGTGGTGCAATTGATGTTTCACATGACTTTTTGGAGTTTTAGTACAACAGGTAGGTGATTCCATGTGTATGAAATTATTGATGTGTTAGGCATCTTGATTTATTTATTTATCTTGTTACTAATATGTTTTGTGTGATGAAAAACCCATTTTTTATTGCATTAGTTAAGCATTTAGTATTAATGAAACATTATTTCTTGAAGTTGTGTATTTTTAAAATATAAGTCATGTGATATATTTTGTGGTTGATTTATAAAATATGGAAATGATTTATTAGTTGTTGAAAGGGGATTCAATTTCTAGTTTGGTAAGGAATTAATGTGATTTTGGCCCCATAATCAGGTTTTAGAATGGGTTTTATGTGCATATCCATGTTATACATTATAAAGAATTTTGTGAAAATTGTAAATGGGTTATTGTGTTACACAATGTGTGAAAAAGGATATTAATGTACTATCTGGGGGTGTATTTTTTAAAATGTTCTATATGGTTTTTTAATGGTTTTTATGTGAGGTTTACCATCTTGGAATCATTTTATAAAACTTGTTAATGGATTTATTGAATTGTTAAAGAGATATGAAACATATTGTGGGATTTTTTTGTGTGAGTATGATTTCAAAATGAAAATGAATGAAAGGATTATTATGTTACATGTGTGTGGTTTGTTGGTATTATTGTGTGATTTTTAAATGGTGTTTTAATGTGAAAATGTTATTTCATACCTTGTGGTACATGTTAGAGAATAAGAAGGAAAACCTATGTATCTAGATGGTTGGACGTGTACTAGTAAGCTAGTGATCCCGCGGGGTTTGGACCTAGTTTCACGTAGCAATTTTTAAAATGAAAAAACTAAATAAACAATGATTATGATTATGTTGATGTTGGGGGACCACAAGGTTATCGGTATGAACCCTACTAGTGGATCATGTGCATGAGATTAGGTATTTTTATGGTTATTTTGACTGATATACGTTGTACCTAGGACCCACAAAGAGCATGTCCCTAGGGGTTATTTCTCATTACATGTGCTCATTAGATACTTTATACCTACAGTCGACATAATGGTATGTTTGGTTCGAAAATTCATTATCATTGGAATTTTATTTGGATGTGTTTATATCTATTAAAATAGCACTCTTGTTATATTTTTTTCAAAGTTGCATATATTTAAAAAAATTTCTTGCATTTCCTATTATGTAGACTTGAATGAAATTCGTCACTGCATGTTTATCAAAAATAATTTTTTAGTGGTTAAATCCTGCTGGGCTTTATCTCACAACCTATATTCACCCTAGTGTGTATGTGGACTTGGTTATTTTTTCATAGGTTTGTGTAATGCTTTTAGTGCCAATGGTTCGAGTTTTATTCTGTCCTTCTTGGTGTAGTGTCATAGAGATGGCTTGAGGGTGGTGCCTCTTTCCATGAGGATGTTCTTGGGCTGTCCTTTGTGACTTTTTTTCTTGTGTTATATTTTGTGAGATTTGTTCAAAATTATGTAATTCAATTATGATTTTTTCTATATGATGTTTTGGTTTTAATAATCCAGATTTAGTTTATGGGATTTTATTTTTGTTTTATGATTATAAAATCGGGTAAATCATTCCCAAATTTCATTTTATAATACCGGAGCAATTTTTCCTACTCGTGGGGATCTGGAATTCCCATCGGGTCATGCCATAGGTTGGGTTAGGTTCCAGTTTTGATGGAAACTAGATTTAGTACATTAAATAATTCCATTAAAATGATGACATAAGTCCATAGAACCCCAATGTGAGACATCAATATTTGTTGTGTTCTATATGGCGCTATTTTTCATTGTATATCAATGGTATGAGAAAGATAATGAATAATCCAATTTCATACAATCAATGAATAAAATTATATGATAAATCAAAATTTCCTGACACTAAGACAATATAATCAATGGATCAAGGGGGAATGGGTTGATCCATGTAAGTATAAATATTATTAAGGATATAAAAAATATAACAATAAAATATATACATTGTGATGATATTGATCATTGATGAAGAATGATGAGAACATTTTTTGATGAAACGTGGTTATATTCAAAACATTCATGATAGATCACAACCAACAGTCTCACTTCTAATGTTCCCAACCACATATATATTATTAAAAATTCATATTGGTTAATCAAATAGTCATAGATAATTCACTAAAAATGCTTAAAAATTCTGTTTATAGTGGAAGGTATTCTAATAAAATTTTTAATTATTTAAAAAAACTAATTATTTAATTTCAAATAAAATAATCACATGCTACTGCATTGATCAATGGTTAAATTTGAAAAAATAAATATACACGAAGAATGTCTAGACAGAAGCAAAATATCATAACCATTAAATAAAATTAATGATAAGATATCAAGTACATGAGAGGAAATATTGGATAAAACAATGGAAAACCCACAACAATAAGAAAAAGAAAAAAAATCAAGAATCATCGTGATCATGATCGAACTCATGATCATTTTCATTAGTATCAGATGATTCCCACTCTGATTGAGAATTTTGTAGGTTGAAGAGTGATATTTACATATCTTAAATCATCAACTGCTTTGCAGTGATCCTGGAACACCTTGAATAAGAATAGCGTCCACTCATGTGACTTAGAGTCTCATACACACATCACCGGCCTCGACTGTATGGATGTCTACCTTATCTCCATTTTTGCTGATATAGATTTACATCATGTTCACCTATTTCCATATCCCACATAAACACAAGACTAAAATAATCATTTATAGAATCATGTACTTTAAAAATATTTACATCAATTAAAATGGTCGATTTCTTTTTTGAAACATTAGGTGATTCTTGAAAAAAAATCAATTTTCCCTTGAAATCATTTGAAACATTTCATTATTAACTTTTTGATTCCCATTATAACTCTCATCAGGTATATATTTTACAACTACATACCTATTAATGAGTTCCATTCCTTTCGATAGAGTTGATAAATCCATAACACTAAATTTTTGAATGTTATTGGTTGGCCACACCTCACTTTCAATGAGTTCTTTACCAACAACAATGTTAAAACATAATTTCTTCTTATCAGAGTGTTGCACAGGGACAACACTATAAGCTCGAAGATCTATCAAAACATTTGATCCAGCACTCCTCATCATCACAAAATGAAATCCTATATTATTATATTCTTCGGCTTCTTTAATATTATAATAGTGATAAAATTCATTCATTTCATTTCAATCCAAAGGTTCAATTACCAACTATGTAGGGGAACTATTTAGATTAGTGGACTATAGAGCATCAGATGCATTATTATTCTTAGATGTTTGCTAGTCAAATATATTTTCTTCATTATAAAAATATTTTATATTATCCAGACAAGTCACCCAACATAAGAAACTATGTTGTCATGACTTAACACCATTATTCACACATAAATTTTGTCATGGAAATGATTGGAGAAAAATTGAAATACCATTAGTCCCCTAAAACTATCACATTCATGGATTATTACCCCATATTCCAGAACAAAAAATGGGAATCCATTCATTGGAAATATTTAATTCATACTCTTTATCATATATATATAAGAATACTATATAAACCATTTTTTAACTCAATTCTATTTCAACCAAAAACCAAGGAAAATTCTCATAGCTTGAATTTTCAATTACTTTATACATCATTATAGGTAATCCAAGAGACATCATAAAAACATCAAGGATTCATGGATACCAAAGTTTCTAATGTATTCCAAAAATACTAACCAAAACCTTCATAGAATAATTACCTACATTCAGAGTGTCAAAACATCGGTTTGATTAATTAGCATGATGAAATCATTGTTTCATGAAGAAGGATCCAAGTCCCCATCCTTGAAATTTTAAATCATTACAGGGAAAAAAATATGAAAGAATCCTATGGCCTTTGTCACACATTTCCAATTGGAGAAACCCAAAAATTTCACTAGGTGGCCAAAACATTCAACGATATTCAATTGAATAGATCATTGAGGCATTATGAGACAAGCCATAATAGAGTACTTAAAAATTCAATTCTCTCAGTCATCTTGGCCTGATCATTCATGACATGAGTAAGATACACTTTATGATGATTATTATATGCATATTAACCCTTGAATAAATAAAAGGAATGATTGGTAGCCCTCTCAACACCATTAGACGACTCTTTGATAGTCTATTTGATTGAAGACGATCCATACATACAATGTCTATAAGCATCAATACAAACAATTTTGAGTAAGATATATATCACTGAATAGAATAAATAATCTACAAGATAGTGGTAGCATGACAGATCAATAACTGGAGTTGAAATATAATCATGGTGAAACACCCTCAACAGGATGAGTCACCATCATTGAGTGGCCTCTAGGGTGACTCCCACGGCATAGATCTAGAACCAACAGTGAGGGTCAGGAACCAGTGGCACATAATTGGAAAATGTGGAGAGACCTGAACCTCCAGTTGTATGGATAAAGTGCAGATTTGGGACTAATGGTGAGACGGGAAGGAATTGTCCTCTAGAGATACTCCAAAGGTATGTTTGGAACCCATGGGAATATGGTAATGCAGCGTCCAGTGTGACTCTAGTAGCGAACTGGGACCAGCATCAAGATCTGTCAACATCAAAGATAACCAGTAACATAAGAACTAGATGAAACACAGTGGTGACAGATCCACCATTGTGAGGTGACTGGTACGGTTGAATCCCTTACCTTCATCTTTGGGAGAGAGGTCCCATTTTCCACACCCCACCATACATATATAATATCAACTATAAAAAACTCATTTTTGGTTCAACCGAAGTATTGTTTTCTCCATACGGGACATTATTATGGATAAATTCAACTATTTTGGAGATTTATCTTTTTTAAGTCATAGTATATTTATTATTTTTAATGTACCACCACAAGGAATTTATATAGCACCAAAATGTGTTATAATTAATTATTTTTCAAATAATATTTTCCCGTTATATCTTGGGATATACGAAACATCGTCTTTTAAGAATCCTCTATATATTATATATTGTTTATATTTAGTAAGACAGTTACCATATATCAATTAAATATGATGGTATGAATAAGAGTTACTATATTTTGAAAAAAATATTATTTGATAGATTTTTAAAATTAGTTCATTGGTTATTAGTTGATTTGAAATGAAAATAACCATCATTTGAATTTAAAAGTGTGGTTTTTTTGGAATTTCTTTGTCTTCGTGTAATGTATTTTTATATTTCTACTACTATTTAGATTGTTAATTATAGTCTATTAGTGATGGAATCCAATCAAAATTATTCATTTATGATGAGAGTCAATCACTAATACACATTTCTAAAAATCATTATCACAATAGGAGTTATTACTGATAGTCGACTGTAAATAATTATTAATTATGATCGATGGATCATCAGTCGCAAATAAGTTTAGTATTTTTTAAATTTAAAATTATATGAAACAATTTAAATTGACTATTTATAAATTATTTTCCATCCATTTCAAATTATAGTTTTTTCAAAAAATTATCAAATGTTAATATAATTATAAAAAAAATTATTAAAATTATTTCAAATAAATTTAAAAAATTTAAAAAAATAAATCATTAAAAACAATTAAAATAGAAAAAAATGAATTCATATTTTTAAAATTTATATATACAATAAACTAAATAAAATAAATTAAAATATTAAAATTAATTAAAAAATCAATGAATAATTAAAATATAAAATGCTAAATATATTTCAAAAAAATAAAGTAATTTAAAATATTTTAATAATCAACTCTCGTCAGGTCACAGATGATCACTCAACGAAACCAGGGGAGGAAACACCAAAAAACTACTATACGCAAACTACCGAATAAAAACCTACCTTTTTCTAATCTCTCAGACACTGCTTCCCCTGCTAATTCACTATCTCTTTAAGCATCTATATTATCATCTCATCATGATCTCTTAACCTCTCCACATAATATGTTGTAGAAAACATTGTTAACAACAACTCTACAAGATCTCCCTCTATTCTCACTGACTTCATCATATAAGTACCATAACAACTCATTGATGTCAGTCAAGAACCAATACCAATCACCCACGATTTCTCGATACCCTACAAGGTCACGTGTATCAAGGCCCCCTCATCGAAACCAAAATCAACAGGGGCATATTTTTTGATCTTGACTTAACTCTCTTATGAATGTGATGTCTCCTCCACAGATGTTTCATTCAAATATAAAGTTAATTTATTATAAAAATAAAATAAATATACATTAATTTCATTTAAAAAATACTTTTCACAATATGCTATTGTCGGTCACATACAAATTCTCCTATATGGGGATAAGTATAAATAATATTATAAAATTAATACTCTATAATAAATGGTAAAGTATAGAAATATAAAATATTAAATTCATGTTATAGTAAATGTATATGTAAATAAATAAATATTATCACATACTATTGGTCTTTGATGTAATCCAAATGTACAAATTCCATCCCTATGTCTGACATCTTTCCTCCCCCATATATGACTTATATATTATAGACTTCTCCAATTAAGTCCCTTCTATTGAAGTGTAGAATCCATCACATACCTGAGATGAGATATAGTTGGGTCAATAAGAGATACAAGACTATTGGAAAATAATTGAATAAGTTTTATCCATATCTCAAGTTCTGAAGTTGTGAGGAATCTTACCAAAGAACTCAGATTTAGAAATACCCCATGACTCTCTAATAGGACCTCTCAGTCTATCAGGTTTCAAAGAAAATTAATATTCCAAAAAATTAGAAAAATATTAGTAATTAAGGAAATTTGAATATGTATTTATTATTTAATAATGAAAAATTCTTTTTTCGAATATCTGGTGACACACGGTGAGGTAATCCTATTATCATGAGAACCATGGCACGGAAAAATAATTTCACAGAATTTCACATGCCATCCCTATAGTTAAATGTGAAAAAATGTGAATGTAAAAACATGTAATCTTAAAATTATTACCAGAATTAATATACGATGTTAATATAAAAAAATATCTTAAATTATTTCACATACCTCATTCAATGTGGATAGAAATCAATAAATTTCTTTCTCTCTATAATAGGATCTAGAATCATCAAAAGAGTAATACTATGACCCCTCTTAATAGGTTCCCCTGATGAGGATCAGCTAAATTTGGTTCCTTAATAAGATGTATGAATTTAGTATTTGAATTATAAAGATATTCAATATAATCTCCATCCATCTAAATAATATTCATACCTAAATGAAATTGTTTATATTGAAATGAAATGAAAAATATCAATAAAAACCATGTAATAAAAAATCTACTTTAAAAAAATTATCAACCCAATTATAAAATAAAAAACATCATTATAGAATAAATACATGTAACTAATGACATTGATATAATACATCAATTTTCATCATCTTCCTCATTTTCATCGTCAACAATGACTTAAAATTAATCTTCATCATCATTAACATCGATATGAATTTCAGTTTTATCATGCCTTTTTGAATTCATCAATATGAAAAATATCAATAGCACATAACTAAGGGGGTCCATCATATAAATTATATCTAATTGGGTAAGAGATAAATTTTGGGGTTTTTCATGAAAAAGCTCAATATGCTTCACATCTATAGAAACGTTATCATTTTCAATAATCTTACAGACATGTGATTTATTTTTTATAACTCTCCACCATTTCCTTAATTCAATCAAAACAACATAGTAATTTGCATACTATTCATGATGTGCTTTATGTGCCTACATAAATGTCTCATTTGATGTATGCATATTTTTATATTTATTTTCAATCACTCTAGGTTGTGGATGAACTCCCAACACTCAATCAGTATCAATCCAATTACAGTTGACCATCGTAAAATAATTTTCTTTTAGATACCATAACTCAATTATTTATTCCATCATTCCCTATAATTAAACTTCACATTTATTATGATGGTGTCCTATCATAAAATCATCCATATTTGTTAATATCTGTGAGTTAGAAAATATGTGTGTATGGAGTCGAAATTTGTTAATCACATACCAATTATATGATATTACCAATTCTAGTGGTGGGTTTTTAGCACAAATAAATGACTATAAACGTTATTTTAATTGTGTGTTTCCTACAAACAGTAAATATAATTAATATTAAATGTCATCTGAAAATATATTTATCATTCTATAAAAATAAATGTAACTTACTAGTCCATGAAACAAATATGAAATTTTTTTTTAATGATCTTCATCAAGATAAGTAGATGTGATGTGTCTAAATAATTTTTTTAAATATTCATCATATAGTCTAAAAAATATAATATAAATAAAGGTTTAATTTTACAAAAAATTATCAAAATTATAAAATAAAATTACATACTGCACAAATCCATTCATTTCATCAAAATTCAGAAAAACATTTGTATGAGCTCTATAATGTTTTTCATCATTAATCCATCATTAAAGATAAAGTCATAACCTAAGGTTGGTATAATTGTTAATTGATAAATAATGGTCTCTGACATCATCGTAATTTTCCTCATTGATAACCATAATAATATGTTTTGATGGATATTCTCATGGAAAATAATAAGCGCGGAAATTGGAACTTTAATCATGTATGTATGCTTCTACATTAAACACTTCAACATATTCATTGTTACATACATAGTTCATTAATTTTTTCAAAAAAATATCAAATTGATATATCTATAAGAATTCCACTCTCCCGGAACATTTGTATTCATATAGAATATTAAATATTGTATGTTTCATGAAATTTAAAAAGCATAGTCAGAATATTTTATCAATTTTACATACAATTATAACAAAATATTTTTTTCTGAAAAATATATTCAACATAATCAGATGTTTCAATACTAAAATATAAGATACAATATGATATTTCTAAAAATGTTTCCCTGATCAAAGAATTTAATATCTATATAAGACAACTATGAAGAAATATTACAATTATAATATGACAATAATACCATTCTAACATAGTAATTTTCCCATATTGACATAATAAGAAAGATTAGAGGCATTAACTTATGATAACTTAAATTCAATAATCCATTGAAAGAATTATAAATGGGATTCTTTTGTAAATGTGTAATCAACTTTGGGTATTATTAATTTGGTTGATCTTTCAACGTCAAATAGTTAACGGTTATGAAATCTTAAAATCACAAAATGATATAACCAAGCATTTATATAATATGTGGTTTACTAGATTCTTCCAAAACTGTATAAAATATGTTAAAAAGAAATAATCTCTATTGTAATTACATCTAACATAGGATATACCAAAAAAATGACCAACTTTGAATATCACAAAAAATAGTCCTCTTTATCCAATTTTGATCAAAAAGAAAACCAGTTTTTTGTTCATTTCTAGTTAGTCCAAAAGTAAAAGGAGGTATGATAAGATAATAGATTTTTCCTGATTACCTGGGTGCACTACTAGAGATTCATCTGTTTCTATTTTTCATATTGTAAGATTAATTTTGTTGAATCGAAAAAGGTGATCCACAAGAAGACAGATACAATGAAGAAAATAACTAACCTTTCTCCCTTTACAAAGCATAAATACATTGTTCATAAACATGTCATTTAAAAATTATTTCATAACTTGTGTCTTCCATCTAGATAAAATATCGTTTATTAGAATTTCACTAATTTTCCATAATAATTCATCCTTTAATATAAAATTTTGATATTCAACTATATAAAATATAGTTACAATATTATTCCATAATTAAAATTAATAATCATTTAGTGGCCTCAAATAAACATAAATATTCAGCTTTTGATGTATGGTATTAAAAGCATAAAAATATATATATGTTTTCTTCACAATCATCAAAGGAATTTTTTCTTAAGTAGTAATGAAAATTGGGAAAAATGAATTTTGATTACCAGAATAACCAAATGGAAAAAACCATTAGTAGGAAATAAATACCATTTTTATGAGGTTTTATAGATAATGGAGGATGTGTCCAATCAATTTAATTACATGAATCAACATTAAATGCTTGCTTTTATCTTTTACTAATGTTAATGTTTGATTTATTTAATTTCATCAATCTAATTATCTTTTAATACTTAAATAAACTCTGTAAATGAGTTGTAATTGGAAAATAACTCAACTATTACATAGGAACTCAGGACATTCTTTTCTGTGACTCTTTATAATTTGATTCTTCTCATGATGGAAAATTTACCAAGAACTCATAATCAATATAATATAAGATGTTGTCATTTGAATATGAATGGATTTTCTAAAAACAAAGACACTAATTATGTACTAGCCTCTTAAATTTACTGAATCGGGTAGGTAATGTATTTTTATCAAGAGTCAATGATTTAAGAGTAGATAAAATATGATTAAGAAAACGATATGAAATTCAAAAATTTGATTTGATTTTGATAAATCTTATAAAAGCTTCATGATTTGTCATCTGGAATTCTAGATATAAGGCCACCTCATTAGATTTGAAAAAAATATAAAACAGAGAAGGTTATAACTCCATATTTGAAATTTAATTCTATTATTTTGTTTCATGAATAGTCAAACCAGCATCCAATTTTTCTAAATTCTTCAATGATGTATATAGAGACAAAAAAATTTATATTCTACTGAAACTTTTCACTATGTTATTACCAGAAAATAAAATATTTCTGAAAACAAAAAAACAAAAACTGAATTGCAACATTGTAAAATGTTTCAAATATCTTAATATCACATTTCAGTGATGGAAATTAAAATATACCTTCAGAAAAAAAATATTATAATGAAAATGATATTTAGGTTTTGAAATCATAAATGTATACAGGAATCATGCCATATATGTTTCAATTATTATGATGATTTATCAAATCAAAATCATGTAATAGAAACAAATCTCTACTTCATGATCCATTGATATCTTAAAAAAACAAAAATAAGAATGAATACTATTGATTGATTTCACAATATGATAATAATAATTATTTTTTAACACCTCGAAATATTTTATGGAATATGATCATAGTGAGGTGTTGAGTTAAGACTAGTTTAAGTGGACCATTAAGGCTCAACACATATAGAATAAAAATATTATATACAATATAAATACCTGATATTTTTTCAAAATATTACAGGATCTGAAAAATGGTGTATCGTATTGTAAACTAGAGACCACCTTTGGGTCTAGGATTTGCAGTTTTCATTAGGTGCAACATAACATTTTTGTGCACTGAGTATTTAGTTATACTGAACAAGGGGGGGAAATTCATTTAATAATATTATTATAATTTGTTATTGATATTTAATGTATATTTCATACAATTTTGGGTATATAAAATCAGATAACACCATTGGGATAGGGATTCATGTTTACTCTAGGCATGACAATACATTTGTGAGGGTCAGATGTTTATTAACATTGCACGCAATGGTATTGTTTTTGATTTTTCATTCACATTGTATTTATATTATATATTTATATATTATAATATTTATAAAAAATATTAATAAAATGAATTTTAAATATTATATTTTTTTATGATATATACTGCTTTTAAATAGTTATTAAATTTTATATATTTTTTCAAGGATTCATAAAAAATATAGTATTTGAATATAATTTTTTTAATTTATTGACAGTTGATAAAATTATTTTCTATGTAATAATAATAATTTTTAATTTTTATATGAATTTATAATAAATATTACTAATATTTAACAATTACTCATATTATTTTTTTTAATTATTTTAATTTTTTCGTAATTTTTCAATTTTCAGAATTATTAATAAAAATTAATAACTAGTTCTATTGTTTACAACTTATTGATAATATTGACTAATTAGTTGATAATTATTATAAATTATGTAATTATTATTGTTAATTATTTAAATTATTATTACAATTTTAATAATTAATTTATATATATAAACAAATATATATTTATTTCACAATTTCTAAATTATTATAAAGTCATCTAATATATTGTAACTCATTTTTAAAAAAATATATTAATATAAAATTAATATAATCATATAAATGTAATTATACATATAATTTATAAATAATTTTTCTAATAGTTACATTTTATTATAATTAAATTTTATTATCTACACTTAATAATTAATATAAATTAATTATAAAAATGTTGAGTTTATATATTTTTGAATTAATAATTTTTTTGAATTTATATTAATTTTTAAATATAATTATTTTGAAATTATTATTTTAGACCTAAATTTATTATAACAGATGTGTGCTTTGGGTGCTTTTTCAACATTTATATTAGTTGTAAAAACAAATTATTTTAATTAATACGATATTTATACAAATTATGGATAATTTCTAATAGATGTTAATTTTTTTATTTCCTTACAAATTATTATAGATATTTTATAATTATGAATAATATATATTATTTATTAATAATGTATATCTAATAATTTTTAAATATCATAAATTATTTAATGATTTTTACTAATTATTTGAACTAATAATTATATTTAATAACTACTATTTTTTTGAATTTGTAATTATTTTTTGAATTTTATATTCATTATTAAAAATTATTCCAAAATTTATCTTAATTATTATTTAATATGTTTTTAATAAATATTACATATTTCAAATTGTTTTTGTTTTTTCATTAAAACATATTTTTAAGGTTTCATAAATAATTTCATCTAAATTCTTTTTTTAAAAATGCATTCTTTAAATTAGTTGTCTCATCATTATTAAAATCCTATGGTTTCTTTTTATATCATATGTTATATAAATTTAATATATATATTTTATAATCTATTAAAAAAATTACATAATATTTATTATTACATGTTTTTTTAATCAAATTAACATATCAAATCTATATACATACACATACATAGAAATCGTGATGCATGACCCAAAAAAAGATTACATAAACTAAAAAACAATTAGAAAATATCTTTTACATTTATCAAAAAATTAATCTATTTAATTTAATTAGAAAACAATGAGAAAAATACCGTTTATAAAATTAAATCTACTCACTTGGAACCAGGACACTCAAATAGAGAAAAAATTATTTAAAACTAAATGTAAAATAATTAAAAAAATGATTATATTTATATGTATTGGTTCTTATAAACTATTATTTACACCATTTAACAATGATAAGTGAAAACAATGGTTAAGGATTTATTCTAGTTAGATACCAAGATGATTAGAGGTTAAATCTATAAAAAATTGGGAGAATGGGAATTTTTTAGAGCTATACGGCGTGGGGTGGTTGGGTGGGTTTTGTTGCGGTGGATCAAGAGAGGGAAAAAGGATATGAATAATAAAGACATGTGAGATGATGTTATATCAAATTACCAGTTGTGATGGAGAAAATGTTATGGAATTAATTTAGTCAAAAATGGTTTTCGATCAAAAGTATTTCCAATAGGAATTAATGATCGTTGAAAACATTACATAGTCGACGTGGATTTGTGATGGACATCTATATCCTTCTCAAATTCCCATTGGGAATGTATTATCTTCTAGGAAAGATGAAATCCCACAAAAACTATTTGTGATGGATGTAATATTTTATTTCAAAAAACTACTATTCGTGATGGAATACTACATCCTTCAAAAATAGACCAGAATAAAAGTCGATATGTGATGGTGCATTTTTATGTTGCAAATTCCCCTTCCTAAATGCATGAAAATGTAGTATTTTAAATAAAATTAATTAGCATTGGTGAAATTTTTATTGATATATATATATATATATTATATTCAATAATTTTCTTTATATTTCTATAATTTTATAATGGTAATGTTATAAGAATAAAACAAGGTTTATGATAAAATAGTTTTTTAAACGGCGTTCATCATATATTTATAACTTATATTAAAATTATATTTCCCAATTTGAGAAATTGGGTCATTAAAAATATATCTAATATTTGTTAATATGTTATTCATATTTGTTAAATATGACACTTTTCTTTTTGTTCATTTTAAAACTTATTACTTTTAATGTTTTCTCACCTTATTATGGGTAAAATGTATTAAATAGCATAAATTTAGGATAAGGGTTCAAAATTTCTCCAATATATTCACATATTCACTTTGATGACTGTATTTTCGATAATTCCATATACTTCTCGAATATATGGCCTCTTGGTTCTATTTTTAATTGAATATAATATTTATAATAATTTATTAAACTAATAAATAAAAAATATCACTCTCTTAAATCCAATATTTGTAGGATTTTTACATAATTATACTTAGTGGATAATTTAGGTTCTAAATATTCATTCTAAAGAAAATTTATTTTTAATGATAGTAATTTCTTTTATATTTTTATATATGGATTAATTTCCTTAAATTATTACACAACACATCCTTAATATTTATTCAACTAATAGAAAATATAATTTTAAAATATATTAATATTAATACAATTTGGTTGATTTATTATGATTGATTAATTTTATTTATATATAGAACATATCGTTGATTTTTGAGAGGTTTATATTTGAATTTCATTCCTATAATTTTATATTCAATGTCAAATATCAAAAATAAATTAAAAATGATAAAAATGATATGTTATAATAAATAATATTTTATTAAATGGTTTAGAATATTGGAAAATAAATTATTCAGAAAATTTAATGGGATATGGTTAAAATAAAATCCATGTACAATTTATGGGTCAAATTTAATTTAATGTTACCATTCATGACCCATAATGAATAATAATCATTGAATATTTGGTAATTGTTAAAAGAACTATTTGAGGGGTAAAATAATGAGAATGGGGTGAAAGGAATCGCATATAAATGTTCAATTTGTTTTAAAGGGAATTCAACTCAACCTAAAAATTTATTTTAATTATATATCTTTTTATGCATTTATATGTTAAAATTAATTTATCTAAAGATAATCCTTTATTTAATTCCAAGAATTCTCCACAACTCATTTATAAAAGGGAACCACCCATCCTTTATTATTCACAATGTTTAATATCTTCATATCATCTTATCCCTACTATAATGATAAAAATATTCCATTAACAAATACTATATCTTATGGTCTTCCAAAATGAAAATCTTTTTATGGAATAAGTTGTGTTCTAATGAATTTTTATCAATGAATAGTTATAAATCATCACATACTGTAATGACACTAACCCCCCGAATTGTAATGTTGGTGCCTTACATTATTACATTGGAAAGATTATAAGGGATATAATCCTAATGGAATTAATGGTTTATCATTTCTACATATCCACATTACATATATGATACCCATTTTACATTTGTTATTGAAAATAAAACTTAAGAAATAAATTCAATAATAAATTGAATCTGTTAAATATCATTCAAGGATTACATTTTAATAACCTAGGGAAAGGAAACAAAATAATGGGGAGATATAATTATCAATAAGGATTAATTATAAAATGAGACATCGTGAATCAATAATGACCAATCACTGTGTAAAATTTAATACCTAAATTGAAAATCCATTTATATGACATGATAATTCATATTCAAAATTATAATTTAAATAACTGAGCACAAATCCTATCAAGAAGATGAGATTTAAATTAATCTATATTTATTTTAACAGTGAAAATATCCTAGATTGTAATATCTGAATTATGATTATGGGAAATTCATGATTATTAGATTCCATGTTTCCAAGGAATATGATACCTTTACTATAATGATAAATTCTTAAGACAGTATAAAACTACTTGTTAAAACCCCTTTGGATTTCGCGAACTAATTCATCTCATTAGAGAGCATATGCATTGAGGGGATATCATTATACATTATGCACCCATTTATTCTAGTTCTAATAACTACTCAACTATTGAATAATATATTATAAATAGGTACCTATCATAAAGTATCATTATTGAGTAAATAAAACATATTTATTCACATTTAACCAATTAGTAGAATTATAATCAATTTAAGCACAGTTTGTAAAAGTGGTATATTGTTTAGAAAATAATAATATGCATCACAATATATTATATATAATTAATATGAATATAATATGCAATAGGAAACATTCATAAGGAAGTAATTGTTTCAATACAAGGATAAAATTTAAAAAAGAAAATGATATTGAAAAGATGACATTTACAACATCAGAATTTTTTATGTAAAATAGTTGGATATTATGAATCAATGTGAACAATAATATAACATGAATTATGATTGAATGATGATATTTACTGAAAAATGTGGAGTATATATTCCACATTAATGAAAATTGGTCTATAATAACAAATATGTCTCAATGGAATGTAAATTGAGATCAAATCCCAACCATTACACATCCTTTTTGTGGACATTTCATTAACCAAATATATTATCTTTTAATCTTTTTATTAACTTATAAAAAACCATATTAAGAGTTTCCAATATCAAATATGATCTTTTTATAATATCTTATAAATCATTTGTAAATAATCAATCATTATATTCACATCTTGGGTGTTAATTGAATTGTTTTTCGAGTATGTTTTGACTTTTTTTATTATGTAGCTCTTACATTGATCATGCTTTAATCATTAAAAGAATTTAAAAAATAATTTAAACATTCCTTATATTCAGTATATATGTATTTCTAGTAATCCATAATATTAAATGATAGGAGATGAAACTCACCATTTATATAGATGGCAGGCCATACACACACATGGAGAATGTTTCCATTTTCATATGTTATTATAAGAAATAAAAGTAAATGATATATATTGATATTATAATTAGAATATAATTTTCATTGATCATATATCACATATTAATTTTAAATCCATTCGTAAATCATTATATATAATCCTGAAAGAATCGGGTCACATTGTGAGGTCGTAGTCTGCCATACACACATGCGATGTTATCGTTTTCCAAAAAAGGAAAGAAAGATTTATTATGTGAAATACTAATTAAAATTTAATAAACATATAATAAATATCATAGATATAATATATTGATTATAAATTATCCATATTCCCCAGCAATGAATTTTTAACGTCATCGGTTCGTGAGACGGTAGTCCTCCTTACACACGATAGATGATTGAATATCTCATTTGGTTAATGATTTTGATGTTTTAGACCATAAAAATGTCATAAAAACAAATTATTATATGTATTATTCGGGATATTGTATATAATCATTTTATAAAATAAATTAATCGATAAAGATAAGGAGGTAAAATGGAAATTCTTTTAGAAAAACATTATATCTTCTGTTGGTATCCTCTTTAGATTTTTCATAAAATATAGAAAGGTTTTCTTTAATACTATAATAATTATTCTATGATAGTGGTACATAATTTTCTGTGTTATTTATAATATATTTATCTAAAATAATGGGGATTATATATGTGCATATGTGGGGGAGTGGGCTCCCTTTTAAATGGGAGGAGGAGTGAAATTCTAATATATTCCAAAATGTAAAAAAGAATTGTGAGGTCTACCATACTTCATGAGAATATATTAGTTAACCTATTTCAATAAAATATGATATGTTGTTGAAATATGGAAATCAAATTTGTTTTTGAAGAGAGTATTTCAATTTTTTAACCTTAAAAATTATCTTGAACCAGTAAATAAACTATTTTTTTCTATAATAACTATAATTAATTTTAACTACAATCACTAATAAATTATTATAAAAATAAATATAACCATATTATACCTTATAAATGATTCTTATTAAAAATATTTAATCCATTTTTATAAAAGAAAATCATATTAGTGGAAAAAATAAAAAAAATTAATCTCGTAGATGTTTTGAGAATGTGGGGTTTTAACGTGAAAATGTTCAAAATCATTCTAAGTTCATATAACAAAATCCAACATAAAAATTATTGATAATAACAAATTTTAATTAATAGATGTATGATATAACTATTTTTTATTCAAATCCAAATAAAATTTTAATTTAATTTTATAAATTATATAGATAAAAAATAAATTTTCAATTAAAATTTATTATTTTTCAATATTTATCAAAATAGGATACTTCTCCAAAAAGACCATAAATTAAAAATAATATAATTTTTAATATATTATTTCAATTTCTTAATGTTCTGAAATAAAATATATAACAGTGTAAATTTTTTTAAAAAACAAATGTTCAATTAATAGGAAACAAAATTACCTTTATCAAAATATATCTTTTATGATTAAAAATTGATTTCTGGTTATCATATTCTAATCAAATCCATTTGATGAAATTACAATAAATTATTTTAATTATAATTTATAATATTTACCAATATCATCAACATACTGTAACTAAATTAATTTGATAATATAAAACGCCTTGGTAATATGAAATTAGTTTTTTTAAAACATTTCATTTATATTCAATAGTGTTATATATTCATTTAAAATAAATAGATAACCTATTAATTCAACAACATTTTCAAAAGTTATTTAATCATATTCATAATTTTTAATTTAACATCAAAGAATTAATTACCTTTTAAATAATACTATTTATAGTATTAGGTAAAAATAAGTATTTCATATAATGCATGCTATCGATGAACGATGTTCTTATGTGTAATGAAAGATAAATCATTGTTCATCTCATTTATAGTAATTTTATAGATTTTTTTTATAAAAATACATATATTGAAAATTCTCTAGGTTTTATATTCCCTGAAGAACATAGTTTTTCTCATCCTCCTTAGGTCTTTACTAAATCATTGAACCACTTTATTTATGAAAATTTAAAGGATTCCGGGCTGAGGGTAGGGATTTTGGGGAGTTAATTGGGTAGATATTTTCCTAACCAACAAGGAATTAGAGGTGTGAATACCTGAGCGGAGTTTTTTACCTTTTATTGGGGTAGAGGAGTGACATTGTTGTTGATACAAAAAAGTAAACACCATTGGGAGGCCTCCCTTTCCACATGAGACCCCAATAATTAACCATTTTCGATCCAATAGGTTATATGGTCAATATATTAATAAAAAATTGATATTGGACAACATTATGGTCATTTTAACAAATTATAATCCCAGTTTCACCACTAAGTAAACTCTTTCTTGCCTTAATTACTCTAACTACTTTCAACTAAATTCCATAATATTAATTTTAATAAAATAGTTAATATTTTTATATAGTTTAAATTATTCTTATTAATATTATAGAATTCATTTTCCAAAATTTAAAATACATATGTGGTAGAATTTAAATTAAAATAAATCTAAAAAATGTATCGAGAAAACGGGAATTTAACGTTAAAATGTGAAGAATCATAATAATTTTGTATATCTAAATTCCACATAAAATGATTAAAATGAAAAAAATTGGATTAATATATTCATCATTTATATATTGAGAATTTAAACCCAATTTATAATTTATTTTTAAATTTTTAATTATATATATATAAAATAAGTTTTCAATTAAAATTTGTTTCTTCAATATTTATTAGAAAATGTAAATTCTGTAAAAACTAAAAAACATTCCAACATATATAAATTTGAAATTCCATTTCCAAAAATTATGTTCTTCATAAAATGGAATTTATATAAGGGTAAAAATTATTTTTAAAAAACATATATCCATTAAAGGGAAACAAAATATTTATTAGATAAATATAGCTTTAATAAGTAAAATTGAATTTCTAATTATATAATTCTATTAAACTATATTAGATGAATTTCAAAAAAAATATTTAAATACATAACTTAAAAATTTCATTAATATAATGCACCAATATAAATTAATTTAATTTAATAGGAAAAAAATCTATTGCTTCCCCAATATATTTTTTTATAGAAACATTTCATTTCTATTCAATTTGTTTTTATATTATTTTCCAAAAAAATGGAATAAAAATAATTCAATCATATTTTCTTAATTTTGAAATCATATTTTAAATCTCAAATTTAATGTACATGGTATATTTTTTATTTTAATTTAAAATCACATTATTATTTGGTGAAACATTTTCTTTCATGTAATTCAAGAAAAAAATGTTTTTATTTAATGTAACTCTTGATTATTTAGTATTACATGAAATGAAATATATTTATTATATATAATTTATTAAAAATAATATATAAATTTTAAAGTCTTTGGGTGTTATATTGTGTAAAATTAATGGTTTCTAGAGTTGATCACTCACTTAGATAAAATACATTTTTTCAGAATATCAGGGGGTTACATTGAGTATTTTCAATTTTATATCTTTTTATTACTAATAAATATCTTGTATCCAGTATAATATATTGAAATTATTATTTTAAATAATTTTTTTTATTATTATGATTGGGTAATCCGTATCATACATTTTCATAAATGATGAAAGATGATAATGCTGCTTGTGCATATGTGAGGACTTCCACACCCAAGAAGTTATGCGATTAGATCTTAATTTCTCATTTGCATGGATGGTAATAAAGATATATTTTATAAATATAAATGATACATATTCTATAAAAATTCATTTCAAATTATGAATTATTTTTTACCATACATTCATCTCATCCATCTAAATGTGAAACCATTATTTATGCATACATATGTCCAACCATATTCATGAACAGTGTAATTTAATTTCCTATATCAAGCACTAATGGTTGAATCTAAATATATTGTTGGATGTATTGGTCAAATTTATAGTTGTTAAATTTAGTTTTCAATTAACATATCTTTTAAAAAATATTTAATATTTAAATAACCTCAATTTAAAAATTGCGAAGTACTTCACTGATTATATATACGATTAAAATTAGATCAATAAATATTCAATTAAAACATGTTTACAAATATTTTTACTTTTGAATAAAATTTACTAGAATCCAACATGGGTTATAAAACAAAAATTAAACATAAATATCAAGTTAATGATTGATTATATAATTTTGATAACTAAAACATATATCATTAAAAATTGTGTCAAAGAAGAAAAGAAAAAAAATTGTGGAATAAATTCATATGGTCAAGTATCAAGAAGAGACATGGTCATATCTACGTAAAAATCACATTCATCCCATTATTTTATAAAATAATAAATTACTCCACATTCATGATTGGTTTCTTACATAAGAATATCTTTAAATATTCTATGAATCCCAGAGCCTCATCCACTATTCTATATAGGAGGAATAAATGAATAACAACGACACACTGAAAGTCCAATATATAAAGAATGTTAAAAAATTCTACATTAGATAACATTTGAAAAATATATAAATTTAATTTATAACAATATCCCATAAATACATAATCCTTTTATTTTAAAATAAATATAGTTTAATAAAACAGAACCCATAATTTTATTTAGAACATAAATAAAAAATTTTAGAAGTTGACAATATTCAATATATAATAGTTTGAACAACTTTGGTTTTATGTCTTCATTGATTTATTTTAAATTGATAAATTGATTTTTCATAAAAGTTTTAAAAAATATATTTCTATTGAACGTTCAAAGTGTATACATAATGTATTTGAATATATCCGTTTTCATAAAATATAATTAACTAATTTTTTTTTCAGTGTCTCTCAATGTTATCAAAATATATTTTCTAAACATGCAATTAGAGAATAGTCATAGTTTCTTCCTTGTATGGATTTTATTATAAAATATACAGAACCAAAATTAATGCTCTATAATATAGCCATTTCTTATTTTAATGTATTCCACTACTAATTTTACAAAAAAACATTTTTCATAACTTGATTTATTATTTGATAGAATAGTATGTTTTAAGGTAAAATGTTTTATACATTGAGATTAGTTGAACTATTCTTGTGGTATTCCATTTACTTAATATTGTTGAATGAATCTCCTAGAATTCATTTCACCTATTTTTATTATATATATTTTTTTTTGAACAATCACATCCCTTATTCTTTTCATAGATACAATGTTTAGTTTTTCAATATAATACTAAAAAATTGTCATAATTAGACTAAGAGAACCTCTAATCACATTTATATAGCATCATGTTTTTTCATATGGTATATTGAATTTAACATGTGGTTTGTTTAATAGGATTGATGTCACATGATGATCAATGGACCATCACTTTATAATATTGACATTAATATTTCATATCAAACATGGTTATATGATTCCAAATGTTATCATAAACAGTACAACATGGGGTAGGTTCCACATGGTAACATGATGTTCTTAATCAGTTCAGTTTCTTTACAGTTTTTCCAACTACACATGTGGATGGTTCCCAATGGCGGTTCAAGATATATCTAATATCATTATGGTAAAAAAGAAAACTGGAAATCATAAAATATAAAATTCATTATAAATATAATAAACATGCCATATGATTATTATAATAAGGAAGTGCGAGAATAACCCACAAATCTACCCATTTTTTGATGATAAAAAATCATGATTAATAAAATGAAATAAATTGAATCCAAATAACATGAATTTAAAATATTGCGAAACATAAATTACTTATATGGATGTAAAATTCATTAATATATTTTCTATTTTCCAAGTTATACCCCTATTGGGTCCTTAAATAGTGAATTGATGGTTAAAAATAAATAATAATATAATCAATTAAAGTAATTTTTTAAATACAAGTATTAATATATCATTAATATCAAAATAGATTAAAAAAAGTACATCAGGTGAAAAAAAAACTGGTTAATGGTTGAGGATTATGTAGTAGGGGTTGCTGTATCAGGTAAGGCATGATGTGAAAGAATAGATGTATTTTGGTCATAATGGTATGAATCCAATTTCCTGGTAAAATCAATTTCATCCATGAATTTTTAAGGAATTTCCAAAAGTAATAATCATTTAGTTTCCAAAAATTCCACAAGAATATGAGTTGGAATTTACATAGTTTAAACTTGTGACATGATGTCTTCTATTAATGGAGGAATCCACAAATAATTATCCAATGATCCAAACATATCTTTGTGGTTCTATATGGTGCATATTATACAAAAGAATTTTTCAATGTATATTTGGATATCCTCCCATTATATTATAACATATTTTAAATTCTCTCTATCTAACACTAATATCTTAGTAGCATGAGTTTGAAATCCGTCAAACACTTCCTCCTAAATTATATGAAATTCATAAAAAACTATTAACTGAACCATTATGAGTAAACTAATTCTACGCCCTTCAATAGGTAATTTTATAGGTGTAATAGGATGTATATAAATATATGTCGAATCATAAAGCACTAATTTAATATATATTTAGTAGCGCATCGATATTATGATAGATATCAATTATTTTACTAATACTATTTTTCCTTTAAAGTATTTAATATCATTTTGCATCAATTATATTCAGATGTGAATTATTGGATAAATATGTGCATGAATTAATTACATAGGTCCAAATATATCATATTCCTCATCTAGTTCAATAAATATTAAAAAAATCAATAACATGATCTTTCATCACTCAAATAAGATCTGATTTTATGTCATCCAAATCATCATTAGCATCGTGGTTAGTGGATGGAAAAATGAGTATCCATTGGAATATATAGAGAAGATTCACAAGAAGACATACTACCATTATATTTTTTGTCCCAAAATCTACTTCACAAATATTAAAGACCATCACCATTGGTAACAAGATCATCAACCTCATGAATAGTAATACTTAGAGAAACAACTAGTTCAATCTTGATGCATTTCATCGGTTCTTCATATATATTGGTTCATTTAGGAGCAAATTAATATTATAATGTTTGGAATACTAATCGATTGTGATATAAATCAATTCTATTGTGATAATATATCTTGGAAATCAATTATCATTCTAAATCTATATTATTATAAAGTTAGAAAGTCCACCATATCGAGGATGAATTCAATTATTATCATCATACTTATAAACATAATATTCTAATTATAACCCAACATACCTTAGGGAATTATTACCCATAGAATTTGTATATTGTATTTTAATCCCTTGTGTACTTGATATCATTTGATACATTTTAGAACTGCGTGCATTATCTTTAGAGTCCTCAAACACATCTCATTCATTATCATCGAAAAACCCAATGAAATATACTTTTTTCAACATGTTTTTCATTTTGTAGTTCTTATTTTTGAGTGGATAAGGGTATATGAAATAAATTATGTCCAAAATTCTTAAAAGGAGTGACCTTCTAATAAACTATATGGTCTACCCTAGATTCTTTATCAAGATCATTAATCTTCATCAATTCCGATTTTTCATTCAATTCTTGGTCTTCTTCCACTTAATCTGATGAAACATCAACAACATCATGTGGCTCCAGACCTACATCCACTAGATCCCATATAAAAATTGATTACATTAATAGATCAAACAATTAATACAATTTCTCATGGCCTTGTTATAGTTCTCTTATGAGAGGATTCTAGTTTACTCTCATCCACATTAAAATTCTATTATTCAATCATAGATCATATGAATAAGTTACATTTTTATTCCCATGAGGAACATACCCTTAATAATTTAAAAGTGATCAAAACATCATTCAATATGGATTATGATAAATTTGTAAGATGGATTACAAAAGTAATTAGTTCTCCTAAACTAATATCTATAAAAATTTATTAGAAATGAATTATTTATTATGAACTTTGAAAAAAGTTCGCATTTCTTTAGGAAACTAAGATATCATTTCCTCAGATATATCAAATACTAAATGAATATATCTTCTAATTAAATTAAACAATATTATCTGTATCTATTTGTCATAGGGGAATCCCATTTTGATTATTTTCAATCATTTATTTTTAAATTCAATGTGGGTGTGGATTATTGTATAAGTCCTTTGTTAGTGTCCTTATTCACAGTTATGTAAAACACATAAGATCTTGACCTAATTTGTTCTAGAAATTAAAATATGTCCCCAATGATCATTTTCATAATGGTTTCTATTTTAACTCCATCAATAAGTTATAATTTTGAATATATATCATTAATAACCACTAGGTTGAATGAATTATTGTTCTACTTAAAATAAATTAACCAAGAATTGATTTTTTTTCATTGTAAACTAATATTCTAATAGATTTCATCGAATGAGAATCTACTTTTTTCTCTGAATATACTAGTCAATCAACAAAATGTGTGTTCCACATCATCACTTAAATACATGATGTTCTATTATAATTCCTCAAAACACTTCATATTAGGTGTTTTGGGAGGATGTGAATCATCATTATAATTCTATAACCTATTTATTCTAGATATTCAACTCAATTAAAGGGATGTTTCAGAATGGAAGGAGAGGCTTGCACCATGAATGCATTGAGAAATAAGGTGCTGATATAGTAGTTATTTTAGTTATTTTAGTTAAATTTTATATGTATATTCATAATATTATTTAAAATATATTTCATTCATTCAAGGATATTAAATATTAAACATAATGAAAATAAAATCAAAATATATTATGTAAAAATAAAAGTAAAAAAATATAAATATTAGTAAAATAAAACATGTTATAATTGTAACTATGTGATTTTAGGTATAATAACCATGGATTTTTAATATGTATACTAACAATAACAGTTATGTTTCATAGGGGGGATAATGACCTCATGAATAACTGGGCACCACTATAATATTGGATGTAATAAAAAAACACAAAGTTAATTAATTAATAGAGTGAAATATACATCAGGGAAACAAAAGGGTATTGGCTAATAGGTAGATGTAAATGATTTATATTAAAAATTAAAATAAATACAATTGTTAAAATGAAGTTGCAATAATTAAATATAGTTTATCATTCCTAATTCATGTCTGATATAATTTATTCTCTTAATGTTCAATGGTCTTTTAAATACATCATGAAAATGATGATTACTACCAATGAATTATACAATATTGTAAAAAATTTTAAATGATATAACAAAACATGTTGTTTTATATCTATAAATTACTTCTACGAATGAGATATAACAATCATAGTGATATTTATTACACTAGTATTATAATAAGTTTTATAGATATTATGTAATTGATAAATAATTTCTGCTAATCTATGTTTCATCCGTATAATGTAAAGAAATCAATTTACATAGAGATATATACACATTTTCAACAGCGGATAATGAAACAAATTTATAATTCTCACTACACTAAGAAAATATATTCTTACCTAAATAGTGATATGTTTAATTAGTATTTTCAGTAAAACATACAACAACAAAATATGAAATTAATAACTCTCTAAATAAAATCGTTTTCCTATAGAATAATGAAATCCAAAATTGGTTGTACTATTGAGATATTTAAAAATTATTTTCACCCAATTAAAATTCTTTTAATTTAGGTTGTGATGAAAATTTTCATTCATTCGCCAAATGTTTATAATATTTGGTCAGCTAGTTGTTGTGTATGATAAACAGCAAATAATACTTCAATAATTTGGTTGATCAAATAAATTCCCAATTGGATCAATGTAAAATTTATATCATTTAATCATGGGATTATTTATTAAATTATTAACATCTATATGAAATCATTTTTGAAGATCCATATTGTACTTTCTTAGGGTTTAAAATGAATCATTAGTTTTTTTGAAAAATATGTAATATAAGGAAAAAATTCATATCACTCATTAAAATAATATCAATTTATTTTTACATAAATGGTTAATTTTTTTGCATAATTTATTTCGGATGATCCAAAATAATCCTAAAATTAGTTTGCAACTAGAAAAATAGCTTTTGAAATTCCTTTAATAAAAAATATATGATTGACTATTATTTTTAAAATTCATTAGAAACACAAAATTATTTAAGGATGTATTATGATGTTCTACAAATTTGAATCAAACAAAATAAATATTCTCTAAATTGAGAAACATGATACGGGATGTGATGAATTTGAAAATATTGGCTTATTATGAAAAAAAATTATTATTTATATTATAATTTAGAAAGTCAAGTATGGTAATAATTTGATATAATTTGAAATTCAATATTATTACATCTACATGTATCATTATGATAACTTCAACACTGAAATATACTTCAATTTTTTCCTTATAATAAATACCTTTTTTATTACTATATTCTTATGTAATAAACCCATAATTTTTTAATTATAGTTCAGATATCATAAAATTTATTCTTAATCATCAACATTGTAACAATAGTGATGAGGTTTTTTGTATATATATTTTTTCTAATATGTAATCACATTTGAACTGATTTAACTCTTCTTGAACTCAAATTAGCTATAATTTATTATCTATTTCTTCAAGAATGTTGTTAGGTTTAATCTATCATATGATTGACAGATGATCAATCATGCATTGAATAAAATACCTAGTCTATGTTCCTCACTCTAAATCTCCAACACATATATCAAAGGGATGGAATATATGTATCCAAACATTTCTAAGAATATAAGTATTTTTTACATTATGTTTAGTAGGAAATATATTAATGTTTTTGTTAGAAATTTGTGATTTTTCTATAGATGATTTCATATAACTATCCACGTGTTTTTTGAGGAATTGATATTTTTATTAGATATATAATCCTCAATTTATGATAATGGAATTATATGCTCCTGTGGATCAGTTTGATTGATTTTGAGGTGTAAAAATTCTTCAACACGTATGGATCATTATTGAATTCTCTATATGATATACATGATCTTGAAAAACCATGGTATAATAACATTTGGATGAGTTCTTTTCAAAATTCTCCTTTTGGTAGAGAATACAGACATTACAACCAAAATTGATATTAATTAAAAAAATTTATTAATTCTTTAAATAAACTATATGGAGTATTCATTAATGTATGACTAATAATATTTATATTGATTATATGGAAATTTGAATTCATATAATGATACAAAAAAAATAGCATCGTCATATATATTTGAAATTTCCGGATACTTTTATTGAGGATTCATATTTTTTAATTCCTATAACCTTATTCTATTGTGGAGTCCTAGTAGAATAAATTTTTTTATTATAGCCATGAAGTGAGAATAAAAATTCAACATATTCATTTTCAAACTCAAATCCATAATCATATCTTAATGTTTTTATAAAAAGTTCACAATAGTTCTATATAGACTTTTAATATTTTACAAAATACAAATATGATTCACTATTTTGATATAAAAATAATAACCCAGTGTATCTCTAAAAATAATCCACTAGAACCTAATAATTGTTCATTCAATTAAAGTTATAATCATTAGAAAGTGTAAAAAAATCTAGGTGATAAAAAAATAAATAATGAAATATAAAAAAATATTTCTATGTTCTAAATGACATCAGCTGATATTTTCAACATTGAAATGGGTTAAAACATTACCTTTTAAAAAATTTAGATCATGAAGATCTTTAACTTGCCCCCTCCTAGTTATCATGATATCTTAGGGAAGGTTGTAGTGGACTAGACTCAAATTCATATGCCATGAATCATTGTGAAATTCATAAGAAAAGAAATATTTTTATAAAATAATAAATTTAAATCGAATATATACACATTTTCAATTCAAAATTTAGCTAAAACTAATATTTGTTTATAATTATAATATTTTATATAAGTAATATCAAATTTATTTTCATAACTATAATCCCAAAATTGTGATATGATTAAAAATTTATATAGTAACCCCTATAATAATAACAATTCAACTGTTAAAACATTACTAGAATTATTGATTTAGAATCGCCTCATTTTTCTATTATAGTTGTAACTGAAGGTGACATGTAAAACATTCACCCTTTCAATATTCTCAAAGCATTAGTATTCCCCAGTCAGGGGTCTGGAATGTCCTATATCCAGATATTATTGGAGCATACACGTATTCTTCAATCATGTTTCTTATAAAAATTTCGTCCATGAAATGATTTGGGTACCCATGTGATGAACACATATCACGGGTCATGAAAAAACAACTTGAAATTAACTATCTGTAGAAAAATGGTTAACCATAGGTAGTATTGAAATAAAGAGTGCCCCTAAAATGGATTTTACTTTTCTTTTTTTTTGAAAAAATTAACTCAATTTTATTTTGTTAAAATAAAATTATGAAGATGTTATATTAATATTATTTAAAAATTTGGAATTGGATGTTGATAAGAGAATATTGTATAGACAAAGAGTATTTCTAAAAATGTTTTTTCATTTATTATTGAATCACCATCAACCACTCAGTAGGGGGTAAATTATTCCATCTCTTTATCTCCTTCCCTTAACTAGGTGGTTAATGTAACATTAACCCAAAATAAAATCTTAGTTTGGTATACATGGGATCCAATTTGTCTATCACTACTATGTATCCATTTGATTAATAAGGGAAATAACAAATTGGTTTTTTATTTACCTAACTACAATTTATATCTTATGCAATTCAACACATGTTTTGAAAATCACTATGAAATAAACCTTATACACCAATATGTTTCACCATTTACATAAAACTATTGACTGGAGAATGATTTGGATCCTCGATCATGGTAATTAACGTTAAAAATATTATATAATACAACCAAATTTAGAATCGAAAACTAAAAGTATGTAATTGATACAAATTATTAGAAATAAAAAATGATTTTATTTATTCTTGGAATAAAATTCAGGAAAATTATAATAGTTCTATATTTAACATTTTAAAATAAATAAAAAACAATCCCTCTACGGATAGGATGTTAGAGATTATTTGGGGGAAGTGAGACACCACATGAATTAAAATAATCAATGATTGGAATGGAATGAAGATAAAAAGCACAATGACAAGGTTTACTAATCTATATATTCCTCTTATGAATTCATTCCCCATTAAATCCCTCATGTATCTCTATATATTATGGTTCTATGGTCCACTAGGGCATCAAAAAATAGAAAATGAATGATTTTGGGATAATAATGGGGGTGCTCGGTTGTCTTGGAGTTAAAAAATTGTATTTTCTTCCAGTATTCACTTAAAATAGAATATATTTGAGTGAATCTGTTCATGTAACTATATTAATTTTGATCTCAATAAGTGAAATGTCTCAGGATAGAACATTCATAAGTAGATATACATTTTTAGTGTTTTCTAGACCTATCCATGTAATGTCATATGGTATAATGAAACACAACTCATAATTTTATCTAGAATATAACTATACAAGTATGGAAGGAGAGAATAATCCATATATCTTAGTCTAGCCAGCTTTTGTTGTTAATTCTTCCTTGATTTTTTTAAATTGAACAAATGTGTTTTCACAAATGTTTATGAAAATATATTTCAATGGAATGTTCAAAGTGGGTCCTCAATTTATCTGAATATATCCCTTTGTATAATAATATAATGAACTAATATTTTTTTCGTGAGTTTCTATTAATCATAATGAAATATTTTCTCAAAAACGGCCACTGGAGAAATGTCATAGTTTCTACCATGTATGGAATGAATTATTAAATTTACTTACCTAAAATTAATGCTCTATAATCTTGCCATTGAATATTTAATGTTTTCTTATACTTATGTTAGACTCTATCAATTTTTGTCACATGAATCATTATAGGATAGAATAGTATGTTTTTAAGGTAACATGTTTATCTCTAGAGATTATTTGTTCTATGAATGTTGAATATACATTACATAACATTGTAGCATGTATCCTTCATGAGTTCAAATCACAAATTTGCATTATAGATTTCTTAATTTACATGGTCACTTCCCTTATTCATCTAGTAGGTGCATTGTGTACGTTGTCACTATAATACAATCATGTAGTCATAATTATACTTAGAAAAACTCAAATCACGTGAATATAGTATCTTGGTTCATCAAATGGTAGTGTGAGTTGATCACGATGTTAGTTTAGTATGGTTGGAGTAATATGAAAATCAATTATCCATCACTTCATAGTTTGGACAATAAATGTTCATATAAAACAAGGCTATATGATTCCAAATGTGATCATATAGAGTACAACATGGGGTAGGTTCCACCTGGTCACATGAACATCATGGATAGTGAAATGCCATTACATTTTATATAACAACACATGTGGATTGTTCACACTATTGGTTCAAAAATATCAAATATTATATTTTGTGTAAAAAACAAAACTTGGAATCATAAAATTTGAAATTAATTATAAATATAATAAAATTTATTTATGATTATTAATTTTAAGAGATATGGGAATAAGACACAAATCAACCAATTTTTTGATGATAAAAAATCACGAGACATAAAATGAAATAAATTGAATCGAAAAAAATTTAATTTGAATAATAAAAATGAAACATACATTGCTTATATGTGTGTCAAATTCATTAACATGTTTACTTATTTTCCATGTAATACCCCTATTGATTTTATCAAAAAGTTGAGTCACGTTTAAAAATAAATAATAATATAATTTATAACAGTATAATTCTATATAGAAGGACGAATATTTCATGAATATCAATATATATTAAAAAATATCTATAAGGGTGAAAGATAACTGGTTAATGGATATGGATTATGTAGTAAGGTTTGAGGTAAATTTTAGGAATGATGTGAAAGAATAGATGTATTTGTATCATAAAGTTAGTGATCCAATGGCCTATAAAAATCCATTTAATCCGTGGATCCATAACAAATTCAGTAAAAGAACACAATTTATTTTCCATAAATTCCCACAGAAAATTAGTTTATATTTACAAAGTTTACACTTGTGACATGAAGGCTTTGGTTTAAGGACGAAACCTAAAATAATTATCCAATGATATGAAAATATCTTTGTGGTTTTACGTGGTAAATATTCTACTATGTTATATGTTAAGGTATATTTTGATGGTCTCCCTATATATTATATAATAATTGAAATCATTCTATCCAATGCCAATATATTAACATAATGAGTTCGAAATCCATTAATAACTCCATCCCATGTTCTATAACGTTCATTATACAAAACTATTAACTCCTTTAATATGAGTAAATTGATAATATTGTCATCATTATATAATTTTATAGGATTATTATGCAGTAGAGAAATACAAGTTGAATCACGAAACACTAAATTGATATACATTTAGTATTGAATCTACATAGTCGTTGAAATCATTTCTTATACTGATTTTTTTTCCATTAAAGTATTAAATATCATATTAATTAGATTACATTTAGATATTAAAAATTGCATATATAGGTTCATTAATGAAATAAACAGATCATAATTTATCATATTCCACAACTATTTCCATAAATATTAAAAAAAATAATGAGATCTTTCATCACACCAATAAGATCAAATTTTTAATCATACAAATCATCAATTGAAAAATGTTAAGTGGAAGGAAAAAAATTAGTACCCATTGGAAAACATGTAGAAGTTTCATTATAATACTTCTTACCATTACCATTATTTTTAGAAAATATAATTCACAATGATTAAACTTTTTTCCCTATTAGTTACAAGCCCATAAACCTGATGAATAATCATTTTGAGAGATCCAAACGGTTCAATCATGATGTATTGCATATGTTATTCATTTATCTTGGATGGTGTTTGACAAAATATAACTTCTAATGTTTGTAATACTGAAGGACTAAGAGACACATCATGTCTATTCTGATAATATATCTTAAAAATCAATTATACTTCAAAATATCAATTATTATAAGGATGGAATTTCCACCATACAGAGATTGAATTCTAATATTATCATCATCTTCATAAATATAAAATTCATAATTAAAACACATCATAGCAAGGAGAATTTTTCTCCTTTGCAGATGTATCTGATATTTTAATTCCATCATTACATCCTATCACTGGAGACATATATGAACAATATTTATTATCATCAGAGTCCCTCGAAAAATATAATTCAATATTATCCACAAACCATTGAAATATACGTATGTTTCAACAAGTTCTTCATATAGAAGTTTGTATTTATGAGTGACTAAGGGTAGATGATAGATATGTTATCCAAAAATACATAAATGTAGTTACATTCCAATCCTCTTTAGGGGACACCCTATATTCCTTATCAAGATCAAATATCATCAACAATTATTATTTTTCTTACACTTGTTTGTCTTCTTCCACTTAATCAGATGAACACTTAACAAAATAATGTTGCTCAAGACCTAGATCCACAAGATCCCATGGAAAAATTGAAAACAATATGACTTCAGAAATTAATGCAATTTATCATGGTCATCCTACAATTACATTATAAATGTCATCTAGTATACTATATTCCACATAAAATTTCTATAATTTAGGAATAGATCATATGAATATATTACCTTTTCCTTCCCATGAGGAACTTATCCTTGATAATTTAAATGTTTTAAAAATAAAAATGAATATGTATTAAGATATATATTGATGAACTATAACATAAATAATCCATTCTCCTCAAAATATTTCCTAAAAAATTGTTCTAAAATAAATTTTTCATCAGGAATATGAAAAATTTATCCTAGTGCCTTAGGAAACTGAAATATTTGTTCCATGGATAGATTGAATACTAAATAAATTTATAATCTATTGAAATCAACTACTAAAATCAACATATATTGGTGATAGGGGTTTTGCATTCTGATGTTTTTTCTCCCATTTTTTAAAATTAAAAATTGGAATGGATTATAGCATAAGACCTATGATAGTATCCTTATTTATCATTATGTAAAACACATACGAACTTGACCTGAATTTTTATTGAAATTAAAATTTATCCACATTTATAATTTTCATAATGGAGTCTATTTTATCTATAGTGATAAATTATAAATGAAAATATATTTCATTAAAAACCACTTGTTAGAAAAAATTTCCATTTTACTTTAATCGTATCATCACAACCTTGATTTAAATTTCATTCTAAATAAATAATCCGCATGATTGTGTCCAATTAGAATATAATTCTTTCTCAAAATATACTATTAAATCCATAAAAATTTTGTTCCACAACATCCCATAAATACAAGATCTTCCATTATAATTTATCAAAAACCTCAAATGAGGTGTTTGGAGAGGATTTGAGTAAACATGTGAATTCTATAACCTATGTATTATGAAGCATTGAATCAATTAAGGATATGTTTCAGAATGGAAGGATATGATGATTGCATGAATTTTATGATAGAGAAGGTTCTTAGATAAGAGTGATTTTTGTTATTTTAGTTAAAATTTATCTATCTATTCAAATTCTTAATTAAATTTTATTTTAATAATTCTATGTTATTAAATAATAATATTCATAAAAATAAAACCAGATCATATTACGAAAAATTAAAATAGAAAAAATATATTTTTGTAATATAATCCATGCTCTCATAGTAACTATGGAATATTAGGTATACTGACAATTGATTAAAAATATGTATACTAGAAATAATAGGTATGTTTCATGGGGGGATAAAATCTCAATGAAAAACTAGTCACTATTATAATATAGACTATATCAATAAAAAACTCAGAGTTACATACCAAATAGTGTGAACTATAAATCATGGTTACATTATGAAATTGATCAATAGGTAGAAGTAAATCAATTATATATGTAATTAAAACAAATACAATTATTAAAATAAAGTTTAAATAATTACTAGTATTTTATAATTCCGAATTCAAGTTTGATATAATTTATTCACTCAATGTTCAATGGTTTTTTAAATACATCATGATGATGATGTTTACTACCAATGAATTCTACAGTCTTATCAAATTATATAAATGATCTAACAAAAAATTTTCTTTATATCTCTATACTTTTAATTAATGATATGTTACAATCTTAATAATATTTATTTCTCTAGTATTATAAACAATTATAGGGACATGATAAAATTTATTTCAATACTCTAGTAATGTATATTTCATCTACATAAGGCCTGGAAAACAATTGCATAGAGTTATCTAATCATATTCAGTATTGGATAATGAAACAAATTAATACTTTTCATTACACAATGCTAATATATTCATACCTATAAAATGATTTGTTTCACTCGTTTTTTCTAGTACAATTTAAAACCACAAAATATGAAACCAAATAACATACTAAATCAAAATGTTTTCGTATATAATAAAGAAATACAAAATCAGCCGTATTCTATAGGTATTTAATTGTTGTTATCATATAATTCAAATTCTAATAATTTGGGTTTTCTTTAAAAAAAATTACACATTGACACAATATTTATAATATATGGCCAACAAGTTGTTATGGATAATAAACAACAAGTAATACATCTAGAAGTGGTTTGATAAACTAAATTTTCAATTGGTTAAATATCTACATAATATCATATACCAATGTGATTTTAAATAACATTACTAATAAAAATATCAAATCTCTTTTGATGATCCCTAAAGTACTCGCTTAGCGTTTAAAATGAATCATTTGTTTAAAAAAAACATGTAATCTATGGAAATTCATTTAAAAAAATATAAGATCAAGTATCCTCAATTTATTCTAATGTAATTATAGGATCATGATTATTGGTTTATTTGAATATGATGTGTACTGATTCATCAACCTATATGGTTCATTATTAATTCTCTATATGATATACTCGATCATGAATAACTGAGTTATAATCCATCATAACATTTCAATGGATTTTTTTAAATGATTCTTTTTGTATAGAATACAACCATTACAACCAAAAATATATATTAATTGACCTTTGGTATTTCATTACTAAATAAATTATATTGAGTTTTTATTAATTTCGGACTAATAATATTTATATGGATGATATGTTAATTCATATTCATATATGCATACAAAACAATAAATAGCCAGGTCATACTCGTTAGTAATTTCTCGATACATTTCATGATGTTTCCAATTTTTTCTTTTCTATAACCCCATTATATTGTGGAGTCCATAAAAAATACATATTTTCATTATGGCCCTGAAATGAGCATAAAGATTCAATGTCTTCATTTTAAAACTCACAACAATGAAAACCATATAATTCCTTTTTATTTATTTCACAATGGTTCTCTGTAAAAATTTCATATTTTGAAAAATGGGAATAAAATTAAATTTTTTGATCTAAAAATAACAACCCAGTGTGTCTCAAAAATATTATCCACTGGAACATAATCATTGTTATTTCAATTTAACATATAAAAATTATAAATTCTTAAAAACAAATTTGAAAAAACTATAAATTATGTTAAGTAAAAAAATATTCCACTCATTTGAATGATATCATATGATATTTTCAATTTTTAATGGGTTACAAACACAACCAATTAATAATTTTAGATTATAAATACCCTTATATAGACCCCTACTAGTTATTTGTCTACCTTAATGATGGATTTAGTGTCCCAGCCTCATATTCATATTCCCATACTATATATTAATGAAAAATGAAATTTATTAATAAACTAATTAATTTAAAAAATATATATAGTCATTTTAATTAAGCAAGTTTGTAAATAATAAATTTTTTTATAATGATAAAATTTAATATATATATTATCAAATTAAATATGATAACTACAATCACAAAATTGTGAGATGATAAAAACATTATACAATAACCCTTGAAAAAATAATTATACAGATTTTAAAACATTACTATAATTATTAATTTTATATAGAATTATTTATTAATTATTTGTTGTAACTGAATGTGACATGTACTCCACTCACCATGTTAATAATATTGAAGCTTCATTATTCCCAAATCAAGGGTCTGGACGATCAAATATCTAGATATTATCAGTGTTTTCTAGTGTTCATTAATCATGTTTCCTAAGAAAAATCATACATGAAATAATTTTTGTACACTCACGATTAAAACCTTTAATGGGTCATAAGAAAAAAATATTCTATTAACTATTTTTAATATAGTGGTTAACCATAGATAGTCTCAAAATGAAGAGTTCCATTAAAGGGATTTTTTTAATTTCAGTTTTTTATAATATTAATTTAATTTAATTTTGATAAAGGATAATTATAAGCTATTGGAACATATTAATTTAATAATTTTGATATGGAAAGTGAAAATAGATGATTGGATAGGCCTTGTTGATTGATGACAATTTTTTTCCCAAATATTATTGTCTCATCATCTACTACTAACTAATAGATATATTCATCCATCACATTATCTCTTTCCCTTTTCTAGGTGGTGAATCTGATAATAAACCAAAGTAAAATCCATGTTTTGTGTATATGTGTTTCTATTTCTTTGTGACTATAGTGGATCCATTTGAATAATTTGGGAAATCCCTGATTAGGTATTTCCATTCCCTAACTATGAATTTTTCAATGTGTAATTCCACACATGTTTTATAAATCAATGATCACTCATCACCAAACCCTAATATTTTCCATTATACACACATATATATATTTCATGGAGATATATTTGGATCATTAACCATAGTATTTTACATAAAAAAATATTATATTATACAACAATATTTGGGGTTGGATAATGAAAATAGTAAATTGAAACCAATTTTTAAAATAATGAAATGATTTTATTTAGTTTTGAAAAAAAGAAAATAATAATTGTTCTAAATTTCCAATTTCTTAATCAATAAAACAAACAATAACTCTATAGATAGGATATAGGATTTGATTTGTGATAGGTGGGACATCACATAAATGAAAATAAATTTGGAATAGAAAGGAAATAACAAAATAAACAAAATGACTGTGATTATTTCTCCATGTATACCCCTCTCAATTTATTCCCCATTTAGACCCCCAATATCTCAATATATAATAGTTTCAAGGGGAACAAGGGAATTAAACGTTTTCAAATGAATGATTTTGGGTTAATCATTGGGTTGATAAGTTGACTTGAGGATAAAAAAAGCATGTTCTACAAATATTCAGATAAAATCTAATATATTATACTGAATCTGGTCATTTAACTACATGAATTTTGAATTAAATAAGTGAAATGTGTCGGGATAGATTATTCTCAATATAATACACATTTTGAGTGTTTTACCCCCATCCATGAAATTTCATATTGTGAATATGTGTGACATGATGTGCCATATGATGTAATCATCAAAAAAATATCTCCAAATCAATAATTCTTGTAGGTTTCGTACTATGAATAGTATTGATGGTGTGAATTAATGTTACCTTGATCTTTTTCTGCATTTTAAGATCAAATATTTGTTTTTAGAATCATCTATTGTACATTACTTTCTCTTGAACATGATAAATCATTTTAATCATCAATTAAACATAATTTATCTTGTTTTTGATCATCTCATATATTATATAATAAATGATAAAAATAATTAAAGAGCATAGTGAATAATTAATTAAATTTTATTAAAAGATGTTATATAATAAAATATAGATTAAAAATATGCCTATGTGAATTCCCACAAACATAGTTCATTATTCTCCCCATTCATGTAATCTCTAAAATGAAATAGGTAGTCCATGATACCAATATTCACATTTCAATGACCCTAACACAAGAATACAAGAGATAGTTCCTTACAATATTACATGGTCATGACTACAATGAATCCAAACCAAAAGGACCGAACAATGTATTAGTATTGGAGAAACAGATACATACATGTTTCTTATTTACCAAAAAGACTTACCCAGAAGCAATGCCTCTAAACATTTATTAAGAAGAAATAAAAAGATTAGACAAGAGGGGGCGAGATCAAACAAGCAGTAATGTCCTCATCCACCTAAAAACTGGCCTAGATATCATAATACGACATATCATTTCCATAATCAAGGCCAATAGAAACCTCCGACTCATATTGAGATTTTTCCTAATTAAAAATCATAATAATATATATGTCCACCATTCTGGGCATCTTCCAAGTCGATCTGGTAGTAACGATCCTATAAAAATTAGAATAATCCTTACGTGGTATCCGCTTAGAGGGAACAGAGGTGAAACCCTCACCAGAAGTTATCTATTCATTGCCACTCAAAACCACCTCCTTGAAAGATGCACGCCCACCAATACATAAAGTATTTAGAGGGGTATTATGATCACTTTTATCCTCATAAAAATTCCCCCATTCTTCAACAAATCATAATATTGAAAGAGATTCTGAATTTACTGATGATAGTCAACACCTTTATGTAAATTAGCATGATCAGAGACATCAACCTGAGAGTGGTCAAGGATCATCAACCATGGAGAACGTGTAGGAAGTTCCCTAGATGAAATAACCTCTTCAGCAACATCAACCGAAGGGATAGAGGGGACACTATGAGCATTCTCCAGAGATACATCCACCAATAAACCATTACCTTTAAGATCAAACACATGAGAATCAGGCTTCCTAGAAGTCAGCACATCCGTGACAGTGGAAACTCGTTCCTAGATTTCATCACCACCATGAACAATGGGATTTGATTTCCTTTGGTAGATTTTTGCTGGATGACCCATCATTCCACACTCCACACATGATACATGCTTTCGATATGTCTCCAAAGAGTGTCCAACAGCCATATATTCATTGTTGAATAGAGGTTTCTTCTCATACACAACTTCAATTTGAATGTTATCAAAAGGTGTAGAAACAGTCACCTTGTCAACTAATGTGGAATTGAGGTCAACCTCCACCAACATCCTGGAAAGGAGACCAAACTGAACATCTTTAGTCTCCTTGTCGAGGCGAATCGGGGTCCCAATTGCTATGGCAATTTCATGCAAAATCATTAGATGCCAACGGACCCAATTAAGCCAATGCATGAGAACCCAGACCTGAGAAAAGGCATTTCTTGCATGCGAGACATTAAAGCCCAAAGACCATTCATGTATTTAAAGCCAGCCAGGTTTTAATAGTAAGGTCCCAATACTCCAAGCATGATGTTTCAAGTAATCTGAAGGAAACAGGCAATGAAAGAAACCTCGGTCAAGAGAAACACAATTCCAACTAGAGAAGCCCTATAAAATTGAGATTCGACTACACAAATCTTGAAGCCTCCCTGGTTTTTTTTGTTAAGGTAGAATAATGTGTGAAATAAATGTGTTTTTTACAATTTTCAATCTCTCAATAAGCGATGCGGGATTAGATTCAATGTGAGCAGAGGTACCTTTATGGAGGATCCTACCATGACATGAGTCTTTAAACATTCCCAGAGAACTAATTCCACTCAACTTCAGTCCTGACGCTATATTCCTTAAAGCATCATCAGAAGAATGAGAGGAAAAAATATTACCACCAGGAAGAGTTGAGTCTAGCCTATCATTCCGCTTCTCCTTCAGAACTGGTGGCATTCACGAATCCCCATGGCATAACTTCACTCCATCCACATGCCAGTGTAAAGAAACTTCAGATCTAGAAAAGAGATATATATTCAGTTGAGGGATGGTGTGCAGCACGTCTTTAGATCAACTAGGGAGCTCTATCGCTGAATGATTACGAGAATCCGCATGATACAGTGATTATGGATCCACATCAGTTGATCTAACAGGGAGGTATAAGGCGAGCCGAGAAGAGGCCAAATCACGGGTCACCAGAAGTTCTTTAGGGCTGCAAGAAGCAGCGAGATTCCATGGATCATGATCAGGTGAAGACATCGATACAGAACCGCTGGGAGGAGAAGCCTGAAGCTGAGGATGTGAGGAAGGGCCATGATGAAACCCTAGACTCCATCACCGCCGCTGGATGCTATAATTTGCACACCCAACCTCACCATCTAATCATGTTTCTTATTTAACATTGTTAAATGATTCCAAACCATAAATATAACAAAATCAAATAAACTACATTCTTGAAAGATCATTTTATGATCTATTCATTCTACCCTAGGGGATGAAAAAATAAGGGTTAGAAGAAATCATCAATATTGGATAACAGTAGAAGAAACAATCATAAATAAATAAAAATAATCAACAATTAATTTTTAATAACTAGAACAGAAAAAAATAGAAATTTATAAAATTTTATTATGTTGGTGGGATAAGGAATAATCAATATTGTAAGGTTAATAAATGGTAAAATATTTCATTTAATCAGTAAACCTATAATTTAGTGTATTTATAGATAATTTCCATGATACAATATCATAGATAATAATAATATATGAATTATGAATGATATATATACTAATTTTTTTTTCAATTTTCCTAGGCACATGGAACCTTTATTATCAATACCTTTCAAAATATAGTTTAAAACATACTAGGTCGAAATATTTCAGATAATGAAAATTGATTCATCTCATGAGACTATTGATGCATCAAGGGGATTAATTGAAAGAGAACCCAAAATTTTTCATATAAGTCCAAATAAATCCACATATATCAAATAATTCAATTTTACTCTTTAAAAAATTGTTTTCATATACCCTTATTGAGTAAAGGTAACATATTTATCAATATTTCCCCAATTAATCTGATAATATTAAATATAAAATTCACAAGTAAAATTATTTTTCTATTTAAAAAATAATAAAATAATGGTACAAGAATATCGATATTTAAGAATAATTTATTTCCCTATGAAAATTTATTACCATATTTTTATTGTTTTATGATAATGATAACTATCACAAAAAGAAATGATATTGTATAATAAATTAATGGAAATGGTAATTTTAATGTCGAATCCCCTTGATTGAGATATTTAAAATAAAAACATTAAAATCAGGATGAATAATGTATTAATGATATTGCAAGTAAAATAGGAATTTTTTACATCACATTAATGATAATTTGTGAATAATAATAAATAATATTCAATGGAATTTAAATTATGATGAAACCCCTTACCTTATGATCCATATTTGTTGAACATGATTTTCCACCTATGTTGTGGTGGTGAAGATGTTATTAACATAATTTATGACCATATTAATATTTATTATGTAACACCCCAAGCTTCTACGGTACGCTTCTCTTTGAATAATGTGATAGCGTGTGTTGTACGCAACACCGAGTTCTAACACACCATAACTAATCAAACTAGCCGTTATGAATAGTAATACCTACTTTTTGAAATTATATATATTTTATATTTGAAAATGGACTTCATTTTTGGATTCGGAATATCGAATATAGCCTAAGGTGAAATTTTGGTACATTTCGGATAACTTTCATATTTTGATGAATAGTGAAAATTACTAAGTTTTAATTACAAACAATTTTTTTAATCAAAATAATTAATAGTAATAAATTATGAATTTGAGTGGTTTTAAAGTATATTTAGAATATATTTTTACCATTTAATATAATGTTGGTCATTGGACATAATTTTACAATTAAACCGAACATAAACGAGTGTCAATCTTTTGATAGTTATTATCTCTTAAAAACACGCTTTTTGTTTTGACAGCGGAAATTAATTTTAAATTATTTTCTGCCACTTCTGTGTTTTGAATTTAGGAAAATGGATTCCATATTTGGAATCAGGCTGTTCAAATTGTGTAAATAGGTAACTTTTATTTTTAGACATTTTGAATAATTACTGCGGTAAATATTTTATTTACCATGGTTAAGGGTAAATCCGGTAAATAAGGGTTAAAAAAATAATATTATAATAATACTAAATTACCCTAAAACGTGTCTTAACCCTATTTGTTGATACATGGTCGACCATGGGAATCTTTGGGTCTATTTTGGGACCCCATGGATCCACTTGTAAGTGATAATGACACTTTATTTTAATTAAGTTAAAATGAATACAAAAATGACACAAGCATATATCTTTTAGAAATAAAATTGTTACATAGGGTTATATATGTTAGATTTTATATTATAAATATTCATTAGAAAGATAAAAAGATTTAATACATAATGATTTTTTATTTATAATTTTTAGACATTAAATAATGTATTTTATTTATGACACAATGATGATGCAGTAATTACTATAATAGTGAAAAATTAAAATAATTGATATTATAAATACCCAAATAAATATAATATGAAACTTTTAATGAATTAAACTAATTTTCTAGGATAATATGATATATTAGGATTTATGTAATTGACTTTTTTCGAAGTAATCAATCTGTTATGAGTTTCACAAAAATCAACTATTAAATAGTGTCAAAATTGTCATAAAAGAGTTCTTAAAACAAATATTATATTATTAATTGATATTAAATTCTTAAAAATCTAAGGTTCTGGCAAGAGACTTATATCATGATAGGATAATCATTAATGGACCCCTTGGGGGTCTCTTGGATGTATATAGTACGTTTATTAACCATATTATATAAAAATACAAAGAGACATTGTAAAAGTGAAACTAATTAACTTAGAGTTAATACTTCAAGATAAGGTTAATATAAGTACCCAAACCTATATAAATTCTATTGGTTGAGTGGTATTCGACCTATCCCCACCTTAACTTTTGAATAATCAACTTTGGAGCCATTAGAAACCGAATATGAATTTATTATAAATTAATATTTCTAGCTTTTCCAAAGGTGCCCCTCACCCCTCTTATAAAAGGGCACTCCTCCTTCTCATTTCTTCACACCATCAAAGCCTTTTGGTTCGGCCAAACTCTGCCCAAATACTCTCCCAACATCCCTCACTACAACCTAGAGGCCTTAGTTTGATCATAAAGCCAACCTAAGGATCCCTTTTGATCAAATCAAAAGGAAGAACCCGAAGAAGAGGTAATGATTTCACCAACCTTTTCCAAGTTCCTTTCTTCTTCCACTTCCTCTTTCTTTGTTCTTACCATTCTAAAATAATAACTCCAGTATCTTACATATACTGTGATTTTATTATAAATATGGTACAACCATATTCAGTATTCTATCCACCCTTTGAATAACATGTCACCATACGTGCGTACGTACGGCTTACCGTCTCCATGTCGTGGTGTAATTGTTATTCAATATAATATTATTTGGATGGGTATAATAATGATGTGTAACTCATGTAAATAATAAATATAACATGTTAATGATTCTGTATATATGATATACCATCCATTTATATTTTATTTTAATATCAAAAGAATGATATTGTCGCTCGTGCGTACGTACGGACTACCGTCTCCACGAACGCGATGAGATTCATTCTCCATCGTATCCATTCAAGTATAATTATCATTTGATGATTTAAAAATGATGTTTCAGGACTGGATATCATTCTGGATATTAATAACATACAACAACCATGTCTTACGTAACAAAACATATAAAAGAGAACAAGTAAGTTAACACCCAATATAATGATAATACTAAGATATTATTATCAAATCAATATTAAAAGATCATATATGATATCATATTAATATATATGATTCTTGTATAATTTAATAACAACTATTTCACCATTATACAGGAGGTTAACCTACCCCAACCAAGGAAAAGTACATGGTAAGGGGTTTTCATCTCACTCCTTATTTCCGTGAGATTCATGCCATATTGCCACCATCACCTTTTGTGTGGTGTATGTACTGCCCATAATTATATTCTTTGTGTAATACACTCTAATTTATGTGTATTTACATATTAATTGTATGATACCTCTTTTATGGGTTGTATGTTTCATAATTTACCAAATTGGTAAGGGTTATTTCACAATCTATTCATTATCCGAGGTTGTTTATTTGTAATAATCTACTAGGATCTCTTTATCATCCACATCCATGTTTCTTCAAAATGTATTTCAAAACATTTTTATTATTTACAAGAATATGGCTTAAAGTCATTTATACCCTTGTTTGAATTTTTATAAGAGGTTTATAAAGGAATCTTTCCGTCGTTTTCAAAACAAGGTCCTTTTTAACCTTTTCGATAGAATTAAGGTAAGAATGTTTTTTTAACTTATACGGCGGGTGCGGCTATTTTCCGCCGTCATAAAATCTTCAAAGCTTCCCTTACAAGCTTATAAGAATATTTTCAAAGAAAATGTTTTATTTTATATGGATCTTAAATGATTTCAAAATAAAAGGAGATATTTCTTTAAAAAGAATTTTGATTTCATCTATGTCAACATCCTTTGATGGATTTTAAGATTATTTGAAGTTGATTTATTATGATACAAAACTTCTATATTGTATTGAAGGTTTTGTGATATGTTTGACTGTGGATGTGCTATTTTTATACCATTCATAGTTTATAGTGAAAGTATTGACATTTCGTATTCTAGTTTTAATACGAATGTTTATGTTATGTTTAAACCTTTTCATATGGGAATGCATTGGACTTAATATGTGACGGGTGGAGCCCGCTATAGCTCCTCGATGCATCGGTAGGTCTCATGAGACAAACTAGTGTCTTGGCACAAGGCCTTGAAAAAATCTTATTTGTAGTCTTGGCACGAGGCCTTGGCTATGTGGTTATGATAGTCTGGCATTATGCATTCCAACATTATGAAAGTGGTTATTGATTTTTGCATGTGATTATTCGATTAGTAGAATATTCATGTGAATATGTAAATGGCATTATTTCAATTTATTTATGCCATACCATGTTGAAAGTTCATATTTAAAAGGCTTTTGTTTTAGTTATACATTGCCTTAAATGTTTATTCTTATTTATGAAAGTTTCCGCTATATTGTTATCCTTACTGGGCATTTGAGCTCACCCCTTTTCTATGTTTTATTTTTCCCAGGATGTGAAGAAGTAAGTTATGAATGACCTGCAGGGATTTTATGAGGGGTTAATAGTGTGGATTGTGGAAACATTATGTTGTTGTAGTAGTTTTTCATTTTATGATGTAATGTAAAACTTATGAATATATCTAGTGTTTCCAAGGCTACTAAACCAATCGGTCTTTCGAGATTTGATCTTTCTTGTGATCATGCCAATGTTACGAAGTAATGCACGACTCTGGGTAACTGGGGTCGGGGCGTTACAGTTGGTATCAGAGGAAGTTTAGTACAAACCTTGGAAGCTAGATTTAGATAAACTCTGATTAGAGCACGTAGACCTAAGATGAACTTTGAGGATTAGTATAGAAGAACTTCCTAGAATTTTGGTATTGTAGAGATTTTGTGAGTTTTCCAAGAAATACATCCCTGTCTGGATACGAGCAGGTAGAGGCGGCTCTGGCACAGATGTACCTAGGGGTAAAACCCGAAAACACCGCTTTGAGCTAGACTCGAACGGGAACTGGTGCACGACAACGGGCCTTGCTGCACTTTTGGTTACGACACTCACGAGGGATATGCATAGGATAACTCTCATTTTCATTACAAATCATTTTGAAGGGATTATGAGTATATACATCCTCAAAGAAAACATTCTTATGATTATGGATTATATCCATAAATAGTTCAATTTATGTTAATTGTTTTATAAGTATGGGATTATGTATTTTCATTCATAAACTGATCTAGTTTATGCCATTGTTTAGAAATGGCGCCTAGTGGAAGAAATGGAAACCGTATCAATGCACGCACTCCATGTAGGGATTGCCCTCCTGCTCAAGATAATTATAGTGGGGATGGTGATGCAACTGGTGCTGATCAGCTAATCACCATACTGGGACAACTTACTCAGGTTATGAATAATAACCTTACCCGTATGGAGCACCCTGATCCGCAGCGTGGAGGATCAATGTTAGATCGATTCATGAGGCAAAAACCACCAACGTTAAATGGGAATACAAATCCCTTAGTAGCTGAGCAATGGATATTTTCCCTGGAGAAAATATTTCAGGCTTTGGGGAGCAGTGAAAGGGAAAAAGTTATCATGGCAGTTTACCGCCTCACTGGAGATGCTGATCAATGGTGTTCATTGATTCAGAACATGAAGGAAGATGATGAAGTATCAAATATGGAATAGAGGAAGTTAAAAGATCTGTTTTTAGAAAAATACTTCCCTCGCGACCATCGAGCAGATATGGAAAGGCAATTTCTAAGTCTGAGATAGAAGGAAGATGAGAATGTCACAAAGTATGAGGCTAACTTTACAAGGTTAGCGAGGTATGATGGAGATTATATTCGCAACCCAAGAAGTAAGATTGATCGTTTCTTTGATGGGTTAAAACCATTTCTCCGTCGAGCGTTAGTCTCACAATCCTTTTCATCGTATGAAGACATTGTCTCATGTTCTATCAAGACCGAAAAGGAATTCTCTAAGTCTTATGACTTTAAAGCAAAGAAAGAGAAGAAGAGACCTGCTGATCAATCTGGGAATGGAAATAAGGGGAAGAAAGGAAAGGTTGAATATCCATCATGTGGTAAATGTGGGAAGAAACATCCTGGTACTTGCTTGAAGGGAATGGGAGTCTGTTACAAGTGTGGTGAAAAAGGCCACCAAGCTCATGATTGCAAGGGGAAGAAGGAAGCTACCAACGTTCAGTGCTACAATTGCAGGGAGATGGGGCATTATGCAAATGCATGTCCTAAGCGTCAGGAGAACTTACCTCAGAAAAGGCCAAGGGATCAAGGCCAGGATTATGCTATCACTACTGCTGAGGTAGAAGCTCCGAAAGACGTGGTGGCAGGTAATTTAATGGTTTCCTCAAGTTTAGCAAATGCATTATTTGATTCTGGATCATCGCATTGTTTCATATCTTCCCAGTTTGCTAAGAAAATTAGATATTTCCAATTTGATTTAATAAGGGAGTTGTCAGTTAAAACTCCTAAGGGAAGTATCGTTGCAACAATGTTTTGTGAATCAGTCCCCATTAGAGCACATAAATTTTCTTTATCTGCTGATTTCATCGTTATACCTATGATTGAGTTTGATATAATCCTCGGTATGGACTGTCTTTCGGACTATGATGCGAAGATTTATTTTATGAAGAAAGAGGTTACGATTCTTGGTGATAATGATAAGGAGCACCTTATTTTTAGAGCAGAATCGTCACCACCTAATTCTTATTTAGATCCACCCCCAGTAGCTCAACTTAATTCAATTATTGGGGAGGAAGAGAATGAAATAACTGTCGGTGAGGAAAGGAATGTTCAAATAGAGGATGTACCTGTTGTGAAATAATTTGTAGATGTATTTCTGGAAGATTTACCTGGACATCCTCCAGAACGAGAAGTAGAGTTTTCTATTGATTTGATTCCTGGATCAAGGCCTATATCGAAGACCCCTTATAGAATGGCCACTGTAGAGTTAGTCGAACTAAAGAAACAACTAGAGGAATTGAGTAATAAGGGATTTATTCTCCCTAGTGTTTCTCCATGGTGAGCCCCTGTTCTTTTTGTTAAAAAGAAAGATGGATCTATGAGGTTATGTATCAACTACATGGAGATCAATGCTATAACGATAAATAACAAGTATCTCCTACCTCGTGTTGATGATTTATTTGACCAAATGCATGGAGATCAATACTTTTCAAAGATTGACCTTCGATCTGGATACCATCAGTTGTGTGTGAAGAAGGAAGACATTCCGAAAACCGCATTTCGAACCAGGTACGGGCATTACGAGTTTACTGTAATGCCGTTTGGATTGACTAATGCACCCTCTGTATTCATGGATCTGATGAATAGAGTTTTCAAGGAGTATCTCGATGAATTTGTGGTGGTATTTATTGATGATATTCTGGTATACTCCAAAACCTACGAAGATCATGAAAATCACTTGCGCATTATCTTGAAGACTCTGAGGAGGCATGAATTATATAGGAAGTTTAGCAAGTGTGAATTCTGGCTTCAGGAGATTTCTTTTCTTGGCCATATTGTCTCTAAAGATGGAATCTCTGTTGATCCTTCTAAGACCAAGGCAATCCAAGAATGGCCAGCACCTATGAGTATAACTGAGGTACGTAGTTTTATTGGTTTGGCAGGTTATTATCGACGTTTCGCCCAGAATTTTGCCCGATTGGCTAACCCATTAACGAAGCTCACACGTAATGGGGTTAAATTTGTTTGGACAAAAGAGTGTGAAGAATGTTTCGAAGAACTGAAGAGAAGATTAGTCAATGCTCCTATATTGACTCTACCATCGGGGAATGATGGGTTCGTTATTTATAGTGATGCATCGAAGAAAGGACTTGGCTGTGTCCTTATGCAGAATGATAGAGTTATTGCCTATGCATCACGACAGTTGAAAATTCATGAACAAAACTATCATACTCATGATATCGAGTTAGCAGCAGTGATCTTTTCTTTGAAGATATGGAGGCACTACCTCTATGGTGAAAAATGTGAGATTTATACTGATCACAAGAGTTTGAAGTATATTTTCTCACAAAAAGAACTCAACATGTGGCAAAGGAGATGGCTTGAATTACTCAAGGATTATGATTGTACGATACACTACCACCCAGGGAAGGAAAACAAGGTGGCAGATGCTTTGAGTAGAAAAGACCATGGAGTTTTGAACAATATGAGAATTGAAAGGGATCCAATTTTCATGGATCTAGTGAAGATGGACATGGGAATAACCAGGGAAGGTGAAACATCAATGCTTTTTCAAATGGTTGCCAAACCATCTTTACTAGAAAGGATTAAGAGTTCTCAGACTGATGATGAAGAATTCCAAAAGAAGATTAAAGCTGTGAATGATGGGAGATTGAGAGACTTTGTGTATGAAGATGGAATTTTGAAATTCGGGAAGAGACTTTGTGTTCCCAATATACCTGATCTAAAAAGGGAATTGCTGGATGATGCTCATAGTTCCAATTTCTCTATACACCCTGGGAGCACCAAAATGTATAGAGATTTGAAGGAACATTTTTGGTGGGACAACATGAAGAGGGAGATTGCTGATTTTGTGTCAAGATGTATGGTTTGTCAACAAGTGAAAGCTGGAAGGCAACAGCCTGGAGGAGTCATGCAACCTCTTCCCATACCGGAGTGGAAATGGGACAATATTACAATGGACTTTGTCATGGGGATACCAAAGACTCCTAGAAGGAACGATGCAATATGGGTTATTGTTGATCGTCTTACCAAGTCAGCTCATTTTCTTGCTATAAAAGAAGATCTACCTCTGGAACGTCTAGCAAGACTATACATTAATGAAGTTGTGAGACTTCATGGAGTACCCCTATCGATTGTTTCTGATCGTGATCCCCGTTTTACTTCAAGATTCTGGAAAAGCCTTCAGAAATCCCTGGATACTGAACTTCATTTGAGCACTGCTTACCACCCTCAGACAGACAGACAATCAGAATGGACTATTCAAACCTTATAAGACATGTTGAGATCTTGCTCACTTGACTTTCAGGGTATGTGGGATCAATATTTACCTTTGGTAGAATTTTCCTATAACAATAGCTTCCATTCGAGTATTCAGATGGCACCATATGAAGCGTTATACGGAAAGAGATGTCGTACACCAACCTGTTGGGATGACGTTGGTGAAAGAAAACTTATAGGCCCAGAACTGGTGGAGGAAACAATGGAAAAGGTGAAGGTAATCCAAAATCACATCAAAGCAGCTCAAAGTAGGCAGAAGAGTTGTGCCGATAATCGAAGGAAGGATTTGGAATTTCAAGTCGGTGATCATGTTTTCCTAAAGGTATCTCCATGGAAGGGAGTCATACGTTTTGGAAAGAAAGGTAAATTGAGTCCCAGGTACATCGGACCTTTCGAAATTCTAGAACGAATTGGGGTTGTAGCTTACCGATTGGCAATGCCGCCAAGTCTCTCCAAAGATCACGATGTGTTCCACGTATCTCTATTGAGGAAATAAATGCCTAATCCGACGCATGTACTCACCTATGAGGAATTAGAACTGGAACCCGATCTGTCTTATTGCGAAGAGCCCATCAAGATTCTTGATACGAGAGAACAAGTGCTGAGAAACCGGACGACGCGTCTGGTAAAAGTTTTGTGGAGAAACCATAAGATGGAAGAGGCAACGTGGGAACCCGAGGAACTTATGATGAAGAACCACCCGAGTCTTTTTATGCAGTAATACCCTAGAAATTGCGAGGACGCAATTATTTGAAGGAGGGGAGAATGTAACACCCCAAGCTTCTACGGTACGCTTCTCTTTGAATAATGTGATAGCGTGTGTTGTACGCAACACCGAGTTCTAACACACCATAACTAATCAAACTAGCCGTTATGAATAGTAATACCTACTTTTTGAAATTATATATATTTTATATTTGAAAATGGACTTCATTTTTGGATTCGGAATATCGAATTTAGCCTAAGGTGAAATTTTGGTACATTTCGGATAACTTTCATATTTTGATGAATAGTGAAAATTACTAAGTTTTAATTAAAAACAACTTTTTTAATCAAAATAATTAATAGTGATAAATTATGAATTTGAGTGGTTTTAAAGTATATTTAGAATATATTTTTACCATTTAATATAATTTTGGTCATTGGACATAATTTTACAATTAAACTGAACATAAACGAGTGTCAATCTTTTGATAGTTATTATCTCTTAAAAACACGCTTTTTGTTTTGACAGCGGGAATTAATTTTAAATTAATTTCTGCCACTTCTGTGTTTTGAATTAAGGAAAATGGATTCCATATTTGGAATCAGGATGTTCAAATTGTGTAAATAGGTAACTTTTATTTTTAGACATTTTGAATAATTACTGCGGTAAATATTTTATTTACCATGGTTAAGGATAAATTCGGTAAATAAGGGTTAAAAAAATAATATTATAATAATACTAAATTACCCTAAAATGTGTCTTAACCCTATTGGTTGATACATGGTCGACCATGGGAATCTTTGGGTCTATTTTGGGACCCCATGGATCCACTTGTAAGTGATAATGACACTTTATTTTAATTAAGTTAAAATGAATACAAAAATGACACAAGCATATATCTTTTAGAAAACAAATTGTTACATAGGGTTATATATGTTCGATTTTAGATTATAAATATTCATTAGAAATCTAAAAATATTTCCTACATAATTATATTTTATTTAGAATTTTTAGACATTAAATAATGTATTTTATTTATGACACAATGATGATGCAGTAATTACTATAATAGTGAAAAATTAAAATAATTGATATTATAAATACCCAAATAAATATAATATGAAACTTTTAATGAATTAAACTAATTTTCTAGGATAATATGATATATTAGGATTGATTTAATTGACTTTGTTCGAAGTAATCAATCTGTTATGAGTTTCACAAAAATCAACTATTGAATAGTGTCAAAATTGACATAAAAGAGTTCTTAAAACAAATATTATATTATTAATTGATATTAAATTTCTAAAAATCTAAGGTTCGGCCAAGAGACTTATATAATGATAGGTTAATCATTAATGGACCACTTGGGGGGTCTCTTGGATGTATATAGTAAGTTTATTAACCATATTATATAAAAATACAAAGAGACATTGTAAAAGTGAAACTAATTAACTTAGAGTTAATACATAAAGATAAGGTTAATATAAGTACCCAAACCTGTCTAAATTCTATTGGATGAGTGGTTTTAGACCTATCCCCACCTTAACCTTTGAATAATCAACTTTGGAGCCATTATAGACAGAATATGAATTTATTATAAATTAATATTTCTAGCTTTTCCAAAGGTGCCCCTCACCCCTCTTATAAAAGGGCACTCCTCCTTCTCATTTCTTCACACCATCAAAGCCTTTTGGATCGGCCAAACTCTGCCCGAATACTCTCCCAACATCCCCCACTACAACCTAGAGGCCTTAGTTTGATCAGAAAGCCAACCTATGGATCCCTTTTGATCAAATCAAAAGGAAGAACCCGAAGAAGAGGTAATGATTTCACCACCCTTTTCCAAGTTCCTTTCTTCTTCCACTTCCTCTTTCTTTGTTCTTAACATTCTAAAATAATAACTCCAGTATCGTACATATACTGTGATGTTATTATAAATATGGTACAACCATATTCAGTATTCTATCCACCCTTTGAATAACATGTCACCATACGTGCGTACGTACGGCTTACCGTCTCCACGTCGTGGTGTAACTGTTATTCAATATAATATTATTTGGATGGGTATAATAATGATGTGTAACTCATGTAAATAATAAATATAACATGTTAATGATTCTGTATATATGATATACCATCCATTTATATATTATTTTAATATCAAAAGAATGATATTGTCGCTCGTGCGTACGTACGGACTACCGTCTCCACGAACGCGATGAGATTCATTCTCCATCGTATACATTCAAGTATAATTATCATTTGATGATTTAAAAATGATGTTTAAGGACTGGATATCATTCTGGATATGAATAAGATACAACAACCATGTCTTACGTAACAAAACATATAAAAGAAAACAAGTAAGTTAACACCCGATATAATGATAATACTAAGATATTATTATCAAATCAATATTAAAAGATCATATATGATATCATATTAATATATATGATTCTTGTATAATTTAATAACAACTATTTCACCATTATACAGGAGGTTAACCTACCCCAACCAAGGAAAAGTACAAGGTAAGGGGTTTTCATCTCACTCCTTATTTCCGTGAGATTCATGCCATATTGCCACCATCACCTTTTGCGTGGTGTATGTACTGCCCATAATTATATTCTTTGTGTAATACACTCTAATTTATGTGTATTTACATATTAATTGTATGATACCTCTTTTAGGGGTTGTATGTTTCATAATTTACCAAATTGGTAAGGGTTATTTCACAATCTCTTCATTATCCAAGGTTGTTTATTTGTAATAATCTACTGGGATCTCTTTATCATCCACATCCATGTTTCTTCAAAATGTATTTCAAAACATTTTTATTATTTACACGAATATGGGTTAAAGTCATTTATACCCTTGTTTGACTTTTTATAAGAGGTTTATAATGGAATCATTCCGTCGTTTTCAAAACAAGGTCCTTTTTAACCTTTTCGACAGAATTAAGGTAAGAATGTTTTTTTTAACTTATACGGCGGGTGCGGCTATTTTCCGCCGTTATAAAATCTTCAAAGCTTCCCTTACAAGCTTATAAGAATATTTTCAAAGAAAATGTTTTATTTTATATGGATCTTAAATTATTTCAAAATAAAAGGAGATATTTCTTTAAAAAGAATTTTGATTTCATCTATGTCAACATCCTTTGATGGATTTTAGGATTATTTGAAGTTGATTTATTATGATACAAAACTTCTATATTGTATTGAAGGTTTTGTGATATGTTTGACTGTGGATGTGCTATTTTTATACCATTCATAGTTTATAGTGAAAGTATTGACATTTCGTATGCTAGTTTTAATACGAATGTTTATGTTATGTTTAAACCTTTTCATATGGGAATGCATTGGACTTAATATGTGACGGGTGGAGCCCGCTATAGCTCCTCGATGCATCGGTAGGTCTAATGAGACAAACTAGTGTCTTGGCACAAGGCCTTGACAAAATCTTATTTGTAGTCTTGGCACGAGGCCTTGGCTATGTGGTTATGATAGTCTGGCATTATGCATTCCAACATTATGAAAGTGGTTATTGATTTTAGCATTTGATTATTCGATTAGTAGAATATTCATGTGAATAAGTAAATGGCATTATTTCATTTTATTTATGCCATACCATGTTGAAAGTTCATATTTAAAAGGCTTTTGTTTTAGTTATACATTGCCTTAAATGTTTATTCTTATTTATGAAAGTTTCTGCTATATTGTTATCCTTACTGGGCATTTGAGCTCACCCCTTTTCTATGTTTTATTTTTCCTAGGATGTGAAGAAGTAAGTTATGAATGACCTGCAGGGATTTTATGAGGGGTTAATAGTGTGGATTGTGGAAACATTATGTTGTTGTAGTAGTTTTTCATTTTATGATGTAATGTAAAACTTATGAATATATCTACTGTTTCCAAGGCTACTAAACCAATTGGTCTTTCGAGATTTGATCTTTCTTGTGATCATGCCAATGTTATGTAATAATGCACCGACTCTGGGTAACTGGGGTCGGGGCGTTACATATTACATAATATATTATTCTTTTATATAATATTATTCTCTCGTCCCTAAAAACATTCAATGATTTCATTTGGTCGTGTGTCGATTGCCTTGTTTTTCAAGTTTGATTTGAATTTTCATTTTTCTTCCACTTAATTTAAAAAATATTTCTCAATCTACATAACATAAACCATGATTAGAGTATCATATATATTCAATATATTTTTATGTATATTATTTCATAACATTTTGTAAAATAGAGTGAAATAAATCCTTTATAGATATGGTAGGTTGTACGTACGCATGAACGATGTTTCATTTTGTTGTCATGTTGATACAATGAAAATTAAATTCATCATAAATATATTTTATCATTATTGTATTATTATTATTTAAAATATATCACATATTGTTATTGAAAATATACTTTATATATTTAATGTAATGTATGATTGAATCAAATCACTTGGTGAGGATGTAGTCTTTCGTAGACATAAATGACATTATCAAATTCAAAAAAAAGTAATCCAAGAAGGTAATTATAACATAATATTAAAATAATACCAAATATCATAAATATTATATAAATAATTTTTTTTCATTATTTCAAATCATGATAGTGGGTAATGGAAAAATGTAAGATATTAGTTCATGAGGTGGTAATCCACCGTACAGAGGAATAACTATTTAATAACCCATTTGATTTAATTAGATGAAGATTTGTATTGTAACTTAAAATTAACAAAATCATAATACATTTAATATAATGATGGTTTTTTAAAATGATGATTTAAAAATACACGAAATATGTGTAGAATGACGTAAAATAAAAACACTTTTAGAAAAATATTATCACTTTTTTTGGTTCATCCATAGATTTTCACTAGAAGCCTCAAATGATTTATTTATAATCAAAGTATGGATTCTACGATGTCATTAGTGATGATTGGGAGGAATTTAGTCTTTTTTTTATATAAATTTCTTGGATCATGTTACTAATAGGAGAGAGTGAGTGTCCATTTATGGGTGGGGGAGTGGACACACTTGTAATTTTAGAAAATAAGTTAGGATTACCCATGTTTTTACCTAATAAGGATTAAATAATGCACTAAATTAGATACAATAAGGGTTATGGTTGGAATATGGGAAATTTAATTGTTTTATAAATGTTTTGGGTAATTTTTACATCTTATACTATATGATTGATCATTATATAACCTCGTTTTTACCTAAATCACTATAATTAATATTAAAAGGTTTCACTAATTATTTTGATCAAAAAATTCCTTGAACATATTAAAAATTATATATTATTTTTAATTTGAATCAGAAATAATTTTCTCCCATTCTATTTCACATAATTTGAAAAAAAATAATTTAATATTAAACGCATTGACTTTGCAAGAATGTTTGTTTTTAATGTGAAATGTGGAGAGGCATATAATTTTTTCATATCAAAATTAAATATTAATGTGAATCTAAAAGAATAAATGTCATTAATATATGTATTTTTGATATTATTTTACTTTATAACCAATTTCAAATATTATATTTCAATATAAATTATTTATATTAAATTTTAACAATCAATAAAAAAAATTTATTCACTATTCATAAAAAATTTAAATTTTCAGAAAAATAAAAAATTAAACTAAAAGAATTATGACACGATTATTTTAGGAAATATTTTTATATATTAAAATTTAATTTATAAAATATTTAGAATTTATTTTTTAAAAAATTTCCCAATTCAAAGGGGTAATAATTTCCTTAAAGGCACATATTTTTATGTATAAAATTTAATTTTTTTTCTAGTTGATGCTTATAAAATCTATTTTATTAATATCAAAACATGTTTTTCAATAAATAACATATATATTTCATTAATTTCATTAAATAATTTTAATTAATATTATTTATTACTATATAATCACATGGACCATAATAAAAAACATTTTATAAAAGAATTTACGTTATATACAATTTTTTTGCATTATTGATTATTTAGTTTCGGATGAATTCAACCAAAAATTCTGTTAATTTATTTAATCCTATCTATAATAGAAATTTAATGGCCGGTATATCACATTATTTTTAAATAATAAAATTATTAGTATATTTGTCTTTAGTAAAACTCGATCTGGAGTGTAATGTTATCTAACTCAGTGTTGTATATACCGGAAGACAACTCAATTTTTTTTGTAAAAATGATATTATAAAAAATAGTTTTCATTTAAAATATTTTAGGTGTTTCATTATCCCCACATTAAACATATTACATCCTCGCAATTTAATGTTATCTCGATATGAATGGTTTCACATTTGGAAATACTTTTGCTGAAAAAACCACATCATAAATTGATATAATGAATCATACTCTTAATAAGAGAGAAATGAATGAGAATAATATATCTGTAGTGATAAAATAAATAGGTTTCTTGAATAGAGAACATATGTGGGAAATGAAAACACTAAATTGAAAGAGAAAATTAACACTCTAATACTGAGGGAGAGTGATTGAGGTAATTAATCACAAGAAAGTTAGTGATCAATGCAATGTAAATGGGATCAAATCCATAATTATGTGACAATGTCCTAGACATATAATTCATCATATATTATTGTAATATTATCTCCTTTTTTATAAAGATAACTTTTCTTAATGTTCATGAAGAATCATGAGAGGATATTCAGACTTGATTTTATACCATTTAATATAAAGAGTTTTCTCCCCTTTTTGTGATGTGAACTATTTCTAGCCCATATCCTATTACAGGTTGCATCATATGGTGATGTAATAAAATAATATATAAAACCTGATCCAATTTTAATCATAATAAATTTTATTAATGGATATCCTTATGAACCATCCAAAATATTATGACCTATATCCATAGACTCTTTTCCATGGTGGATATAAATATCCAATTTAGTTTTTCCATATCAATAATATTTTTATAAAAAATCATTGTTCTAACACAAGGAACATATTAAGGATTTTCATTCACAAAATCATGTGTTTTAAAAAACTACCAACATGGTACTGAATCACTTATATTGGTTCCATTCAAAATGTTCTCTCAAATCCTTAATAAAATAGTACTATGGTATAACTGTTATATATTTTATAATTATTATGATTGGAATATAATAAATGGAATATTTTTCTCAACATATTTATTGAAAATCATATTAATCATTCCCTATTAGTTGTATCAATATCATAAGCTTTATATTTTTTAATTATCATATTTTGAGCTATAATCCTTCAATGCTTGGGGAATTTGGTTTCATGGAGACCCATATCATTACAATTGATATAGTAGACATTGTAAAATTATCTCATTCCTTTATAATCCTAATTTTAGAGGAATATATCTCCATACTTATATAAAAATCCCAATGCATCCATGTAATTCTTAAGGAGATTATTTCCATAGTTATCGCATGTGGGAAATCCTTCTTCCCCTCATTCCTTATATATATTATTTTCTATTCATGCATACTCTTCAATTTTATCCCTTTACATCAATAATTCATGTTGAAATATTATTCTATTTTTATAGCACATGAATAGATTTCATTGTATGATGAAAATGTTTAAGTCAATATAACCATTCAGAGGTTGGGCATAGGCCCTTTAAAGAAATGATCAATTTGGAAATCCATGTAATGTATGTAATCTATAGAATACTGAGATAACATTGTAAAGGTATCTTTATAATACAAAAAATAATCACTTTTCACTAGGCTATGGTACATTCAATTCATAACAGTATTTGTATCTCAAGGTAAATATTTTTCAATGAATTTCTACATAAAATATTTCCCTTCCAAGAGTACTATTTCCTCTCCCTTAATATTATTATAGATGAACAACCCCAATTTATCAATATCTCTATTATAAAAATACAATGAAAGTGTTACCATTTAATTTTAACATCTTCCTAATGCAATACATAAATTCTTCATTTAATTAATCATCTTCTCCTCATCCACTGGATTTGTAGTCCAACAAATTGATGAAGGCAGTTATCACATAACGTTATATAACATTATTTAATCTCAATGTGGTAATTGGTTCTCCATTCAAGAGAGGGTATTTCTTATAAATTTAATAATATATTGAAATATATGAATATTATTCTTACTTATAATTTCATATCTATCATTAACTGTATCATATATACATTCACATTGTCTATGAGGATTGATACCATCATTCCATCCTTGTTCTATTTTTAATAAATGTAATACACTAGATTGAATTATAACATCAGGAAAAAATGATTACTCCCTAGACAAGTGAAACACTCTTCATAAATAGAAAATTTTATCCATAACTAATCTCATATTCATAAACATTATTTCCCTAGAGATAAGATTACATTAAAATCCTCTATTATAGACTATAAAGAAATTTTGAAAAAATCATAATAATAATCCCTATGGATATCAAACCACATTCACAGTGATACCCATTTTCATGTACCAGGTTATCCACAATTTTATACTAACGTTCCCTTCTCAATGTTAATACCCCTATTAACATCTCTACCAAAAGCATGTCAACTTACAATAACCAGACACATATTTATTGAAAGGAATACCATCAAAATATCTAACTTAAAAACATTAAAATATGTTTTTTACATATCATAAAATACAATCATTTTTTAATTTTATATCATATATGTTTACCTAAATTGTTTTTCTATGGTTTATACTAAATATATTTTGATTCCAACAATATTGACCCTGTCCCCAAAATCCCATAGCGACTGCCTTAAATTATCACAGTTGTATGATTATAAGGAATAAAATATTTATGTTGTTATCAGTTTTGTATTTTTTTTATAAATAGACATATACACGATTCCCTATTTATTTTGAGAATATAAAATAAAACATTATATATAAAAAATAAAATAAATTGCATTCTTGAAAACTCATTCAATGGTATCTTGTTCTTAACATGTGGAAAGGAACAAAAATTGTTGATCTAAAATTATCTATAAAGGCTATGTATAATGAAAAAATTCAAGAATCAATAATAATAACAATTAAAAAAAATGTTAGATAAAAAACCAAATAATCCATTAAAAACATTGACTATAATGAGGATATACGGAAGAATCAATATGGTAAGGTGACTACAGTTAACATATACCATTTAATCAATAAACCGAGAATGAAATAAATCCATAGAAAGTTTTGTAGAAAAAAAATTATTATTGATTATAATTATATATGAATTTTAAATAAGGAATTGATTAAATATTTCATTTATTAATTATTTTAAACATTTAATATTGATCATCAGAACCATTCACATGATGGGTTAAAACATATTAGGTAGAAAACACATTAAATATAGACATTTGATTCATCTCATGATAATAATAATGATTGAGGGGATTATTATAAATTAACCCCATCCAATGGCCTGAATATACAACAAAATAATAATATATCAATTGAAACAAATTAAATTAAAAATGAGTTCCCTATGGAAATTTTTTATTCAGTAAATGATGGTTAGTTATCAATATTTTCCTGGTTAGTAAAATAACATTCAATGAAAACACAATATTAAATAACGGTATATGGGTTTAATAATAATTATATAAATTACACACTAATATAGATATTTAATAGAACTATAATTTCAATTGACAAATGATTACAAAAAATTGATTTTTAAAAAAATTCAATAAACCAAAAAGAATCTTTGAATGTATATTTACTTTTTCCATAATGTAATTTTCTTTTCAAATCCCCTTGGATGAGATAATTTAAATTGGAACATAATATAACATGAAAAATAATTTATTCATTATTTAACTTGTAAAATGGGCACTATATAGACTATGTAAAATGGAATTTGAGAATAATGACCAATAAGCCTCAATGGATTGTAATGTGAAATGAAATATCATACCTTAAGCTCATTTTTGTGGATTAGACTTCACCCACATGTATGGTGGTTTGAAAATTTTCATTTTCTTATTGTAGAACTATATTAATATTTATAACATCATATATTAATCTAGTATCCTGTCTTATTGACCATTCTATAATAATTATTCAATATTTTCATTGTTTTGAGTGTCAATTGCCATGGTTTTCATCAATGATTTGACATATTATTTTTTTCCTCTAACATAGATCATGATTCCATGATATATAAAATTTAAAACAAAATTAAAATATCATATATAATAATTGTATAATTAATTATTGTAATCAATAATATTTTTTATAGGAAACAAAATACATCATTCATAGAGATGGTAGGTCGTATGTACAAATCAACATTCTTTCAATTTTACTGAAAATTAGAAATAAATAATAGTAAAGGATATATATATATATATGGTAATTATAGTATCATTATTTTTTAATAAACATCCCATATTTTTATTAAAACAATCTTTAATACATTCCATGTAAATGGCGATTTAATAACATCACTTCATGTGGTGGTAGTCTGACATTCAAACGAACGATGTTATCATATTCTAAACAATTCAAAAGAATGAAGGTATGTGTTTTATAATAGTTAAAATCTGCATAATAACATAAAAAATAACATATATATAAAATCATTTCCATAATTACTAATAACCATGATTGGTGTTAATGGAAAAATTAACAACATCGGTTCACGAGGCTATAGTCTTCCACACACACATACGATGATTTCGTAACATATTTGATAAATGTGTGAGATATATTTCAAAATTATTACATAAAAAACAAAATTAAATTCAATATATTTATATTATTATATAATAATTATATATAAATAATTAATGGAGTTTGAGAAGTAAATAAAATAATAATGATTTTAGAAGATCATTACATTTTCCTCAAATATTATCCTTAGTATTTCACTGAAACATTTAAAAGGATTCAATTATTAAAAAATTAAAGCATCTAAGATGATGATAGGGATTTTGAGTAGTTATTTGGGAAGGTATTTTCGTATCCAATCTGGTTTTATTGTGTTCCTAATGGGTGATAGTGATTTCCCGTTACTAGGATGGGGACTTGACACAACTAGAGTATTCGAAAATGAGTTTTGTGTACCAATGATTTTACCTTAAATGGATTAAATAATGAAAAAAAATTACATAAATGAATTTTTATGCTCTAAAGTTGGAATTATAATGGGGGTTGGGGATGATTATGGTCATTTTTACAACACATATTCTATGTTTAATCATTATGTAAACTCATTTTTACCTTAATCTCGGTAATTAATTATAACAGTTTCAGACAACATATTTTTGAAAAAAAATTGAAATTATTAGACATTATATATTATTATTATATAAATTATGAATTCCATTTTCTAAAATTAAATCCAAATAAGTGGATTTAATTAATTTAAAAACTATACTGGTGAAGTAGTGAGAAATAGAGTTTTTAAAGTGAAGATGTTCAAATGTATACAATTTTTTCTTATACTAATTTAGTAAAAAACATTATTCAAATGAACTGAATTAAGTAAATACATAAAATATTGATAAAACGTTATAATTAAATAAATTTATAATAGAATTTATCATTATAAACAATTTAAATGAAATATCAGTTATCAATTGAAATTCTATATTTTTAACAATTTATCAAAAATTGAATCTTCTCAAAATAATACAAAAAAAATCACCAAAATATATGTTTGATATTCCAATATCATATATGATGTTTTTTATTTCATATATAAATTTTCATTTTCACAGTAAATTGTTTTAAAATATGTTTTCCATGAAAAGGTGGAAAAGATTCCTTAAAAAAATACATCTTTTGGGGAGTAAAATTGGATTTATTATATCATAATCCCATAAAATATTTTATAATAATATGAAAACCTTTTATTAAATATAAAATATAAAAATATCATTTTGATCATACAAAATACAAGTTAATTTAATTTATTTGGATCAAACACCATTGGTGAATAATTATATTTTTATAAAAACATTTCCTTTATTTTAAATTGGTTTTTAAATTCCTTTCAAATTACTAAATTCCAATAAATTAAACAATATATTTTTAAATGCTAGTTAATGTTATTTATATAAAACACTTTAATAACATGGATTTAGCTATCCATTTATATAATAAAATTAATTTTATATTTGTGTTTTGGTAAAACGCACTCTTGTTTGCAACATAAGATTGATCGGTATTATAAGTTTCAAAAGATAAAAGCAATGAGGTGTTTCACATAAACTATTATATATAATGTTATTATTTAACAATTTTCACGTGTTACAGAAATTCCATATTAATTTAATAAATAAATTTTCAATGGTTGATTTAGCATATATGTTTCACGTCAAAAATTTATTGTTCAGCAAACCATTAAAGGAAATTAACCAATACAAGGATTTTACTATTTCCCATTAATAAATTGTGGATATTACACATTAAATAATTCATATTTCGTAATTAATTATTATAAAACATTAAAATACATTATATATAATTTAATGGATTCTATTCTCTCATCAATATCGATACTCATCATGTACATTTATGCTCTTTTCATTAGTACATGATCCTTTAACGGACGCCAACAAAGGATCTTCATTATGTATATGTAATGGAAATAATAAGCATAAAACAATGATGGTTTCTCAAATAATGTGATAATGCCTCTGAGGATTTTTTATTGTATGTTTTGATGTTTAAAATGTTAAGACTCGATGTATGGTCATGGTCAACACAATCATAACAAAGTATTTAAAACATTTTGAAATTTTCCATATATATATATATATTCCAATGTTATACTTGTAGAAAAACTCTGAGACACAATTTAAACACATACTATCAAATGATCATATGTTTGGAATTGGTGAATTTCAATATTCCTAATCAAAAACCAATAATTTTATTTTATTTTCTTAAAATATTTGTTAATTTCAAGTGGGAAAAAGATAAGTACAAGAGATGTAACATGATTCTATCACAAAAAATGATATAGAACCAACATAATTTTTCTAAACAATACAATAAAATCCTTCATAAAATAATAAAAGTATCCACGACACTAAAACATTAAAATATGATGAAATTTAACTTGATAATTGAAGGATGAAATATAAATGTATTTTAAAATGTATCATAAAATGACCATTTGAAAGAGGGTGATATATATAATATAATATAAAAAACCACACATTGGATGATAATAGGGATCGTAAGTGTCTAAAGAGAGGTTCATGATAATTATGAACTTGTTTATATACTACAGATATATATTATTTAATGACAGACATAAAAAATGGATTGGGGATGGTTGTTGATAAACCTAACACACAATCATGTGGGTGATATAGGAATATTTTAGAGGGGAATTTTTTTTTCGGATGATGAACCATGGACCAAACAACTATATATATATATTTTTAGGGGCATGGATGAGGCCACAAAGTTTTTCCAGACCATATATAGAGGGTCACTCCCTTTGTAACTCTTAACTAGTATAGGAGAATTCGTTGGCACACCGTTTGGAAAATAATGAACCCAACACATGCACCCCCTATAAATAGAAATAAAATTACCATTTTCCATGAATTCCTTATATATCAAATCTACCCTCTACCAGTGTTGTTTTATATATAATCATTATATGGGGAGTTCCTAAACTCCATAAAATCTAGTATTTGATGACTATCCCTCATAAAGCCTTTATTTTCATCATCGTTAGTCTCATTGGATAGCTATTGGTAAAAAAATCATACCATTTCCCTCCTTTCATCACGTATTCCTCCATAACCAATGCAATTTTGTAGTGATCAAATGTGACTTATTTTTAAATAATTTTAATACAATTCTATATTTATACATTCTAGTTCATTTTAATCGATAAAAATGGATGATGGTTATTTATCACTGTATGGTAAGATCCATAGATCTTGTTCATTAATTTCTCATAGCTTTATATGTATCCCTATTTTTACTCAATCAGACACTTATGTAGGTCCCTCCGAAATAAAAATTTTATTTTATAAAATGAGGTCCCCCATCATTGAATAAATATATAATCCTACGAATCCATGTCAGAGGATGAACATATCAAAGTGATTCATCTTGAATGGACTTCATTCTATAATAGACTTAGAACCTCATTCTTTGTAATTAATTTCAAATAAATTTATGTATTACATTTCCCATGTTCAATGTAATGAATTTTAAATTGGGATATTGGAAAATTTTATTCCCTAAATATAATCCAATTTTATGTATTTTCATAATGAATTAAATAAATTAATTGATTTGGAAAACTTGACAGAATTATATTGCTGATGAGTAAGAGATTAAATATGGCTATGAAATTTTCTTTTATACCATGTCGAGGTTGATTCAAATGTCTTGATTAATGACTCATTGTAAATTTCCATATAGCAAAACAATTAGAGTCTATAATTACATCACAATGTTATTTGGCCAATACAATGATTATTTTGTAGAATACCTCGACCGAGATCCCCCAAATTATTCCCTCACATATCACATCTAGGATAAATTGTTTCCTAGGGTTTTTAAAAAGACAATATCGGTCACGACCCAACCCTACAAGGGATCGAGGCACAACTACCCCAAGCCCGCCTCCATAGGCCAGGGGCTGGCGACCAGCACCGAAGGCACAACAACTCGGGGAGGCCTTTGCCTAAGCACCTGTACACACACACACACAGCATACTCAATGAAAAAGTGCAGAGAAAAAAGAAAATTAATGGGAAACTGCTATAAATATACCACAAGAGTGCATCGACCTCTAAATAGTACAAGGTACAAGCTGAAAAGAAAAGGGGAAAACATGCGCCCAACCAAAAAGATCCACAACCCGGCAACAGGTAAACAAAAAGAAACAGATGAGGGGTCTCCCAACTGGAACCCAGCCACGACCACTGCGCGTGGTCCAAGCTCCCATGCTCCTACGCTCCACTGAAGCCACGCTCCACCTGTCCGTCGTCTTCAAGGGAACACCAAGTGTGGGAAAAGCCCAAGCAGGGGTGAGTATAAAAATACTCAGTAGGATACCCCGAAGGCTCGAGAGAGCAACAAAGGAGGTACCAAAGGGTTAGTAGTAGAGCGAACAGGAAAAGCAAAGGGAGTACAATAGAGAGTGTAGTAAAGTGTCTAGCTCAACACAAAAAGAGGAAGGAAGTTGACTCGTCCAGGCACAAGGAGCTGGAAACGGTGAGAAGATGAACTTTTCGTCGATTCTTCACTACCTATACCAGAAGAGTAGACTCATCCAACCATAAGAAGCTAGACATGGAAAGCATGTGGCATACCCCGCGCATCATCGCCTCTCCTGGAAGGAGAGTAACCAAAACCAAGAATTGGGTACTAGAACACGGTATATACATATCCTTACGCTCAAACAAGAAGCCCGAACAACGCCGTAACGGGATCTCCATCCCGTAGCTCAGTCCAAGAAAAGAGTATCCAACAGTCCCATAAGTAACACCATCGATGCCTAGCATCCTGCGTGCCTTCCCCGAACCGTAATCCAAGGGGCTCAATCACCAAACTTCGACACTATCAACTTTGGGCGGCACAGACTCGCCCGCACGGTTTTAGGTCGTCTCACAAGGATGCGTCTCAGTGGGGGAAAGTTCCCCTCATGATTGAGTGTTCCAGGTTATGTCAACCACAACTTGTCCCTACCCCGCAGTCGAGAGGTATTCTCAATGTCAAATCCATCACAACACTGACCCGTAGAACCAAGGGTCCCACTCCAGTAATCATGGAGGAAAGCCTCATACTAGCCTAGTAGAATGGACTGAGTCTGGAATACCAACAGGTGTCCCACTGCCCAGCCCTGCTGGAGGGTAATTCATAATATGATATCGGGTGACCCACTGCCCAGCCCTGCTAGAGGGTAAACCATAATACATCGACAGGCGACCAACTGCGCAGCCCCCGCTGGAGGGTAAACCATAATAAGATATTGGGTGACATACATCCCAGCCCTACTGGAGGGTAAACCATAATACATCATCAGGAGACCCACTGCCTAGCCCCGCTAGAGGGTAAACCATAATAAGAAATTGGTTGAACCACTGCCCAGCCCTGCTGGAGGGAAGACCCTAAGAGGTCGTCGGGTGACCCACTGCCCAATCTCTGCTGGAGGGTAAACCATAAGTGCGTCGGGTGATCCACTACCCAGTCTCTGCTGGAGGGTAGAAACTAAGTATGTCGGGTGACCCACTGCCCTGTCTCTGCTGGAGGGTAGACCCTAAGAGCGTCTGGTGACCCACTTCACAGTCTCTGATGGAGGGTAAACCCTAGAAGTGAGTGAGCAACCCACTACCCAGCCCTGTTGGAGGGTAAACCTAAAGAAGTCGATGAGTAACCCACTGCCCAGCCCCGCTAGAGGGTAAAACTCAGAACTGCTCTGGCCATCTCTACTGTAGGGTATAACACTGGCCAACCGAACACGGAGTGGGTATCGCGCAACCACCCAGCTCCAGAACAACTCTCCCAAAAGAGGTTCAGCGCCTGTTCCATCACGGGGTGCCACTAGCACCGCTACTGGTCGATCCATCGAGAAGGAAACTAGGGGGAGACCACTCGACCCTACTGGTCAACAAACGAGCATAGAGCTAGGGAAATAACTCCACCCACCTGGTCAAACAAACACACAGAAGGACCCTCTACCTCGCGAGAGGTTGAAGTACATAAGGCAGAACACGAAATGCACATGGGGCGCACATGACGTGTGGCCCCAAGTCAACCCCTACCGAGCGCACGAACATCTCAGGTACAAACCAAACGTACCTCCAAACACTCCCATATACTCCAAGAGTATACCTCATTCCAACCCATAGGCTATCGTGCACACGACCCCCAACGTCAACGCAAAGGCGTGGCGTAACAACTCAAACCTGCCACCTCATCGACTGAGGCACAACCAACCACATCTCATGAACCATTTATATCACTCCCCTAAGAGTGCGCGATCACACGCCAATGGTCCGCTACAAACAAGGTAGGGCGAACCACCACTGGATCACCTTCCATGCTTCCACATTTAACAATATCACGCAAGAGGCTCCGTAGAACCAAAAAGATCACACCGTTGTAATCCTCGTAGAAAAACATGTGAGATTGACTACTTAATCGCCTCCAAAGGATATCCGACAGAATGGTCACCAACACCGCCTCACGCACGAATGGCGTCCCAGGATCCCGAGCCTCGGCCCCGAAAACAGTCGGGCGCATCACACCATTGCGATCCCTAAGGGAAAACACATCAAAAGCACAACTCACTTGAGTGTAACGGATATCCTCAATAAAAGATGTTTTCCAGAGCACCACAAATGAGTGGTGCCACGTGGGACCCGCAGCCCGGTCCCGAAACTCAACGAACGGATCACACCGTTGTGATCCTCTCGAAAAATCACACAAGGTGGACTATTCACTTGTCCAAAATGGTTGCCCGGTGATAATGATGGAAAATCACTGTCGACGCCCAAATGACCCTCGTGGGCCCCACACCATCATGCAGAATTACAGTGGGCAGACTGCGCCAACGTGATGCCCTCGGAAAAACACCCAACATTGACTTCTCGCACGCCTCGAATGGACGTCCGGTGAAAAAGTTGCTAAAAGATGCCCGCAGCTCAAAAGACGGGTCGTGGGGACCACACCTCAACTTCGGCTTCAATGCCCGGAACCACACTGGAAACCTCCTCCTCGATGCCAGGGTTCCAACGCCACTGACGGCGCTTAAATCGGACGTCGGACGCGTCCACGCCGCTCAAAACAAGATTCATGGAAAAGAGGCATTTCACTTAAAGACACGTCGCGCCTCCGAGGCCCATCATTTCAGGAATTAAAAATTACCAAAACCATCTCAAAAACATTGCCTCGATGCCAAGAAGGCTCTGTCGTAGACTGCATGCAAATTGGACACCCGTAGCGGAAAATACGGGTGTCCGAACACCGAGGGGGCAAGGCCCCTGGGGTTGGACCGGCCTGGACAGGCCGATCTACCCGGCCTGGGACAACCCGTGGATTGGCCACGCGGGCCGGCCGCGGACACGCGGTCCGCACACAGACCGGCCACGAGGGCCGGTCGTGGCCGCCACGTGAAGCCCCGCACGGCGTGGGTCTTCGTCGTCGCAAGGGGGTCGCGCACCGCGACCCCGCGGTCGCCGCTCCCAGGCGATCGCCGCCTCGCTTCGTCTGGTGCTCCGCCTGAGCCCTGGCCTCCGTCGGACGCCGCCCCCTTGCCCTGGCCAGATGTCGCCTCACGCTACGACACCCGTGGTCGCCCGCGGACACCCCCTGCTACCGCTGCGAGCCCTCGGCCACCTGACGCTCGGCCAATACGTCGCGCCACCCTATCGATCCCCCGATTTCCCGCAAACTTCGGCGAACTTCCGTGAGCAGCTCGGGACTCGAAATTGAAATCCGAATGATGCGACAGAAAGATCATAAAATATACTACAATAATATGGGATTTTATCAAGGATCAAGCAACAAATTGTGGCATATAATCTATCACAAAGGGAGGTTCGGAAATAAAAAAGCAACAAAACCCTCCTACCTCGTTGGGCTTCGGCCGGAGCTTCGCGTCGATCCACCGGCATCACCACACCTCAATGGAGTCGCCTCTCCGGAGTGGAGGAGGATAAGAGGGAGGGGAAGCTCTTGCCGGGAGATGAAGAGGGGGGGAAGAGGGGGGGGTTAAGTGTTTAAATAGAAACACACTTAACCACCCGCCCGCCGGCCCGAACACGAACCTCTGGCGGAGAGGAGGTTAAGCATCCCCTAGGCCAAACACCACCTCTCGATCACAACGACGGTCTCGTAATTTTAAACCGAGGCCCCGTTCAAAAGTTATAAAATTTAACTTCTAAAGCCGCTAAATTAGGAAAACGCCCCTGGATCCATTTTTCACAAATGGCTCGCGCCCGCGAAACTTATACCCCTCCTAGGGTAAACGACACGCTCCGAAATCAACGGTGTCCTCTGTTTTCCTATTCGAGCCACCGTTTAAGAAATACTTGAGTTTCACCATTAAACGAATAAATTATTTAATTAATTTATCCGTTTAACATTCCAAAAGCGTGCGAGGGGTCCAAACATCCCGCGCCGACATATTTTATGTCGATCCTATGGTAAACACCCCATTCCAGACCCATCTGTACACTCAGATCTCTGATCTGAAGCTCCGTTTAGGATTAATCCCATTTATTTAGCATTTCCGGTGTCAACGCAGTGAAAATTTATTTCCAGCCACTTCGGGGGTCGGAATCGCACGCCGTCTGAAGGCGCTGCTATGGAATATCATCAAGAATATTCCAAAGTCTTTCACAGCAAAAACCGGGTTCTTACATCATTCCCTCTTTCAAGATTTTTGTCCCCGAAAATCAAAACTATGGAGTCACACAGGGTACTAAGCCCACACCTGGCTTTCCCATACCGAGAAGAACCCACGCACAGCTCTGTGCCTCCGCACACAGACCAAAGGATTGATCTGTTCACGCGAGGTCGACCCTTGCTGATGTCGTGCACCCACTCCATACTTTGGGGTTAGGGAAAGGCGGTAGGGTACCTCACCATCCCTTTGCACAGTCTCAAACGACCCGAAGGCCCTCGGGGGTAGCTCACCTCCCCGATCAAACCTCTACGTCACACGCCGCGACTGGAATCACCGCCCGCACCTGAAACAAGGCCCGGTGATTCGCTCCTTCAGAATATCCATATGGTGAAACACCCAAGGATATCTGGTCACCCAAGGTTCCACAGTTGATGGTCTCTTACACGCTCAAAAGGTGAAGGAGTCAACACCATCGACTAAAGGAAAAGGTCTCACGCCTTTTCCTTACCAACACAGGGTTACACCCGATGCCCTGCATCACCATGGAAACACCTCAATCAAAGAGAAGGGAGAAAATCCTTTCACACGCAGAGCCTAACAATTCTAATGAAAAATGTAGAAGAGTCGCAAGGGGTACCTCTCACCATACCATGCTCTGCAGGATCGTAAACATCCAAAGCTCGCGGATGTCTGTTGTCCCAACCGTCAGCTCCCGGAGCCTCACGTGGACCGCCTAGTGGTGATGGGGAGATCTGGTAAAGCCATCCCCCACTACCAGATCCTCCCGCTCCTCTGCTACCACCACATCTCTGGGTACCACTCCGATCACGGCGCTGCCTCTGTCGTGGTGGTGCGCCTGCTGCCTGCCCGAAGCTCTCAGCAACTCAGGTCAGGCAGTCTCGTGCCAAGTGACCTCGCCCATCACAAACATAGCACTGACTCCCTCTGGGATGCACTGGTGCCATCTGGCGCCACTATGGTGTACGACCACACCCCTGAGTCCAGTTGTCAGAAAGCCACCTGCGTCGAGGTCCTGCTTGTCGGCGCCCGCTAGTTGCTTCAGACGTCTCGGCTCCAACGTGCCTGCTGCCACCAACAACTCTAGAACGTGGCAGGAAGCCCTCTGTCACCAATGCCTGCTCTAGCACCCCAGAATATGTGGAAATTCCCAAGGGTACATTAAAAGCAAGAATCTCTCGGCGGAGACCCTCCTCAAACTTCCGTGCTCAGATGTTGTCGTCATGGACCAAGTCCGGGTAAAAGCGTGCACTGTCTGCAAAACTAGCCACGTACTCGGCCACCATCATCCCTCCCTACTGAAACTGCAGGAGCTCCAGAATCCGAACGGAGCGCAAGTAGGAGGGGAAAAACTCCTCACAGAACAACAACTGAAAGTCACCCCACGAAAGCGACGACTCGTCATGAATATGAGTCACCAGACTCCACCAACTCCAAGATGCTCCAAGAAAAATGGTAGCTGCAAAAGCCACTCTCTGATCTGTCGGCATTTGCACAAGCCTGAAAAAGCTAACCACTGCCTCGAGCCAAACCTCTGCTTCCTGAGGGTCTGGCTCACCACTGAACCTCAGCGGTCTCTACCGCTGGGACACACGGAGCGCGCTCAACCTGCGCTCAAACTCAGCCTGCTCCGCTAAAACTCTCTGCTTCTCAACAAGTGGGGGTGCTGTAACCGTCCCACCCAGAGAAAGGGGATCGGATGATGGGTACTGGACTGTGGCCTCGTAGCTTACAGGGTTGTCATCACGAACCAAAGCTGGTATCCTGGCAGGATGTCTTCACGGAGACATCCTGAATATTACCAAGGAGTGCCACGGTCAAATGAGAATATATGTATATACTGATAACAACAATGATGGGGAGCTGACTCAAGAAGGACAGTCAAAGACTCAATCCTATGTGATGCAAAAACAAATTTCCCTGCAACAAGTGTCTAAGCATGCTGAGTCGACAAGCGGGTTATCAAGGTCCTGGTGAATGGATACGTCGGTCACCGCACCATCACTGGACTCCGTGGACTAAGAGCCACTCTCGATACACGTTAACACTGTTGCCCTAAATCTCAACCAATTCCTCTTTTAGGGACGTCGGAACAGTGTCCCAAGGAACGAACCTCCTCTGATACCACTTTGTCACGACCCGACCCTACCCGGGCTCGAGCCTCAACTACCCCAAGCCCACCTTCATAGGCCAGGTGCTGGCGACCAGCGCCGAAGGAATAACAACTCAAGGAGGCCTTTGCCTAAGCACCTGTACACACACACACACGCAGCATACTCAATGCAAAAGTTTTAGAGTAAAAAGAAAAGTAAAGGGAAACTGCTATAAATAAACCACAAGAGTGCATCGACCTCTAAACAGTACAGGGTACAAGCTGAGATGAAAAGGGGAAAAACACACGCCCAACCAAAAATTTCCACAACCCGACAACAGGTAAACAAAAAGAAACAGTTGACGGGTCTCCCACCAGGAACCCAGCCATGACCACCACGCGCGGTCCAAGCTCCCAAGATCCTACGCTCCACTGAAGCCACGCTCCACCTGTCCGTTGTCTGCAAGGGCACACCAAGTGCGAGCAAACCCCAACCAGGGGTGAGTATAAAAATACTCAGTAGGATACCCCGAAGGCTCGAGGGAGAAACAAAGGAGGTAGCAAAGCGTGAGCAGTAGATCGAACTGGAAAAGAAAAGGGAGTACAAAAGAGAGTGTAGTAAAGAGTCCAGCTCAACCCAACAAGAGGATGGAAGTAGAATCGTCCAAGAACAAGGAGTTGGAAATGGTGAGAAGATGAACTTCAAGTCGAGTCTTCGCTACCTATAGCAGGAGAGTAGACTCCTCAAACCACGAGAAGCTAGACAGAGAAACCATGTGGAATAACTTGTGCGTCTTCGCCTCTCTTGGAAGGAGAGTAACCAAACCCAAGAAGTGGGTATGAGAACAAGGTATACACATATCCTTACGCTCAAACAAGAATCCCAAACAACGCCGTAACGGGATCTCTATCCCGTAGATCAGCCCAAGAAAAGAGAATCCAACAGTCCGAGAAGTAACACCATCGATGCCCAGCATCCCACATGTCTTCCCCGAACCGCAAGACAAGGGGATCAATCACTACACTTCGACACTATCCACTTTGGGTGGCACTGACTCTCCCACACGGTTTTAGGTCGTGTCACAAGGACGCATCTCGGTGGGGGAAAAACCCCCTCGTACATGAGAGTTCCGGGTTAAGTCAACCACAACTCACCAATACCCCGCAGTCTAATGTTATTCTCAAAGTCAAAGACGTCATAACATTGACCCGTAGAACCAAGGGTCTTGCTCCAGTAATCATGGAAGAAATCCTCAGACTAGCCTAGTAGAAAGGACTGAGTATGGAATTCCAACAGGTGTCCCACTGCCCATCCCTGCTAGAGGGTAATTCATAATATGATAACAGGTGACCAACTGCCCAGTCCTGCTGGAGGGTAAACCATAATGCATCGTCAGGCAAACCACTACCCAGCCCCGCTGGAGGGTAAACCATAATAAGATATTGGGTGACCCACTGCCCAGCCCTACTGGAGGGTAAACCATAATACATCCTCAGGAGACACACTGCCCGGCCCCGCTAGAGGGTAACCCATAATAAGATATTGGGTGAGCCCTGTTGGAGGGTAGACCCTAAGAGGTTGTCGGGTGACCCACTGCCCAGTCTCTGCTGGAGGGTAAACCATATGTGCGTCGGGCGACCCACTTCCCCGTCTTCGCTGTAGGGTAGACCCTAAGTGCGTCGGGTGACCCACTGCACAGTCTCTGCTGGAGGGTAGACCCTAAAGGCATCGGGTGACCCACTACCTACACTCTACTGGAGGGTAAACCCTAGAAGTTAGTGAGGAACCCACTGCCCAGCCCTGCTGGAGGGTAAACCCGAAGAAGTCGATGAGTAACCCACTGCCCAGCCCCGTTGGAGGGTAAAACTCAGAACTGCTCTGGCCATCTCTACTGGAGGGTATAACACTAGCCAACCGAACACGGAGTGGGTATCACGCAACCACCCAGCTCCAGAACAACTCTCTCAAAAGAGGTTCCGTGCATGTTCCATCACGGGGTGCCACTAGCGCCGCTACTGGTCGATCCATCAAGAACGAATCCAGGGAGAGACCACTCGACCATGCTGGTAAACAAACGAGCACAGTGCCAGGGGAAAAAATCCACCCTGCTGGTCAAACTAACACATAGAAGGACCCTCTACGTCGTGAGAGGTCGAAGTACGTAAGGCAGAACATGATACGCAAATGGGACCCACATGACGTGTGGCCCAAAGTCAACCCCATCCAAGAACATGAACATCTCAGCTACAAACCACACGTACCACCTAGCGCTCCCGTATACTCCCAGAGTATACCTCGTTCCAGCCCATAGACTATCATGCACACGACACCCAACATCATTGTGAATGTGTGACTTAACAACTCCAACCTGCCACTTCATCGGCTGAGGCACAACCAACCACATCTCATGAACCATTTATATCAGTCTCCCAAGAGTGCGTGATCACACGCCACGGGTTTTCTACAAACAAGGTAGGGAGAACCACCGCTTGAGCACCTTCCATGATTCTATATTTAACAATATCATGCAAGAGGCCCCGCACAACCAAATGGATCACACTGTTGTAATCCTCACAGAAAAACACGTGAGATCGACTACTTACTCGCCTCCAACGGATATCCGACGGAAAAGTCACCAAGACCACCTCACGCCCGAACGACGTCCCGTGATCCCGAGCCACGGCCCCGAAAATAGTCAGGCACATCGCACCATTGCGACCCCCTCGGGAAAACACATCAAAAGCTCTACTCACTTGAGTGCAATGGATATCCGTAGAAAAAGATGCATTCCGGCGCACCGCACACGAGCGGTGCCAAGTAGGACCCGCATCCCAGTCCTGAAACTCAATGAACGGATCGCACCGTTCGATCCTCTCGAAAAATCACACAAGGTGGACTATTAACTTTTCCAAAACGGTCTCCTGATGATAATGATGGAAAATCACCATCGACGACCAAACGACCCTCGTGGGCCCCGCACCATCATGCGGAATTACAGTGGGCAGACTGTGCCAACGCGATGCCCTCAAAAAAACACCCAACATTGATTGCTTTCACGCCTCAAACGGACGATTGGTGAAAAAGTTGCTAAAAGATGCCTGCAACTCAAAAGACGGGTCGTGGGGCCCACACCTCAACTCTGGATTCAATGCCCGGAACCACCCTGAAAACCTCCGGCTCGACGCCAGGGTTCCAACGCCGCTAACGGAGCTTAAATCGGATGTCAGACGCGTCCGCGCCGCTCAAAACAAGATTCCTGAAAAAAACGACATTTCATTTAAAGACATGTCATGCCTCCGAAGCCCATCATTTCAGGAATTAAAAATTCCTGAAACCATCTCAAAAACATCGCCTTGACGCCAGGAAGGCTCTGCCGTAGACGGCATGCAAATCAGACTCCCATAGCGGAAAATACGGGTGTCCGAACACCGAGGGGGAAAGGCCCCAGGGGCTGGACAGGCATGGACCGGCCGGTAAGCCCGGCCGTGGACACGCGGTCCGCGCCCAAACCGGCCATGACGGTCGGTCACGACAGCCACGTGTAGGCCCACGCGGAGCGAGTCTTTGTCGCCGCACGGGGGTTGTGCACCGCGACCCCGCGGTCGCCGCTCCCTGGCGATTGCCGCCTCGCCTCGCCGGGCGCTCCGCCTAAGCCCCTGCCTCCTCTGGACGCCGCCCCCTCGCCCTGGCCAGACGTCACCTCACACCGCGACACCCGTGGTTTCCCGTGAACACCCCCCTACTGCCGCTCCGAGCCCCCGGCCGCCTGATGCTCGGCCAATCCGCCGCGCCGCCCTGCCGATCCCCCGATTTCCCCCAAACTTCAGCGAACTTCCGTGAGTAGCTCGGGACTCGAAATTGAAATCCGAAATATGCGATGGAAAGAAGATAAAATATACTACAAGATTATGATATTTTTTCGAGGTCAGTCAACAAATTGATGCATATAATCGAACTCCTGGGGAGGTTCAGAAATAAAAACGCAACAAAACCCTCCTACCTCGATGTGCTTCGCCCAGAGCTTCACGTTGATCCACCGACATCACCGCGTCTCACCGGAGTCGCCTCACCGGAGTGTAGGAGTATAGTAGGGAGGGGAACCTCCTTCCGGGAGATGAAGAGGGGGGGAAGAGAGGGCAGGTTAAGTGTTTAAATAGAAACACAATTAACCACCCGCCCGCCGGCCCAAACCCGAACCTCCAGCGGAGACGAGGTTAAGCATCCCCTAGGCTAAAAACCACCTCCCGAGCACAACATAGGTCTCATAATTTTAATCTGAGGCCCCGTTCAAAAGTTATAAAATTTAACGTCCAAAGCCGCAAAATTACGAAAACGCCCCTGGAGCCATTTTTTCACAAACGGCCCGCGCCCGCGAAACTTATACCCCTCCTAGGGTAAACGGCACGCTCCGAACTCCACGGTGCCCTCAGATTTTCAATACGATCCACCGATTAAGAGATACTTGAGTTTCACCATTAAAAGAATAAATTAATAAATTAATTTATTGGTTTAACATTCCAGAAGCGGGCGAGGGGTCCAAACGTCCCACGCCGACAAGTTTTATGTCGTTCCTAGGGTAAACACCCCATTATAGACCCATTCGTACACTCAGATCTCTGATCTGAGCCTCCATTTAAGAGTTATCCAATTTATTTTGCATTTCTAGTGTGAACGCACTGAAAATTTAATTCTGGACACTCCTAGGCTCGGAATCGCAGCCGTCTGAAGGCGCTGCTCTGGAATATCATCAAGAATATTCCAAAGTATTTTACAGCAAAAACAGGGTTCTTCAAATATCGATGGGAAATTTTATTATATCATGAAACATGAAATACATGATTCCCTTGGTGGTAGACCATGGATGATATTTGTGGGAAATACCTACATATTATACTAAGAGTCATATTTTGACTACTTAAAAGAGTTCTTTTGAAGGACTCAAAATGTAATAGGTGTTATAGTGATCTTGGAGTGATACCATGGTTATTTTTATGGAATTATTTATAGAGGCCGATGTTTCTAGTTAATTTAATTCATAGGTTGTATCCGACATGAAAAAACATGCTCATGTTTGTCCTATGATATATTCTTTTATTTTTTTGATGGCCCAATTATATATATTTGTGCTTATAATCCATGATATTTGTCAACTCACTAATTAGTATGTGTGAACACCTTGAAATTTTACCATGGATATTGAATATGTATACATATCTATATATAAAAACATATATGACTATACATATATTCAGAATATATAAACAAACCATTATACATAAATAAATATACATATAGGGTGTCATCTATTTAGTGGCATCTAGCTTAGGCAGATGCAGGTAGTATATGTAATATATCCCATGACTAACCTAGTCTTAATTGTTTTATTTATTTAATATCTAACATTTATTAATACCAACATACTAGTCTTCTTATATTTATACACTAGATAGTTATAAAAAAATTGGTGTTGTCCTACAAGGCTTATCTCACACCATATTCAAGAATTTAGTTTATACCAGAATAAACCATATGGATAAAGGTAGGGATAATGTGATGTATCCATATTTTGAATCCTAATTTTCTATCCTAGGAATGATAATCAGAGTAGAGGTCCTATCCTATTATCCTTAATCTAGTGAAGATAGTTTTTGGAAATTTTTTATTTTTTTAAATCATGGTGTATATTAATGTAATAGAATAAATTACAAATACTAAATGACTCCAATTTCATGTGATATAATATTGATAAGGGGATCAAATAATTTACTTCCATTCATCATGTATTCCTCCATCATCAACGAAATTTTGGAGTAATCAAATGTGTCTTTTATTTAGTTAATTTATCTATAATTCAATATTTATACATTCTAGTTCATTTTAATGATATAAATTGATGAATTTCATTTTTCTCTATAAGGTAAGTGGCATAGATCTGGTTCAATAATGTCTCATTGCTTTATATGTTTCTCCATTTTCCTCAATCAGACACTTTTATAGGCCCCTCCTAAATGTAAAATTTATAAAATAAAATGATTTCCCCATTCATAGAATAATTCTAGAATCCTACGAATCAGTATCGTATGATGATCATATCAACATGATCCATCCCTAATGGAATTCCTTTCTATAATGGCCTTAAATCCTCATTCTTGGGAATTAATTTAAAAAAATAGATTTATTTAATTTCCCAATTTTAATTTAATGAATATTAAATTTGGATAATGGAAAACATTAGGCCCTAAATATAGTCCATTTTCTATCCTTTTTATATGAATTAAAAAAAATTAAATGATTTGGACAACATGCCTAAATTGAATTGTTGATGAGTATGAGTTTAAATATGGCTTTGAAATTATCTTTTACACCACGTAAGGGTTGATTCAAGAGTCATGATTACGTACTCATTGGAAATTACAATATAGCATAACAATTAGAATATATAATTACATAATAACATGCCTGGACGGATACAATGTTTCTTTTATAAAATACCTCAACTGAGATCACCAAATGATGCATTAACATATCCTATCTATGAAAAATAGTCCTTTGGGTATTTACATATACAATATTGGTGGGAAATGTTATTATAATATTCCACAATAAATACAAGATTCCATGGAGGTAGACCATTGAAGGGATATGAGGGTTATACATAGATATTATCATAAGAGTCATATTTTGGATATATTAAGGAATTAATGGGAAGGACTACAAATGTAATGGGGCTTACTCTGATCATAGAGTGATACCTGGGTACCTTTTCATGGAATTCCTTAGGGAGGCCTAGATTTCCAATTAATATAAAATAGAGGATATATCGGCTAAGAAAAAACAAGCTCATTTTTTACATTTGATTTATTTATTTATTTATTAATATCCCAATTATATGAATATGCTTGAAATCCATGAGAGTTATCATACACCTAATTAGTATGTGTGAAAAAAGTGGAATTATACCTTGGATATTGAATATTTAAACATATCCATATATAAAATAATATATTCCTATACATATATTAGGCATATATAAACATGCCATTATAATTTTACAAATATATATAAAAGGTGTTGTCGATTTAGTGACATATATCTTAGGCAAATGTATGTAGTATAAGTCAAGTATCCCATGAGTAACCCAGTCCTATATGTTTTTATTTATTTAATATCTGTAATTTATTAATACCAACATACCATTCATCTTATATTCATATACCAGATAGATATAGAAACAATTATTGGTGGCCTACATAGTATATCTCACACCATTTTCAAGAATTAGGTTTATACCCGAATAAACCTTCTGGATGAATGTAGGGATAATGGGATGCATCAATATTTGGAAGCCTAATTTTCAATACTAGGATTGAGAATGGGAGTAGAGGACCTATCCTATTATCCATATTCTAGAAGAGATATTTTTTGTAAATTTTGAATTTCTTATAGCGCGTTGTATATTCATGTTCTTTTATTCGCCATTTTATTATATCACATGTCATTAGAATAATTTATTATTTGTTATTTATTTAATTACATCACATTTATTTGTTTAGAATAAATTATTTTTCCCATAATGGTTATTACTTACTGGTCTCAATTCTATCATTATTGTATACAATTGTGCTACACTCTAACCTGAGGGCATAGTGTTCTCCAATGTCACACCCTAGAACCTCATTTATATAATGAAATATTTGGTGTATGGTATGAATGATTGAGGGTATGTAGTATACCATGTTCCTTCACATATGAGTGAATTGGGACTGGGGAACTAGAATGTTGTATTTGAGGAATTCATTATTACATAATTTTTGTGTTTTATAAAGGATTCTTGGAAGATGTCTGAAATTGGTCATTAGTATTTTTGATGGAAAAAATAACCAATATATAGGGGGATGCAAATAAACTAGTTTGGGATGTTTTTGTTTTTTTTTTCCTATTACAATTTCTAACGATTTCACTGTTTTGTTATAGAAATGTTTTTTGGAGTTATTAATTATGATATTTTAATTAACAAATTGTTTTTATTTAGGTTTATAGAATAATGAGGTGTCATCTAATGCATCATTAAAGGAACTTGAGGACTCACTTGTAAGGAATATTCCATCACATATATATTTTATTTCATTTGTTTTATGTATTAGTTGTGATTTTTATAGCTTCCATTAGTTATATATATATCAAAATTTGATAACATTTATTTTAGGGATATATTTTTTTCGTTTATTAATGTATACACATCCATATGAATGGTTTTTTATAATATAATGTAATTATGGTACCTTAATTAAGAAAATAATACATTTTTTGGGAAAAGACCATTGTTTACAATGGATGAAATAGAAGTTTATTTGATTGCATGAATTTTTAATATATAATTTCAATGAAGTAAATATATATGTTATGTATTGTGATTAATTTTAAATTTTCATTTTGTACTACAGGTTACATCATGATATTTGTTGTAAGTTACTAGTCGCAGTTATATGATTCCCCAACATCAATGTATTAAGAGTATAGAACATTATAATTTGGTAATTATGAAACATCTTATTAGACCATGATATATATTTATAAATGATTAAAAACATAAATACATTCAAATTCATATATTAATTATTGATATTGTTAAATGGGGAATCCAATTGAAAAATAAATTTTATTTTCCTCAATAAATTTCAACTGATACACCATTTACCAAGACCACTACTATGTGATGTATGACTATAACCCTAACTTGACTGTATCTATGGGAGGTAAAAAAGTCTGACATTTGACCGGTGTGATATTTTATATCACCTAATCCTAGCATTGGGGGTGAGGGGAAGAAAAGTGTGATTCACTTATTTGAAGACTATATACCTATTCTTTATTGTTTTCATTAATCTTATCTACTATATAATCTCATATTGGGTTTTTGTTTTGAAATTACAGAGATTTTTTACAATGAAATCATTAATTCAAACACTAGGAGTATAATTTTGGCCATACATCCCATGTGGTGTACATTTAGCAACCATTGTTGCCTCATATGATTCCACATAATGAAACTCCTCTTATTCTAATTATAAGAACATATAATTAGTTCCAATATATATTCCTACAATTTATATTGTTGGTATTAAGATATAAATTAACTTTACTTACACTGGAAGTGTTGATTTATAAATTTCAATAGAATCATTTTCCCACATTCTCGAGGGTTAGAATTCAGTTGACCTTTTAGTCTTCTCTATAGGCCATAATCTCTATATCTCTTCATTTATAAAAGTATCCATTGTGAGGGTAATTATCATGAATTACATTCTTCATGATTCTCCTACGTGCTAGTTTGATGTTATCACAAAGAATGATTAACATCGGGATATGGTATGTTTTGGAATCTAGATAGCCTTCAATGAGTACTTTTTGTCATCTGAAACAATGTGAAAACTATACATTGGAATTTATAAACGTACTGTTTGGCAATATTTATATGCTGGTTTATTCAGATAATTTCAATGAGCTTTATTATTTTACACTATCAAATTATAATCAGGATTTGATGTAAATGAGATGGTTTGAGGGTAGTGTAGAGTACAATACCAGACCATGTGGTTCCAATGATTCATCATGATCATGGTTAAGTCTAGAAATTTATATGTCCAAAATTAAAGTAACATAAAAATGATTCATAGAGATTTTTTGTGGTAAAAACCACATGGTACAAAGGGAAAATATGGTAACCTTGTAATTAGAACATCGTATAATTTTTTCTCACAAGAATCTAATGTGTTTGGTTATATACTTATTTGGTACATTTGTTTTAGTTTTGGAGAAACAGAATGATCAATGTAAATTTTGGAAGTTATGAAAAAAGGTATTCAAAAAAATAGCATTTGACAGTCATATGGATTTGGCTATAAAGAAGTATAAATTTAATTAATTGTTTTTAGTTAACACAATTGGATCTTCCAAAGATGGAAACTACTCATTGGTCCTTAGTTATTAAACAAATTGGGTGTATAAGACATGGATTCAAATGAAAAAAGTGTCGTGGGATATTACTTCTAGAATATTCAACTCAAACTGTGCCAGATACCTTTATTAAATAACATAGATTAGGGTTGTGAAATAGAATATGATTTATAATAATTCAAAAACTAATTAATGGTTATATTGTTACCAATGTTTCCCTTTTAGGGTTCATTTATTTAAAAACAACCCCTACTCGTGACCCCTAATTGTAGCAGTTTATTCATTCATGATCCCAGTGATATTAGATGATAATTAACCTACAACCATGATTTAAATAATCATTAAACACTTCATAATATTGAAATCTCTAACTATATAAATTTAAAATCATTTCAACACTTACTTTAATGAAGTAAAAAAAATATTGAGAATTATGAAATTAGGGGCTGAAAATGTAATCACAATAAGAAAAATCAGATAAAAAAATAAATAGTCAAGCTAAGGAAAAATTAAAAGAAGATAAAAGAATAAGAATTCAAATAAAAAGTTGACCAAATATAGTTTATGAATGAGAATGAATTGAAGAATAAAATAAATAAATAATGATATATCTATCCATACCAAGTGTTTTGAGTGATTGAATACATATAGACCAATTAAACTCAGGAGGTGTAAAGGTTTTATGTCCTGATTTCTCATTAAATTACTTATCCTATGGGATTTTCTTGTCTTAAAATGAAAATTCATGTAGTTAACTGCGATCCAATAAAATATACATAAATCTTGAATCTCATGTATTTTTTCAGGATGTGACATCATGAATCTTTAATGATTTGGAATTAAAATTTTATTATGATGTTTAATATTTTCACATCATGTATTGAATATTCCAATATGATTCACATCATGTATAATTTTTACAGGTAGATCCTCAGATTTTAGGGGTCCTGGGGTAATGGAATATTTATCATGAATAGGTTGAAAATCATATAATTCGGGACGATTCATAATATATAACATATCCACTTTTTATAATTTATTTCTATTTCATATAAAACCATACTAAACCGAATAAATAATCTAATAAATCATTAATATTTATTAATTAAATATATCCATAATATAGATTTATAATTTTATTTTACCATATTCTAAAATAGTTGAAAAATTTATTATCCTCATAATAATCAATTCTCAATAAGAAATATAGAAGAATTTTTTTTAAACATAAAACACCATTTACAATCAAAAAAATATAACTATATAAAATAATAAAACAGACCTATGGAATCATTCTTATAGAGAAAGCCAATCATGCCTCTTGGTTATGTTCCTTATTTAGATATTTTTATCCAATAATTAAAATTTTAAAACTCATACATAGATGTTACACCAATATTGAAATTTAAATCACCTTTAATTTTCTCTCATCACTCAAAGTAAAATGAATTGGAGTTATTATCACAACATTAATACATTTTTGGAACCATAATATATTATTGATTCTAATACCAACACACTGTAATTAGAAACAAACAAATAATAATGAGTGATTCTACATAAAGGTTCAAATGACACTATAGATGAGGTCATATTGGTCCATAATAAAACAAATTATCATAATGGTGAGTAAAAACATAATTATAACACACAATCACCATAAATAAAAAATTAAAAATCCATTCCAAGAGAGATACATCTCCAAAATCTATAATTTAAGGGAAATCCATTGATGTTTCTTTAAAGTGAAAATAATATATCATGGTAATTTATTATTTTGAAATTCATTAATTGTAGATTTCTCATATCCATCACCTACACACATATTATCCAACATAATATTAATCAGACTTGTAATGGTTATTTTTTACCATCCTAATACACATCAAAAATTATTTTATTATATGTATATATATACATTATCAGAATAATAAAAAATGGTATAAATAAGAACCATTGACCACTTCCAATGGATCTTGTGAAAAAGTCACAATACATCTCCTCAATAGTAAACGTCCAACATCAATCGGTAATAACCATATGCCCTATATTAATTCAAATGAAAATAATTATGTTTATCAATAACATGGAATGAAGGGATAAAATAGGATTATAATATGATCATATCATAATAAGTTCATCCATAGATTCTACAAGACTAAGAGTGGAATTAGTGTTGAAATGATTATAGATAAATGTCTTTAAAATGATTTCAAAACTCATTTTAATAGTATATTTATTCATTCATTGACTCAATATGATATTAAAGTAGGTTCTGGTAGGTTGAAATCCTACAGGGAATTGATAAATATAATGGGGCTATTGAAATTTAATAATTTATTTAACTCATAAAAACTAACTAAAAATATAGTACTTCGTGAGACCACATGTCGAACCCACAGGGATGATTTGAAGGTTTTAAATAAATTAAAGAAAATAAAATTTTAATTGATTGAGTGATTTTAAATATAATTAAAAAGTTATAATTGGGTTGTTGAATAATTATGAGTGGGATTCCAGGTTCAGTGATTTCCAGGTTAATGTGATATGTATTTTATTGATATTGAGTATATTTATTTTTGCTGTTAGAATTTTGTCATTCAGGATTATGGGTCTTGGTATCCCCCACATGTCCTATGATTGGACCATTGGAATTATAATCTACTATATTCAGTCATAGATATAGGCAAACTAAAATCATGATTATAGATAAATAACTTTGATTGCAAAATTTTCTTGTGAAATTAAGGATAATTAATTTGTTTAAAATAATAATACAACTCAAAACAAAAAAAACTTTTCATGAAATAAAAAAAGAGATTTGTAATTAAAAAAATGGTTTGTAAAGATAAAAAACATGAATAGAATGTAGAAAATAATTTGTAATAATCACATCCCCCTATAATCACATTACTCATCACAAAATAAACTACTCACTCAAGCTATGCATGATGAGATCCAGAAGTAGGGGTACCTTAAAGAGAAAGGAGGTGAAGAACGTTGGGGGAGAGATCTCAGATAATAACTTTATCATCTAGGAGACTTTTATTAGAGTCTCATTGCTTCCTTTGGTCCATATTATGTTGGAAGGGAATATAAGGGCCTTCTTTTATAGCCAATCCAATCAAAAAAACCTCAACCACAATGCCTTTTAGATTTTTTCTACAGGGCAACACATACACAGTGTGTAAGCTGGTTACACATTGTGTAATCCCTATGTGTTTTCCTTCATATCTTTGGAATCATTGAAAATATCACGGAAATGTAATTTTTTGTCTTTTAATCCATTCACTATGTGAAATAGTCACTCATGATATGTAACATTCTTTTATGGAATGTAACAGATTCAAGAAATTCCTAGGAGATAGTGGCCACTTTTTGTGAAGTCTCAATGTGTAATGAAATTACATATCATGTAATCAGTCTATTATAATTTTCCATCTCTACTTCCTCTTCAAAAATCTGGTGTCACACTGCGTACAAAGTGAAGCTATGTGAAGTGTATTTTAGATCCCACTTTCTCCTATTTTTTTATTTTTCATAAATCAATTATTTCTCACAAAAATAATAAAACATGTGCATTTATTCAATAATAGGAAGGATTATTCATTTAAATCCAATATTGAATACATTTGACACTCTAAAATATATTCAAGGAATAAACATATCATAGGGTGAATTCCCCAACCATCTTTTATAAAATATTTTCAGAAAATTATATTAATATGTTGGTCTGGAATATTTTTAGGAATATATATATTAATAAAAATATGACAATCACTCAGGTCACTCATAATTTCATTTTCATATTATCTTATTTCTTTCTTATTAGAAGCCATAATATTGAGGTTGGGGATAAATGGGAAAGCCCAATAGCACACCCTAATAATCAGACTATATAATGTTGTTAAATAACTAGCACCTAGATAAAAAATAACACATTAAATTGGATTCCTTTTACTGGACAACACATCCAAATCATGGTTTCCATCCCTAAATTTTTGACTATCATGAGTACCCAGAAACCACTCAGGTCATACCAACATTAACAGTTCAATCAAATGAAATTGCATGATAAGTTATTTAGAAGTAAATAACTCAAAGATAGAAATAATTATAAAATAATAATATTAAATGAAAATTTATTTCATCACTTTGCATCCAAACTTTTTCTTCCTTTTCTATGGGTGTACGAAGATTTCCATTTAAATCGTGATATAAATAGGAAATTTATCCAATACTAATTAAAATAAAAAATAATCCATGTGAGAACACAACGATGCTAATAAATGTCCCCCACCATAGATATAATAAAACATTTTCCACATAGACTGGGAATTCAGCAAGGGAGAGAAAAAAATAGTAATATATAAATATTATAGATGAAAATTGTATATATAATATACATAATCGATAATTTTTGGTAATAAAGGTAGTTCCCTTGGGTAAAGTTATGTATATAGAATATACACATATTTTCAAATAATATTTTTTCGAATGAAACTTTCATATAGAAGATAACAAATCCATAAATTGGATATATCAAAAATGAAATATCTAAGGAATCATGTTCACATAATAGTATGATGTGATGAAAAGTGTATATCAATGGAATATTAGATGAGTAAAATGGATAAATAATGGAACAACCATCAAAAATATGTCAGAGGAAATGAATAATCCTAAATATGCCACTAAATAAATTTGTGTTACCTCTCACAGAGTGCTAGTAGGATATCTTCGGGTATAAAGATAAACTTGTATCGTGTGTAGGGTTCCATTAGCTTATCCATCCTCATCCAATTTCAAGAACATATAGTTATACCCATTATCGTTTTGGGGTACATAAATGGGAGAACAACGTTGGGAATTATATTACTGAAGATTTCATGTGGTACATGATGCATCAATGCAAGTCGTGTACGGGATTCCTATACAGTAATGAGATGAGGCTTTGGGATTCATCGAAATTTTCATCCACTTGTGTAAATACAACATCAATGATACCTTATAAAATTAAAATATCTATAATGATAACAATGGTATAAGCAATAAATCTATGAATAAAAAAATAATTGTATAAGGAAGAATGAAAATATGAAATCCATTTAGTTAAAAATAATCTCACTTCCTTGATATATAATAAGTATTACAACAAGGAGTAATAAATTATATGAGTACAAAAAAACATATATTTGGGTACCATGTGTATAAAATTCTTGATGGTTCTTTCAAATTAATAGTTTTTTAATTTATAAGACTACACTTAATAAAACATAGATGATTGAGAATTCTGTTGTCTTAGGGAATATGGTACATTACACATAAAACAAGGAATAAAATACCTTTATTGTAATATTCCTTAACATGATCTATGTACTCGATTGAACTTAAAACTATATTGTATAAGCTTGGGACATACAAAATAATGGTGGTGTCTATATATATTGAAAAGGGAATAAAAATGGAATATGTTATTCATGTTAGAAAATAGGCATATCAATGAGGAATAGAAGGAAAAATTATAACAAAATAATGATATAAAATGATAATCATAACATAGGAGAATTGGAAACCACTTAAAACATTGAATCATTGACATATAATAATGATTAATCCAAATAAAATCTTGGTTAAGAAGTTTAATAAATGAATCAGGTTCACCCTCTATCCCAACATGACATATGGTGACACTAATCATTAACTAATGAATTGATTCTCTATAAGGTTGTACACATCCTATTAATATTATTCATATGCTTAGGTTTCCAAAATTAATCATACAACATGGATTCATTCATCCCCAAAATTTATTCCATTATCATGGAATAGGGAATACATAAATGTAAGTACCTAATCAAAAATTATATGTTCCTAAAGTTGAATTAATTTTATTGGAAAATAGGTATGGTATTCACTAAAAAATGATTCTTCATTGAAAATCATGGTAACATTTTTCTTGCATAATGTCATTAGATAAAAATTCATAAAAATTTGATGATTAGAGTGAATGGGGACTATTGTTTTTTACACATAATGGGTAGTAATTGGGTTTTATAAATACATTTCCACACATTATGAAATAGAAATATAATTCATAAGTTCATTAATGAAACTTGAATAAAGGAGGGAAGGTAATGATCCATTATGGAATTTAGCAAACTATCATCTCATGTAAGGGTCCAAATGTGGGATTATTAATCATACCTCACTCAAATAAATACAACGGGACAATATGGTAATGATTATAAATTATTTAAAATATAACCAATAAAAATTAAATATACTAATTTCAATGAAGGTTATTTAATTAGGAAAGATTGGAAGGTCCATAACGTCATTGTGAGACATCAAAAGCTTCATAGGGTATTATTTATAAATATTTGGTCCTTGAGTGGACTCCAGAAGTTGTGGGGATGATTATGGTCGGGAACCATAATGTTTGATTGAAGATAAATGGGTTATTGTGTGGGATTATATATGAAAAGAGGGGGATTTAATTATTATTTAGGGTTTTGACTGTAAAAAATTTTTATCCAAATATGCGAACCACACTTAATTTTTTTAATGTATACTACCAAAAGAGTTTGGATCTTATTATTTTAATAGGACATGGTCTTAGAATATAAATAAATCAGTTTATTATATAGTGTAAATTCACAGTCTGTAATAAATTATTTTTAATCCTTATTTTTTATTATATGTTTTGGACGATTCAATATGGCCTTACAAAAATATTAAGTCAAAATTACAATATTCTAAAGGGAAAGCATATATTTGGAGATTTATCCCATTAAAAGTAATTATTATCAATAATTTTGGACATTATGATGTCATACACCACAATGTAATTTTGAACGATATTTGATTTTTACCCAAAAAATCGGCTATCTCAGAAAATTAAGAAAGCTTCACAATTGGATAATTTGGATATCATTATTTAAAAAAATATTAACTTATATATATAATTTTTGAAATATAAGAATTTTCAATTTTGAAATTAATTTGACATTTATAAATAATTTCTAGGTTTTTTGATAATAGCTGTTTTTAAACCATTACAAAAATTACAATTACATAAAAAATATATTATCATATATATATGATAAAAATTATTCTTTATTAATATTGTTTTATTTAAAAAAACATTTATTTCATATATTAATTAATTAAATTTTAATATTATCCAAAATTACAATTTATGCTTTACGACATCAAAATTAAAATAATATACAATATAAAAAGAATATAATGAAAATATATTAATTATTTTATAATAATGTATGTATTAATTTATCTTGATAATTGATAAAAATCCCTTCAATAAACTAGAAAAGTCCATAATAGTAAGGCGCGTGTTTGTGTGACTTTCTTTGGGCAGTTTGAGGAACATTATTTTGGACTTGATATCTATGAGCTTGAAAATATATTGTAAAAGGTTTCACTCATGGTTAAGTTGAATGATCTCTTCATGGTATTGGTCAAATGAATATCCCAAAAATAATATATCCCTCTGAATCTCTGACAAATGGGTTTCATATTGTATTTTACTACTAGTTGACGCCTTCACATCCTTTTTTATGCTAATTTGGTTTTTTAAAACCCAATATTTATACTAATCATGTAATCATTTTTCAATATCTATATTATCTGTGGTAATGATTCTTAATGGTCATTTAAATACTATTGATTATATTAAAACAATATAAATTATTGTCTTTTCTATAACCATATTTTAACATGAGACATTTAGATAAATAAAAAATGGTAAATTTATTTATAATAGCCAGATTTGATACAATGGGGGATGGGTAAAGGTAAAACATTGATGAGTGGGAAAACTTTCCAAAGGTGGCATGAGTGGTCCCCAATCGAATAATGGGTTCCTAGATGATAACCCATAATGAATATAAATGCTATAGAGGATGGGGAAGATGGAACAAATAACATAGTGGGTTATATACTAAATGACACTACATCAAGAGAAACAGGAGAAGGTGAGGAATTGATTTATATTGCATCCAAATTTCGTGTATCTTGATTGACAAATGAAACCATAGAAGAAGTATGAATGGAGGGGCCCAATTCAAATTTATCCAACTCCGTCAAAAAATATAGTTAGTAAATATTGTCTATATGATTTTTAGGATGGTCAACAATGGTGGATGATGTGGTGGGAATAGTAATTACATGTTCAGATGAAGTTGTTTTTGGGTTGGTAGATATAGTTTTTGGTGATGGTAGAGCTATGGTAATCTAGGAGTGGTTGTTGAAGTGGATGCTGAGACGTTTAAAATCCACCACTATTTATGCAGAATACATGGGATGACAACATATATATTATAGGGAAATGGAGGGGTAGGTATAGACCGGGCATATGGTGGTGTAGTGGTTGGTCGTGGAGAATTGCAGGATGCATGGGATATGAAACAAGGCATAGGTTCCTCAATAGCCAGAGTGAGCGGGGCTATATAATGATGATATGGGGCCTCACATGCATCCTCTACATACTCATGGGCCAATTATAGTTCACCCTATATTCCATTAAATAATCCTCTTATAGAGGAATTAGGGATAAATGGAATCTATTTTCCCCATAGATGATAGTGGTTGATCATAGATGAAAACTCTGAAATGAAACACTATATGAGTGACGATGCTTCCCCCAAAAATATACCATGAGTTTGAAATTCCCCAAACACATAGTGGAGTTTGAAATGGAAGGATATATTAATTTTGTGACAGACCATTGAAGTGGATAAGATGAAATCATCTAATTAGATGATGATCTCATGAGAATCTCATATGGCCAACCAAGTATGATCCAAACACTAATGTATGATTCACTAGGTTGAACACTATAAATGGCCTCGCTTCATCATAAATGGATTACAAATTATCTATTGGTCATGATATGTTAATTCCAAACCCCTTTCTACAACTGTCATTATTTGTCCAAAAATATGTTCAGAAAGACTAGAAAAGTAAATAATTATAAATAATAGTTTCTTAATCCCATCATGAACTGATCCAATGCGATCTCCCTTGGACGACCTCCTAGTATGAATGCAACATGCATTATTTCAAAAAAAATGTATAAGAACTCATAGAATTTCTTGAGGTATGTCTCCTCTCATACCGAAGTAATTCAATAGAGGTGCATGAAACCAATTATTTCAAGGTCTTTCACAAGAATGATGATCTTTTTAATAATGAAAATGTAAAAAATAATGTTGGTCATTATGGGATTGGCATGTATATGGAAAAGGGAAACCTAATTCTCGAGTGAAAAAATGTTTATGTAGGGTTATATGTGCTGGTGTTGGGTAAAATCATGGTATTGTGTAGAAGAATAATTTTTATTATTAAAAGAAGTGGTATTGGTGTGTCCAGATATAGATGAATGTGGTATTCTTGGTGGTGGTTGAGAATCTAGTGACATACATTTAGTTAGATTTGGTTCATCTCATTGGGAATTTCATTTGGAGTGTGGGGTAGTGATTGGATATGTTTGGGACATTGTAGATGGTATTATTGATCTGGGACATGTAGATGGAAAAAAGTGTCAAATCAATTGGGAGAGGAACATGAAGGGTGTGGAGGTGAAGCCATGGGACCACGCACAAGATAGGGGGAGGATATCAATTAGAGGGGGGTTCAAAGAGCCTGTAACACCAAGACTAATGGTTTAGAAATGCTACCCATGATTTTTATGGAGTGTATTAATTTCACAATGATCAAAACATGGGAATTAACATTTTTCTATCCCCGAAATGTTCATGTATTGTACGATTTACAAGACATGTGGTAGGCTATTTGGAAATATTTTGGGAAAGTGTCTCTGACAAATTTCAATGTTTACAAATCACTCGTAATCATTAAAAAACATTCTCCATGTTATGGAACTTATTATTTCTTATGTCCCATTATGTTAATCATTTAATTTCTAGAGGCAGACAAGATCTAATCCAGATTAATTTTAATAAAAAAAACACTTTGTGAAATGGTTCATGATAAAGTTAAATATTTGACTATTAAAATAAATTTTATATTTTTGTACATTATATTTCAATCATCCCATGTGGATAAAAAAGAAAAATTAAAAAGGACTCAGCCATCAGGATTTTAGTTCCCCATAGAATAACATCATATAAGAATTATTAATTAGACCCCTATTCAATTTTGTGAGGATCCTTTATGAAATTCATTGGACATTCCATTTCATAGTTTTCTACTTATAAATTATGTATTTTTAATATTACTAAATTATAATATCTTCCAAATCATCCATTTTAAGTAATCATTGTTTATTGGGTTTTGAGCATTACAGTTAAATTTTCGATTTCCTAATAAGATAGATAATCTAATTCTACTGGTAGGTGACATAGATTCCCATTAACAAGTCAGAATAGAGTACTTATAATGGGTATTTAATACATTATGTGATATTTCTATGGTTCATCATACAATATAATATTCTATTCATTTTTACATGTACATTCTATATTTTCAATATTTTTTATATCCATATTAGAAAAATAAAATTTCCCACTACTTTTTGGGTTGTAGGGAGTTGTAGTGTTATATGATATTCCATATTTATTAATTACTCCAATAATATAAGAATTAATAATGGTTTGTCCTTGATCAAAAATGAGTTATCTAGGAAATAAAAATCCTAAAAATATTTTTTTTCTTGGAAAATTCATTACCACAATTAATAAATCATCGGTGGTGGCTTCGAACACTACCCACATCATGACACTGTCTACACCAACCATAAGGAAATAGTTTCCAATATATTTGGTAAATGTAACCATTAAATAAAATTAAAATACAATGAATGTTTCAACAATAAAGATATATTTCTTTTTAATGTTATTCTTTTTCCAATGGTTCCCGAATATTGTTGTTGATAAAAATTATTTACAATTCTCTTCATTTCTTGAGCAAGTGTGGGATGAAATAATCTACTCTATAGGATCATATCCATGTTTTGGTAAGGCCCCTAATATCCTCCAACTTGATACATGTCAAAAATTTCAATCACACATTAAACTCAATATTTCGGTATACAATGTTTCATAAATACCTAATCAAAGTAGTTAAATAACGATACCTTATCCTAGAAATATAATTATTCATCGACTATAAACATCACCATCTATTGATATAAAAAGTGTGGGTAATGAGATACCACAGAATGGATGCTTTAAATATCTAGGAATGATAGGTGTGTTTTTGTGTTTATATTGAATATTTTTTCATCGGGATAATCATCTTCTGTGGTATGATTTACATTATCCTCGAAACTCTACTATGGAAGTCTATATAAGTATCCATAGATGAAACTGTTAGTATATTTGTTGGATTTTTTGACTATATCTATTTATTGTAATAGAATTATCAACTATATTAGCCAAAATATAGTATCATATTTTCTCAAAGGGTATTTCAAAGATGCACGATCTAAATACGTATCCACTATATAAATAACGATGTATTAAAAGGCAAATCAAAATTAAATACCACCACAGGTGGATCATTTTATGTTCTCATACAGTTATATTGAGATTCATTTATCATTTATTTGGCATAAAGTAGGGGGATGAATATGTTTCCAAGAATCTATTTAAAAAATTCCCAAATATAAATAACTTGTGTGGCACATCAGTTTAAAGACCATATCCCAGTCGAATGTGACTGTGACAGGATGGATCCCCAGACAAATTTTTAGGTGTTTTTAATTCACTATAACACTATGAAGTGAAATCTAATTGGGTATACATAGGCAATTGGAGTGTTATTGGGAGATCTATTATTGAAAAATTGTTGGATAATGTGTCAATAACATAATCTTGTCCTAGAAAGATCATTATATTGTTCTCTATCATGGGTTTAGTTAAATCATGAATCACCATAATTATTTCTGGATGGGATTACATGACATTTTATAATATTTTATGATATGGAAAATGATTCCATTTTCCTTAAAATTATATTTATCTGACATTAAAATTAGCTAATTCTCTTCTTAATTCTACTTAACTAACTCCAGATGGATCAAGAAGGCATTTAAATATCGTTCATATCTATAGAAGTAATTTATGATAATCCCTTAAAAACTTCTCCATATTATCATGGATAATATGTGAAAGAAACCACTGAAATTTATTTGATACGTTACACAATCCAAATGTTTTTATTCAATAGTTGAATGTTTAGAATGTACATTTGAATATGGTGTTTAAGAAAATTTCTACGCCCACACTTTTATTATTTTATCTAGAATATAAGTATTTATAAAAATATATTTCATTCCATGAAATTTTCTACAGAATGTGATTAATGAATAAGAGTTGAAGATGTCTTTTTTTAGTCACCATGCTTACATTTATATAGATAACACCTATTATCTATCATGTAATGGTTCATATTGACATTAAATAGTATTCATTAATTTTAATAATGGTCTATATGTATTTATTTTGGATTAAATGAAATGGAATCATCCACCCTATTTTGTAGATAGAAAATACTATATCATCATCAATAATATTCATTACATCCCTATTGAATAATTACTTTATTTCTATATTTTGTAGATATGGGTTTGATGCTTTAGCAATTTACTCTAACAAAATGATGTAGTTGAAAATCAGGGTCCATATACATATGATGTTATACAAACCATAGGAAATGGATTTTTTATTATTTTTTGGGAAATCAATTATACTATATACTATCACTTGTTTCATCTATAAAATGATGAAAACTAAAATTGTACCATAAATTTAACCAAATTAGTACATTCCTTGCATTATAATTGGATTCTATTTTACTATTAGTGTCGTGATTACTAATAATATGACAGGTGTAATAGTAACCTTTATTAGGGGTTCACTGTAATTCACATCTACATAATTACTCAGACTGTCTTCATTTAGAGAAAAATTCTCAATGTCATCCTTAATGGTTTTTTAAACATCTTCCCTATTGGTCAAAAATATTTCTATATAATCAAATGAATCTACTTTTTATCTGAATGCATTAAATATTTCAAACATTACATTCTCATCAAAGTATCAAAAAATCATCAATAATTCATCCACAATAATAAAAAAACATTATATTGGTGAGAATTGGACCCCTGAGAATGATGGGTAACTATCTTTCTTCTACCATATCCTAAATTAGAAAATCAGTAGGAAATATAAATTAACAACCCTGATTAAATTTTCAATAAGAATTCATCGATGGTACTTGAATGAAAATTCATCTAGTAGAGTTGTAGCACTTGTTAGCTTCTTGTATAAGTGACCTTAATTATGTATGATACTCATATTTGTTAGATTTATTATTGGATTGGGGTAGAAAAAAATAAGTTATAACTTCACACAGTCTAATAGTGTCGGAAATTGAGAAGCTCCAAGGGTCTCCCATATTTGGTGAGAGATTTAGTAGAATACTTATAGAACATTATTCATTAAAGAAGGTGAATTTTATGACGTATGTTTTCATTTTACTATATAGAATCTTATTTAAGAATTTGGAATAAGAAGAAGCATGATCCATGGCCTCTTCAATGGGGATATTATTGTGTAAATACCTAAACATTTCGGAAAACATATTTTAATACCACTCTATAAGGACTTGTATCATTCTTGATGTAATGAGAAGAGGTGTATTTTATGGTGTAGGTTCCAAAAAAACATTTCCTTTTTTAGGATTCTTTTGTATAATACTTCCATTAGTTATAACTGATTACATATTTATTTATTTTCAATTTCTATGTGTTCTATCATCCTTGTCTTTCTAGATGATTGTTGAATTTATTTTAAGTTTTTCATTCTTACATTCCTCTTTTATGAATTGATGGTGGAAAATTATCATTTTCAGCTATAATGTATAATAGATTTATAATCCTCTCTTGGAAGTGTATTTGTGTTACTTGACAATTTGCTTCTTAATTTGTCTTATTGTTTTTGAGATTTAACCCACTTTGGGAAAATGATTTTTGTAGGAATACCACTAATTATGTATCTCTATATCATGAATGGTAATTATATGATCCTGATTCAAAATAATTATTCAAATAATGCAAGTTATATGTTATTTTTATGGAGATTCTAATTGTGGGTACATGTATTTAACTTGCTAAAGCTATGTTTGGTGTGGGAATAGATGGGGTGTAGGGGGGATGGTTATTACGGGGTTTTTTTTCATATTTTTGGATATTAGTATTGAGGTTGGAATAATTTTTTTTTCTAAATTCATGGTGGTATTTAACCCCTCCTATATTAGTAGTAACCTTGATTTTTTTTTCTATAGCTGTTGAGCCACTCATTACTGATAATTTAGATGCAGTTATTACTAGGGTTGATGAAATTATTGATTTTTTAATTTGAATTTACATAATTCAAATCAATATTTTGGGGTTTTTATATTATATCTCTATAGTCATATCATGGGTGTGGGTCTCTTCATAGATCACAGGGCCAAATTTCTAGAATAGGGAAGGATGTGGAAACAATGGTAAAGGACTCTAAAATGTTTTGATATTTTTTGCGAGGGATTCATATTGGGAATTAAGATGAGTATTTTCCTCCACATAAAGAAATATGCATCAAGATGGTCCTTGTTCACTCTTACATATAGTATGTTTCTTGGAAAAATGTATCAAAATGTTTATCACTGACTACTAGAATTTTGAGGATGATTCTTCCATTACTGTAGATATCCACTACAGTTTGTGTAGCTGGTTGTGGTCCTTTGTAGAATGATGGAAGATTTATATAGACATCAATTACGTGATACGTTCAATTATTAGTGAATTTCTAAATTTGATCTTAAACATCCCATGTATACTCTCTTTCTTCCAGGATGATGTTATAATTATCATTTTTCTGATTCTATGTTTATATAAGTGGTAAATAATTATCTACTTTTTTTTTATTAATCATCCAAAGACGTAATGGATTCATGATCATGGATTCTGATCCAATAATTATTTCTATTACTAAAGGGGAATTGAAAAAATATATGTCCTATATCATTAGAAACCATGCCATTTCAATATATTGTGTAAAAAAAATATTGGAAACTTGAAATATTATCATGATAATATTCTCTCTAATGTACACAATAGTATATCTTATGTTGGGTCATGAGAATGAGTCTAGGTATAATTATAATTTTATAAAACATGATTTAAGTACATACAATGATGGTTTCAATGCCACTAATTGATGGAAAACCGTAAACCATAATAGTACAATCTAGTAGCACTGGCCAAATTAACTTATGTTTAGGTGGTGTATATACATGATTTTGATGGTATAACGACATAAGTATGTTGTGTTCAACCATGTTAGAATGAATACATGTAAAAAGGTATCTTAAAAATTTTTTTTCAATGGAAATAAATTATTGAGTGTCTCAGATCGAAGAATGATCCAAATTCCTCTTGTGTGTGTCATAGAATTATGACATTGACACATGTTCTCAAAATATCTTGACATATTCATTACATTTTTTTGTGATATTTCTTGAATGTAAAAAATAGTTTTAGGCAAAACAACTGCATACAACCAATTTGTGATCGATAATTTTGTCTAGAGGTAGTAGATAACCGATGAGCAGTAGGCATTGATTTAAAAGAATGAATAAACCAAAGATTTTGGTACTATCATTATCAACACTAACATGGTTTGGTTCCTTCTATTTTAAATCAAAATATCAATTTTTTCTATAAAAAATATGATTAGAAAAAATTATTTAACTAATTACTGGCCTCTAGGTGTCCCATTATTTTATATAAGGATTCATTATTTTTACAACAACCCCTACTCTCAACATCTAACCCTAGTAGATTAGTTGTGCATGAAAAAATTGATATTATTTAGAAAATAAATTATAAATATTTAGGACCTAATAATTATTAGTAATATGCTCTACTACTACCTAACTAAATATATTAAAAATAATTCAAAATCATCCTCCAAGGAACAGTCATGAATTGTAACACAATAATTTTTTCTTAGAAAAAAAAGGAATTGTAAAAATAATAAGGTCGCAAAAAATAGGCAATCTAAAATCATTGGAAAATCTGTAGTGGAATAATGAATTGAAAATCATAGATTTAATGCAATAAAATTTGGTCTATATGAAAAGATAATGAATTCATAGAAGAATTCAATAAGGGTATGGAATCTATTATGGGTATATTTAGAACTAGAACATATAAATTCCCCTAAAAATTATTATGTGTAAAGGATTCACATCAATAGTACAATTTAAATGACTTATCCTATGATATATTCATGGAATGTAATATAAATTCATTACATGATCTAATTTCCACATAAATCATAATAAATCTTGTAACACTATGATTTATTATATAATTAACAATTATTATCTTTGGTGGTCAGGAATTCAAATCATTAACATAATCTAATGATATCACAACAAGTATTTAATTGACCAATATAGTTGACTAATTATACCATTTTAAATGTTTTACCATCATCTTACATGGGTCCTTCTATGAGTAATTCATGTGTTGAACATGTTTCATGATTTGTAATGTATGAAATTGCATAAAATCCAAAAACGTACATTTTATCAATATATTCCAATCTGTCAAAATAACAACCCAAAACGAATGAATTTTTATCTAAATAATTAATAAATCTTCAATAATTATATGTATCATATTACCTATATCTATATCAATATTATTTTTATTATATCTAATCACGGGTGAAAATATTCTTCTTAAACAAAAATTTTGAGATATTTAACCATTTCATCTTTTCTAAGTGGAACCTGAGGGAAGTAAGAAGGGTGATTCCAAGAGGATCATCATCAATATAGAGTGGAAAATGGTCTATCTAAAGGAAAAAATGCATTGAGTATAATCATATGGGTTGCACCAATTTGATGAAACACACTAACCATTTTTTGATGTTTCAGTAGTGTGGCATGGAGGGCCATTAATTTCCCCAATGTATGAAAGCCCCATTTGAGGTATCAGATTATGGGGTAATGGAACACCTTCTGTGTTTTTTCTGAACTCTCCCTTAAATACCTAAAAAATGGGATCTATAACGATTCCAAATTCATGAATTATATTAGTAGCTCTTCCCCAAGAAGGAATCTAGATTATTACTAGTTAAATTGGATAATGATGAGGCTATGACTATCATTTCCATACATCTAGTGTGAATCACCAATGAAGGGTATTTTACCATGTTATTCAAGATTCATCATAAGGTTGAGGAGAAAACCTAATCAATTCAATTTGAACTATTCATGAAGAGCACATTCAATGTCCTTCTATAGTTTGAAATACTAGCCTAGTTGATTATATGTTAGTTTCTTCATTATTTAGTAATGGTTGTTTTCATAAATTAATATATGTGGAAATTTTCTCTTTGATGGGTTTAGAGATAGATTACCCGAATGTCTTGTTAACTATCAACACCCTACTGGGGATCTGATCTAGGATCATAAATCAATGTGGGGGATTCACCGTTGAAATGGGTGGATATAATTTTATATGAATTTGTCTATGTTCTCTAGATGGGGGGATTCCACATCCTTCTTTAAATGATTGGTTAGTCCCTTATCATGATCACGATGACTTCTACCACTAGAGGGTTCCATTCACCTCACATTAAAGGATTAAATATATTCATAAGGGTGAATGTTAAGTTTACGATATTCGTTATAGACCTGAATGTCGTAGAATTGGTAGAGTTGCATCTGATATTTATAGTCACTTTATGGGAAGTAATGTTGTGCTATATATATTTCACTCTTGTGGAAGATATTTTATTGTATTATTTTTATTAATGAAAAAAAATATTTCCTTCAAATGTGGAGGTGAATTTCACCATTGATATAGTCCTAATATCATCACGAGAGTCAATTATTACTTGACTAACAGCCCAAAAGAACTCTAGGAGCTTAATAAGTAGTTGGAGGACTAAGAAGATAAAGTTTATATATAGCTAATACTTTCATATGGGGTTCACTAATAATTTTCAATATGAATAGAGATTGAACCCTCCAAATTTTCATATTTTACATTAAGTTAAATCAACTTATCATTATAAAATGGTTTCAAATTCTTCATTTAAATGATCCATTAATGTATATTCGATGAATTATTGTTTTCTACATGATCAATGTGAAGTTTAGCTACCATCATGTAAGTTTTAGGATGTCATACATACCTCATACAATGTTCAGGAGCAGATACTACGTGTACAAGTTAGTATTTATTCTATTAGGATGAAAACTAGGCCAATAGTTTTTTTGTCCAAGATGAATTAGGTTTTCCTCCAATATCAATATTTATTTATGGTATACTTTTTGTATGATTTCGTCGATATTCCCATATTATACATGACCAAGCTAGACATATTGAGACCTTGATGAATAAACTAATAGAGAACAAGTATTATACTAAGCTCCCCATATTCAAATTTTAGATCACATGGTATACTTTAGGGTAAAATCCTTTCGGATTTAGGTTTCTATTGACATAGACATCATGAGATCTTGAGTTTCTATAGAGAAACCCAAGAATGTATTTGAAATATGTCATTTCATTGGGTTGTGTGGATATTAAAATTTATTTATTTAGAACATTTCACACCCAGAAGAAGACCTAAAAATATTGAATATAATGGGTTTGTAGTTCTTATAGTATTATTTCTCTGAGAATAAATTTTAGAAGATGAAATAGAGAAAAACATTAGCACTCATATTAATTCATATAGTTCTTCTAAGATGATATATAGTTAATTTTATAATATTGGAATCACGATTGGAGATGTTTGGATGCTGGGAGATCCGTTTGTGGCATATGAGTCCTACTAGCTAATGCCTACATAGAGAAAATACCATTAAAATGATGTTGAGCTAGCAGTTGTGGTTTATGACTTATACTATTAGAGGCACTATTTATTGGGGGAGTGATTCCACAATAATAATGAAAAAAATGTCTTAAATAGATTTCAACATGGAAATACATGAATCACAGGTATTGTAGGTGGAGAGAATAAACGAATTCATTAAACATAAATCTTGATTATAAACAAAAACATGAATTAATTTAGTTTGATAACTAAGAAATAAGGATCAGACGGATCTCATCCATGAGGTCATTAATAAGTGTAATTTTATGGAACATTGATCATAGACCGACCTATAAATTTAGAAGTATCGTTGAAAACCCATTTTAGTTTGATGTGGATTTGAAAATTAACCTTCTAGAAAGGCTAATATGATACCAATTTTTGAATCTAATGTATTTGTACTAAGAGAGAGTGTCTTCAGTGAGGAGACACCACATAGTGGGGTTATCTATGTGGATGATATCCTTCACAACCATGGACATATGTATGGTCCTTCAGACATATGGGAATAATTGGTATATGAGTATCACACATATATTTGGGAAGATCACCCTAGGAATATAAATATGTACCAAGATATAAAAAATCCTAATTAGTTGCTAGGTATGAAGAGTTTGACTATACGGTTTATCACATGATGTTCCACCAATCACTAGGTGAAGGCGTAGCACCAATGTCCAAACAGAATTATACACTATCAAACCATAACATTTTTAAATTGTAATTATTATACCATATATTTCAAAACATACGTTCAAACATCCACTTGAGGGATTAATGTAGTATGCATGATCATTGATAGGTTATCCAAGGGAACACAATTTATACACATCAAGAAGACCTTTTTAGAGGATGAGATCATGAGGATTTACAAATAGTATATTTTTTCCTTAATGGTGTCCCATGTTCTATCATATCAGTGAGAGACTTTTTATTTATCATTTGGTCCTAGTAGGGGATTCTGAAATAATTGAGTTCATAGCTAAATATGATTCTAGAATACCAACCTCATACTAGTTGATTGTTAGAGAATTTAATTCCGGTGTTAGACAACATGTTTTATCATTTTTCCATTATATCTCTGTATCTTTAGGAAAACACATACCAATCATTGATTTTTACTACAATTCCATCATTTTTTAAACAATTTATAAGGATCCCAACGGGTCCCTATATAGTAGGTCATGTTTTCACCCCCTATCTTGGTTAATGGAAGGTGTGGCAGTGCTAATGGGACCACATCTCATTCTAAATAGTTTAGAATATGTACAATTTATATAGAAGAGTGTGACTACAACTACGTCCAGCAAGAATACATACATTGATCTTATCAACGAACCTCTGATGTTCATCATGGGAAATCATGACTTTATGTATTTTTCTCCTAGATTCAATCATAAAAAAATTTATATATATAAGTAATTTTATTTCTTAGTTATATAATTACATCCATGATCATGGAGATTTTGGGATGATAACATATTTATTTGATTCATCTTAGACTGACTGGGCCAAATAAGTCAACATCCTTGTATTATGGAATCTCCATTAGTATTTTAATCCATATAATTCATTTGATCATGAGGATATTGAGTAAGAGGTATATGAATCATTGGAGGAAAATTCAGTATGTATAATTTATTTTAGGATGATGTCGCTCGATGGATGGTTAATCATTATGTTATGGGTGCTACAGATTCATGACCTTGTACTAAGTGAGAAAACTATTAGTGGCCCCTATATATGTTATCAGTTGACATAACATTTAATAAAAGAAATTTTAACACCATTTAAAATGAATTTTGGGATGAATTTTCTAAGGACGTGAGGTTTTAACCTCGCTCCTTTTTGAAATAGGTACAGATACTGAATTTACTATAAAAAAACTCATTTGATTCTTGTATTTTTTTTTGACATTGTGGAGCTATTTAAATGTATTTTGGTCTCTTCAGAGCCTACAATACTAGATTATTGGAATGGTAGACTAAGTAACACATATAAAGAATTTTTTTCTCTAACTACGCTCTACTACCATGCATGTAATACCACAATGTACATGGGAGTGCAAGGTTAGTTATGACTTTCCACCATTGGCTACACAACCGTACATGGATTTGCAGTGGCCAGGAAGTGGATGCATGGTTTTCCCAAACTATGTGCACATGGTAGAACCATTAGTGCCACATAACCAATATAGGTTCAACTTTAGTGTAATCATTTAGAAAATCATACTTTTAGACCATGAGTCTCTTTAAAAATAGTAAAAAATTACTCTTTTCATCATTCTACATTGAAAATAAAAAAAACATTTTTTCTCACTAGTTTTTTTACCATCCAGTTGTGTGGGAGGTCATCCTCTACATTAAAGAAATAATTTTATGCCTCACCCTTATCTAGTCTTGGTTATTATCACTGCCAGTCTTTTTGGATAGATACTGGTAAGAGATTCATTCTTCTTCCCTCTTTTCTTCTTTTATTCCTCAATCATAGAAACTATTTTTGTGAGAGATAAAATTACCTATTTTCCTCTAATATACATATTTTGTGGTTTTTATCTATTATAACTCGATTAATATAATGAAAATGGATAAGGTGTTGTCTATAGAAATAATTTTAGTGGTGTATTTTTTTTCCATAAAATATATTTTCTTTATAGTGTGCTCCATTATGATTCTCAATGGACCCTATTGTTGATGCCTCAAAAATTTAATATTAATTATATTAAATTATTATCCATGCTTTGAATAATTCTAGAAACCCATGAATCAACTTGAGAAGATGATCACATTCACATGAGCCACCCCTAAGGGTTAACAGTCCTTAATGGCATTGGAACCCTAATATGTGAAATTTATTTGAATAAAAAATTAATGTATAGTGAATCTCCCTTTTAGAATGTACAATATTTTATATATGAAAATTTAATATCGTCACCCATATGTATATTCCATTATATTTAATGTTGTAGATTAAATTTAAGATAATAGATAAAATTTCCATCATGGATAAAATATATTATTGAAGATAATGAGTTCAATTCAAGCTATGAAATATACTTCAAACCATTTTTAGGGTGATAAAAGTGTCTCAATTAAAGATATCCTTGATAAGCTCATCAAGCATAAAATTTAAAATTAATAATAAAATTATAATATCTTAGGAGTGGTACATGATGTAATTAATATAATACCTCATATGGGATCACCATAATTAGGCTTTCACATAACCCACATGTGATACATGGGTCCCTAGGGGAATTACTTAAAGATGACTAGTGGGAACTATTTTTGTACCATAAAACATTCGATACTCTATTCCCGATATGCTATATTATAGACATTCTCATAGGTTCTACACTATATACCTTTTCTAGTGTGATACTTGGGTTACTTGAATAGATCACCCTGTATAGACTCCTACAATTATGGGTTTTATGGTGAACCAAGAGGCATACACATGATCGTTATTTTAAAACTCCTTGGATGGGCCTAGTTGTCCAATAAATATAAAAAAGTAAATTTCTGAAAATATTAACCACATTCATTGTTTAGCTTAGTTTTTTATACATGAATTTTATGAAAACATAATTATATTACAATTTTTATAAAATAAATGAGTTATAAAGAACCTTATAAGTATGAATGGATTCCTTGGGCTTACATCTTGGGTACAGACAATTAATATATATATATATATATGTCTATATTTATATGATGAATATATAAATATATTTCTACACATAGTAATATTCTCTTGGTGTGAAATCTATTTGGAGACATGTATATTAGGTCGAATTAGGTAGTTTCAGTTGTTTTTCCTATTAGGATCCCGGTCTGATGTGTTTTATTTATGTAACATCATTCATTTATTGTTACCAGCACACTACTCATTTTTTCAAACACACTAGATAGTTGTATATACCATTTCAGGTGGCCTAATGTGTATATATCACACTCAATATGGGTCAATGGTTGGTAACCGAATAGACATAATGGATGTTGAAAGGGACAAGATAAATCATCCATCATTATAAGTGCGACACACAATCCTATGATAGAGTACATGAATAGAGAACCGAACCAAGGATATTAATTCTATTATAGAAAATTTTTTCCTTTCTGAATATTTTAATTGTATTCTGTATAACCTTGTATCCATATTCCAAATTATTATATCACATGACATGATAATACCTTTTAATTTGATATTGACCTATTCAAAAATGTTTATTTTATCCAGATGATTTACCATTATGTTCCTTGATATTTTTTAATTTTTAAAAAATCTATCATTATTATATTCCATTTTTCTACTCAATAATATGAGGAAATTTTATACCATAAATCACACCAAAGTCTTGTGATACTAGTCGATAACCTATTCCATTTAGTGCGGTTTTTTAGGATATGTTTCCGAGCACGTTTGATTACGTATAAGTGAACCAATTTCAAGATTGTATAATGTGGCTCATTATTATAGAGTTTATTCTTGGATTATTCAGGCTGAACAAGGATTGATTTTATAGTGATTGCAAGGAAAATAGAACAAAAATAAGTATTCCTTGATTCATTTTAATTGTGGTTATTCAATATCATAGCTTCAAAAATTTCGAATGCAATTTGTAGATATTTGGAAGCCCCTAAATCACTGAAGCTATTATCAACATATAAATAAACTGATTTATTCTATAAAATACACTCTACAATGGAACATATAAATGAAGGAAAATCACTAATATAATAGCATATTTGAAAATAAATCGACATAAATATATAAAATTCATTATTTGAAATTGGTAGGATAGTCTAATTTACATGAATATAATAATTCCATTAAATAATTATTATCAAAATTAACATCAAATTATTTATTATATTATTTATATTAAAAGTTTTACTCTTTTAATCACATTAACATAAAAATCTGAAACATGGAATCATTACATTCTTAACATATTCATGTATACAAAAAAATCATTATAAGAAATAAATCTTACGGCCAGTAAAAGAAATTATTTGTTAAATATCAAAAATAGATTTTTAATGAAAAAATATAGGGAGTTCAAAATATAGTGAATTTAATAGAAAACTCCATATAGAAATTTTGACTCATTAAGATTTCACGAGTCATATTCCTTCATTTAAATTATAAAAAATAGTCATTACATCAACATGTTTTAGAATAGTAATATTCATTTCAAGAATCTATTTAGAAACATTTCATATCTTATTTAATTCTTTGCATATAATGATTTCCATTTTAATGATGTGAGTTAAAATTTCATGATGTGAACTAACTAATGTTTCTAAATCCTTGTGTACAAATCATTATAGATCTAAAAAATATATTAAAAATGGTAGTTTATACCAATTTAGTTATGATGAAATAAGACTTAGCAGATGAGTGGACTAAGGAAAAAATAAGGGATTCCTCATAGAGGAACATTTATTTAATAATGTTGGATATAATGGAAAAATGAATTTTTTTTATTGAAAACCTTTATTAGTGTTTTCTTCCCCCCATTATTGATTTATCCATTAACTACATTTCATAAAAAAATTATTAGAAATGAAATTTTATTCAAAATTGAATTAAAACATTTAATCAAATGAAAAGGATAGGAACCGCCTGGTGGGAATCCATTGTTAATAAGGATGAGAGAGTTTGATTTCAATAATATTTTTTTAAGATTTTCATCAGCTTCCACTAATTTATTATCCAATTACAATTTAAATAAAAAAACCACATGGAACTCTATGTTGGTATTTTTAATATTGTATTTCATTTGAATGCTTATCCCTTTAAAAATATAGTGATACACTATTTTTAGGTTATTCATGAATACCTTACCAATAATACCCCTTTTTCGTTCATATTTATATGTAAAGGGTTGTTAATCAAATATGAATTCACTTTATACCCATGCTCACTACAGCATAAGAAAAACCAATGAAATTTTATTCCTCAAGGATGGTTCGCAATGGACATTGAAAATCATTGCTGTCTTTATTAAATTAAAACATCACATTTCTTAAGGGTTCATGTCCACTTCAGAATATTTTTCAATTACCAATATATTTATTTTTTCCCCTAATTTTTTATTACCCAGATATTCATAGTTTTTTTATTTATAGTATTAAATATATCCAGTCTATTTTGAAATTGAATGTCTAAATATTTTTCTTATTCTTGTGATACTTTCCTCTCACTGATTTATGGAGCTCCTATACTCACCAAAACAATTTTCATGAAACATTATTTTACCATGTTCAATTCAAGTTGTAATGTGTGACATATTGATTAAGTCTTAGTCCATTCATATTTCACTATAGTTAGTCCCTTTCAGTGATCATATATAATATTTTTATTTTACTGTTCTTCAAGATTTTAATATGTGGTGTTTTCATTTGTTCTTGATTTTTATTATCCATCCTCATATAAATAACTATGAAAAAAATATGATCTTATACCTTTAGTTTTCATGAAATACAAATCTCTGGATTCATCATAACAATACATTTTCATGTTATTTTTATTGATAAAATGGTCTTATTAGGATAAAATATTTTGAACCAAACATGACACTTTTGTCAGTTTTGTAACTTATTTGTATAAGACTTATTTTAGTGAGTAAATAACTGATTAAATAATTATGTATTATTATATGATTAAGTGAACTTGATTTTCTCCATGCTTCGTTAAATGTGCAGTATCATGCACATTAATGATCAGATGTTTATCTTTATGAGTAGCCTCCCCAATATGATGGGATAATGTAATGAAATAATTTCATATTATAAGATTACATTGTATATTTAATCTAAAACAATATATATTTTACTTCCATAAGAATTTATCGAAAACCATTATTGAAAAAATGGTGGGTATGTTTGCATGATAGACCACCACTCCTACAAGATTCAATTTTCTGGTCTGTAAACATATAAATATTGAGTGTGGTATTACATTTATCCAAACACCTAGTTCATATAAGGAATCCGAAAAATATAATGATCCAACTTTCCATGGAATATAGAATATCATTGGATCTTGAAATATTAGTTGTATACATGGTCAGATTAGTGTGAAGACAATTCCTACTAGGATGATGAACTCATTTCTATCCAATCTCATTATTTTGGTTCATATATATTGATAAATGTTTCTTTCATTTTGTTTTTTTTAATTTCTACTTTCATAAAAATATTGTTCATGAATTTTTGGATGGTATTTTGAATCTCATATTAAGGATTAACTTATAAAATATTCATTAACAAGATTTTCATATAAGGGAATGGTACTGGAATTTAATTCTTTTCCCATTGATTCTTCATTATGGTTCTGTCTATAATAACATTACCAAAACAAGTACTCACACATAATAATGTATTTTTAAATTCTCTTTGATTATTGGGTTGTGCTTCAGAATTGTTCTCAAAATCTTCTAAATTTATTTGTTTATGTGGTTGGTCCTCTTTTCAACTTTTTTCTTAATTATGGTTACACTATCCTTGGGATTTCTTATTGTTTATTATGGTATTTTTAGGGGAACTGTGGTCATAATGACCATTAGTTTTCCTTGAATATTTTTAGTCTTCTTAATATTATCTTCTTTTTCATTATTATAAGACTATAAAATATTCTCTTTTGATGAAGGTGCACTACTAGTATGATTCTCATTATTCTTCTTATGAAAATGATTCGTTGAAAAGAATGTTCTTAGTATTAATGATTGTAGGTTTCTAGAAATAGAAGAATTTCATGGAATATTTTTTGATATAATGTTGGATATGCTAGATATTTAAATTCAAATGGTTGTTTATAGTAACTACCTGAACTGGGTGACCCTTAAACCTAGAACCCAACTCATTTCGTCACATACCCTAAGGGCATACCTGATCCCCACTACCATGTGAGAAGCACCAGGGAATCTAAAAACAAACATGATGGAATTATTTCTCTAAACATGAATAAACACATGAAATATATATACACAAGTATAAATAATGAATAATGAAAAACTAATAAATATATTCCATAACATTAATAAAAAAAGTGGGAAATGGAAAATTAACAAAAATATCCAACCGAAAAGTCTAAATGTAAAGGGGGAAAACAAAAAGATACTCCATGTGATGTTGTGGATGAAGTACAACCTTTTCACCACCAACTACCCAACTCTGATGAAATAGAACCCCACCACCTCACTATAGTGCCATTATTTTCCCTAGATTGGATGATAAATAATGGTCTATGTACCACTAATTGGGTGTGTTGGGTGTGAGATATTAGGCTAAATAGGATCCCACCTAGGTTTTCTATAGCAAGTATATGTGTAAAAAATATTATATACACATATCTAATAAAATATTTCATGATAACCAGTAAAGTTGTTTTATTTAAAATATGTTAACAATTTCTATTTTTTCTCAATTTGAAAAAAATTGGATTATAAATTGAAAATAAATTTTTCTATATTATCTTTTAAAATCATCAACATGAATTTCCATGATAAAATATAATTCCAATTAAATAATAAAATAAGCACTAGTATCGTCTAAAAGGATCACAATAGTTTATACTAGCAGACTTCTTGTACAATAATCCATCAAGTGCGCACTCATGTTCCTTGAACATAATACTAGTGCATAGAGTAATTCCCCATTAGAAAACCCCCTTACAATGTCAATATCGTTCCTCTAGAATAATGTGCCTAGAAATCTGGGGAAATCGCCATAAAAAACATCATAATAATCCCCAAAAATAGATTATTTCTTCTAGCTAAAGGATATGTGGTGGCCAAAATTGGAACTCAATCCCATCCACACCCTAAAAATACCCTTCTCTCAGAATTACATGATTTGTAATTCTTTTACATGTCATCAAATCCCTAGTGTTCATATACATATAAATATCAGTCATCTCAAATTAAAACATGACCTTAAAAAACTCAAAACAATAAATAATCAATATGTTTTATGACCCTTGATAGTGTGAACACTAATAATTTATTCCACCCAACAACTAATTTCACATCTTGTAGCATAGTTAAAAATAATTAAATTCATCTATATCCTGTAGAAAATACATAGAGAAACATCAAATGTCTCCCCACTAAAATAGGATGTTGGAGAGAGGGAAAAACATACCTAGATCAAGGTAACGTGACGTTACAAACTCCCCACCATAAAGACATTCCTCCCTCGGAAGTGTTGTTGAGGATATAATACATTTTAAAAGCTAAGGCCCATTATCCCTTATAAAACACTAACTTTCCCAAGTCTCATGAGAATCTAATTGGTGATTCCATTAAATATTGAATAAGTGAATAGACTTCAAATGCAAGACTTTCACATGGGAGTTAACGATCTCAATTGGTTTCTCCAAAATTGAAAAATATGGCTCTAAACAACTCAAAACATGATTGCGATAAGGATGATACATTTATAGATTAGATATGTGGGAAACATTGTGAATTTTTGTAAACTAAACCAGAAATTATAATCAATAATAATCTAGCATGATATACTATGTGACCCCAAAAGGTACAACATATCTTGGATAATATTTTCCTTGTTTTCCAATAATAAAGTTACTCTACTATGGAGAATCATTAATGAAAACTCGTTGTTAAATATAAAACTCCAATGTAAAATGTTTTCAACCCAGATATGATTTATGTCAACTCTAGGTTATAACTAGATGTTGATGTACATCCTGAATCATTGTATATTTCTCCTAGAACAATATTATTCTAACGATATATATGCCTCCCATCCCCATCATGACAAAGAGGTGATCTATATGACTGACTATACCACACCTCAAAGGGATATATTCTGATCGACGAATGAAAATTGTTATTATAAACCAACTCAAGCAGTCACATATGGATATCCAATGTTCAATCAAATTCTGAGACATTATCACAAATAATAACCTATTGGATATGATCAAACTCACATTAATACCGTCTGTTAGTGGATGATAATCTATCATCAACATTACCTAAGTTCCCATACCCATTTGGAGACTCCTCCATAATGTCAAGGTAAACCTAGGATCCCTATCCAAAAAATTGAATAATGACTATAAGATAACATCACAATCTCCTGAACAAATAACTTCCCAAGATCTTCATGCGTAGTAGTATCCCAGATCAGAATTAAATGAGCATTATTCAAAACCCATTGGGGTTTGGCTTAGTGGTAAGCACCCCTTAAATCTACCTGAAAAATGGGGGTTCAAAACCCATTGGGCGCAGGTACTGTAGCAGTACTGTTGCGTACTGTAGCAGCGGCGTACTATAGCGGCGGCATGGCACTGTAGCGGTGGTAGAGTACTGTAGCGGTGGTGGGTACTGTGCAGTACTGTAGCAGTACTATTCACAGAATGGGCTTCGGGCCAAAAAAATGGGTCTACGGGCCATGTAATGGGCTAAATGCCCATTGGGCCTTCGGGCTATGTAATGGGTCTCCCTCTACCCAGTTAAAGAGGTCTTTTATTTCCTTTAATAATAAATGAGGCTTCGGCCCCAACCTTTAAAAAAAATTATATTGAATTCCTCCATATGGTAGTCTGTGGTAGTCCAACAAAAAAATCCATTGTTGAAACTTTCCATAAAAAATATAACTAGGAGAGGCTATAGTAAACCAGAGGTTTTCATGTGCTCTACCATTATACATTTGTTGGTGCAATAGCAGGACACATAAGCTACAATGTCAATCTTCATACCCGGCCAACAGAATTATCGTGTCCTGTAATAATAGAAATTCAATGTTACATGAGGAATGCCTGTAAAAAATATATTAAAATTAAACTATACAATGCTTATCATAGATTTTAGGAAAATAATACACTTAATTAAGTGGAGCATACCATCTATAGAGATAGATAAACCAGGAATGGTCTTTTAACCAAAAAGGCATCCTGGAATTTTTCTAATAACCTCGTCCATCTACTAAATCTGTAAAATAGACTCTAGGAAAGATGATGATAACTAACACTTTTCTGGACCATTCCCAAAAAATAATCTTCCCTATTCAATTTAAAATGAGAAAAAATACACATATGGTTCCACTATTCATTTGATTTCAAAATAGTCTATGTTGGTAGTTTTCTTCTTAGATCATCTACACCGACCTTCCCCTTACCCAGGGTATAGGTGATATCGATTACAAATTTTGGATGTTATTCAACCCATTATCACTATTTAAAATTCAGTTTTCTCTATGGATAGATGTAAGTAAAACTTTTTTTTATCATAAAAGACTATGAACATTTCCCCCAAAAGACATTATCAACAACAGTTTACCACATGTAGAACTGCATCGAACTATAAATCATGAGTGGGGTAATTCTGCTCTTGCGGCCGACCCTGGTGAAATCTATGACCTACCAAATGGTTGTCTTGCATAGTCACGCATTCCAAATGAGCACCTGAAGCATAAAAAAAATAACATCCACATTGTCAAGATTAGATAATATCAAAATGGGAGATGTTGTTAAAAGGCACATTAGTACATTGAACGAATATGCATACATTACATCCCATGTGAATTTAATTAATTTTGGTTATGAGCACTCAATGGTGATTCCAAATTAGAGAAATATTTTTTTGACCCTTCATTAGTATCCAGAAAGACCAAGGAATCCCATAACTAAAACACATTCTTTGGTTCTAACAATGACAAAGCAACCTTTTTCTTTTATTAATCAATTGATAAGTTTCCTTGAGAAATTACGTGCCCTATGAAAATCACATATTGAATCTAGAAAAAATATTTTGAATGATTTCCATATAAATTGTGACTTTATATATTTTTCATATCCAAACTTAGATACTATTCATGTTCATGATAAAAATCTGATTAAACTAGAACATAATCCATGAACACTCCCACAATAAATTCCAGATATGGATGGAGTATCTGATTCATCAAATCCATCAAAACTAAAAGAGTTATAGTAAAAAATGGTAAAATACGATATTCATAATGTCTATACCTACTACTGAAATATGAAATTAGTATATTAGACACATGGACACTGAGAAAATTATAAACCTACTGAAATATCAATAATTAAAATCCAATTTTCCACCTTTAACGAATAAAAAAACCATCCACATGAGGCAAAGGATACTTTTTCATATCTATGACATGGTTCAATGTCTACTAATCCACAAATAACTAATGTGAACTATATGAATTCAGGGAAAATAGACCAGGGGATACCCAAAGAGAAACATTAGGGTCAATGAAACCTTTTTCCAATGGGTTATCCAACTAAATATTAATCTCTATCATTTATACTGGTTCTATTCAATAAAAAGGGATCAATGATGACTATGTTCATGGAACCAGGTCAATCGTAAACACTAGCTATATATATGGAGGAATACCAAAGATGTTATATGTAAAAACATTAGAAACATCTCAAAGAAAAAATAGGAAGATCAACAAAAAAAATGCTAGCATCAATCCCAATGATATACAATAAACTCATGAGCTATGGGAGGGATGGTCCTATAGAACCTGACCTCGGGTCCCACTACCCCTAAAACACAAGAGATCTCCCATCAGTAAGAAGAAGAAAAACCTGATGTTGATAACAATACACCTGAGCTCGATGAACAAAAAACCAGCCCTTACCAAGGATTATATCAAATATATCCATATAAAGAATAAGAAAATCCCTAACAAACGCTATATCAGATACATTTAATGAACAATAAAGAAACCGAAACCCTGGATCATTCCTCATACCAAGAGGTGTTTCCAACTATATTGGAATGGAGATAAATGTTTTTGTAAGTATTAAAATATAAAAAACACGGGATGATATAAATTTGTGGGAGGCACTAGTCTCAAATAAATTACTAACTACAGAAGATTGAATAAGGACAGTACCTCTCACTATTGTCTGACCTGCATCGATCTCCACAAGGAACTCATCCACATTGTGAAATTTTTTAATAGGTGAGGCATGTGGCTAGAGGTTTTTTTTCCCTGAATCATTTTAAATCTCCATAGTTGACTTTGAGCTAATGATAACTGATAATAATGAGGCCTACTCATAGCTTGACAGAAAATTTTCAAATGATCAGTGTATACTCATCTCGTGAAATTCGTTGGGAGTATAAGAAAAGAATTAATTCTATATTTGACATTTCTACATTGATAGCCTGTAAGATGATCATTTATAGATATAGAATGCAAATTAGTGGAGTATTTCTGGACAGATCTACAACCACAACATATCTGATGATCCTTCCACATCCCCTCATTCCATTTTTCTCCATATAAGTTTACACTAAATGTAAGATAAGAGGTTGAAAATAAAACCATTATAGACATATTAATATCTTCCATCATAGGGTTTTATTCCATATCCATATATGTATACATATTTAATATACATCCCTAGGATATGATATCCAGTTGAAAATTTTGTACGTACTTCTAAGCCTCCTACTGTTAATTCGTTTCCACATCTAGAGAAAAACAGATAAGATCAAAAAACTGGTTAGTGTACATTGACACTAAATTCTCTCCCTAATGAACGAAAAGGAAATCTATATATTTTTACAACATCAGAATCCTAGGAAATAAATTGTTGAAGAACTGGTTTATGAAACCCTTCCAACCCATGTCCCTGTGTCTGTCTTTATAGACCATATAATCCCACAATCGTATACTAGAACACTCAATCTTAAATATTTCACACTTCACCTTGACATTCATAGGTTAATCCTTATTGTTGGTGACTTTATCGATCTTATATAGACATCCATCATCCTTATTAGTTTCATTCATTCATTTAATGGATGATGGATTCTCTCCCATGAATTCCAGATATCAATCTCCCTTTCCTCAAAGTCCTTGATGTACCTAAAAAACTGTGTTCTTTGCTCCTATCACGTTTTGATCACCAAAACAACTTCCCATAATAAAACCTTGATATGATTATGATACATAGGTGGATTCCCTTGAGTAGCATCAACATCACCCTCTTGAGGAACACTTGGATGACATCTTAGAGGAATAATATGGAACACTTAAATAGAATGAATGACTAGAAAATAGTGTAGATATCAGTATAGTCCATAAAAACCATAAGTAGAAACTAAGATTAAAAATAACACTCAACACTAGAAACACACATCACATTATCCCATGTAAACTTCGGTCTTATCAAAATTACAGCTGTTAAGGAACATATCCCAACATACCTCTCAAGTCCCAAAAATCCTCTCTACCCTAACAAACATCCCATGAAATGGAATCTAGGGTACATACCGCCTTTAATATCAAGTTAAAATGACTCAACCTGGACAAACGTCAAACCTAGAACCTATCCAGCTTCATCACAAATTCTTTGGGCGCTCCCGGCCCACTGATGCTTGCGAAAAGAACACGAGTATCAAACAACATACCATAGTGATATATGTTTCCCCATCCAAACAAACAAATGGATAATATATATACATGGATAGAGATGAAACATAAAAAAATAACAAATATATGTCATAACAATAATAAAATAGAGGGAAAACAATTAAAAAAAATATCCAGATTCAACAAGATGAATGTATAAATACAGAAGACCAAAAACCATATTCTACTCGATGTGATGGTGTAGAAAAACTCCCACCATCTCACCACAAGGTTAACTACTATGAGAGCATGGACCCTCACATACTTAATGTGTCACATTTCTTTTCCCAATTTTGGAAGTCATACAAATGCTATGCACCACTAAAGTGGTTTGTAGGGTTTGAGCTTGCATACTCAATCGGATCCCACCTATGTATTCCATAACAAGCCTCTCAATAACAATTCTGGTATGGTCATTTCAAATTAAAACATGGATAATAAAAAGTAAATATGTTTTATAGAAAACAGGGTAAACATTTCTCTTTTACGTATTTATAAAACAAAATATGGTATATCAATTTCAAAACACATTTTCCATATCATCGTTCACGACAATTAACATACATATCAAGGATAAAAAGGAATTCCAATAAATACCAAAAAAAACCACAAGTATGAGCACTGAGGATCACTATAGCTTAGACTAGAAGACTAAAAATACAATAATCAATCAAATTAATAATCAGTATCCATGAGGATAGGCCTAAGAAGTAATGGAATTCCCCAAAATAAAACCACTCACAAAGTCAATATCAATCCAATATAACAATGATAAAAAGAAATAAAGAAAATCTACCTAAGAAAACCTTCCAATAATCTAAAAAAATGAGAATATTACCTGAAGATAATCCTTCCACATATGTAACCAAGATAACCTAGGTGTTCGTTTTTCATTATTCATTTCAACACTTTGAAAACCATTTCAAACCCATTTCAAAATCCATTTCAATGATTTGAAAATACCAATTTTCATTCCATCCATCAAAAACCATGTAACAAAACCATTTTTCATTAAAAAAACAAACACAAAACAGTCATTACATTTCCAATAAGTAAAAAATTTATAAAGAAGGCACAATTGGATTCATCAAAAAAGGCTAGTGATGGATCACCAACATAAAAACTCAGGTCGCACACTCCCTCAATGAGAGACCCCAACATTGAAAACTAAACAATGCCAAAAATGGCCCAATAATACAATCTACATATAAATATTGATTATATTAAGGAAAAAAGGGTTGGAAGAAAGGATTAAATTCACATAACTCATGAATGAACACCCACTGCACCACAACCATCAAAGAAATAGCCTTTCAAAAGTGATCTCACAATGGATACGAAAGAAGGTATGGAGACACACCAAATTTAGACTAACAGATCTAATTACATAAATCAATGATGTTACTAGGATAAATGTCAATACATAAGTGGAAAGTACATTCATTGAGAGAGATTCACCATGACCCCAATGACGATCAAACACTAAATAGATCTATCTTGTAAGAAATGTGTCAAAAAAATTCCCATGAGGAACCCTAGATAGAGAAAAAAATCATCTGGTAGCAGAAATTATCACTCAATCCCATACGTTTCCCTAAAAATTATATATTTTTTGAATTATAAGAACTGTAATTCCTTGAAATTTCTTGAAATCCATGGTATTGAAGTATGCCTGAGAAAGTCACCTCGAATTATAATCCGACTATAAAATATCTTATGATGTTTAAATTCTTGTTATGTCATGTAACCCTTTAAGATGTGAATCATTATCACAACATTCATCCATGAACCAATTACACATCGTGTAACCTTGTTACAGGTTTTGAAATTCCCCTATAGACTTTATTAATCTCACAGAGTGATTTCTAAACACTCTACACGAAAAGGGGACATAAAGAGTGGGAACAAAAACCTCTTCAAGGTTACAAGATGTTATCTCTATCTTGGTTCGGTTATATTTTCCTCTGTGTGAGTATGGATTACCAACATTTTTCCCATTTACATGAAGACATTTTTCAATATAATGATTGGTATAAGAGAATAATAAAAAATCCTATTAAAACCCTTGATTTTATTATACATTGGATATAATATGTTTCCTTATTAACATACTGAGTACATAAATTTGTTTATAAATAAATCTACATAATTTCATTCACTTATATCATGGATTAACCTATGAGTTCACCCATAATGATGAATTAATACATGTTTCTATAAATCCTCTCACTCAATACTTGATCATTTAGTAGGTATTTTTTTTAGTAATACTCCATATGAGGCTTTTAGAAGATTGTGTTTATTATCAATAAATCATTTGTAAATTATAATGAGGAAGTTGAACTCATAAATAGTTTTATATGGGATGTGGGGATAAATATTTTTGAAGAATTCATAGTACTTGTAGTGATCCTCCCTAGATTATTGGGGAATATAGTATATTTATTTTTTGATTTCAGTGCACTGAATGGTGGGAAATGAAATTTAAAAAAAACCCTAAATATATCATCATATTCATTCATGTCTCATAAATATAGATTGTATATCCATTAATTTGTAATATATATTGGTGAAAAGGTCATTTCCTTGCTAATAATTTATATTTAGGGACTCCTCAAAGATTTATTATTGAGAATACAAGGGTGAATTATTAGATATGTGGGTTTAGTTCCTCAAAAGTTGGACAATAAATCATTTCATGAATTTGAACCATTTTTTATGGAGAATTAAAAGTTAGTATATATAGCTGTAACAACTAGTTTTTTTTAAATCATTAGTTTGCATAGATCATTGTGTGTTTGGTTAGGATAACCACCCATATTTTTTGGTTTAGAGTGAAAATAGAGGTCTTAAGTAGAATATGGGTATTTATTATCTACATGTTTTAATTAACACATTTTTCTTCACTTTATTTAGTTAGTGTTCCTTAAATTTACTAATCAAAATTAATCAAATGGTACATTATAGAATGAGTCATTCCATTCGATTTTTGGAGTATTTTACGATCTTTTTTCCTTTTACTATTCCATATTTGATGAACTCCTTTAACGGGGAATGAAATTATAAATTTTTAATTACATCTGAATATTCCAGTGGTTAACCCAAGGTATTAACCAAAAGAGGAGTGTACAAAAATAGTTTTCCACTTTTTCATTGTTTGAGAAAATTTATTTTATTTGATATTGATATATTAAATGTGTAATGAAGTTTTATTTAATTGATTTTAAAATTTAGATTAATATGGAGATAAAATAAATATTACATTGACCTACTCTAACTCTATCGCAGGTTTTGCGATAATTACCTATTCTTCTTCGTCTATCTAGTAAGGGGGAAGTCAAATATTATTTTGTCTCACTCACTGGATCTTTTGGTGAATGATATAATTGCCCTAAAAGAAAATAATATCTATAATACAAAATTTCCTCGGTGTTTTTCAATGTACTGTGTTATTTTGATTAAATAGGGAAACCCCAAATTGATTATAATTTTTTTTCATCTGATATATTATTCCTCAATTCTATGCATGTGTCGATGATCATTGAGCACTCACATTGAATCCTTAATCTGTTACCTTATATAAACATTTGAATTTAGTGGTGGGAGTTTTGGATCATTGAACAGGGAAATTAACAGTAATAGAATATGCACTAACAAAACCTCTTCTGTTATTTGATAATGAATATAAGAAAATGATACTAGATAGATAAACAAATAAATATTTTATTTAATTTTAGTATAAAAATCACGATGTAAACAATATTTCCAACCACCCCTTTTCCCAATCACTTATAAAATACACCACTACATGGGTAGGGTAGATAAGTCAATTCAATAGAGGGGGGACATAACAATAATGAATGAAAATAATAGGGAAATGAAATAAAAAAGAAACACAATAGAAGGGTTTCCACATTCAACACATCCACTACTCTAGTTTATCCCCATTCAATACCCCTAGAACCGATATTTACTGTAGTTAAAAAGTAGCACTAATTAATTATAATTTCTAAAAAATGATTATGGTTAATGCCAAGGATTTCTAGGTTTTCATGGTGTAAAAAAAGTTGTATTTTTTACTTTATTCTGATTAATTATACTAAATTGGAGCCCATTATGTAATTTCACATAATTAGTATCAATTTGACTATGTGAAATGTTCATGGCCAATTCATTAACAACTTTTTACACATATTAAGGGGTTTTTCCTGACCTTGATGTTCCATACATGGAAACCATTATTCATTATAGAAAATCATTTTCCCCCATCATTTATTGACCAAAAATCATGAATTACATCAATATTCATGTACTTAATAGTATTCACAACCTGAATTGGATTTTTATATCAACTTTTTATTTTTTTCCACATAGATTTCAAATTTAAATCATTAGACATGGTCCTTTACTTTTCCTTCATCACATTACATCACTTGCATCATTAACTCAATCTCATTTAAATTTTTTCCATTTGATTCCTATATCCTCTAATAAAATTCTATTTTAATTAAATATGGTCATGAATAAATAAATAAATATCTTAATGAAGTCATTTTATCATAAAATATTATTGAATCATATGACTTGGTCACCACAATCTCCTAGGTAATAAAAACTTACTAATAAAACATTAGGAATCCCAATTTTATTAACTGTTTTACTATAAAAAAGATTCATACATTTATTGATGAATGAATTACTTTATATAAAAAAATAATTTTTTATATATTTGAAACATATTGAGAAAGTAAAATAATTATTCTTATAATTTATCCAGTATCAATGAAGGTAATTAATCAAAGTGGTATATATATTGGTAGTATGTTTACAAACCATTTTAGTCCGAGTTTTACTACCCTTCTCAATCTGTTATAGGTCCTTTTTTTGTTTCTTATCTAATATTTGGATTTCAATATTTTATTTCAATAGGTGATCCGTTTATTCATTATCTATAAAATATACATGTTTAAATTTCATATACAAAATATTCTTCTGTATAGAAATTTTATATTTATCTATAAATTCATTGAATTTTTATTCCAAAACATTATAATGATTGAATAATTATTCACTAATAATTTTTTCATCATTAATATCAATATAAAAATCTTTTAAAACAAGAATAAGATCTTAGAATAATAAAATCTAGTAACTCCAATTGGATTATCATAAAACACAATACTTTACGTTCATTTTTTTTTCTAGTGTTATATTCACTTTAATTTTCCTCATAGATTCTCTATATATCATTCTGGGAAATCCTATTTATTTAACTTTAATCTCATTTTTTGTATAATTTAGTATATGATATTAATCTTTGGCATGTCCTTATTATCATTCGTTGTAGATAATTCTATTTGAATAATCATCCTTTCTAAACTCAACCATATAAATTCCATTAATGTCATACATTCAACTGTAAATTTATATCCTGAAAATATTGAAATTCATTGAAAACATCATGAGTATCTCAGTTAGTTGATCCATGTCCTCATCAATGTTCGAAACAACCTCATCCTCAATAGAACTATCAACATTGAGATTCTTTTTTATCATTTTGTTCGATGATTTGAAAGATAATAAATTTATTTTTTAAAATATTTTTATTTTTTCAATTTTAGTACCTCCTCATACATCATAATACTTCTATTAATCCATTTTACATATAATATAATATTATTATATGTATCATTGATATAGACTAAATTGTTTCTCAAAAAATCATGTAGAGATCCCATATTTCTCATTGAATGATCTTTTTCATCCATCACCAGTCCATGTAAAATTATATTCATTATGATCACATTGAACTTAAAATGTATATAAGTAGTGTATTTGTCATGTTTCATTTTGAATGTATCATTATTAATATGATTTATCATCAAATTTATATATTTTTCATTATATGTTCCTTCACAAGACATAGAGGGAGAATCCCATATAATATAAGAAATATCATATAAAGATATTATAATAATTTGATATTTAACAACAGAATAAAAAATGTACATTTCATTGTTTTTTAGTCACAAGATTCTTTAGTTGGAGTATCACATTCATTTCTAGATTTTTATAAATTTTCATACTTGTCTGCTATTGGTGGCCCTAAATAAAATATTATTCTCTCATGTTTTATTTACATATTAATTTTCTAAAAATATTAGTTTTATCATTAAAATATAGATTTATTTTTCATATAAAAACCATCACACATGGCATCAACAATTTATTATCATATATTATTAAATAAGGATAGTGTTCCTGGTAATATAATGTCATTATAATAACATAATGAAATGGGAAATAAATAATTCCCTTTCATACCAAATCCTATTTGGAGTGGAAAATCAAAAGGGGGTTGAATTTAGTTTCTAAATAAATGGTAGATTACAAGTGAATTTAATCTCAAATATCCATAATATTGAAAATGATTCCCAATTAACTAAAAAAATTTATATTTATTATATGATATTTATTAATATTTATAAAAAATTCATCAGAACTCAGTTAATTTAGTTGTAAATCCCATTTAACATTTGAAACTAATATACTAGAATAGAAAATGATATATAAAACTCAAAATGATGAAAACTATAAAATTAATGATTTGTTTGGTTTTTTAAAATGACTTGATTTTAAAAACAGTAAAAAAAATAAATATAAGAATAATATGAGGAGTCTATCCTCATGACGAGATCTGGTGCTCCCTGCCTAGAAATAACACATTTCCTTATTGTTTGTTAAATAATAATCTATTATAAAATGTATATTTTTTACATAAAACTATACTAATACAATCTAGTATACACAATTCCTCTTATATATTTCAATGTCTGAGTAATAAATTATTCATAGCTGCATGCAAGAAGCCCATACTACATACACTCTTAGAAAGTCCTACATGGGAGTATTGATAAAGAAGAAATAAAGAGAGTGCACAACACTCTATAATACAATTAATGACATTGAATTTAAAAAATAAATTTATTATTAAAAATAATGATTTTTATATAATTTAGAATAGAAACTCATAGGGATATGAGGTGAGAATATCTTAAGTATCCTATTATTGTTAAATTTTATTATTTTGGAGTTCTTGGAATTTTCATTCAACAGGGCCAACTTAGTTAAAAAAAATATATGGAATCCATAGAGTTGTGGAATTAAAATATCTAGACCACTATGTGTTGAAATAACACTTTTTCACATTCATATACCACACTATTGTTTGTCCACAATATGTAGTTGATTTGATGGATAGATTTAGAATAAATAAAAAATTAGATAATATTCATATATTAATCACCATACTCATTGAATTATTATATGAATATTATCAATAATTATTTATAAAAACCATATATGATGAAAATTTTAAAATACTATGTAGATTATATTATATATGATCAGTTTTCATCACATAAATCATTGTTTTTTGGTACAGATAGTTTCCATGGTAGCCTCATTATCCCATGAGGTCACTTAATCTCTTCATGTGGTTGGTATATTAATTCACCTGGAAGGATGAATCCTTCTTCAATCTGCCTCACTCATATATATATATATATATATATATATTATTTTATACTTCAAACACTCCCATTATTTTTTCATGTGTTAGGAACTTGGTTCATAATATCATTATAATATAAAAAACAATGTCAATAGAATACATAGATAAATTATATTCATATTTAAAATGATTAAATTATAGATCATGTTTTGGGTTTAATTCAACATGATTTTATTTTCCTGTAGACGGGGTTATATGAACTTTTATTCATGATGACATCAACACTAGGACAAAATTTTCACATTTGAAACATATTTTGTTGATTAGAAATGTGGTCAGCTAGAATTAAACATGGGTAGGTTATAAATGGTCACATGATCATCCATGTTATTTAAACTTATTATCATGATTCATATGTTATACTTATGTTATGTTTTCCTGTTAAGTTCAACAATTATCATATTTTAATATTTTATCAAAAAAACATTTGAATATCATAAAAATAATTCATTAGAAATATATTAAACGTGACTTGGGATAATTAAAATAAGTTTTCTTTCAAGTAATTAAACATTTATAGAATGATTATATATGACCATTATATAATTAATTATACCAATTATATTATTGATTCATAATTCAAATGTATTTAAACTACCAAACTAAAATTCATAGGAATGAATAAATAGTTAACACCCCAAAACCATTAATTTTAATAAAGAATTAATGTCTTCTTAAATTTTATAAGTGAATCATATATGTTATTATTATATTATTAATGAATCACTAATATAATTATTATAATTTTAAATTTATTATTCCCAATAGTAGAGAATGTTTTAATGAATTCAAACATGATCTATGATATTTATTTTATAGTCTCATTCTTTATCATGATTGTTTATGAATATGTTACCAATGCTAAAAGTTAAGGACAATCCACCCAAAATTAAATTGAAATATATTCATCAATAGTAATTTCTAGATAATGCAAATTTTCTACCAATTTTCATATATTTAATAACTAAAGTGTCTGAAATAGTTATTTTAGAAAAAATGACTTCATTTTTCTCTTAATTTAAAAATAATTTTCATTCCATCATTATGATTATAAAAAAATATAATATTAACCAAAAACAATTTCGAAAATTTTTATCTAATTTTTGTACTTTTTATAAAAATTAAAATGATTCTTATTTCAATTTTATGAAAGAGGTTCCTTCGTTAGAATATTTGAGTGGATTATTTTATTTTATGTACACAACATGAATAGAATTTATTGAATTCATTATCGCTCAATTATTTTAAAATTTATTTAAATGTTTCTCTGATTATTCACAAGAAAAAATACATTTTTCATGGAGATTATTAAATTTTTTATAACTATCTCAAAAATTAAAAAGGTATATTCCTCATGAAATATTTCAAGTGATATATTATTGGAATTTAATTTTATGGAATCTTCAATTGATGCTACATACACTTTACTAGGAATATTATACAATAATTAAATCGTTATCCTTTAAATAGATTGTTTCTGGTTATTATAATGGGAATTCTATAAAACAAGTTTATTTACCTTGGGTGGTACTATGATGAAATGTTCAGTTTTTTTTAAAATCTCTTTCCTTTCAATTTTTAAGATAAATAATGATTTATTTATGATCATGGGAGTGTACTATTAATGGATTTTGATTATTTAAAAGGTTTTTTAATAATTATATACCACCTTGGAATTTGGTAAAGATTGATATATGATAAGAGAATAATAACTACATTGATAAATTCAACTAATTTATCCAGGCGCTATGCCCACTATGATAGTATTGGGAGCAATCCATGACTACGGATATAATAAACTGTAGAGTGAAACAAATCCCCCAATACTGTCTAGGAAAAGTCCCATGATTAATAAATTTATTTTCCATGATTATTTATTCACTAAAAAATTAGTTTTGATTCCATTTTTATGCTCTCAATGGTTTATGGCGGCGATTCTTTTATGATTAATGTCTTATGAACTTCCATATTTTTTCCCTCACACAAGATTATGACAAATGATATATATGTTATGGGTTTAAAATGTTATTCTCGTTTTTTCATACCCTTATGCACTTTTGATGTTTAATTATTCATTGATATAACACTTGGTTGCCCATATTGTCTATCAAATATTTGTATTTCATATGTTTCCATTCATTAGATTATGAATAATGTTTTAGTTATGACATCTCTATAAAGGGTTATAATTATTAATAAATTTGTTGGAGATGATTTAGATTACCTTTGAACCAATTGTTTATATAGTTATGATTCCAATGATACTAGACCTATTTGATCCAATCATGGATTGTAATTTTATTTATTAAATACTCAGATAGTTATGTGTAATATATATTTATGAAAAGTGTTGGTCACTATAGTGGGTATCATAGGAAGCTTTAGTTAACATTGTAAACTATGATGAGAAATAATAAGTGATAACTCTATGGATAATCCTACATATCGGATAATGTCCAAGCATAAGGTAAATAAATAAATTTGTGTTTCCATGAAAAATGTCATTGACATGATATTACATGTTGGTGTGGTTTTGTAACTAGTGAATCTAGAGTGTGATCCCTAAAATGAGACAATAGATTGTATAATGTCCATTATTATGGATCATATTGACTCTTTTCATAGTGAGCACCTTTTTTGAAACTTGCATGTGTATATTAATATGTTACAGATAATTTAAATTAAAAACCATTATATAGATTTTTAATAGATTATGACCAAGAATATAAAATGTTAAACCTAATGTGTCATATATTAAAATAAATGTGTAATGATTTATATGTCATATGAATGATTTTTCTTGATTGATTCTCCTGATAAAATATTCCTGACTATCTTCTGATCAAATTTGATTTATTATGGTATTTAATATAGTATTATGGGGTTTATGTTGTGATAAATACACTCAAATAGTGACGTATATTATTTGATCATATTATTGTGAATTAATATATATCATGGAAACTCTCCCAGAATTCTAGTTACTGTACAAAAATATTAAATGTTTAATTAGAAGTTAAAATGACTATTGGTATGATGATTTCATATAAAGTCCATCATTCTCCAATAACTGAAATTTTTGGGTATGTTCTTACTATAATCTTATAATTCTTAAAATAGTTAAATTTGGATTCATCTTAAGAAGGGATGATAATTTCTTATATATATCGCACGTCAATTAAAAATGTCATTATGTCCCATTTGATTTTACAAGAAAACCTATTATCATCCAATAGAATTATGAGAATTGTTAACATCTCCTGAAAAACACATCCATTATTTGGGTCATTATTAATATTAAAAGTATGTTTTTATCATAGTTGTTTTATATAAGTTCACATTGAAGATGTGCATTGTTTGTGGAAGTTTGTTGATATAATTACAAGAGAGTTTCACAGTCTTCACCAAGATCTTGAATTTTATTTTTTTATATAAAAAAATACCAAGTTCTAAAACTATTTTAAATACTACATATATAATAGACATACATTATTTGAAGAAACTAAATAAGTTACTCTATGACAATATTGATAATGAGTTTATTTTGTCAAAATAGTCACATTAGGGGAACTTTTTTATTTTTTATTAAAATAAATAGTGATCTTTGAGATTGTGAATTTATTTTCTATAACTTAACAAGATCACCGTCATAAATAATTATATTATTCCTCATACAGATGACTTATTTGATTAACTGCACAATACATCATTTGTTTCCATGATTATACTATACCTAATAGAACATTAATTGAGAGTAATGTTTTAGAGTATCATATATATAATGTTCCCATAAAGGTATGGAAAATAATGATTTATAGTTATTCCATTTAGTATTACTAATTCCCCACTGTATCAATGGATTTAATGAATTGATTCTTTAGACATTTCCCTGAAAAGTATATGGTAGTCTTTAGAGATGATATTATTTTATATTCAATGGGAACTGAAGATGGTTAATGTCACTTGAGGATTGTACTAATGTACCTATGGATGGATATTTTTTATATTAATTTACAAAATATGAATACTTAATATAGAAATATACATTTTTTTGTTAAATAATATCATGTGAGTGTATGTCATTATAACCATCAAAGATGTATGTTATTGAAGGTTAAACTTTTCCAACCATAGTGACTAATAAATTTATTTTTATTTGTTTTACATGATATTATAAATGGATTGTCAAAAAATTATCATAACTATGTAATACATTAACTATTTTTATTCGAAAGGGATCAATATTCCCTTAAATTGAACAATGTGAGAAAAATATCATGGAATTGAAGAGAATGTTTTTAGTGCACCATTCATTTCACTATATAAAATTGGAGAATGGTTTAGATTATTATTATTGTATTAAAGAATTCACTATTATGAATTCCTATTAAAAATGATATAGTGATAGATTATTACTCACAATAACTAAAGATTCATGATTCAAACTACCTAGTCACTGTTTGGAGTAATATATTGTTCTTTTGTTAAATATATAGTGGAATTTTGTTAAATGTGAATGGTATGATATATACACTAATTTTAATAGTTTAATGAATATATTTACGGAAAAAATAGTTGCATATATGATTGAAAGGATTGTTCAATTTGATTAATTATTATGACTTGTCAACACACATCCACCCTTGGAATGTAAACATGTCAGCCAATACATAGATTCGAATAGATAATTCTAGATTATATACGATGATTTTTATAAAAGATATAATAATTACATTTTTTATTCAATGCATCAGGAAACCAAGATGAGAGGGGAGAAATTCTATCTTACTAAAATTAGTGTTCAACCATATCTCTATGTGAGGATGTAATTTTCAATGATGGAAGATATTAAACTATAAATTAATGGGAAAAGGTTCATTTTTTAACTATTATTTTGATGAATTAATAAGGTTCATTAGCCTTTTATGAATCTCATTAAAACCATACACGCTGAATGGGCTATTGGATAAAGCACATAGTTCAATATTTGCTATTCAATCTAAGGGTTTTATGATAAATAGATATATGAAATAGTATTTATTGATGGAAAAAATGGAGTGGGATATTTAATGTTATGTATACTTTTTCTTTCAGTTGTAGAAATTTATGGGTGAGATATAGTAGTATATAGGTATTTTAAAATCATTACCAATACCATATTTGGAATAGGAAAACATCACCATGATTGTTTTCATCAGGATCACAAAAATTGTTATTCTACATAATTATATTTGGGTTATAGTCAATCACCTTTTAACTTCATCACATTTCGTTCCTATTAAGAATGATTTCATTATTGATAATCTCAGTATAATATGAATTGTGGAATTAGTATGTATTAATTGAGGACCACATTCCAATGTATTTAATTGGGATATGAGGTTTACCTTAATGTTTTTGTGATGATTTCAATAATATCATGATTAATATTTATTTTTAGTATATTATATCATCCATAGACAGATGGTCAGTCTGAGATAATAATTGAATCCATAGATCTTAGAGGATTTGATGAGAAATTTTTCAATGGATTTCAATAGTTATTGGTATAAATGACTCATTAAATTCACTTTGTTATTTTAATATTATCCATCAATAAATAATTAAGATGTATTTTTATTATTCCCTTTTTGGAAAGAAGTCAAAAAATACACCATGCTAGGATGATGTGAGATAATGAAATCTATCATGACTTTATATTGATGTGAAAATTTAGATAGAGTAAAATGAATTTGTAAACACATATAAACAAAACATAAATTTAACCAAAAAATATCATATAAATCATAAGGGAGATCCAAAATTAGTTATTCCTGAGAATGGATTCCTATGAACGTCTCCATAGAATAAGATTACATGATTTAAAAATAAGGGGATGTTTTTATACAGGTATATTAGATGATCTTATATTATTGATCATGTAGGGAAGGTATGTTATGACATGGATATCCCATAAAACCACTCTTTAATTCCTGACGTGTTCCATGTGACTCTACTAAAGATGTTGATACAAGATACATCACATGAGTTAAACAATTTCATTGGAACACATGATAAATATCATTAACATGACAAGAATTTGTTAAAAATAATGGATTAAGATAAAAACAAATATGGAATGATACTACTAACCTGGTAAATATTCTCTAGGATAACTATAAATTTGAAAAAAAATACCTTTTATCTAGTGGATTTTATGAAATAGATATATCCCCATTTTTTATTCATGTCATAATATTTCGACTTATTAATTCATTTTATTTTGGGTCGAATTTAACACTATGTATTTTTATGATATAATGATTTCTAATAAGTTTAATTTATTTGATACCTTGTAATATATTCAACAATTAGTTTTGGAATACAATGATATACTATTGAAATATTAATTTTTGACAAGATAATTATCACCATGATATTGAGTAAATGGGTATGAATATGTTCAAATAATGTAAGAAAAATTCATTGTTTGTATATGTATAAGCTGAATTAATTAGGAATCAATTGAATAGAAATAATAATAAAAACATTTGAAATTAAAATGGATTTTTTTATAAAATTCATAAATGTGAAATGTATTTCTATCACAATAAACTAAATTCATAAATATTATTGAATGATTTTATATAAATTTTTATATTATATAATAAATCATGTTATTCATCATTAATGTACTTATGATTATAAAATTAGGTTGAAAATAAATCTTGTTTTATCCATTATATTTTATTTAAAAAAATAACATAACTACATTTTATTGTCTTGCGTAAAAATTGATATCTTCAACTTATAGAAAATGATTCAATAAAATTGATGCTTTATTTTAAATTAATAATTTCAAATTTGGTAAATATTTCTATTTTATTTTTAATCATTATAAATTGTAGAATATATGAATTTTTCCACCATAAAATTAGTAAAACTGGTAAAATGGGTAAACAAATATTAGGATATGGATTTATATTTTATATTTTAGATTCCTTTATCTATGTGGATGACTGGAGTTAAATAATTTCTATCAATATCTTGAATATATAGAGAATTGGTTTCATTTGAATTTAATTATGACCATTATATTAATTTATGAATTTAGTACATACAAAATGATATCTATTGAATTTAATATCACATCAATGATTATATAACAATTCAAAAATGAAATTTTTTTTATCTAAATTAATAAATGAAATTGAAATTAAATACTTTTATAATTTATTTTTTTATGGAAAATTATATTATTCAAATAACTACATTAAATGATTACTCACCTAGATATAAATATTTTTTAAATAAGAAGAAACCAAATGTTGTTAGATATGTTAAATTTAAAAGAATTGTGTTGAATTATTGTGTTCAATGAAAATTTATGACATATATAACATATTACAGATGTGTTAAGGTTATATTTTTTAATTCCTTAGCTATCAGTTTGTAATCATGGAAAAATTAAATAATTGGTCCAAAAATAAAATAAATGATATTTTATAATAGAAAAGATTTTCTTAATGATTAAAAAATTGAGGATTAAATTACTCTCATCTATGTGATTGGTATATTTTTTAAAATAAAAAACAATGGTCAATTGATGATTCATATGTCTTTTATGGTGTCATTTTTTCAATTAATATTTAAAGAACATAGATTTTGGGGTAATTTAAAAATTCTCAAAGCCGCATTAAAGTAAGGAAATAAGTGGGAAAGAATCACATAAAAATATTAAATTGTTTTTTAATATAATTTTATTGAATATAATCACATATATTTTAATTATATCAATTTTTCTATTTTAACATGAAAATTAATAAATATAATATCAATTTTTCTAGGTAAATCAATGACTTACCCTCCGATTAATTAGAAAGTAGAACCTTCTATATTTTATTATTCATAATTTTTAAGGATTATTTCTTATCTATGACCTAATTGATTCTCTATAAATGGGTAAACTTGTAACCAACTATTTTTCATTTGGATTCTTCTTCGAACTCATCTAAATACATTTTTCCATTTGATGTTATTTAATTATGTCTATTAATTATAGTAAAATGTTTTTTTATTTAACAACCATTATCCACCTTTTCAAATCAGTTGGTAAAGTATAACATCGCTCAAGTATACGTATGGACTGCAAACTCGAAGAAGATAAGTCATTCATATTTTATTTTATGATTTACTTGGACCATAATAAAGATATATTTAATTAATGTATTAAATATATATGACATAACAACTATAATGAAAATTTAAATAATTATTTATATTTATTTTGTTCGATTCCTCAAAAATTGAATCAATTATCCATGTGTATGTATGACATACCTTCTCTACGAATGGTATAATTCATCTTTCTATCAATATCAATTGTCAATGAATAAAAATATATATAAAAATATATATAAATAATATATATTTTATTTATATCATTATTATCATTATATAAAAAATGGAACTATGAACTCGGTAGAGGTATCATAACTATCAAATTGAAATTCTCGTGAAAAATCAATCCATGAACACCTCTAAACACTTATTTTAATACATAATTATAAATATATAGTTATTAAAATGTAATAAAATGTTCTTATAATATGTTATCAGTATGTAAATTACTCTTTTATGCAATTATAATAAATTTAATATTATTATAAAGTATTTTTGAACACTTTTCCATAATCTAATTCTTTTTTGGTATTTTTTCTCATTACGTTCCAATTAATGATTTTTTTGACATATCTCTCAATAATCCATTGATTTTAATTCCACAATATTTATATATAGATAAAATATATTTTATTTTTTTATTTTCCACCTATTATGAAAATGTGAGACCCAAATAATGTTTTTAATAAGAATCAAATTTATTCCCTTTTGTATAAAAAAATGCATTTTATTCTATGTGTATGCATTCTGAATTTATATAATAATATTTTTACTGCTAACCACTGATTGATTAATTTAAATTTCACCCATGTTTATATTTTTTAAAATTATATAAAAGTAATCCCATGTTATTTTATAAATGATGTAATATTTAGATTTTAAAAAATAATTTTTAATAAATATTTATTTTTACATACCTGAGGTGAGAAAAATTTTCCACTATGATTACTGATAAATGAATTGATTCATACATTACATTTTTGGATGGATCTATCAGAAGAATATATTTTAAAAAAGTTTTTTAATTTTTTTGACTTTCAATAATATTTTCAAAAATGAATTGCATATTTTTCTAAATATATATTTGAAGTTATCATTTAATGGAATTTAATTTTATAAAAGCATCCATTAATTAAAATTATTATATACCGCGGGTATGATATGAAACATAATTTTAATTCCCCAAGATAGTTTATAGTAACAGAGATTAGATGTTTATGAAACATGTATATTTCCCATGGGGTTGCAATGAAGAATTGTTGAAATGATTATTAATAAAAATTCATTTCCATTGATTATGATATCTGATAAATGGTTTATGATATTATGGAACATGTGTCGAAGTATTATGATTATATGATGGGTGGTCCTATAATTATATATCATTGTAATTAATTTACAAAATACTGTTATCTCATTAGATAATAATAAATGGAATATAGAGGGGACAATGGTATGTAAGAGACTCTTTCCTCTATAATATTATTGGTAGTGGAAATGTATAAATGATATAATGGTTTGGGGGTCAAACCAATCCTTAATGAAATCCTTGGATATGATACTTTACTTGGAAAATAATTTTACATTATAATTTATATTCCATAAACTTATTTTTTACACGAATATTTTTCACTCATGTATCATGTTTTTGGATTCCATTATGATTCATGTATTTTAGACATCGAAGAATTAATCTATATCAATTTATTGAGATAATTTAATTAATGGGTGTGGATTTTAAATGTTATTCTTATATTCACATACACTTATCCTCATGTTATGTTTATGGATCACCAATATTTCCCTTGTTTACCCTCACTAAGAAATAATGATCTTTCATTCTTATTTTCCATTCCACTAGTTATTATTGAAGGTTTTACATATTATATATCAAATAAGGGTGATAATTATGAATAGTATAGGAGGAAATGATATATTTCACTAATGTAGATGTGTATTAGAATCTATGATTCCAATGAGAATATACATATATGATTCTAGAAAGGATTGTAATGTTATTTACAAAATATTCATGTTAAAACATGTAATATACATTTCGAAACTATTTTGTGTCACTGAGCATTATAATTCTTGAAACAGTACATGAACTTTGAAAATAACTCCATAAATATTATTTAAAATACTAAATTGATTTTATCACAAAAACCATTTATAGGAAATAACCAACATTAATGTTTCAATTTATCTATTACTTATTCAGTATATCATCTATCATAATTACAACTCATTACAAGATTTTAATTTGATTTACTAGGGTGTTTCGTGTAATATTTATCATCAATTTATCCTTAAGGAATACATGTGTTCCACTTCATTTATATTTTTGTTTTTCCAGATATTATTATCATATATTCATCTTTTTTACCCCTTTCATGTGTCCATAATTGATCATTATATGATTTAATTTAATTATTACACTCATGTGAATTATTCCCAAACTAGTTAAAATAACCACAATTCCCTATAAATAATTGTTATTTTCTCAAAATTGGATGTTTTTAGACATCACATATTGCTATTTTTGTCCATTAATATCATCTATTTGGGATTCTATTTGGGAAATAATACACATACACACTATTATATTTATGATATATATATTGGTAGACCATTTTTCATTTTTTCCCGCATGACTATATAATTTATATTTAAATTTAATGTTAAAAAATAAAAATTGATTTAGTATAATCAATAAATTTATATATACTTGGAAGATATGTTCTTGGATCACCAAGAAATGGCCTTACTAATTTCTATCCACTCATGTGATATTTTTTATACTATGACTATCAAAAAAATATTACCTAGCAGAATATTTATTATCAATAATATATGATGATCTTGTTTGTATGGATTACCGATCTCTTTTCCACAAATTAAGATCATGGAATATCCTGTTGATGTAGATATTTTTACCCTATACTCATTTTATTCTTCACAATCCCCTTTTGTGATCATGAATTTTTCCATTCACATTACTGAATTCATATACTCAATTTTTAATCATATTTATCAATTTTTTATCTCACATTTAATTATTCATTTTTAACACTCATAGATGTGTTGTGCAATTTTTTCGTAGTCATGAAATGATTCAAAAATATATTTTGGGAATAAATTTTCATACAAAATTCATAAAAATTTAATATCAAAAAGGATATATCTTTTATTTCATAATGATATTTATTTTCCCATTCATCCACATGTCAATAAAAGAAATTCACTTGAAAATCCCCTTAATAAGTTATTTAAATATTTATTTAACATAGTCATAAATTTATTCGAATATATTAATAGTTATATTTAATAAATAAAATATACATTTACCAATACCTATGGGTATTTATTATAATGACCTTTAAATTTGGAATAATGATCACTAACAGTAACATAATCATCAAATTTTATTTAAAATTTGTAAAAAGAATCATATTGTAATGTACCATTACAAATTTTAAGACTCTAATTAACTTTATTGAGTATTTTATATCTCAATAAATTTTTATTCTTCATTAACATCATTTTTACCCATTTCAAACTATTTTATATGTCCTGGATAATATCTATTGATTAGTACCATCAAGAGAATACTTATTTCCACATATTTGGTAGTTAGTAAACATATTAAAATATGAATGTCATTAATATGTCAACATACACATATAAAACATTGATCATTTATTAGGGAACTTATAATATCTTCGATACCAATTTATGTTCATAGGCTTAGTGTACCACTTAGTTAGAAAGGGTGAATCCATGTTATTCATTAATGAATTATTCTCCTTATAATTCTTATTCTTGAACATATTTTACATATTTATCCACTAAATGTTTTCTAGTATCATATTCTCACATGTAGTACAAATAATATAGAGATTATAATACTCAATTTACATGTTTTTGTTATAATTAAATACTTATTTGTATATTACGTAGATTGTAATGACTTCAAAATTTATGAATAAAATTCCACTTCTTTAATTAAATGTCTTATGTATATAGAAAACACATGCACTATTTTTGATTTATTATATCTAATATGATTTAAATGGCTATTATGTTATTCCAAACTTTTGTTTTTCTTGTATTTTTCTTAAATTGATAGGTATGTTGAAGAATTAAAAGATTTTAGTGAATAGTATTTTATAATGAAAGTGATTGAAAGAAGTGTTTGTTTTTTGGGTGATAGGTTTTTCTTGGAAAAAAGAAATGTATTCAAATTCACTTTGTTCTTGGGAAAAGTGGTTCTACTTGTGGAATTGATAGAAACAGGAATCACTATGAATATACATTGATAATATTTAATGACATGAATCCTTTTTGAATTTTAAAACATCTTGTTGGAAGTAGATGGTCATTGGATTCACATTAAAAATGATGAGAAAGAGGTATTGGTTTTTCTGGAGTATCAGAGTCCCTTTTAATATGAATGAATAGATTTTGATGATGCTTTTATGATTTCTATTTCATATAAATCATTAGTTGTATTGAGAACTTGTGATGCAACTTTGGTAGAATAAATGGGTAGTTAATGAGATATTTCCAAATAAGAAATAATCGTATTCATATTTTTCATATTAGGATGGAAGATATAATGAAATGGTATTAATTTTATTACAAAAAAATTGGAAAAGAATCGTATAGAGTTTTATTGTATTTGGATGGTAGATATAAATAAGTTATACTGAATTTTTTTCAACAAATTTTTATTTAGATTAAAGAGGGGGTTATTGTTTTTCAAAACAATCGTACCCAGAATGAAGAGGAAGTACTGATTATTATTTAGAATAATTGTCTATAGAGTGAGTAAGTGGTGATGATTGTTTTCTGAAACAATTATATCCTAATAGATGAGGAATTTCCAATTTTTTTTCTATACAATTGTATAAATATTTAAGAGGATTTGCTAATTTGTATCATTGAGGTACCGAGGGAATAAGAGATGTTGTTGGAATAGATGTTGCTGATAAAAAAGTGGTTTTGATGAAAGGTGGAACTAAAGAAACTTGGTGCTGATTGATTTTTTCAACTGATTGGATCTGAGTGAAAGTTAATAATTGATACTAATAAATACGGAATTGTATTCAAAATGTATTGTATCATATCTGGCCAAATCAACGATTTCAAAATGTTGTGTATCATATCCAGGAAGATCAACATTTGCACATTATATTTGATCGTAACTAAGAAATAATTGTAATGAAAAATTATCATTCCCATGAATGATCAAGAACAGAAATGATCATAACCAAGAATTTTCATATCCAAAATGATCATTACTAGGACTGATCGAAACATGAAATGATCGTATCCATAAATTATCATACTCTAGTTTGTTTTCAAATGACTTCATCTTGTGGGGTACAATCAAATTGTTTTTTGTTCTCATCATATTAAATTTTAGTGGGTCTAAGTTTCATCAATAGAATAGGAGAAGAAGTTGTTTTTTTTGAAGTGGACAAAGAGTCATGGGACCAAAAGAATTTTTTGGAATGAATGGAAGGTCACAATACCTTTTATTCAAAGTGAGATGATGCTAAATCTGATACTCAATGAATTATAAGACATAAAGGTGCTCATGATTAAATCTCTAGTTTTTATGTGAATATTTATTTCTTAAGTTATTTATGAGAAAATAAAATAGATGAATATTTATGAATGATTTTTTATGGTGGAGATGAAAATTCATATACATGATTTTGGATATGACCAGTTCTGATAATCATATTCAGCAATCGGCATGCAGAATCAAACTCACCAGATCAGACCCATTATTTACAGCAATTGAAATTGGTCTCCAAAATTGAAATGGAAGTCTGAATAAAAATAGATAAACAATGTGGATGTTTCGAGATGAATTGAGATGAATTGATGAAGTCAGAATTGCTCTAAGATTTTAGCTAAAATTCAAATGTGGGTGAATGTCTGTGAGTTGGAAACATTTTGGGATTCCCACCTAAACTTTTTTAAAGTCACTAATAAAAGGAGGTTATAATTTTTACATTCTGATAATGAGCACTATTCATAGAATATGAGATATATACTCCATGTTTAAGTAGTGAAGAAGAGGTGAAGTGTATTTTTCGTGAATTTTATTTTAAATTGGTCATCATATCTGGATGAATTAATATGTTTCAATTTTTCTGTATTGGATTTTTATGTATTGGGATTCTAGGGCTAAGGATAAATCCCACCGAGTCTCTTTATCAATCATAGTTTTTGAAGTGTTTTTGATTCTATTTGTCATGACTATTACATACATGTTTTCATGTGGTACTGATTCTATATTCAATGAATATTGTATACATGTTTTGAAGTGGTGTTGATAATATTTTTCATTACTATTTCATATTTTTTTAAGTAGTGATGATTCTATTTGTCATGAATATTTCATACATGTTATGAAGTGGTTTATATTTTATTTTTTAATGTATTTCGTAAATTTTATGATCTGGTGATGATTCTAATCTATTGTATTCAATTGAATGATCAGACTCAGAAGAATAATATTGAGAGAATATTACTCAGAGTAATCAAAAGGATTGTTTTACATAGTCCAACAGGTTATTAGCTTTCATCTGGGTAAGGAAAAGAAGAATTTTTTCAAAATTGAATACATTAGGTGAATCGAAAAGAAGCACAGGTGACATAAATTTTCATAAAAGAAATTTTATTTCCCTATTATTCATTGATGGTGCTCATGCACCTGAGGTATTGTTTCATAGTGCTGCATGATTGTAAGTGTATATCATACTCCTTTTAATCTAAGGAGTTTTTAATTAATGGATTGTATGGTATTGGATCTTTTCCAAAACATACCAAATATATAGATATTCTTATTGAATGGCAAACCTTGTAAATCATGGTGTTTTTGTGGATGTGTGTTGAGTTTGTTTTCAATAAGGAATTGAAATATCTATCAGGAAGAGGAGGTTGTTTCAATTGAAAAGAAACATAAAAGAAATATATTATCATAGCTTCACCCCTCCACTTCATAGTGATACATTACCGCGACTAGCCAGTTTCAATTTATATCAAAGGCTAGTTCCATTGTATATTCATTGATGATGGAGAATGTGAAATGTTTGAACAATAAATGTATTCGAGTTTTTGAAAAAAAGTGCCATAATATTAGTAATTATATAATTCATTAATATCTTATGTCCATCAATTATGACGTTCTTGGACTTAAAATATTTTGGATTCATCCCATTGATGATAAAACTCCACTTATAATAGTTGATAAGAGACATCATGAGAATTATGGAAGGGAAAATAATTCAATATTTTCATCACTTTATGAATGTTAATTTCTGAGAGTAATAGGTGTTTCCATATCCAATGTTATATGGGATAAATTGAGAATCCTAAATGAATTAAATACAAAAGTGGTGAAAAAGTTAAAAATATATACATTCATATATAAAGCATTCAAGGTGGATGAGGATGAATCTATTGGGTAATTCATTACCAAGTTATGTGACATTATAAGTACTATATTTTGTCTTGGGGAAATGATATATGATGTTTCTACTATGGTTGAAAAGATCATGATAATCCTACTCGAAAAATTAAATGCAAATATTTCTTCATTAAATGATAAAGATCATAAAAAATTATCTCTTGATGATTTACATTTTACTCTCACAAATTATGAAATGGGAAGGGAAAATTCAATTAAAGGAAAAATAAAATTTTATAGATAAATTTCATTCAAGTAATTCAAGAAATTGAAGATTATTTTTGAACAAGTAGCTGTAGATTGTACCTCAGAAAAATAGGTATGTAAAAATATTTTTTCATTTTTGTCCATGTTTTCCACGAATGTTAAAAGAGGTACAATAATGTATAAAGGGAAACATATCATAATGTATTTTGGATGGAGATACATTGGTAATTTATTTTTCCAATATTCATCAAAGAGTATATGAAGAAGAATGTGATGAAGATGAATGAGATGATGGAGAAATAATGCTAAGATGAACTTTGAAGAAAAAAGATGATAGAGAAATATTATATTCCAGAATAGAATATAAGAGGTTCTCCAAATCCAAAAGGAGAGGATTTTTTATTTAGAATATGATTTTAAGGATGTTAAAAATGATGGTGAAGACAACACATTCATTTCAATTGTTTATAATGGATTTTCTTCTAATAATGTATGTAGATGTGAAGATGATGAAAAAGAAGAAGAGAGTGATGGTGAATCCAATCAATTAGATGAGTATAGTAATAAAAATACTCTCATTGAAAAATTTAATACCATATAACTCGGTAGAAGTAGTTCTAAATAAGAATAAACTCATCTTGAAATACCTTTTAATGAAGAATTGAAAGAATGTCTATGAAAGATCAGAAGACTTTAAACCCAAAACAAAACATTAATAGAGGACTCTTTTTTAACAATTAATAGGGGATTATATTTAAAGGATTAAGTGAATATGGAGATATATATTGATGATTACAATATATATCTTTATGATGAAAATAAATGTAGTGGGAATTTGGATGTGAAGCTTAAGGAAAAGGAAGAAGAGTTGGGAATTTTCCAACAAAAGTTATCTGAAGATGAATTGAGAAATAAATGTTTCCCAAACTCCATCACTAAAATTATTGGATTTTATTAGAATATAAACTGGATAAGTTTCAAAAATAGTTTCCTACAAATTTTGGGATGAATAATGTAATTGATATTGAAAATAAGAATTTTGGGAATGTTGTGAATATGTCCAAGACAACCTTGTATGGGAATTCAGATGCCTCAAAGTACTATGTGTCCGAATTTTTTTGAATCTCACTGAATCTAGAATTGCGTCCAATACCTCTAGTTCTATTATTTCATAAAAAAAAGATGATTTAGATTAACAACATAATTGTTGGTGAATTATAAAATAAGGAGAATAAGGTGGATGAGAAAAACATTTACAATTCTATTTAGTATCAATGATTGAAGGGAAAATACTTCTTTTAAGGATATTGTTGGTATTGTGGTGGATTTAGACATAAAGAAAACATGTCTTGGTTTAACTAGAAACAATACTATTATTCCACATGTTATGGAATTCAAGGGTTTAGGGGAGTCGATTTTCACAATATAAGAAACATGGGGTGGTTGGGTTAATGAAATCAGAGAAGAATGAAGTAATGATTGAAAATATGTTCCAACAATTAGAAACTTTTTTTGAAATGCATGAGCATCCGGGACACCATACAGAAGGTTGTATTGTTTTGTTATCTTCTGAATAAAAGTTTCTTTACAATTCTCAGATGTTGAATGTTTTGGATGTCAAGAAAGGTAGATATTTTAAATTTCAAAATAAATAGTTCTTAGTTGTTTTTTCCACAACACATTAACTAGACAAGAAAATTGGAGGAATCACAAAATAATAATAAAGAAAACAGGAAGATGCAGAATTCTAAAGATATAATAAATGCTGAAAAAATTTTATCAACAGACGGTGAAGATGAGAAAGACGGGAATGATATAAAAACTTGTTCAACTATCATTCTAGAGAAAAATATAGCAATAAACAACATGAAACAAAATTATTGAAACAAGGATGTTTCAAAAGATGAAAAAAAGTCATCATCTTCATCAAAATATTTTAAGATTAGTATAATGATACTACAAAACTCAAGAAGGATGAACAAAAGAATGAAATAAAATCCAATGAATTCTCTTAGAAGAAGAGGAAGAAAGAATGACTGAGTGAGGATTTTCTGTCAGATTGTTGTTTCTAACTAAAAATCGAGGTTCCTCCATATTCCCAATATATTTGTATAATTGTTCTTACCAATATGTTATTAAATATTTGTATATATGGAATATGGAATACATGAGTGTCTTTATTTTCTTGAAAAATAATTTAACAAGATGATAAATTTTTTTCTGATTTGTTTTGTTTTTATACTTATGAACATTCGGTTGTGTCGGTTGAGATGGGTGTAGGTAACTTTTGTTATAGAAAATTTCCTTGAATGCTTCCCCCTATCATGAGAATGTTAAAAATTTATGGAAAATGTATTACATGAAATTTGTGTCAAAGAAAACATTAATCACCTTGATTATACATTATTTTTTTCTACACCTGGTTCGCCCATATAAACTTAGAGTTGTTTAGTTAAAGGTTCTTTGTTTAGAATATCATGTGATACCCTTATAACGTAAAAGTCTCAACCTTAGGAAATGGAGATCACTTACGAATAAGGAAGAAATTCATCATGATGCCTCCTGTGAATTTGGTTCTCATTAGGGTGGGAGATAAGATATAGAGAGAGAGAGAAAATAAATAGGCGTAGAAAGAAACAAAACAATACCACTCATTTTTTTTAATGAAGAGTATGAAGTGGTTGATGACTAAAACATAAAAAGGGGGAGATTTTTAGGTCAAAATTGTGTATTGGTTGCATTTGTTTTATGTCGATAGGTATACAGAAGAATGAAATGATGTTGATGAATGAGAATTCATAATGAAAGGTACTTATAGATGCTAAAATGTGCTCAAGGCCAAAAGAGGGTATTTTAGGATAAAACGTAGACATCGTTTGACTCGGGGATCATTTCTAGGAGGAATGGATGTGCCGCATGAAAATTACAAAAGGCTCCTGAAACAAACATCCCTCTCCTGTAAAAAACCACAGGATTTGATGGTGATTAACCCGCGGGCATGAAAACGAGTGCACAACCAACACCGGTCTCAGAATGTTTCATGATGACTAACTTTTGCGTGGGCCTGATGACCCTGAGCGCCTATAAATAGAAGGGTACCACTTCGACATACAACTCCTAAAGAATTAGAACCATATCTCCCATTGGAAATCCATCTCTCTATATGAAAATGGTGGCTTTCAGGTACATGATTTTATGTGACAGGTCTCCCAGGATTCCGCCTTTGCACAGGAGCACTCTGGCTTGACCCTCTCCCAAGTCCCAAAAAGTTGGGTCTCTGGCGTAAAATACTTTTTCCTTTCATGTAAATCCTTGGCCTCCCTTTGCACGAAAATCACCAAAAATGTGTGCTCGCCTGGAATTTTACACTCAGCTGTATCAATTGCATGCTGATTGCGTGCAATCCTCTGCTATTTCAAACAAAGTTGGACTTTTACACACAGTGGTTCCAATTGCTTAAAAGCCTCTCCAATTGCGTGCAAGCCTCTCCATTTGTGTTCAAGTCTCCCCCACTTATAAGTACTATTTCATATCACGGTCTCTCTTCCAGGCGTTGTTTTCATGTGCTTCATACTAAAACACCCCCATATTTTATAGTATGTTATTTTAATTAATCTAATTCAATAGTTTTCATAACACGCTACACCGAGTTCGAGCGCTCCATGACTTACCAATCAGGCAATTAAAAAAAGTGATTATGAATAGTATTAAATGAATTTTGGATATTATAGACTCCATATAATATTATAATCCATATTATGTGTTTCTTAGACATAATATAAGAACATATTCATTTTTGTTATAAAATATGTATTTTTAAAAAAATGCAATTTTACCACCTTTTAATGGAAAACCCTTTTTAAAACCAATATTTGGCACTTTATTATATTAAATTTAATGAAATTTATTTATTTTTTATTTTCGGGACAAAAAAAAATATTTTCGATAAATGTTTTGGTATTTTATGATAACATTCATATTTTGATTATTACTGAAAAATACGAAATTTTAATTGAAAACAAATTTTTCAATCAAAAAAAGTAATAGTGTAATATTATGAATTTGAATGGTTTGGAAGTATAATTAGATTAAATTTTTATCAATTAATACAATTTAGCTCATTATATGTAATTTCTCATTTAAATTTGACATAAACACATGTCTATATTTTTATAGTTTTTACTTTTTAAAGACCCGACATTGCGTTTTGACATAGAGAATTAATTTTAAATTATTGAATGTAAATTCAATGTTTTCCATTTGGTAAAATAGAATTCTTTTTTGAATTTATAATATCAAAATTATCCTAGGGTTAATTTTTTTTATTTTTCTGAAAACATTCAATTTTTTATGAATAGTGAAAAACACTACGTTGTTGTTTAAAACCATATTTTTATTTAAATAATTATTTATTTTATTTATTTTATGTCAAAATAGATACATAATACCTATATATTTTCAATGTAATTTAATATAGTCATTGTATAATAATATTAGATATATAAAATTTTATTGAACTTTTAACCATATTTTACCCACTTTCTAGGGGAATTTGAAAATTTGCATAAAACTAAATTTTACTAATTCTGTGAGTAGAATTTCAAAAATCCGAGAGACATGGTTAACTTCAGTAAGTAAAATGTGGTTCAATAAGATGAAAATAATTTTTTTTGAATAGTAACTTTTGATTTTTATTTACACAATTAAAATTAAATTGTGTAATTAAGTGTAAAATGATATTATAATTACCCTAACACATGAAATATTTATATTAGAGAAGTGTAATTCAACCAGAAAAACCTTATGAATAAAATATTATCCTTTTTGGTCCATGGGTATTATATTAGGACATTTATTATTATTTTTTTAAAGAGGAGTAAAAAGTGGTAAATTCAATGTTTAATAACAAAACCATTTTTAATATAGTTTTATACCTAAGATAAAGTTAACTGTAAATATCCATTATAAATATAAATATATTTTCTACCTAGTGTTATTCTATTTATAATTTTTATACATTAACTAATTTAATTTATATATGACACAATGATGATGCAATAATTACATTATTGATGAAATATTAAAATAATTGATATTCTAAATTTCCAAATAAATGTAAATTGATACATCTGTTGAATTAAAAAAAATCTAGGTTAATATTACATTCTAGGTTTTATTAAAAAAATATTATTCTATGTGAGTAAGTTTTTATGTGTTTTAAAAAAATTAAGTACTAAATAGCTTTAAAATTTATGTAATTGAGTTTCTAAAACAAATACTATATTATTAATTGATATAATTTTCCTAAAAATCTATGGTTTGGCCAAAGAACATATATAAGGTTATATATATTAATGATGAACCACTTGGGTTTCACTTGGCTTATTATTGTAATTTTATTAACCATATAATATAAAAATACAAAGAGACATTGTAAATGTCAAACTATTTAACTAAGAGTTAAATCTAAATGATAAGATTAATATGTAGACCCAAACCGGTATAAAACATATTTGTTGAGAGGTTTTAGACCTATCCCAATATTATCCTCAAAATAAATCATTTTGGATATATTATAAATTGAAAATGATTTTATTATAAAATAATATTTCAAGATTTATTTAAAGTACCCATCGTCCCTCATATAAAAGGGCACTTCCCCTTCTCTCAAAATCAAACCTCCCAAGCCATTTGACTCCACCGAAACCTATCCAAATATCCTCCCAAATATCCTCACACGAACCTAGAACCTTTCTATGATCAGAAATCCATCCTACAGAGACCTTTTGATCAACTCAAAAGGAAACACCCAAAAAGAGGTAATAATTTCACCAGCCTCTTTCATGTTCTTTTCTCCATTCACTTCTTCTTTATTATTTTCCATAAAAAATAATAAATCCAGTATATTATATATACTTTGACATTATTATAAATATGGTACAACTATATACATTTTTCTATCTATCCTACAAATGACAAAGTCACCATACATGCGTACGTATGGCTTACAATCTCCACATCGTCGTGTAGTTTTTTATTCAAACACATGATTATTTAAATGAGTATAATAAAGAGTATTAAATTTTTACATAATAAGTATGACATGTTAATGATTCAGTATATATGATATAACATCCAATTAAAAACAATTTCACCATCAATATAATGATATTTTCGCTCGTGTGTACGTACGGATTACCGTCCCCATGAACGCGATGAGATTCATCCCCCATCATAATCATTCAAGAATAATTTTCATTATATGATTAAATATAATGTTTCAGAACTTAATATAATTCTGGATATTAATAAAATACATACTATACATAACAAACATGACTAACGTAACAAAACATATAAAGGAAACAGATCAGTTAACAACCAAATCAATGATACAACTGAAATATCATTAACAAAGAAATATTAGAAGATAATATATGATATTAAAAATATGTACTAGGTTCATTTATAATTAAATAAAAATTGTTTCACCATTATACAGGAGTTTAAATAACCATATACTAAGGAAATGTACATGGTCGGGGGTTTTCATCTCACTTTTATTCCCGTGAGATTCAGGCTATATTTTCCACTATTAATTTTTGTGTGGTGTATGTAAATCCCATGATTGTATTATTTGTGTAATATAAATTATTTTATGTGTATTTATATAATTATTGTATGATCTTTCTTCCATGGGGTTTATGTTTTTGAAGTTACCAAATCTGTAAAGGAATATCAAATTTCAATTTCAACTTATTCGGTTTTATGCAAGGATCATTGATTACTTTACTCAAAGATTATGTGTGGAATCACTATTTATTTACTTATGTGGTAATTTCCACTCCCCTTTGTGTGGATATAATTTTGGTACACATAATCACTATATTGTTAAATTATCTATTCATCGATATAAACTTGATAAGAGTAATTTTAACTCAATTTCTATTCATTGAGTTAAATATCCAAGTTATTGGTGTTGTTTTTTAAAAAATATGTGGGAATGTCCTCTGATATATTTTAACTGAATATCCAATCATATGTATTGTATTTATATTTTTCACACACAATTATTTCATTGATTTATCCTTATCCTAAGGATATGGTCTTTATTAAGGAATTCATCTCAACATACATTCCATTGAGACTTTTTTGTTGTTATGTGTCGATTCACTTTTATTTGGTGTATATACTGTAAATTGACCTAGTATATCATGAATCCCTTTTTTCTAATGATATTATAATGTTTTTATATCCTCTATTATTTGTATTCAGGCATATCTCCTTTGGTTAGGAACTCTAAATAAAATATCATTTTAAATGTTTTAAAATATTATTCTTCTAAATATTTATCATTAAAGTCCATGTCTTAAAAATGGTTTGAAGGTTTTATTTATATGGAAATTATTGTTTTAAAATTGAAATTAATTTTAAAAGTTTCAATGTGGTATGGTAAACATGGATTAAAAAATCTATTTTAAACTGCTTCTGGATAAATAGTGAGACTTTTAAATGTTTTCATGAAAAAGGGATATTTTCCTCAAAGATTTTTACTGATCATTTTCAACTATATAAAAATAAATTATGAGATATTATTCTTTATTAGGGTGGACATATTATAATAAAAATATACAATGCTGTATTGAAGGTTTTTTATTTGATTGACTATGGATGTGTTATTTTTATACCATTCATGGTTTATGGATAAAGTATTGATTTTTTTTATGCTAGTTTTAAAAGGAATGTTTAAGTTATGTTTAAAATATTTCGTATGAGGATTGTATGGGACATAGTAAGTGACAGGTGGAGCCCTCTATATCTTATTGTTGCATCAGTAGGTCTTATGAGGCAAACTAGTGTGTTGGCAAAAGGCCTCGACAAAATATTATGTGTAGTCTTGGCACAAGGCCTTGACTATGTGGTTACAAAGTGTGTCATTAACCATTCCATAATTTTAAAATTTGCTAGTGATATTTCATGTGATTATTTGACTAGTAGAATATCCATGTGAATATGTATATGGCATTATTTTAATTTATATTTTCCATATTATGATGATGTTTAATTTTAAAAGTCTTTTTTTAAGATATACATTGCCTTAAATATTTATTCTTATTTATGAAGGATTCCTCTATATTTTTATATTTACTGAGCATATGAGATCACCCCTTTTTTTGTTTTATTTTTTCCAGGATGTAAATAATTATATTAATATTAACCCTTAGAGAATATACTAAAGAATATAAAAGGGTAGAAATGGGACACAATTGTGTTTTTTTATTTCATGATGTAATGTAAATCTTATGTATGTATCTAGTATTTCCAAGGCTACTAAACATATCGATCTTTCAGGGCATGATTCCTTGTATCATGCCACGGTTATGTAATAATGCATAGATTTTGGGTAACTGGGGTGGGAGAATTATAATTGGTATTAGATGACGTTTATTACAAAGCGTGGAAGAAATATTAAGAAAAACCTTCGATTATGAAACACTACCCTAAGACAAATATTGAAGATTAGTAATGAATAACAACCAAATACTTTGTTAATATATATATTATGTGGTTTTCCAAGCAATAAATCCATGTATGGATATGAGCAGGAAATGGAGGCTCGGTAACCAATATTCATAGGAGTGAAAACACTGAAAAAAAGTTTGACGCTTCACTGAAGGTATCATAGTTAATGACAACGGGCCCTTTTGTACTCTTTTTTATAACACCCCTAGGGGATATTCTTAAGATACTTCATATTTTCATTAAAAAACGTTTTGAAGGATTTTAATAAAAGATTAGAATAAATAACCTTGGTTAATCCTAAGGTGTTTTAGAATGAAAATAAGGTGTTATGATATTCACTATAAGATTTTATGACTCACACTATTTTTTCTTGTGTTAGTCAAAAACTAGATTCCAAGTAAGTCATAGTATCATTGAACAGGATGTGCAAGGTGGGAACAGTTGTATAAATGTTAAATAAAATGGAATTTTGATAGGTGTAAAAGATATCATGTTCATGCCAAATTATTTTTCAAAAAATTTGATAAAGAAAATATATACTAACCAACTCCCAGACTCAATAAAGAAGAGAAATGAGGTGAATGATAAGAGCTCCAGTAGTGGAGACCACAAAGAAATTAATGCTCAATTTCAATCATGCATGAAATGTGGAAGGATTCACCTATTGAAGGGTCTCAATGGAACTAAAAATGATTTAAGTGTTAGAATGAAGAATATAGTCTAATGAATTGCCGAGGAAAAAAGAAGAGTACTTTGGAATAAAATAAATGTGATCCCAATAATCCATTTATATTTATTTTCTATAAATGTAGGGGACCTAGGAAATACCTTGGTGTATTCCCTATTCTATAGGATAACCACTCGGTCATGGAATAACCCATGTGGAAATAAATGGATGGTTAAATGTTTAAAATATTAGTTATCTTTATTGATGGGATTACATTGGAAGATTTTTCTCTTGTATCTGTAACCCTATAGTTTGTTATGTGAAAATGATATTTAGGAAGAATTATCTTTTATATTATTGATATAGTTATAAATAACCATTTGGTTTTATATGATCCTTGAATTTGAAAAAATTACAAGTTATTACATTTTTGGATAAAAATTTGAGGTATGAGAGAAATTTTGTGGTTAAATTATGTTATGGTTATTTTGAGAAATTTATCTCATTTTGGGAATGTTATAAAATATAATTTTGAAAAAGGAAAACACGTAGACCATGTGACAACTAGTCGCGTCAATCAATTATACAGGAATCAAACCCACAACCAGAGTGTGATTGGGATTTATCACCAACCACTGGATTACGTGAAGTCCCTGGTTAGTGTGACTAATTATTTTTAGTCAAATTATTTTATTGATTAATAATATGTTGATTTGAGATCTTATGTATTTTCAAATGGATATCCTTAGTATCAAAAAATTATTTGGTGATTATGTGATAAATTTAATTTAGGAAGATGTTCGCTCTGTTGGGAACACTATATGCCTAAGGAAAATATAATACTATGGGACTTCATTTGAGGAGTAGTGGTATATTTTAATCTATGTTTTCATTGAGTATTTATATTGATTTGGTTTATTTATGGAAATTTTTAACTTATCATAGAGAATATGTGATTAGGTTAATTAGTTTTATGTGTGTATGTTTAAGAGTAGTCAACATTATTGGGACATACAATTTAACGAGGAAGACTGTGTAATATAATTATTCTATGTTTTGGGATTCAATATTATTTTGGATTATATTAAAGGATTTTATGAAAAATTGTTTATTGAATGGTATTTATTGAACTTAGGGTATTTTTGGCTTAATTTTATAAATTAAGATTAGTATTTCTTTCTATAAATGATTATATTGTATGGATCATCTGATCTTTTAATAACCATTTTGGTTATGTTTAATCTATAAATGCAAGGTAAATATATAGTTTCTCCTTTGTGGATTATGTGATCTTCTTGAAGTTGATTCTAGCGCTTTAGGTGTGACCAAGTCATCATGAATACTCATAATTTTAAAAAAAGTTGAGTTAGTGGTAGAAATTTATTAAAGGAGTAAACTCTAAATAAAAAGTAAGTAAATATCTTTATTTTCAAAGTAAATCTCATAAATAAATTCCTCAACATTATGAAATAGAACATAAAACAAAAAATGTTTTCCATCTACTTTTTGTACTATGAAACTAATGATCGTTTATCTCACCACAAGTTTGTGGTTTTATTATTATTAACATTATCCAGATCATTTTTTCAATCACTCTCCATTAGAACTTTACACTTATTTTATCTCCCATATCCATGTTTTCTTACATGGAATATTAGTATGGGTTATCTCTGGTTACCATTGTGCTTCTCAATCTTTCTTTTAATGTTATAGTTTTATAGACTCTTTTTTCGATGTGGGATTTTCAATGAAGTTCCCAAGCCCAATTATAAAATTTCGAGGATGCAATTTTTAAAAAGGGGGTGGGAGAATATATCACTCCAGGATTTTATAGTATGTTATTTTCTTTAATGTAATTCCATACCTTGTGCTAAAATCAACACCGATTTCGAGCACACCATGACTTACCAAACTAGGAGTTCAAAAAGTGGTTATGAATAGTATTAACTGAATTTTGAATTTTATATACACCATATAATTTTAGAATACATATTATGTAAAATTATTACATAATATAGAAAAAATTCATTTTTTCAGATAAAAGAAGTATTTATAAAAAAATGTATTTTTACCACCTTTTAATGGAAAACCATTTTTAAAACCAATAATTGAATATTTTATATATTCAATTTAATAAAATTAAATTCTTATTTAGAATTGGGACATAAAAATTGAATTTGGATAAATTTTGGGTACTTTTCGGATTACATTCATATTTTGATGAATACTTAAAATTACTAAATTTTAATTGAAAATAATATTTTTAATTGAAATAATTAATATTGTTAAATTATGCATTTGAATGGTTTGGAATTATAATTAGATTATATTTTTTTCTTTTAATAAAATGTGGGTCACTATATTCTATTTCACATTTAAATTTGACATAAACACATATCAATCTTTTGATAGTTTTTACTTTTTAAAAACCCGCTTTTTGGTTTTGACGATGAGAATTAATTTTAAATTAATTAATGCAACTTCAATTTTTTTAATTTGGTAAAACATAATTAATTTTAGAAATTGGAATATCCAAATTATCGTAGGGTGATGTTTTGGTATTTTTCTGGAAACATTTATTTTTTTGAGAAATAGTTAAAAACACTGAGTTATTATTTAAAACTAAATATTTAATTAAATAATTTTTTATTTTATTTATTTGAAGTCAAAATAGAAACACAATACCTATATATGTTCAATGTAATTCATTGGAGTCATTTTATTATATGTGTAGATAAATAAAATGTAATTGAACTTTTTACCATCTTTTACCCACCTACTAGGTGCATTTTAAAATTTTCATAAAACATACTTTTATAGCTTCTATGAGTTGTATTTAAAAAATAAGAGAGATACGGTTAACATCATTAAGGAAAATGTGGTTCAATAAGATTTAAATTTTTTTTTGGTGAATAGAATCTTTTGACTTTTATTTACCATCATTAAAAGTAAATAGGTTAATTAAGGGTTAAAATTATATTATAATTATCTTAACAAATATCCTAATTCTATTGGATAATTGTAATTCGACCAAAAAAACCTTATAAATAAAATATGATCCACTTTGGTCCACATGGATTAGATTAGGACATTTATTATTATTTTATTGAATGAAGAGTTAAAAGTGTTAAATTCAATGTTTAATAACTAATCCATTTTTAATATATTGTTACACATAAGATAAATTTTACTACAAAAATTCATTAGAAATATAAATATATTTACCTCATTATTGTATTTTATTTATAATTTTTATAAATTATATAATACAATTTATATACACCACAATGATGATGCAGTAATTACCTAAACAATGAAATATTAAAATAATTGATATTATAAATATCCAAATAAATGTAAATTGAAACTTCTGTTGAATTTCAATAACTCAAGGTATATATGAAATTTTAGGTTGGATTAATTAAATTTTATTCAATGTGATATAATATTTATGGCTTTTAAAAAAATCAAATACTAAATAGTGTCAGAAAAGACATAATTGCGATTTAAAAATATTACTATATTAATAATTTATATAATATGTCTAAATATATAATTATCATCCAAAGGAATTATATAAGGTTATATATATTAATAATGAAACAATTGGGGTTCCATTGGCTTGTTATATTATGGTTATTAACCATATAATATAAAAATACAAAGAGATGTGGTAAAAGTCAAACTATTTAACATAGATTTAAATATAAATGATAAGGTTAATATATTAACCTAAACCTATCTAAAAATAATTATTTGAGATTTTTTCTACTCATCCCCATATTATAGTCGAAATAAATTATTTTGAAGCCATTATAAACTGAAAATGATTTTTATTATAAAATAATATTTCAAGCTTGGCATAATGTTCTCCTCACCCCTATTATAGAAGGGAACTTCACCATTTCTCAAAATCACACATCCAATGATATTTGGATCAGCCAACCCCTGCAAAAATATCCTCCCAAATTCCATCACATCAACCTAGAGTAATTACATTGATTATAAATCCAACCTATGGATTCTGTTTGATCAACTCAAAAGGATACACCCAAAGAAGAGGTATTAATTTCACCACCCTCTTTCGAGTACATTTCTTCCTCCACTTCTTCTTTTGTTTTTTGTTTCCATAAAAAATAATAAATCTAGTAACTTCTACATACTGTGATGTTATTATAAATATGGTACAACCATATTCGTTATTCTGACCATCCTTTAAATGACAAAGTCACCATACGTGCGTATGTACACCTTAACGTGTCCACGTCGTGGTGTAGTTTTTTATTCAAACACATCGTTATTTGGATGAATATAATAAAGAGTATAGTTTATGTAAATAATAAATATAATTTGTTAATTATTTTTTATATATGATATACCATCTAATTACGTATGATTTCACCATTATTATATGGATATTGTCGCTCGTGCGTACATAAAACTTACCGTCCCCACGAACACGATGAGATTCATTCCCCATCGTAATCATTCAAAAATAATTTTCATTTTATGATTGAAAATATTTTTTAAGAACTTAATATCATTCAATGTATGAATAAAACACACACTGTACATAAAAACTTGACTTATGTAACAAAATATATAAAGGAAAACGAATCAGTTAACAACCAAAACAATGATTCTACTAAAATACCATTAACAAAGCAATACTATAAGATAATATATGATATCATATTTATATATATGATTCTTGAATAATTTAATAACAATTATTTTACCATTATACAAGAGGATAACCTACCCTATATGAAGGAAATGTACAAGGTATGTAGCTTTAATCTAACATTTATTCCTATGAGATTCATGCTATATTTTCCAGTATTAACTTTTGCGGGGTGTATGTACAACCAATGATTGTATTATTTGGGTAATATAATTTAATTTATGGTAATTTACATCATAATTTGATGATCCTTCTTCCATGGGGTGTATGTTTCGTATGTTACCAAATTGGTAAGTGAATTTCAAATTTAAAATTTCACTCATTCGGTTTTACGCATACTTAATTGATTACTTTACTCCAAGAATATATGTGAAATCACTATTTATTTACTTGTGTAGTAATTTCCACTCCCATTTGTGTGTATATACATTTGATACAAATGATCACTCCATTGATAAATTCTCTAGTCTTCAATATAAACTTGATCAGAGAATTTATAACTAAATTTATATTCATTGAGTTAAACATCCACGTCATTGGTGTTATTTTTACAAGATTATGTGTGAATGTACTCTAATAGATTAACACTGAATATCCAATCATATTTATTGAATTTATATTTTTCCCTCATAGTTATGTCATTGATTTATCCTTAATGTAAGGATATGGTCTTTATAAATGAATTCATCTCAACTTACATTCCATTGAGACTTCTTTGTTGTTATGCACAAATTTAATTTTATTTGGTGTATATACTGTACTTTAACATAATATATCATGAATCCATTTATTATCATTATATTATAAATATTTGATTTCCACAATTATTTTTACTCTATAGTCTCTCATTTTGTCAGGATCTCTAACTAAAATATAATTTTAAAAATTTAAAAAAATTATTCTTATAAATATTTCACATTAAGGTCCATGTTTTAAAAATGGTTTAAAGGTTTTATTTATATAGACATTAATGTTTTAAAATTGAAATTCTTATTAATGATTTAAAGAGGTGTGGGACACTTTGAATCAAAAATATATTTTAAACAGCTTCTTGATAAATAGTAAGACTTTTAAATGTTTTCATGAAAAAAGGATCATCCCCTAAATGATTTTTACAGATCATTTTCAACTTTGTCAACATCATATATGGGATATTATTCATGATTGAGGTTTATTTATTATAATACAAATCATCCATACTGTATTGAAGGTTTAGTGATATTTTTGACTATGGATGTGTAGTTTTTATACCATTCAAGGATTACAGGTAAAGTATTGATATTCAGTATGCTAGTTTTAATACGAATGTTTGTGTTATGTTTAATATTTTTTTTGTGAGAAATGATTTGGTCTTAGTATGTGACAGGTGGAGCACTATATATCTCCTCGATGCATCATTATGTATTGCGTGTCAAAATAGTTTCTTGTCACAAGGCCTTGACAAAATCATATTTGTATTCTTGGCACAATTCCTTGACTATGTAATTATGAAGTCCATCATTAAGCATTCCATCATTTTGAAATTGGAATTTGATATTGCATGTGATTATTCGACTAGTAGAATATCCATTTGAATATGTAAATTCCATTATTTTGATTTATATTCTCCATGTTATAATGAAGTTTAAGTTTAAAAGGATTTTATTTTAGTCTTATACATTTCCTTAAATGTTTACACTTATTTAGGAATGTTTTCTCTATATTGTTACCCTTACAAAGCATCTGATCTCACCCCTTCCTTATGTTTTATTTTTTCCAGGATGAAAAGATGTATATTATGATTATCTTATAGGAATAGGCTAAGGAATATAAGTGTGTTCAAATGTGGAACAATGTTGTTTATTTATTTCAGGATGGAATGTAAAACTTATGTATGTATCTATAACTTCCAAGGCTACTAATCTGATCAGTCTTTCGGGACATGATTCCTTGTATCATGCCAACGTTATGTAACAATGCACCGATTATGGGTAACTGGGGTCGAGGCATTACACTTACACCCAAAACATCTAAATTACAAACCCTTCTCTCTTATGACCCTCTAGTCTCATGTAATGTAACTTAAATATCCCTTAGACGGTGCGTCCCGTTGGTTTGCTTCACATCATTCTTCTTCTCAAAGGGACGCTCACCACTATTTCTACTTTGCATAACCACGCTAACGTGGGCCCCTCAACAAATCACTCCATAACACCCCAAAACCATGAAATTGATGATTCCTTCCCTTTCCCAATGGCGTGTGGGTATTAGTTATGTAAGCCCTAGGGGTGTGGAGTGAACCCACCTCATCCAAGCAGTAGGACGTTAAACTGCCTTGCACGATTTTCCTTAGTGCATGATGTTAAATTGTAGCCTCTCCCCATGCATCACATGTTGGGTCCCCCACCTTGGATATTTTTCACACACACTGGTGTCTATGGGATTAAAATCTTTATCACATGGAATGAGAACCTATTTGTTGGAATGTCGTTTGTTCATGGGCAAAGGGAAACCACCTTGGTGTAAGACCCTAGCCTTTCTTGAAGGAGGTAGTACCCCTACTCCTCCCATATTCTTCCATGTTAGAGACCATAGAGGGGGGATGGGCACCAGATCCCCCCTCTCATACATGCCAAATCCCTCTCCCTTTTAGGCTTTGTCGCCACTCAGGACTCCATCCTAGAGTATGTCCCAGTCTCCATCTCCCTGGGCTGCGGACCACGTATAAGCCCCTATTTCTATTTTGGGCCACTAACCAAGTGTAAGACCCATTCCACTCCCTATGGATGCACATTTCATGATGTGATTGTTAGTTCACTGATGCTTATTGTTTCTCAAACTGAGCTTCCATCATGTAGGCTTAGAGTAAGCATTGACCATGGAAACCTACCTTGGGATTCTAGAGTCTAAGCCCCACAAGACACCATTTCGAACTACATGGGATATGATCCATGCAAAGATAATGTATGTAGGAAGCCTTCTTAAGGTTCAAGACCAACAACCATTGGTCCCGACCATCTTCACGTTGGTGCTCAACACACCATTTTGAACAATGTGGATGATGATCTTTGCTAAGACAATGTACGTAGGAATCCTCTCAGTGGTTCAATCCCAACAACCATTGGTCCCGATAATTTTCATGTCGGCACACCAACCGCCATTATGAACTATGTGGACTTTGATCCTTTCCAAGGTAGGGTATGTAGGACACCTCCCTCAGATTCAATCGCAACTCCCATTGGTCTTAACTACTACATGTTGGTCCACCCCCCAACCCGTATGAGGTTAAATTGCACCCCCCTCCCATGTGGAAGATGACCCTAAAATGTAACCCCATTCATCAGTAAGCCATTGTAAACCCATCCAGTGGTAAGCTATTGTAAAACTATTCTATAATCATCCATTTCACCCCCATTCGATGGTAATCCATTGAAGTCCTCAATCGATGGTCAGTCGTCATCAGCTGATCTATGTAGGTTAGATCTTTGTCTCCTAGATGGGGTATGTAGGAAGCCACCCTAGGGTCTAACCCTAAATAATAGTAAACATTGGTGTCCCCCCAGTTGGGCCCCACATCTATGGTCTTCCCCTATGGTGTCATACCAACTCTCATTTCGCTAATCATGTGTAATCCCCAACATGTCATCGGCTTGTTGTAATCCCCACACACCCCAATATCATGCCCCAACCCAGAGGATCCACTTCCTCTAGGTCCCATTTGTATGGGTCACTCTTTAGGTATCCCATCGCCATGATGAACTATGTGCACATTGATGCCCTACCATGGGGATATGTTGTTATCATCATGAGGCTCAAGTACAACACATCCATCGCCTTAATAATGATTCCATATCATTCCCCCACCACTTCAGTCAACTCTCCATCATCCACCCAAACTCTCACTCATGCTGCCACATCCTGATGGGATCTCGCCATCTTATTTCCTCTCTTCCTGTAGAAGCAATCAGGTAACTATCCATGTGTTATCCATAGTATCAGCACTCCCCATAGGGGTGGAACCCATCTGATCCACTCTCGTTAGTGTTCTAATTAGAATGATCTATCTCCGCCAGACGTTAAGCCCATGGAATACCCTATCTTAAACATCGGAAGATGAGAGAAACCTCAGATACATGCCCATTGAATATGATTCCCCACACTCAGTGTGGGATCCCTTAGGCTTTTGTGCATTAGAGAAGCCCTATCATAAGATTAAAAACCCAGACGTGCTAGTGTTCCAGCATCCAAACAAGCCAGTGATGTCCAACGGGACTACTTTCCAGACTGAAGGATGATGCCTTGACTGGACCCTTTAGAAATTTTTAATAGAAGTAGTGTAATTTACCGTCATCCATGAAGATATGGCACTGGGAAGAGTTTCATTAACAGCGTCTTAAGTCTATAAGGGAGACCTATACTATGTGAAAAGCTCAGTGGAGGAATCCATGGAAGGAAGAACCGGCATCCCATCATCCTATTTCAATCAAGGAGAAAACGACCCTGTACAGGTTATGGATGTTACCCACCTTTGGAATAGAGTAATGAATGGAAACAAGTAGTGCTTCAATGACAGACGGATGTGTGCCCCGGTGAAAACGTTAGAAATTGAAATGGTGAACCCCATGTGAAATTATTCTCCTCAATATGGAGAATAGTAGTATTCAAGGCATCAATAGATTAGTTTGTCAATAGATCCAGTTAATAAGAACTAGGTTCTGCCAAGCAATTAGTGGGAATGGCATGAAACTCACTAGAATTAGGGGCATTTGAAGGTTGGAATATCACGATCTGCAACGTTGTCAGCATGGATCCTTCTAACCAGTCATGGAATACGGAATGTTGTAGGGGAACTATTTGTAGATTTTCCTATTTCAGCAATAATGGTGTATTATCCATGATTTCATGAACAATGTTGCTACATCTGGAATCTGATCGCTACCCACCCACCAATGTAGGGGCATAGGCAATGTCAACATGGAAAACCCACGTGGCTCTACTTCTTACGCAACAATATCTACAACCATAGATATTGGGAGCCCACACCCCATCTCCCTTCCAGAATCCGTGCAACGAAGGGTGATAAGTGACATCACCCTCTCATATGTGAGGTGGGTAATATCCCAACTTGGGATATGGCCCTCTAGGATATAGATGAATATGCACCTGATCCCCTTCACTGCCCCCAGGGGCTGCATAGGAATCTACTACTCCCCACTCTGATTCACAAAAATTTCCAGAGCCTCTCCCTAGAATGGTTCGATGACTCCCTCCCCTACGCCGATGAGGTGGGGGATGTATTGGCCAGACTAGTAAGGACCTCATTCTAGTGGCCCCCAAGGAGAGCCCCCACTGGGCCGCTCCATCGCTTCCACCTAGTCCAACTAGTTAAGGAGTAGTTAAGCTACGCGCCTACACCACCAGCCCTAATCTGACTAACCCGACACCAGCATCGGGTGCAGGCTCAGGAGGACACCCGCCATGGGGTGTCAACATCATCATCTACTATGACTCGCACCACCGCTGATACATATCATCTGATCCTGGTGTATGTTGAGTATGGGAACATACATACCTGACTTGGATCGAAGCCCCAACCGCTGCACGGGTAGGCTGGGTGGACTCTCTTGGTTTCTGGAACATGTAGTGGCCACCGAGGATTTACCCACACCGATGAAACCCTGTAAGGAAGTCCTCCCTGTACTACCACCATTGAGAATACAGGTCATCCCCGCTTCTATGCTCGGCATGGAGGTCTGCCCCATGTTACCTTCAACCAAAATTAGGGTCCTCCACATGGTAGCGACACTCAGTAAGAAAGCCTCTGCCGTGCTCATTACATCGGGTATGGGGTCATTCCTCCTGCCACAAACTACCAATATGGAGATGTTATAAACCCGTTCAATCTCCAGTATGGGGGCCTTCCCCATGTCCTTACAACAGCTAGAGAAGGTCCCCCTTTCCTCAGTGATTATGGAAGTGAATGTCATCCTCACATCATTGGCACCCAGCATGGATGTACTACCCATGTTTGGCTCGAACAGTATGAGGACACTCTTCGTGTTGATGCTGGCATGGGAAACAAGCATGATGGACCTACCCGTTCTCCTACCAGCACCATTGGATTTTGTACCTGCTTCAGTATCTTTTGAGAAGATTCCCCCCCGCACATCATCCTGTGGACGTGGAGGTCCTCCTTGTGTTCCCTTTGATATTTTTCCAGGTTCACCTCACACCCTAGATCACTCTAGCAGAATCCCTCTCCTTTTCTACATCTTTTTATCCAAACGTACTCCTCATGCTTGAAATTTACCTTGTTTCGAGGAGCCATCATGGTGAAGGAAGGTGGGTTTTCGCCACCATAAAAATAATACCAGGAAGATTCAAATCGAGATTTAACTAATCTGCTTCTCAGATTCTGAGGTGGAATACGACACAGGGTTGGACCAGTTGCCTAGATCCTCCGTGTCAAGGGTCATGGTAGGAACAAGGTGAATTATTCTCATTCTTCCATAATGTGAGGTCCACCGGATTCCCGCTAACCTCCACTAGTATATAAAGGAAGATGAAAACATGGAAACTCCACAGGTTCCGGCCGTGAAATCGCCACCATCATCACCGGATGTAGTCTCTAACTTGACTAGAGATCATTTGAGGCGATTTTGGGGGCAGATGGTGGATTAGATATAGTGTCACTACTTCAATTTTACACTTTTAAAACTGTTCAAACCCATTTGTAAAGGCCTAGAGAAATTTTTTTATAGTATACCAACGGTTCACCAAACTATGGCCAAGTAAGCCATGTCAATAGGCCTATACCAATGGTGTTGTGAAAACCATTGGTATAAGTGTCAAAATAGAAGGTATACCAGAGATTTCTACAAACCTTTGGTATATGTGTGTTAAAGTATATCATATACCAACGGTTTGTAAAATAGTTTTTATATGTCTATTACACTTATACCAACGGCTTTAATCGTTGGTATAGAGGGGAAATGGAAATCCATAAGGCTATACCAATGGTTTTTTTATAACTATTGGTATAAACCTATACCAATGGTTATGACAAAACCGATGGTATAGTTATATTATTGATTCTATACCAAAGGTTTAAAATCGATGGTATACATTTTCTCAACTCCATAGCACCAGCAGGGCCCTCTACCCTCTCTATACCTACAACAACACAGCAACACAGCAACACACCTCCCCCTCTCTAGACCTGCAACAACACCGATACAAAATCCCCATCCAAAGTATTCAAAATTTAGAATTCATTCCAGAATTTAGAAATTTAGAAATTTAGAAATTCAAATGCAGTAACACCCATAAGATAAAATTCCTACATGTTATAGGAAATTCAATAACACCCATTAGTGTATTCCAATTTTATAATTCACTCCTCACTCAAACCACAACACCAACACACATAAGAGTATTCAAAATTTAGATTTCATTCCTCACTCAAACCACAACTCTTATACACAGAAGAGAAAAAACCTAAATGTTATAGGAAGAACATGGGATTTTTAGTCATGGTATTTGGTTGAGTTTCATAAAACCAACAGAATAACTTGGGTAGAGTGGACAAGGATCATGATACCCATAAGATAGACAATGGTAGTGGTCATGTTCTTAGACCTAGTATGAGTTCTAGGAAGTAGATGGGATATTTTTATTCATCTAATGATTATGTATCCATGTATAAATTCTTCCTAATGTGTTAGGGGGAAACATTGGACAACATCGACATTTGAGATGGGTTACCAGAATAGCCTACATGATTTTCATAGACTTTCAAATTAGAATAAGGGGGTGTGTGTCTAACTGTAATTTTCTCTCATGGGTGTGATGTGAGATGATTCCCTATCTTGGGTAGTGGGTATGAATATGCAATTAAGTCTTTGGTATTGGGTTCCCAAAGAGAATTTGGTTGGGTCTTAGAACCCACTGTTTGAGGATGGGATTGAGGTGGTCCATGGGGTTATGGTGTCACCATATGTATTCCTCACCATTAGGGTACTTTTATGAGGCTTTGAAACATATTTTTCATGAATCTATGTGTAGCCTTGTTGACCAATTTGTAATATGGTATGCTTGAGTGTTAATAGGTTTCATATGAAATCACTATATGATATTTATTTTTTGAATGTTATTGTATAGAATGTACGACCGGTGATTGGGAATTAGAACATGATTGTTGGTGCATGTTCGTGATGGGATGTCGAGACTCATACTTAATATATGAAAAATATAAAATCTAAGTTAAACCTTACTGATTTGGATTGTAAACTAAAAAATTGATTTACTTTAGATGTATATATAGGGAGGAAGGAGTGGGGGGATTTCTGGGGGGGGTAGGGGGCTGTCCGGGTGGTCTGTGGGGCTGTTTGGGGGTGGGAGGGGTGTCCTGGTGGTTCGGGGAGATGTTAGGGGGTGGGGGCTGTCTGGGGTTAGTGGGGGCTGTTCGGGTGGTGGGGGGCTATTCGGGGGGTAGGGGTCGTCTGGGGGGGGGGGCTGTCCATTGGGTGGGGGGGGGGCTGTCCGGAGTGGGGGTGTAATGACCTTCCAATTCTCACTGTCTTGAGAGCTCAATGAGTCATTAATTGGCATTAAGCAACATCCTCGAGGCGCCAAAGGATGGAAATTATTGTCGAATGGTTTCAAAACACTTGGGGACGATTTACCCTTTAAAAAGGAAACAACCAACAACAACGAAAACTAAATAAACATCTCCAAGAAACCACTATATGATGCATAATTTACACCCAATATAGTTCATCCATTTATTCTATATTAAACTTACCAAAGTGCAACAGAAGAAACCAACACTACAACGGGGTAAACAACGGAAAGACAACTGGAAAGACTCAAATACAACATGGACTCCAAGGATCCACAAGCTCCATGATCTAACATCACGAACCAGCCCAAGCATCATGATGTACTGCTATAAAAATGCTACACTTTACCTTTTCCAACATTTCGGTAAATGACATCTGCAAAAGAACCATGTGCCAAAGCAGGGGGTGAGTGAAGAAACTCAGTAGGTTTTCCCTGATTACTTCCCAAACCATGACTCTAGGATAAAACATGTTAGCGTATTTATATAAAACAATTTATATAAAACAATTCCAAAATAGTTCACAATATAACAAGTTCCATGTCAAAGCCATTTCCAACCAAAAACCATTTTCCAAAAAAGTCCATCTTTTTCAAGAAAATAAACCAAGAAAAGGTTCCAATCAAATTCACATTTACATTTTGGCACATTCATTCCATTTCAAAAATCCACACAACCAACCATTTCACATCCCATGAAAATCCAATATGCATGTATCGTTATGATTGTTCCATACTCATGAGCGGTCTCTCGTCGATATATCAAGTCATCACAATGTAATTATTCTCCATGTTCCATTAAACTTTTGGCACCGAGCACAAGGTCATATTTGAACCAAGCCTCGTTAATCCAATATGAGCACACAAACCACGTATGCCCAAAAACCACACAATTTCAACCATGCCAAAACCATTCCTATAAAACACCATTTTATTGAAAAACTTTTTCCCATAATCCATTTTATGAATCCAAAAATTCCATATTTTAAAATCACCATTTTAAAATAAAGAAACCAAACACTTTGCACAAACCATTCTATAAATTTCCATAATTTCATAAAAAACCCATAAATCATCGCTAAAGTGATTTATAACATGCTTTGCACAACAATTTCACAATTTTAAAACAAGAAATTTAGTCAATTTGAACGAAGCCTTCAGGTTCTGTGAAAGAGGAATCGAGAGTGAAGCCACCTACCTCAACAAAAAGGTTGAAACCAACCAATGGACGAAGAACGCCAAGAAAACAGGGTCAAACCCCAAAACCCTCCTTATGTCTCTTCTCCTAACACAACCAAGACAAAATCTTGTCATATTTGTCATCCACACCCTTAGATCTACCCATAACAGCCGTAGATATAAGAAAACGAGAGAAGAGGAGAAGTAGATCTAAGTAGATCTAAGAAATCGATGAAGAATGATCCCATACCTTAAGAATCCATCTTCGATTCCCAAAGAGAAGCCTTCGGATCGCCTTTTGAATGCTTGGGAGAGGTTCTCCAACCATCGAGGGAGAGTATTCCTGAGTTATGGCATCTTAGGAGGTTTAAACAAGGAAATTAATGGCAAAATGAATCCAATCCAAAATTTTAGGATCTATCATTAAGTTACCGCACGGTATGTCCGCACGGTTTAACAAACGGTGTGCGAACCGTGCGTTAGATCCTACATCAACCATCCATACTCACTCAGTTAGTCTGCACGGTTAGTCAAACCGTGCGCTAACCGTGCGGTAAATCCCTACTTGGAAGGGGAACTCCGTACGGCCTTCATGCACGGTTTGAACAAACTGTGCGCACATTGTGCAGTCATCATTATCCAAGGTGACAACCTAGCATGGCTTCTGCACGGTTTGGAAAACCGTGTGTAGCCTGTGCGTTACCACCTTTTTTCATTTAACACTTTAAAAGTTTTCAAACCTGTCCAACTACTTCCCAAATACTTTGTATACAAAAATAAAATAAAATAAGGGTTACATACTAGAAACTTTGGGTACTACATTCTCCCCACCATTGGTTATTCTGTCCTCAGAAAGTAGAAAACCAACGATTGCCCGAAAGTGTTCTGGCAACTGCTCTTTCATTTCATTCTCGCATTCCCATGTTTCTTTCTGAATCTGAACATGCTTCCATAAAACCCACACTAGACCAATGATTTTTCCTTGGAAGACTTTATCCTGCCTATCCACAATCTGCACCAGGATATGTAGAAACAAAGAATCCGACTCTAGGTCAACGTGATCCCATCTGATCACATGGTCAGGATCGGGTTGAAACTTCTTCAACTGAGATACATCAAACACATTATCCACTGCCCTAAACCGTGGAGGTAATGAAAACTTATATGACACCTCGCCAACCCATTCCAGTATCTCAAAAGGGCCAATATATCGAGGAGATAATTTTCCCTGCTTCCCAAAATGACGTTGTCCAAGCCTTGAAAAAATTCTGAAAAATATTTGATTAATCACCGCAAAAGACCTCGGTCTCCGGCGATGATCCGCATAAGATTTTTGAAGACTTTGAGCCATCTCCATCATCTTCCTAATTAACTAAATCTTCTCTATTTTTTCTTAGATATGGCTCAACCTGAATAGTGAAGTTTCACCAGTTTCCACTCAGCATAGTGGAGAACGACAAGGACGCCCATACAAAGCTTCAAAGGGATCCATGTGTATCGAGGCCTGATAACTGTTGTTATAATAGAACTCCACTAAAGGCACATGATATTCCCACGAGCCACCAAAATCCATTATAGAAGCCCATAACATGTCTTCCAATGTCTGTATCGTCCTTGCATATTTTTCATCCTTCTGAGGATGATACGTCATACTCATATTCAATTGATTTCTCAGGGTGTTCTGTAAGGATCTCCAGAAAGGAAATGTGATCCTGAGATCTCTATCTGACAACAGTGAAATTGGTATGCCATGTATCTTTACCACTTCTCGGATATCTATTTTTGAAATATCTTCCACCGTATGAGTTTCATGAATAGGGATGAAATGGGTCAGCTTTTTCAGACGATCCACTATCACCCAAATGGCATCATGTTTTTGGACCGTTCTTAGATGACCTGTAACAAAATCCATTGCTATCTGATCCCATTTCCACATTAGAATTGGTAGAGACTGCAACATAACCGCTGGACTCTGATGCCCTTCTTTAAATTATTGGCATGTTAAACACATTGAAACAAATTCAGGGAGCTTACGTTTCATGCCACTCCACCAAAATTGTTCCTTCAACGCCTTATACATCTTCTGTGTACCTGGATGTACAACCAATCTTGAATGGTGGTAAGAATTAAGGAGTTGTTCCTGAAAAACAAACAAACAACCATCCGATATCAAAACCGCAAAACTGAATTCCCATCCAACATCCATCCCTCAATGGTCTCTCCACCATTGAGTTTTGAACTCATCGCTAGACATTCCACATCGGAAGTCTGTGCCTCCTTTACCATATTAACCAAATTAGGAACAAGTGTAGCTGAAAAGAAAACAACAACATCACCTCAGTCTTCACATTCCACATGCATGTCGGCTAAGACCGACATCATCTGCTATTTTTTTGAAGCTTCTTTTCCCAACTGCGCATACGAATTCCTTCTCAATGCATTGGTTACCAAATTTCTCTTACCCGGTGTATAAATTAAGTCAAAATCGAACATTTGAAGATACTCCATCCATCTCCAATGCCTCAAATTCATATCCCGTTGTGAGAAAATATTCATCAAACTCATATGATCTGTAAACACAGTGAATTTCTCACCAAAGAGATAATGGCGCCAAGTATTTAATGCATGGACAACTGCAGCTAACACTAAATCATGTGTTGGGTAATTCTTCTCATGCACCCTCAACTTCCTTGAACTATAAGAAAAAAAATGGTCTCCTTGCACGAGAACACATCCCAAACCTATTGTTGAAGCATCACAATACACCACATAACCCTTTCCTGATTCAGGAAAGATCATGATGGGTGCTGATGTAAAGAGAAGTTTCAACTCTTGAAAAGATTTCTGACATTCCTTAATCCATTGAAATGAACTGTTTTTCTTTGTCAAAGCTATCATTGGTGACGCTAGTCGTGAGAATTCACGCAAAAAGTGTCGGTAATAACCAGCTAGACCAAGAAAACATTGTATTTCAAAGACATTCTTTGGCGGTTCCCATGAAAGAATATTTTCTATCTTTACTGGATCCAATGAAACACCATTCTCAGAAACGGCATGGCCTAGAAAACGTACCTCTTGTATCCAAAAGTCAAACTTTAATAATTTGGAATACAACTGATGGTCTCTCAATATTTCCAACACTATCGCCATGTGTTTCTCATGCTCGGCACTTGTTATTGAATACACCAATATGTCATCCACAAACACCACAACAAAAGAATCCAGATATTGCTGAAATATCCAATTCATCAATTCCATGAAGACTGTTGGTGCATTCATAAGACCAAAAGGCATGACTACATATTCGTAGTGGCCATATCTGCTTTTGAAGTATCCTTCAAAATATCCTCCTTCCAAACTCGCAACTGGTGATATACTGACCGTAAGTCAATTGTGGAGAACCACTGAGCCCCCCTCAATTGATCAAACAGGTTATCAATGTGTGGAAGTGTATATCTATTCTTTATCGTAACTTGGTTATGTTTACGATAATCCACACATAGCCACAAATTTCAATCTGCTTTCTTTACAAACAAAACTGGTGATGCCCACAGAGACTCGCTTGGCCGAATAAAACCTTTGCTTTTCTGATCCTCTAACTACACATTCAATTCCTTTAACTCCATTGGTGCCATCATATAATATGGAAGTGAGATAGGACTAGTCCCTGGAAGGAGATCAATCGTAAACGCAGCATCTCTTACAGGTGGTAACCCTGAGAATTTTTCGGGAAGCACATCAGGAAATTGATCCACAACTACTGGAAAACTATTATTCGCGATCTCATCCATCGATTCCAAGTTTAACACAGCCAACTGGTAAGAGATCGTTTCCACAACTTGTTCTAAAAAGCCCATTACACATGCCTTCACCACACTTTCTTCTCAAAAGATATGCTCGACGCCATCCTCAGTCGCAAAACTAACTGCTCAGCTATAACCGTCGATGTGATCCCTAAACTCTGTCAAACAATCCATACCAATGATTATTACATAGAAATCAATCACCAGCATAGAGAAATCCCATTTCATCTCAGCTCCATCAACAGTTATAGATCATGCTCTACACCTGAAGGCTCTACATTATCTTTCACCGAGAGGTGTTTGATGTTTTATCATAGAGGGTATTATTTAATCTTTTAGGATTAGCAAATCAGAAATACGAGAAGCAAGAAAATAATGTGATGCACTGGTATCAAACAACAGTTTCATGAGGATATAATTCAAAATAATCGTACCTCTCACCAAAGATGGTCCAGACTGGTCATCCACAATCACATGTTCCGCTCCATAGAATTTCTTTGTTGCTGCACTTTGCTCCTTATTTCCTTGTTGAGATTGCCCTGCCAGAGGAGTCACGGTATTCCTGGAATCACCCTAACTAGCTATGTTCTGTTAACGAGACTGATTTTATTGTCCTCACCAATTCGAAGCATAGGATTCTTGTGACGTCGGGGTACTGTCACGCGCACCTAACCACGGAGCACTGCAACAATATCACTGAAGATGCCCCATATTGTCGCAATTGTAAAATGATTTTGGTGGTGCTATACATTCTCGTTTCATGTGGTCAATCGAACCACATTGAAAACACCCATCTTTCATCATGGTTCGTGGAAGAAGATTCACTGATCCCACCATCTGATTGTGATTTTCACTCCCACCTTAAAAGTAGGTGTCCCTCTTGCACTTGTTCCAAGCATTAGAGTTCCCACCCATTCATGTGGGTATCATCATACTTCATCCTCCCATAACTCCTAATATATCTCTTTCCGCTACTGTATCTCTGTTTACCATCTCTATATAATCCTCAATATATAGAACAACTATCTTCGAACAAATATTTTATCTTAATACTAATTCAAAGATGCGTGCCTTCAGCGACGCACTTGCAGAAACTTCTGGTGCAAAGCGTACTAAATTCATGAATATAGCTGCATACTCCTTGATAGAAAGATTCTCCTCCTTTAGTAAGAAAAATTCATTTGTCTTCTAGATCTTGAACATGTGATGATAGAATTTTTTATTAAACAATTCCTCAAATTCCTCCCAGCCTAGGCCTTGATCCACCTTAGCCTGCACCACTAGATCCCACCAATGTCGTGCTAGATACTACACTATATACATCGCCAACATTATATTCCGCTCTACTGGTGGGCCGATGAAATCGAATATATGATTCATCCTGCTCAACCACACCTCCGCCTTCTCTGGTTCAGAATCACCCCAAAAGATTGGTGGATTCTGCTTCTGGAACTGGAGAGAATGGTCTACATGATTTGACTAATCCCTCCAATTCCCGGTGTCCACAGCCTTAAATTATTGAACGATACTCTGAAGCAGCTCTTGGTACACACATTGTTCAGGTGCAACAAAATTCTCCACAACTTCTTCCGTTTGGTTTCTATGACATCTAACAGGTTCCATTTTCTATACAAACAACTCACGTAGTCAGTCTCACTTCCTAGAAACTGAAGGCTTAACATTACAATCTCTATTACACCACTATCACAACATCGATATCCCACCATTTATAAAATATATCTTTTCATTCTTTTGAAAATAAAAAATTTTCAAAATACATCAACCATTATATTTTCAAAATCATTCATTTGATAAAGTCCTTAAAATTATCAGAAATCACGCTTTGCATCAAACCATAATCCATTTATCAAAATGATTTATGCAATCCTAGTGGGAACTCATTCCTCTATAATGCATGTCATGCACATCTCTTTGGCTAAACCCATGACAATGAGATTTCCAATATTCTAGAAGTGTATCCAAAACACTTATGTACCCAACACCCTGGTAACTTGAATTTCAGCATAAATGGTATAGCTACATCCTTTTATGTTATATATTTCATGTTCCGACAATCCTACTCCTGTCTAAGATGACCCCCCTAAGGAATAGACAAGAAGTAATTTCAACTCAAGACCAAGAACATCAATGACCACGTGTTAGGCGAGGACAGAACAAGCTGATACCATTTGTAATGACCCACCAATTCTCATCGTCTTGAGAACTCAACGAGTCATTACATGGCCTTAAGCGACATCCCCGAGGCTCCAAAGGCTGTAAATTAATGTCGAAGGGTTTCAAAACACATGGGGGACGATTTACCCTTGAAAAAGGAAACAACCAACAACAACGAAAAATAAATAAACATCTCCAAGATACCACTATATGTTGCATGATTTAAACCTGAGATAGTTCATCCATTTATTCCATATTAAACCAACCAAAGTGCAACAGTGGAAACCAACACTACAATGGGGTAAACAGTGGAAAGACAACCGGAAAGTCTCGAAAACAACAAGGACTCCAAGGCTCCAGAAGCTCTATGCTCCAACATCATGAACCAGACCAAGCATCACGAAGCAGTGCTATAAACATTTGACACTTTACCTTTAAGAACATCCTGGTAAATGGCATTTGCAAAAGCACCATGTGCCAAACCAGGGGTGAGTGATGAAACTCAGTAGATTTTCCCTGATGAATTCTCGACCCATGCCTCTAGGATAAAATGTGTTAGCACATTTATATAAAACAATTTATATAAAACAATTCAAAAACAGTTCACAATATAACAAGTTCCATGACAAAGCCATTTCCAACCAAAAAATATTTTCCAAATAAAAATATTTCTCAAGAAAAGAAACCAAGCAATACTTCCAATAAAATTCACATTTCCATTTTGGAACATTCTTTCCATTTCACAAATCCACACAACCAACCATTTCACAACCAGTGAAAATCCACTATGCATGCATCGTTATGACAGTTCCATACTCATGAGCGGTCTCTCATCGATCTACCAAGTCGTCACAAGGTAATTATTCCCCATGTTCCATTACACTTTTGGCACCGAGCACAAGGTCATATTTCAACCAAGCCTCGTAAATGCAATATGAACACACACACTAAGTATTCCAAAAAACCATAGCATTTCAACCATGCCAAAACCATTCCAATAAAAAACCCTTTTATTGAAAACCTCTTTCCTGTAAACCATTTTCCAAATCCAATAAAGCCATATTTTAAAATCGCAATGTATAAATCAAGAAACCAAACACTTTGCACAAACCATTCTTTTAATTTCCACAATTTCATCAAAACCCATAAATCATCACTAAAGAGATTTATAACATGCTTTGGACCACAATTTCCCAATTTAAAACCAAGCATTTTAGTCAATTTGAACTATGACTTCAAGTTCTATGATAGAGGAATCGAGTGTGAACCCACCTACCTCAACAAAAAGGGCGAAACCAACCAACGGATGAAGAACGCCAAGAACACTAGGTAAAACAACAAAAACCATCCTTAGGTCTCTTCTACTAACACAACCAAGACAAAATCATGTCATATTTGGCATACACACCCTTAGATATACCCATAATGGGCATAGATCTACGAATACGAGAGAAGAGGATATGTAGATCTAAATAGATCTAAGAAACCGATCGAGAATGATCACATACCTTAAGAATCCAGCTTCGATTCGCCAAGAGATGACTTCATATTTCCTCCGGAACGCTTGGGAGAGGTTCTCCAACCTTCAAGGGAGAGTAATCCCAAGTTAGGGGATCTTAGGACGTTTAAACAAGGTAATTAATGGCCAAACGAGTTAGATCCACAATTTTAGGATCTAACTTTAAGTGACCGTACGGTTAGTCTGCACGGTTTAAAAAACCACGCGTTAACCATGCGGAAAATCCCTACTTGGAAGGGGTGCTTGACACGGCCTTCATGAATGGTTTTCCCAAACCGTGCACACACCGTGTGGTCATCCCTGTCCAAGGTGACTACCCAGCACGGCTTCCGCACAGTTTGGCAAACCGTGCATAGCCCGTGTGTCACCACATTTTTTCCCTTTATCACATTAAAACATTTCAAACATGTCCAACCACTTCCCAAATGCTTTATATACATAAAAAGAATAAAATAAGGGTTACATACCAGAAACTGGGGGCACTATAGGGGGTATCCGGGGGGTGTGGGGGGATAACCGGGGGGAGGGGGGCTGTCCTGAGTGTGTTTTCGGCCACCTTGGTCACACGACACCTCTGATTGATTTTTCATCTGGCCTTCCATTTTACAGTTAACCCACTCTTTGTTTTCGGTCGATTTTATGGTATTTCAAGGTCGTTCGGCCGATTTTGACCACCCGACACACGCTTTTCAAGCACGCCAAACACCTAAAGAACGCATATTCTACAATTCCTTGCAAACCACACATCCGAATGACATGTCTCTATTTCTCACACCTCACATATATTAATAAGGGAGTTTTCGTGTGATTTCAAGTCATTCTGATATCGTTCGGTATGTATTTGACCATAAAACACATGTTTTGGTCATTTAAAACAGGTGGAGTGGGTTTTTGGCCACCGCGGTCAGACGACACATCCGATTGAAGTTAATTCTGCCCGACCATTTCACAATTCACCCACCCTTTGTTTTTGTCCGATTTAATGGCATTCTGAGGTCGTTCGGCTGGTTCTAACCACCCCACACATTCTTTTCAAGCACGCCCAACACCAAAAAAACACATATTCAGTCGTGCTGCGCAATGCAAGCATCTGAATGATGTGTCGTCTCCTCGTACACCTCACGAATGAAATTTAGGGTGTTTTGTTTGATTTCAAGTCATTTCAATGTCGTTTGGTATTCATTTGACCGTTAAATGCATGTTTTGGCCATTTACGACACACAGAGTTCACTTTCGGCCAAAACGGTGACACGACACCTCTGATTGACATGTTGTCTGGCTGAACATTTCACAGTTTACCCACCCTTTGTTTTTGTCTGATTTCATGGTATTCCAAGGTCTTTCTGCTGGTTTTGACCACCTCATGCACGATTTTCAAGTACGTCAAACACCTAAAACATACATATTCATTCATGCCATGAATACTGCACGTCCGAATGATGATTAATCTTTTCTTATACCAAAATAATAATAATTAGGGTGTTTTCATGTGATGTGAAGTTATTCTGATGTCGTTGGGTATGTATTTGATAGTAAAACACATGTTTTGGCCATTTACGACATGCAAAGTGCTTTTTCGTCCCACACAGTCACATGACACCTCTGATTGATGTGTTGTCTTGCTGACCATTTCTCAATTCACCCACCCTTTTTGGTCATTTGATTTCACGGCATTCTGAGATCTTTCGACCGGTTTTGACCACCCCACGCATGCTTTTCAAATGCGCCAACCAACTAAAAAACAGATATTCAGCCGTGGCACACACACCATGCATCCAAATTATGTGTCGTCTTCTCATACACCTCAGGAATAATAATTAGGGTGTTTTCGTGTAATTTTATGTCTTTATGAGGTCTTTCAGTATGCATTTGACCTTTAAAAACTTGTTGTGGCCATTTACGACACGCGTAGTGTGTTTTTGACAAAAACTGTCACACGACACCTTTGATTGATGTTTCGTATGCCCGTTCATTTCACAATTCACCCACCCTTTCTTGTCGTCCGAATTCATGGCATTCCGAGGGCGTTCGGCTTGTGTCGACCACCCCACGCACGCTTTTCAAGCGCGTCAAACACCAAAAAACACATATTCCATGTTACCGCACAAACCGCACGTCGGAATGAAGTGACGTCTCCTCATACACCTCAAGAATAATAATTATGGTGTTTTTGTGTGGTTTCAAGTCATTGCGATGTGGTTTGGTATGTATTTGACTGTAAAACACATGTTTTGGTCATTTAAGACATGCGGAGTGCATTTTCGGCCACTGCGGTCACATGACCTTCCGATTGATGTGCATTCTGCCCTACAATTTCACAATTAACCCACCCACTGTTGTCATCCAATTTCATGGAATCTTGAGGTTGTTCGACCGGTTTTGACCACCCCACGCACACTTTTGAAGCACGCCAAACTCCTAAAAAACCAATTGTGCCATGAAAATCACGTGTTCAAATGATGTTTCGTCTCCTTTTACACCTCAATAATAAAAATTAGGGTGTTTTTGTGTGATTTCAAGGCATTCTGATGTCGTTCGGTATGCATTTGACCATTAAGCACATTTTTTGGCCATTTACGACATGGGGAGTGCCTTTTCGGCCACCGCGGTCACAATACACCTAAGATTGACGTTCCATCTAACTGACCATTTCACAGTTCACCTACACTTTGTTTTCGTCCGATTTCATGGAATTTTGAGGTCGTCCGGTTAGTTTTGACCACCTCCCGCATGATTTTAAAGAGCTCCGAACACCTAAAAAACACATATTCCATCATGCCGCAAAAAACACAAGATTTAATGACATTTCATCTTTTCATACACCTAAAAAATAATAAATAGAGTGTTTTAGTGGGATTTCAAGTCATTCTGATGTCGTTGGGTATTTATTTGACCGTAAAACACATGTTTTGGCCATTTATGACACGCAAACTACATTTTCGGCCACCGCAGTCACACGACAACTCCAATTGATGTGCCGTTTGGAAGGCCATTTCGAAATTCAGACACCCTTTGTTTTCGTCTAATTTCATGGCATTCTGAGGTCATTAGGCCGATTTTGACCACCCCACACATGCCTTTCAAGTGCGCCACACACCTAAAAAACACATATTCAGCCTTGGCATGCAAATCACTCATCTGAATGACATTTTGTTTACTCGTATGCCTCCCAAATAATAATTGGGGTGTTTTTGTGTGATTTCAAGTCATTCTAATGTCGTCCAGTATGCATTTGACCGTTAAATGCATGTTTTGGTCATTTACAACACTCGAAGTGTGTTTTAGGCCACCACGGTCACACAAAACCCTTGATTGACGTGTCATATGACCTAAAATTTCACAGATCACCCACCCTTTCTTGTCATCTAATTTTATAGTATTCTGAGGTCATTCGGCTAATTTTGACCACCCCCCCCCCCCACACGCTTTTCAAGTGCACCAAACACATAAAAAACACATATTCAGTCGTGCAGCGCAAACTGCACGTCCGAATGACGTACCGTCCCCTCGTACACCTCACGAATAAAAATTAGTGTGTTTTTGTCTTATTTCAAATCATTCTGATGTCATTCGATATGCATTTGACTATTAAATGCATGTTTTGGCCATTTACGACACGTGAAGTGTGTTTTTGGCCACCGCGGTCACACGACACCATTGATTGACGTGTCATCTGGCTGACCATTTCACAGTTCACCCACCCATTGGTTTTTTCGGATTTCATCACATTCCATGTTCGTTTGGCTAGTTTCACCCACCCCACGCACGATTGTCATGCGCGCCAAACACCTAAAAAACACATATTCAACCGTGCCACACAAAACGAGTGTCTGAATGACATGTCATCTCTTCGTACACCACACGAATAATAATTAGATCATTTTCGTAAAGTATCTATCCTCATCATCATCCTCTTCATCATCCTCATGATCATCTTCGGCCCAATCCTCGCCCTCGACCAAATCCTCACCCACGACCCCATCCTCACCCCCGTCCTCGTCCTCATCCTCGCCCTCATCATATTATGCATACTCGTCATCAACATGAAATTAATCATCTCAACCGCCACTAGAATTGTCGCTTTATGCATTGTATAATGCACCCATCAACAACATATATGTCTGAAAAGTCGTGTTGGCCTCTAGTGGAAGTGATGAAGATAACGTTTTGAGCAGTTTCCTAAATTCTTTCTCCCTCGTTTGAACCTGTTCTTCCAACTCTGTGACCCCTTTTTCAGACTATCTTGCATGCTAATTGATCTATTCCAACTCCGTGGTACTATAATGGATACGTGGAGTGGACCAATACCTCTTTGAGACTATATTTTTACCAGGTCGGTAGCGTACTCGACTAGAGTACTCATCTTCCAAAACCTGATATAAATGATCGTGTGGACGTAAATTTTCAGGCTCCTGGGCATTAAGGTCTTAAAAAGCAGCCTATTAAAAATATTAATAGATTATTAAATTTTAAAATAGATATTAAACTTTGAAATAAACAAATTAAAACTTGAAATATTTTATTGAGTCGACTCATTAACTGCAATTCCATCTTTTTTTCCTTCTACTCGAGCAAAACAATTTTGCTCGAGGGATACATCCTTAAATATTTTATTTGTGCTTCTGTAATAACATTGAAACAATATAAATTGCAAGTATAATTATATATTAAATATTCAATAAATCACATAATTTATGTAGGAAATAGTAAAATGGGAAAGTCTGAAAGAAAAATTATAAACAACTATATCATACCAGCTACCTCTCATGATCTGACATTTTTGTGTGCCCCAAAGTGTGGAGGTATTGCTTTGAATCAATGATTTTTTTGTTTTTTTCATAATATTCCTAAATAATTTATAATAATAAATAATATAATATTAAGGAAAAATATGGAAACTGCCATTTAAATACCTCAAATGGGATTAATAAAATAAATTTGGCAGTCACCCAAATGGGTAATCATTTGGCGATATTTCTCTATCGGGCAGTCATCCATGATAGGTAATTCCTCCAACTTCGTTCCCACCATATCACACCAACCAACATATATCTCATGCTTATAAGCTCTCCAATTCTCACCTAGCACCATTAAACGTGTTGTTCGTGCACCTTCACCATTAGGGAAGTTAAACCGAAGTTGAAACCCAATAGATTAATTCATATAAATAAAAAATACTACATTAAATCCAATATATTTCCTACCCATATTTCTGCCCATGAAATATCCATGACTTCGTGTGGCAGATGTCTCTAATAGAGTGTACTGACCGGAATGATGTCGGAGTATTTGGCTAGTGTCCCCAAAACCCCCGACATTCCTTCCTAGATTTATTAATCAACTATCCATCATCATTGTATTCATCCATCAACTGTGTCTGGAGATTCCATACCACACGAAAGCGTGTACACCGCCTCCCCTGCCTCATATCAGTAGAAGAATATGTTATTAAAGAAAAAAATATCATTACACGTTATAATAAAAATAAATTTTGGTATAAAATTTTGATAGAGTTATATAAATATTCCTATGGTAGTCGGATCAATGGGAGTCACTGTATGTGTTAAAGCTAAAGTAATATCTTGAATAGGTGGAGGGTCCCTCATTGTACGCTCCTCAGCCACAAACTATGTTAGAGCATGAGTCTAAGAAGGTAGAAAAGAAAAGCTCAGTGATAATGAACTAGAAGGAAAAGATGATGGCATAGACGTTTGGCCAACTAGTAGTGTAAACATCATAGGTCTAAATATCTCGTGTGTCCCTAAAGACAAACTAGGATCAAAATGGGGTGATAAGGTACGTCTGTGGTAGGGGAATTGTCCAATCGGGTATGACAAATGGATCATCTTACTCTCGTAATACGAGCCGTCGTACCACCAGCATCAGTATCGTGACCACCAGATGATTGGCTAACTCTAACACCATCCTCTGTACTGAGAGAAATATCGGTCTCTTCATCGGATATCTCTTGTCTAGGGGATGGATCATAAAAAAAGTTTAACACATAATTAAAAACATGATATTATAAGTTATTGAAATATATATATTTGAAATGAAATACTCTTAATAGGGATGAGTGGAGGAACGCCCATCTATGTCATGCGATGATTATTTTCTGTCATCTTTTTCCACTTCCACTCTTTAATGGGTGTCATCTCCTACAATGAAAACCAATATTGAAGTAATTAGAAACAGATAACTAATGTGTAACCCAAAAAAATATAGAAAAACCATTCTGATAAAAAAACATAATAAACTAGAATATTTATAGTGGTTTGAAGGCAAGTACTTGGATACACACTATGAAAGATGTAGGTGAAACATGTGGTTGACAACAAGAATATATGATTCTATATATTTCCCACCACTACTTCGGGTTCACAATCAACTCTAACAATTGTGATATTGGAGTCATCATATGTAATAAATGGATTGCTTCCAATTGCAGTACGGATAATGTCGAATTTGTCATCACCATCATCAAAAACATGTTTGGGATTTAATTCAATAATTACACAAAATTTAGGATGATTATGATCTTTGACATAAAAAACTTGTTTCACAATTGATGCCAATAATATGGTTCATTGCTGTCAAGGTGCAAGTCATGTTAATAACTTGAAATCCACAATCATCAATAAAGGTTCCTTGCATCATCATTGAATCAAACCATTTAAATTTCATCATCGTGACTAGACCATGTGAGTAATAATCCAAAATTATTATTTTCTCCATGACTGCATAAAAAGGTACATTTTTAGAACGATGTCTAGTATTCGATGAACTAGCATAACAGTCTGTTGTGGCTGTTAGCATAACACCATAATGTTGTGTTCTCATATTTCTTTCTCGTTCATTGTTAATAAATTTTTATCTATTGATCACAAGTGATTTACAAGAACAAACCATGGTATTATGACCAAAATCCAAAGCTCTTATTTCCCCAGAAACAGAGTCTGCAGGAAATCTCAGCACCTGAAATATAAACAAATAGTAAACTAAATTAAATATTATTTTTATTTTGTTATATTGGAAATATTTTTACCTACAATTTCAACCATGAAGAAAACACTTTTCTATGAAAAGACTCTTTCCTTCTCAATGATAAAGAGCAATGCTTTCTATATATCAATTCTTAATGTTCCCTGTAGATAAAAATAATAATAGTTTTACAAATATTTAAAATTACAAGAGATAAGATAAGAGATACATGTATAATTTACATACTTGATATACTCATTAAAAAAATCACAATTGAACAACAGTGTGCGATGTACCATCTCTTTCTCTTCAAGGCTTAAATTCGTCAATGTATATGATCCTAGAATTACTTCTATCTAAGGAAGTGAAGGAAAACTAGGTTCAATTTTCTCATACTATTCTTCTTCATTTCTCATTAGTCTATTTATTCTTTTAGTAAGATCAAAAAAATACATTGAGTAAAAATCCATACATTCTTGAGCCAAGTAAACGTTCACAATATAACCTTCAAGATAATTTCTATTCCAAATATATGATTTCAATGTGTACATGTTTCATTCAGTTTGATACATCCAATGGAAAGAAAAGGGTCCTCCAAGAAGTATTTCGGTCAGAAGATGTATAGTCAAATGCAACATACATGTAAAAATAATGGAGGGAATATTTTCTCTATCTCACAAAAAATTAATGGTGTCTCTACCAACAGTTTTTTCAAGAAGGATTTAGACAACTTCTTAGTACAATGATCCCTAAAAAAATATCAATACCGAATAACTAAGACTGTAACCTTATTGGACAAGAGATAAAGAATTTCTATTTGAACCAACTCATGCAAATTGATGTGATAATCATGATTCCCAAAAGATTTCCACTTCAACTCTTTTCTATTGACCCGTATTGATATATTGCATGAATATCCATCAAGAAAATTAATAGTCTCTATCACTTCTAGAAATTGATTTTTTTCAGCAGGTGTCATCACATAAGAAGCACATGAAACTTGCCATTTATTTTCACTAATACAGACAAGATGCAATTCTGGTCTGATCCCCCAATCTACCAAGTCACACCGAGATCAAAAATCATCATTTGTATTCGCTTTTACATTTAAAAGAATCTAAACAATCATTTCACATATATACTTTTCAATGTGAATTACGTCTATGAAATGACGTAACAAGATGGTTGACCAGCATGACAACTCAAATAATATAATCTATTTCTTCTTATTGTTACAGGTATCATTGGAATCATTTTTACTCTTTCTAGATTTCATTAATCTCTTCCCAGAGGAATAACTGAAATCTTTCAATTCATTAAGCACATTAATTCCAGACATACATTGATGTGGATCATCAGTCTCCATGGTGTTGTCAAATCGTAGAAGATTGTATCTATATGGATGGTTTATTGGCACAAATCATAGATGTCCCATAAAACTAAAACTACGATGATATTTCAGTCTTCTCAATCGATTATTCTTCATACAAAAAGGACATGAAAATTTTCATTTTGTGCTCCATCCAGACATCATTGCATAAGAAGAAAAATCATTGATCGTCCACATAAGTGCAGCACGCATATGAAATACATCTTTCAAACATTCATCATATGTGGGAACACTCACATCCCAAAGAAGTTTCAACACTTTTATTAAAGGTTTCATGTATAAATCTATATCATTGTCAGGATCAGAAGGTCCAGATATCAGTTAACTCAATAAACTATAAGGATTTTTCATACACAAACATGGGGGAAGGTTATAAATGTGTATGAAAACTAGCCATGTGTTGTGAGAAGTAAGAATCTACCCAAATAGATTAAAAACATCACATTAAAGACCCAATCTCACATTACACACATAGGCTGCATGTTCAGGATATTGAGCATCAAATCGATATCATGAAAATCCATCTGCAAGGTGAAGTAACTCTTCATTATTCATTTTCCTCTCGGTGTCATTCCATCGAATGTTTACTGATATTTCATCAGATATTAAATTGTTCTGTAATCTGGGGATCAATGGAAAATTCCACATTACGTTTTGTGGCACATGAGATGGTGTTTCATCATCATTTGGCTTCCATCAGGAGGATCCACATTTGATACAATCATTTATATTAGATTTTTCCGGCCAAAATATACTGAAATCATTTGGGAAAGAATTAATTTTTTGAGAATCCAAGGTCTTCAACTAACTTCCATGCCATATAGTGGTTTGAGGGAATATCTGCATCATCTTGGAGTAAGTCCTTCACGAAGTTAAGAATGTAATTGGTTTTAGTATTTGAAATCCCATACATAGTTTTCCTATGAAACAATCAGATTAAGAATTCCAACTTTTTCATTTTACGACATTGCAGATATACAGGAGTCATCATAGCATTATTAAATTTTTTCGCCCTATCAACATCATCATTTTCATTGGACGCATCATGTGTGATTGTAACGAAATCTTGTTGGTTGGACATCCATTCCTTCTTCTGATGTTGAATAAATGGAAACTAATCAAATATCAAACTCTCCAATTCAGTCCTATCATTTGGATCATCAACATTTTGAGATTCCATTTTCTCTATATTGTGATACCACACATAATAGTCTGTTTGGAAACCATATTTGGTTATATGATAGATAACTGCTTCATGATGCAATAAAGGTCTTCCCACATAATTAGAACATGGGCAGTGTATGCGACCACTATTTAAGGCCTTGTCAAATTTAAAATCAAAAAATCTTTTCAAATTATTTTGAAAATCGGTTTAAATCCAATCAGTTTCATACAACAAACTTCTATCCATTCTGTAAAAAAATTACAATAATTTATTTCAAAGAAATTCAATAATAATGAAGTTCAATCAAAAAAATATTTAGGTAAATGAAAATTGTTTACTTTATATAAAAGAATAACTGACACATTACTCTATATGAGAATCATATTATGATACACAACGATATACAGTGTATATAAGAAAATAAGATACATGGTTTCTAATGCATATATTCAAGGATTCCCCAGTAAGATATTGGATGTTGATCAAGGAATACATAATCCATAAGGGTCTTGTTTGGAGTACATGAGTTTTATACTTTACCTTCTTCAGGGAGATCAAGATGATGTGTAGGATGATGATCACATCAAAATTAGTTATGGACTCATCAAGTTTCACCTTAATAATGGATTAAAGGATCCTAGGTTTGGGGACATATATCATAGGTTGGTAGGGTGTATTCATTGAATCATGTCCCAATTGATTTTGGAGATGGACCTTCAACAGTTATAGGTATGGATTTGATTAGAAACACCTATAAAAAGGTTATCCAGGAATTCCGACATCCCAAACCATGATGCCACTCATAAGAGACTCGAAATCAGATTTCCACATGGCCTCATGAAAATAAACCAAAATTCCAAATGATATTGACAAATAGTGAGAGACTTTGCTGTGTCTGGGGGAGTCGATTCCCTCATTACCTAACCTGCACAATTTTAATATTATCAATTTAAAAGTGGAAGAAATATAACAGTGGTAAAATATTGGAAATGGATAAAAATAACCAAATCAGTAAAACCAACTAATAACAAAATCATCAACCAAATGATGGTAATGTATGTCATGTATCAAGAAGAAAAACATAGTTACAACTAGTAGGAAGTAGTACAATACAAGAGGCTCAACAAAATCTAAAATTCGACCTAGCTTCTTGAGAGACAACCCAAACATCTGCTACATGCTCCATCCTATGTCATGTGAGTAGCCATGCATCTATAAAATGGTGATTCTCTTTATCTAAAAATATAATCATGTAGTTTATCTGAGTACTCAATGGCTTCTCGAACAATATGTGAGATACGATTCATGTAGGTGACCAACTAGTCGTCTATAACTATCCAGTATATTTATATAACATTTTAATATAATGATATGATAAATTCAAGAGGAAACTATGAATCTAAAAGGGTATTATATGGTTCCGGAGAAAAAATCTAAAAGTGAATTATATGTTAAATAAAAACATAAAAAAACCGATACACATCAAAATCAAAACATAAAACTGAAATATTAGATAGATAACAAGAAAAATATGGTACCTCATAAGAAAATATCTAATTTGGGATGGTTCGAATGATGATTCAGTAGCATGGATGGGGGAAGCCGAGATTCAAACCGTTTAGATGAATGAATCAAGATTAATATGAGAGAGGTGATGTCCGAATGGGGGAGAGGTGCTCTAATCGTGGGGGAGAGGCACCGTCCAAATGAGGGAGAGGTGTTGGATTAGGGGGATATGTGAATTAAGGTTCTCTCTGAATGGGGGAGAGGATAAGGGTCGCGCCGGGATATTGGGGAAAACCTTTACCAACGGTTTTCAAGAACCGTTGGTAAAGGGTGGTATTTGGCAAGTTTTACAAATAGTTTAACAAACCTATTGGTAAAACTCTTATATGCCAATGGTTTAAGAAAACTGTTGGAATATAAGTGTTGGAAAAAACACTTATTCCACTAGTGTGTGGTCCATCATTAGTATTTGTAGTCCCTATTCCTGAAATGGCGGTTTTCTGCCCGTCTTACCACAATGTGGTGACCATGTCACTACACACATTGGAGGATAGCCTGAGATGTGGCGGTTTGTCAGCAGTCTCATTGTATTCTCCACCAACCAGTCTTCTATCTTAGTGGTACACATCAATATCACTACAAGTTCCCCAACCTCCTTAAGTTGATGAGTGGGGAAATGAAATCCCAGACCCCAAGTCTGGATGACGGAGCTTGTGGGACATTCTCATAGCAGTCCATTTCCTGGAGTTGTTTTTGCCGGTTGCAGCACCAAATTTCTGTCCGCAAGAATCACGCACCAAGTTGGAGGTTGGTTGCTTTCTACAAACCCTCTGGGTGACTAATTTTTTCCAGCATCATCGATAAGTGTCCAACCCCAAGATTCAGGCACACATTGAGGACATTGGCCGACAATGTTGTTTGGTTGACCTGGACCCACACCCCATGGCGCAGCACCCTAAATCACCAGGTCGCCATAGGAACTTACAACAATGATGTGACAAGAGCTTTGAAGTTCTCTTCAAGATAATTAAGGAGGATTATCCCAATGTCCAAATCCTTTGTTGGCAGGAAATACATGGACCTTTATTTAGTCTCTATCCATCGTTTTCCCTATTTTTCGTGTGACAGAGAAGATATGCCTCTGGTCTGGGTCATGGTTAACATGGACAACCCATCAGGGGAAGAGAACGACATGGAGATTCTCAGAGAGAACGTGACCACAATGGACTATCACAGTTTTTGGATCTATAGGGAAGGATTAATTATCAATAGAGAAATCTACAGGGTATTCCAGTTCCTACCAAGTCATTAACCAATGGCCAAAATCTAAATAATGGCAAAGAGCACCTCAGAGATTTTAAACCCCCAGAACCAACTAGATTAATCTAGAATGTAGAAGAAGATCCTGAAAAAGTCACGCTACATCAGAATCATTCAAAACACAATATGATTGTCGACATCCTTCTCGTTGAATGCACTGTGGAGCGACAACTAGACTACGGTGATCCTATGCCAGGTCAACAGGTCCAGGCCCAACTTGTTTTTGTCGAATTTCATCCTGGCAACCCTAATCTCCATTCCCCCATATAGAGGGCCCAAGCCAGAGCATATGGAAAGAGAGAATGTTATGTATCGCCAAATCCTCCTAAGATCCATAACAAACCTCAGGACCCATCCCAGGTTCCCTCAGCTACAGCACATGTTGTTCCACCAGCTGCTCTATTGGTCGTTGGGCCTTTATATCTTGTTGATGAACCTGCCAAGACACTAGTGGTTTGGGAACCCCAATAAGGCAATAATCTTGGGCCAGAAGATCTAATGGAATTACTAATTTCCCACCTTGAGGCATTCGAAACAAGATAGGTGAAAATCCTGCCTGATGGAAAGCCATATCCAGCATGGGTGGATGATCTTCCAGCACCCCCATGATTCCAAAATCCAATGTTTTCGACCATAAACGGGATAGGTGATCCACTGCAGCATCTGGCCAATTTCATTTCCAGTTGTGGGCCCATGTTGGGAACTCCAACGCAGTGGGAGGCTACCAAACTATGATGCATTGTACAGACATTGGAAGGGCCTACGTTTGTCTAGTACAACTAGCTACCCATCAGATCAGTAGCTGGATGGGAAGATCTTCGTAGGAAATTTAAATACTAGTTGAGTTCCACCACTCAAAAGATGAGTAGCTGACCTTTTCAAATGCAAGTAGAGGCCTGATGAGGGTGTTGCAGACTTTGTCACCCAGTGGAAAGGGCTTACATACTCCCTCAACATTCCACTGACTCAGGAGTATCTTTTGATGATGTGCATAGGGAATGAAAAGATAGAACTAGTACCCCCTTTGGTCACATAGAACTACCTTGAGGGATTCAATGACTTCTCTGATAATGCCCAGTTCACAGAAGAGGCCTTGAAATAGGCTAGCCAGGCATGCCTGTTGCCTACTACAAACCTACGAGAAGGGCCATCGGGGCTGAGCCTACCGCAGTGGCCCAAATAGAGGCTCCCAGGAAGCTAGAGTTTTTACCAGTTGAGCCACCTCCATAGCCTCATAGGGGCCAACCACCTCAGGTTTAGCCTCTGGCCCAACAACGCATACCTCAAAATCGGCAGGCGCCTCCGCGAAACGCCCCACCACTGCCTATGTGAGATAATGAGGTCCCACCTCCTCGACATGCTCCTCCAGCCCCTCATGAGGACCTGGATTCTAGAACCCCCATCCCGTATAGGGGGAAAAACATACTTATTTAATGAGGCTCATGTCCCTGGTTATTTTTGAGGTTCCTTGGAGAACGGGATTTCCCGTCTTCCTGAATTCAGGAGGCCAGAAGATGTGAACCTCGTCGATCACCCTAATTATTACCCCTATCACCAGATCCTATGGAACACCCTCAATCAATGCTATGTTTTTAAAGACTATATTCAAGACCAGGTGGATAAAAACATAGTCCAGTTTTTCCTAGCTCCGACATTGGTGGCATGTGTCTTCATGAAGCCATACCGAAGAATTGACAGTGCCGATGAGTGTCATCAAGTTTCAAACCGCGAGTTGCTAAAGTATCACGATTGGATGACTAGTAAGATGGTCTCTCATGACCATGGTTTTATCTGTGCATGCCTAAAATAATCCTAACCTTCAAAAGACATCTTTACATCCTCTTCTAGTACTTCTATGTCAGTCGGTCAACCATAATCTTCCTAGAAGAGAAAACACTAGCGACACAAGGGAAAACAATGTCCCCTACCAATGTCATCATCATCCCAAACTCTCGGTTTCTTTATTCCCCAATAGATAAATATTCCTCCCAGAATCAATCTAGTAGTTGATTAATCGTAGAGTGACAGTAAAGGGTATGTCTCGGTTAATATCGTAGAGCTGGTAAACTACTACATAATTCCTGATGATTAAGAGTGTCGTTCAGATCCTCCTAATGTCCCTAGTCATTGTCATCATCGACGAAGCCGTGAAAATATGGGTGATAGGAGTGCCTCAAAAAGTACGGCCATCCAGGCTATGCATGATACCAAAACCAGGAAGTAGGCCTAGCGTAGTTCTCAACACAGGCAGCTTCCTCATATAGTGTCATCATGTCCTCCTTCGACACTGTTTGTGTTGCAAGATCTAGAAGATTCATCCCAACCGCATCATGATCAGAAATATATCCCTCATCCAGTAGTCATCCCTCTTCTTGTAGTCACTCCACATGTTGAGAATAATGAGAAGTAGGATATTCCTAGAGCCAGTCAGCCACCGGTCCAGCCAGTACATCCCTCCATACCTCCTGTTACAGAGCGACTCCAGTAACTAGATGCTCATGTCTGGAACGAAAGTATGATATCTTCAAGCATCTCACCAGAATTCCAGAAAATATCACTATCCTTAAGGACCATCTCATGACATCAAATATTCACGAGCCCCCCACCAAGGCTTTAAGAAGCCCCCTCAAGTTTGACAGGATGGTATCAGCCGAAGAAGCCTCCCATGCTGAGGTGATCGATCATGCTGAGTGAGAGACCATCATCTCATTATCTGGATAATATGTGGGCTCTCCCATATAGGAGAACATTCTCCCATTGTACATCACCAGCTAGTGTAATGGCATGGAGGTCTGCTGCTGCCTTGTCGATACAAGCTCTGAGATCAACCTATTCCTGACTCAGACACAATGAAAACTAGGTTTGTACGAAGATGTTCTGAGTCACTCTGACCTAAAAATCGGAGGTTATGATTGGATGTAAAAGGCACTGGTCGGAATGACCCACCCGAAGACCCAGTTTAGTGGACTGGTAGCCAATACAGATTTCATGGTATTACCCAGGACAACGACTACATTGCATTTATGTGTAGACCATGGCTGGACCTACATGCGGCAGTCCCTTCATCGTACCACCAATGCCTTAACTACTCCATCAAAGGTCGAGTGTGTGTGCTCTAAGGTGATGCATATCCCTTGGATTCCTAGGATTCCCACAATCTAGAGGCCAACATATGGCATCCCGCAAATTTGTTACATTACATTTTACATACATGCGATCTTAAAGGTCTAGTGTCTTGGAAATCAGGAATAATAAAATTTGAATACAGCCTAAAACATTCTTCTAAAACACTTGTAAGGATTCATCCTATGTTCCTCCTAAGTACAATTACTGAATATCATAACCTAGAGACATACATCAAAATAAAGAGTGAGAAAAAGGCTTAGTAAAGAGAAATAGTTGACATATGATCTTGATCAATATTAATAAGAACATTATAAAAGTCATAAAGGCATTATAAATGAAAGAATATGAATTTCATAAAAAAAAAGAACACAAATCAGAACATGAATATGTGGATACAACATTTTATTTAGACATTAATGAACATGTTACCAAGGTTTAACATCGAGGTGTCATAAAAATTACTAAGGTTATTCACCAAGGTATCGTGAAACATGTCATCTCTATAGATTAATTGTTTACCAATGCAATAGATCGCTATCATGGATTACCCTTAATATGTCGTAATTTCATGTGAGATACATATATCATAATCAAACATTTCAGAAATAACCCATATAGAATAAAAGAAATGGGATTCATTTCAAAATTGTAACGTTTTAAGAGTGCTTAAAAATAAGAACATTATATCATTTATAACCAATGGAAGGGAGTGAGGGTTATAGGTATGTCAATTCCAGAATCAAATATATCATATTTATATGTTTATGAACACCTATAGAAATGAAATTGGTCAGGGTATTCACATAAATAAAACAATATAATTTTTAGAGAGAAAGAGATAGAAATTTTGAGATGAAATTTCTACAGCATAACCGCTACATAATATGGTTATAGAAAACATTGAAAAGAGAATGGTCAAGGGTCAAACACTCATAAATAATTCATAATAAATTATAAACTCAGAATAAATTAGTGATAAGAACAAGTTATGTAAATTTGAATGACATGCCACATGGAAAAGAAACATTAAAAAAAGAGAAGATGTGATTCCTTTTACGAAAAATTCGCCAGACTAACGACGTCACATAATAATTCAAAAAAAAATATTGATGATAGCGGAAAGGGTATATCAACAATTAAACGTGAAATTCAAAATATAGATAACATATAAGAACATAGAGTCAACATAAAGTGATGGAAATTAGAAAACACAACATGAAGGATGTCATGACTTAAAAGTGGAGGGTTGAAGGATCCCTTACCTTGAAGAGTAACTTCAAAAGCCTGAAGGTCGGGAACTTGAGAGGCTTGAGGAAACCTTGGGAGGACTCTTTAGGAGTTAAGGAGCCAGAAAATCGTTGAGGATGATTTTGGAATGAAATGAATGATGTAAATGGCTTCTTATTTATAGGTAAAGTGAGTGAATAGATTATTAATTTCCAAGGGACACCTCATCGGTGTAATTTTCAAAACCATGGCCTTTACCATGGTATTTTCCCATGGTATTGGCCACTTGGGAAACCAAATAGCATATATCACTATTCATAAGTCTATCAGAAAGGTTACATCATTATTATATAGTTAATTATGTCATTATACACCTGAAACTCCAAACTGCATTTTTATTATTCACCGAAAATTCAACTGTTTCTGAAAAAAAACCCAAAAATTCACCAAAACCTAATGTGGATGCTCTAAAATCAGAAATGAAATCAATTTCAGGAAAATAATTTTCTAAATATTTTCAATTTAATTTTTAAATAAAATCATTATTTATCCAAAAATACAACTTTAAAACAATAACTCATTTTTAACACCATATAAAAATAATCAGGGTCCCATAAAATTATCGTATAACCATAGGAAAATAAAATAACAATTTTGATTATAATTTATGAAGATAAATTTCCATTTTAAATTATTAAATTAAATATAATGTTGCAAATAAAATATTTATGGCATTCAAAAATACCAAAATATAAAATATGATCGTTTTTTCACTTTTAAGATGTCTAAATTGTATTTATACATTCATGGGTGATGTTTCTTTTTTTGGGTCAATTTAAAATTCATTACTATTCATATTGGTTTGTTACTATTCCTACTTTACTATTCACTAAAAACCATGTTGATCTTATTAGACTCTATATTTAATACTGAACACAACTGTAAAAGACCATTTTTTAAAATCATTACATATTATTAATTAATTAATGAATACAAAAATATTTGAAAATACCTTTTTTCTTAAATTCATCAATAATACACATCCTATATTTATCAGGATATTTAAAATTCACAATCTTTTCCATAAGAATAAGTAACAATTTTATTTATATAAGAGGATTACACAATTCAGCAAAGGTCTCGTTACATATGCCCATATAACACCAACATTGGACCTAAGTGTAAGGTGTGATAAGGTGATATAATCTTGGGGTGGCTTGGAAAACATTGCCTGAGTGGTGATTTCATTCAGCTTGAACTTCTCCCATAGGCAATTCTATTCAAGATTCATACGTTGAAGTTCATCTTGGGCTTGGTAAAAAGAAAATCCTAGCGGTGATTCCTCCTTCCCAAAATCTGATAGATGGGATTTATATGGATCGAGTCTACTTGATGAGGCCATTCAATGTTCGTTCTCTATTAATTATCCAGGATAACCATATTTATAAAAACACTACGTTAAGATTATAGTTTCCAACAGTCATATTGACCAACGATCATATAACAGTAAAATCCCAAAGTCCTCATTTTAATTATACCCACTTCATTAATTAAAGGATATAGTTTTGTTGAGTATAAAATAATGTAACACAAACAAATATAATTGAAATGCTCGGGTTGTTACATTCTTCCCCCCTTAAGAAATTATGTCCCTAATATTTTATCTCATATCCTCTTATGGGAAAAGGTGTGGGTACTTCTGTCTCATTGACTCCTCCAGTTCCCTCATGGATTCGTCACATTTTTTGTTCCTCCACAGCACCCTAACAAGGTGGGTAGTCTTGGTGCATAGAACCTTGTCTCTATGATCAAAGATCTCCACCAGCTGCTCCTCATAAGAGAGGAAATGTTCCAGCTGTACCACATTTGGATTTAGTACACGTGAAGGGTCAGTTATGTACTTCCTCAAGAGGGATACATGGAAGACATCATGAACATGTGCTATATTTGGAGGAAGTGCAAGCCGATAGGCCACTGCTCCCACAAAATCAAGGATTTCATAGGGGCTAATATACCTAGGGATGAGCTTCTATTTCTTCCAAAACCTCATGAAACTCTTCCAATGTGAAATCCAATGTATTTCTTTGTCACCAGTATCAAACTCCAAGTCCCTTTGATAGTTGTCGGCATATCCCTTTTTCCGACTCTGAGTACCCTTAATGCGTTGTTGGATGACATGGAATTTTTCTCTCATCTCTTGCACATGATCAGGCCCAAGAAGCTTTCTCTCACCAGATTCATCCCAACAAGTACAAGTTCTACATCGTTTCCTATATAGAGCTTCATATGGTGCCATTTGAATGCTCAAGTGGAAGCTTTTTTTGTAAGAGAACTCAACTAAAGATGGATTTTGATCCCATCAACCATTAAACTCCGTTGAGAATGTTCTCAGCATGTCCTCGAGTGTTTGAATAGTTCTTTCAGATTGGCCATTAGTTTGGGGATGATAGGCCATACTAAACTTCAATTCAGTGCCCAGAGCATGTTCAAGACTTCTCTAGAATTTTGATGTGAACCATGGATCACAATCAGATACGATTGAAAGTGGAAATCCATGCAACCTTACCACCTCCTTCATGTAAATCATGGAAAGTTGTTCAAGAGGGAAATCTTCTCGAATGGAGATAAAATTGGAAGTCTTGGTGAGATTGTCCACAAAAACCCATATCACATTATTTTCATTGGAATTTATCGGGAGACCAGGGACAAAGACCATAGTTATATTGTCCCACATCCATGCTAGTATGTGTAGTTGTTGGAATACCCCTTTAGGATTTTGTCTCTATTCTTTCACTTGCTGACATACTAGGCACCTTGAAGTGTAGTCAGCAATATCTCTTTTCAGGTTATCCAACCAATAATGATCACGATGGTCCTTATACATTTTCATGCAACCAAGATATATAAAGAATGTAGTGATATGAGCTTCATCCATCAACTCCTACTATATTTACAGAATAGATATAACAAATAGTCTTGTATGAAATTTCAGAACACCTTCTTGATCAGTATTGAACTCGGGAAACTTCCCCTCCTTCATAGCCTCAAACTTCTTCGGTAATAATGGACCTTATTTCCAAGCATTCTTTATCATCTCTATTAGTGACGGTTGAGATATTATTTTGGTTATGATTGATGATATCCCTTCCTTTATAATTCTCATGTCCTGTTTTACTTGGTCATTGGTCAAAGGATCTCTTTCAATCCTCGTAATGGATTGAACAACTAGGACTTTCCTAATTAACATATCAGCGACTTTGTTAGCTCATTCAGGATGATAATGAATTGATCAATCATAGTCTTTGTGGAGTTCCAACCATCTCTTTGTCTCGTGTTTAATTCCTTTTGTGTGAAAATATACTTCAAATGTTGATGGTCTGTGTATATATCATATTTCTCCCCATAAATATAGTGCCTCCATATCTTCATAGCAAAAATGACTGTCACCAGCTCTCGATCATGCGTAGGATAGTTCTACTCATGAGTCTTCAACTGTCGAGATGCATAAGCAATGACCATGTCATTTTGAATGACGACGCACCCAATCCCTTTTAGAGATGCATCACTAAAAATAATGAATCCTTCTCCACTTGAGGGAAGAGTTAACACAGGGGAAGTAACCAATATCTTCATCATCTCTTGGAAACTTTCCTCACACTCCTTTGTCTAGATGAACTTCACCCCTTTTGAGTTAACTTGGTTAATGGATTATAAATTCATGAAATGTTTTTCACAAACATCCTATAATATCCCGCTAATAAAAGGAAACTACGAATCTAATTTATTATTGTAGGATGTGGCCACTCCTCCACACTTTTTGTCTTTGTAGGGTCAACTGTGATTCCTTCATTGATAACAATGTTCCCCAAGAAAGCAACTTGTTGTAACCAGAATTAACATTTACTAAACTTTCCAAAGATCCTCTCCTTCTGCAGTGTTTAAAAAATAACCCTCATATGATCTTAATTTTCCTCAAAACATTTTGAATATATCAAAATATCATCAATAAAAACAACCACAATGTTATCTAGGTAGTCCTCAAAGACTCTATTAATCAAATCCATAAAAATGGAAGGTCCATTAGTCAGTCTGAAAGGCATAACATCAAACTCATAATTCCCATATCTTGACTAGAAGGAATTTTTTGGTATATCTTCTTTCTTCACCCTCAATTGATGATAACTAGATCGAAGATCAATCATAGAGAAGAATTAAACCCCATGAAGTTGGTTAAATAAGTCATTAATTCATGGAAGAGGGTATTTGTTCTCTATTGTGATTGCATTCAGTTATCTATAATCAATGCATAGCTACATCGATCCATCCTTATTCTTCACAAAGAGAACAGGTGCTCCCCAAGGAGACACACATGGGCGGATAAACCCCTTCTCGAAATGATCTTGGAGTTGTTTCTTTAATTCCTCCAGATCCACATTTTCTATCCAATATGTGGTCTTTGATATTGGATGAGATCTAGGTATGAGTTCATTATAGGACTCTACCTCTATTTCAGGGGGAGGTCTAGACAACTCCTCATGATATACGTCAATGTATTCCGGGATAATGGGTACATTTTCTATCCTCAAACTCTCATTTCCTTCTTCGTCTTCACAGATCAATTCAATAAAAAAGGATATAAGAGTTTATTCTAGAGAAAGATCATGTTGATATATATCTCCTTGGAAGATAAATGTATGTTTTCCATTCCAGACTACTGAGATGTATTTACTTCTGCATTTGATCATAGATTATACTTTGAGAGCCTGTCCATCCCTAGTATAATGTTCAATTCCAGAATGGAAATTACTACTATATTGGTGATAACATTGTACTCACCAAAGTAAATACTAGTGTTTCTAAACGCTGATGATTCTTGGATAATCGCACCAAGAGTATTGACTGATAACTCTACTTTTAGCAAGTCGGGTGTTGATTATATATTTTTGGCAAACATGGAGGAATTAAAGGAATGTGTAGAACCAGAATCAAACATAGTACTTGCTAGCTTTGAGATAATAACAAGAGTACCTACTACCACATCATTTGAAGCTTCAACTTCAGCTGTCGTGATAGTAAAAGCACAACCTTGCTCCCTTGGCCTTTGCTGAGGCTGATGGTGGTTCCCCTCAACTACCGTCAGATTTGGATAGTTATTGGAAAAGTGTCCAAGATGAACACAAATAAATCACTGGACATTAGGTAGGGCTTTCACCATATTCCCCTTATCGTTTATGTTTTTATGTAAAGGTTTCACATCACTATGAAAATTCCTCACAATATGGCCATCTCTTCAACACTTATAGCATATCCCGCTTCCGAGTAGGCATTTCGCCGAATGCTTCTTCCCACATTTATTACATGTGGGACACTTCACTTTCATTCCTCCTCTTCCTTAATCAAAGGTCCTCCCTAAGCTAGGCTCCATCGATCTCTTTTTGTCATTAGATTTATGAGACCACTGCATCTCACTAAACTCCAGTTCGACTTTCATCGCACTTCACACAATCTCCTCATAACTGTCATAATCTCGATTGGATAGATTCTTCCATAGACGAGGTCTCAGTCCACTGAAGAATGTATCATCCTTACCATTTGGATCCATGAAAAATTTAGAGGTATATGGTGAAATTCTAGTGAATTTCATCTCATAGATTCCGAAAGATTCGTTATCCTTCTGCTTCATCTTGAGAAACACCTTCTCCATTGTTGTTCTCATGGAACGAGGGAAATACATACTGATGAAAATCACTCTAAACTCTTCCCGCTCCATATCTTCAACCTCCAATCTTTTCCTCAAGTTTTTAATCATCTCCTACCACTTATAAACTTCTTCTTCTAAGCAGTAGACGGGCAGGGTGACCATCGCTTGCTCTGAACAGCGGAACACAGAAATGATCTTCCTGATGGAGCTGATCCACTTCTCAGAAATCAATGGGCCAGTCGATCTACTGAAGGTTAGTGGTCATTGACGCATAAAGGACTCAACAAGAAGTCGTTCCCCTCATGGTGAGATCGGTCACTCAGCTTGATTCATGTTATTTCCCATAATTTGAGTCATTTGGTTCATCATTCGCATTAATGTTTCCATTCCAGCTTCCTTCAGAGGGCTGTCAGTGCATGGTCCATTGAGGTCACCATTTGCATGGCTCATCCTATTTCACACCATTTTATAAAATAATAAAACCATAATTATAAATGTATTTAATTTACGAATCATTTAACTATAAATTATTTTATGTCTTAAAACTTCATGCTTAAAAAATTACATTTCTCTATAAATCGTTCATAATGAATCATAAAAATATTATGATCAACCAAACATATCCCCTGGGAGTATCGTAACCAAGAGTACATCAAGGCCCATTTTCATGCACCAGTTCCCGTTCGAGTCTACCTCAAAGAGGTTTTTTCGGGGTTTATCCCTATGTACATCTAGGCCAGAGCCGCCTCTACTTGCTCGTATCCAGACATGAATTTATTTGTTTGATAAACCACTTACTCAATATTCAAAAAAATACCAGGAAGTTTTCCAATATTTTAACTTTTCTAAAGGGTTCTTCATAATTATTTCATATCCTAATTTCCATAAATAACTAAACTATCCTTTGATACCAACTATGGCATCAGACCTTCTTATTACAATTCATTTTACATACAGAGGATCTTTAAAGTCTAGCGTCCTCAAAATCAGGAGCAATAAAACATGAATTCAACATAAAACATTCTTCTCAATCACATGTAGGGATTCATCATATGTTCTTCAAAATTAAAATTACTGCATCTCATAACATGGAGACATACATCAAAGGGTTAGAAAAATGCTCAGTAAGGAAAACAGTTGACATGTGAACTTGATCAATATTAATAAAAACATGATAAAAGTCATAATGGAATGAGAAATGAAAGAATATGAATTTAATAACAAAAATAACATGAATCAATACTCTAATATGTGGATACAACTTTTCATTTATAAATTCATGAACATATCACCATGGTTTTACCCCGAGGTGTCATAAAAATTACCAAGGTTATTCACCAAGGTATCGTGAAACTTGTAATCTCTAGAGATTAATTCATTACCCAATAAATTGGAGCCCTATCATGGAGAACCCTTAATATGTCTTTAATTTCATGTGAGACATAGAGATCATAGTCAAACATTTCCCAAATAACCCATAGAGAATAAAATAAATGGGTTTCATTTAAAAAAATTTACGTTTTAAGAGTGCTTAAAAATAAGATCATTATATCATTTATAACCCATAGAAGGGAGTGAGGGTTATATGTATGTCAATTAAAGAATAAAATATATCATATCAATATATTTTTGTACAACCATTGAAACGAAATAGGTCTACGTATTCACCTAAATAAACAAAAGAATTTATAGAGAGAAAGAGATAGAAATTTTGTGATGAAATATTTGCAACATAACATTTATTTAATATGGTAATAGAAAACATTGAAAAGAGAGGGGATAAGGGTCAACCAAACATAAATAATTCTTAATATAGTATAAATTCAGAATTACATGGAGATAATAACATGGTATCAAATTTTGAATGACATACCACATGAAAAGGAAACATGAAACAAAAGAGAAGATGTGATTCCTTTTACGAAAAATTCGGCAGCCTAACGATGTCACTTAAAAGTTGAGAAAAAAAATTGATGAGAGAATAAAGTGTCTCTCAACAATTAGTCATGAAATTTAAAGTAAATAAAGTATATATGAACATACCCTCAACAAAAAGAGATAGAAATTAGAAGACACAACATAAAGGAAGTCTTGACTAAAAAGATTAGGGTGAAAGGATCCCTTACCTTGAAGAGTAACTACGTTAGCATGAAGTTCGGGACATTGGGAGGCTTGAGGATACATTGTGAGGACTCCTTGGGAGGTAGACAGACTAGAAATTCGTTGAGGATGATTTTGGAATGAAATGAATGAGGGAAATGGCTTTGTATTTATAAGGAAAGTAGTGAATAAATTATTAATTTCCAAGGGACACCTCATCAGGGGTATTTGAAAAACCATGAGATTTCCCATGGTATTTTCCCATGGTATTTCCCACATGGGAAACCTCATAGCATATCTCACTATTCATAAGTCTACCAGAATTTTTACATCATTATTTCATCATTAATGATGTCATTAAACACCAAAAACGCAAACCTGTAGTTTTACAATTCACCGAAAATACAATTGTTTCAGAAAAAACCCAAAAATTTACCCGAACATAATATCAATCATTTGAAATAAAAAATTTATTCCATTTCATGAATTTAATTTTCTATATATTTTTAATTTAATTTTTAATAAAATCATTATTTATTCCAAAAATACAACTTTAAAACTATTACACATTTTGTATCACCATAAAAAAGTAATCAAGGTCCTACAAAATTATCGTATAACCTTAAGAAAATAAAGTAACAATTTATGATTAAATTTTATGACGATAAATTTCCATTTTAAATTATTAAATTAATTATAAAATTGTAAATAAAATATGTATGGCATACTAAAATACCAAAACATAAACTATGATTGTTTTTTCACTTTTAAGATGTCTAAAATGTATTTATACATTCACTAGTGATGTTTCTATTTTATTGGTCAAATACTGTTCATTACTATTCATATAAGTATGTTACTATTCCTACTTTTATATTCACTACAAACCAAGTTGATCTTATTAGACTCTAAATTTTCTACTGAACACAACTTTAGAAGACCATTTCTTAAAAATCATTTCACATTATTAATTATTTAAGGAACTCAAAAATATTTTAAAATACCCTTTTTCCTAAATTAATCAATAATACACATCCTATATTTATCTGGATATTTAAAATTCACAAAATCTTCCATAAGAAAAAATAAAAAATTTATTTATATAAAAGGATTACACATAGCAGCTAAGGTCTCGTTACAAATCCCCATATAACACCTGCGTATGACCAATATATAAGGTGTGATATGGTTATAGAATCTTGGAGTCGCTCGGACAACATTTCCAGAGTTGTAATTTTTATCAGCTTGAACTTACCCCTTATCTGATTCAGTTCAAGCTTCATACGTTGATGTTTGGCTTGGGCTTGGTCCAGAGCAAAGCCTAGTGATGCTACCTCCTTCCCAAGCTCTGAAAGACAAGATTAATATGGCCCGAGTCTACTGGATGATGCCATTCAATCTTCTTTATGTATTAATTAACCAATATAACCATATTTATAAAAACAAAATGTTATGATTATAGTTTCCAATGTTCATATTGACTAATGATCAAATAACAGTCGAAACCCAACGGTCACATTTTAATTATACCCAATTCATTAATTTAAGGATATAGTTTTGTTGAGTATAAAATAAAATAACAAAAATAAATATAATTGAAATGCTTGGGTCATTACACAACTATTAGAAGAGAAAAGACAAGTAGATTCAGGATAATTAGGTGGAGCGTGTAACAACTGTGACCGACTCGTGGACAGACCTAGATGATGCCTACATCTTTCAAATCCACCAGTTTGAGGCTACGACCCCAAACATGGGACAATTCTTCATTCTTTATAGAATTTGGGATGAGCACATTCCCATGTCTATGCGATGTCAAGAGATCACCTCATACTCCTACTCAAATCAAGCTCAAGTGATCCCAGATCACCCTATGCCCATAAGGTATCAGGATGTCCGCCCCATAGAGGCATCAATATGTAATACTTGCCTATTGCACCAAGCATGGATAAACTGGATCAATATGATTTGCCACTATTGCTTTGATATCCTCAAGTGTGGACCCTTGGGCCGAAGAACAGATGGGAACAAATCAAAATCTTTCATCGTAATGGTTTCGGGAGTATGAGAGTTCTCCAATGCAGTGTCCACCACCGCTCAGGTCAGTACCAGTCTCCCATCGAGATCTTTTGACTTAGAGGAAACTCACCCTACCAAGTATCCCTCCTCTATAATTGTATAAGATTACACAGAGGATTGTCCCCTCCCCTTTAAAGATGGTTTTTCCACCACGGTTGATGATTTGATGCTGGTGAACCTTGGTATCAAGGGAGACCCGACACCCACATTGATTATTGTCGCTATGCCCATCGAGGAGTAATAGAAATATGTGGACTTCATCAAGAAACCCTATGATGTATTGAACTATATTTATTCTTTTATGCCAGGACTAGGTTTTCAGGTAGCCATTCATAGCCTCGGTCTCCTGGAAAACCATCGCGGGTTTAATCAACCTCCCAAAAAGATGTACCCTTCCCATGGTTCCCTAGTCAATGCCAAAGTTGACAAGATCATCATAGCCAAATTTTTCAAGGAGGTCCAATACCCCTAATGGATTTCCAACATTATTCCATCTAGGAAGAAGAATTTACAGATCATAGTCTTCATCAGCTTCAAGAATCTCAATCATCACTGCTCAAAGGATGATTTTTCTCTTCCATTGATAGAAGTCTTGATTCACGCCACAGCTGGGTTCCAGGCCCTATCATTCATGAATGGGTTTTCTAGGTTCAACCAGATCTGAATGTCCCTCAAGGATGAGGATTCTACAGCCTTTCAGGCACCATAAAGAACCTTATATTAAAACGTCATGGCTTTCAGATTGAAGAACATCGGAGACACCTAACAACATTCCATCCATCGAATATTTAAGTTGATGCATGGGACACTGGTGTAATGTTATGTGGAAAATATGGTTGTCAAATATCACCAGCATCATGACCATATCAAAACCATGATAAAATGTTTAGCTTCCTCAGTTATCACCAACTAAAGATTAAACCATTGAAGTGTTTCTTTAGGGTTAACTCTAGAATGTTTTTTGGCTTCATTTTTAGATACGGGGGAATCGAGATCGACAAGGAGAAGATCAAGTCCATCATCTAGATGTCTCCCCTGAGAAATATCTGGGATCTTTGAGGATTCCAAGTCCATTTAGCATACAAACGTTGGTTCATCAAGAATTTGGTGAGAAACTGTAATCCCATTTCTTGGATCATGAAGAAAGGCGCTGTCTACGAGTGGGATGAAGAGTGCCAGACTAGTTTTGAGGAAATCAACATGTATCTGCTCTAGCCTCCATACATAATGCCACCCAACTCTAGAAATCTACTAGACCATTATTTAAACATCTTTGATTGATCTCTCAACACCCTTCTCGCCCAAAGGAATAAGGAGGGAATAGAGAACATTCTCTACTATCTTAGTCATTTTCTCCTTGATACAGACCCCAAATACTCCTCTGTCAAGATGAGCTACCTTGTACATGTATTTTCAGTCTAGAAGATACACCATTACTTGGAGAATCATGAGGTATAACTGGTATCCTAAGTAAATCTACTGATTTACATCATGAAACTCCCCATTTTGACAGGTCATCTTGCTCAGTGGGTAACAATCTGCCAGCATTTCGACATCAGGTTCGGTCCATAGAAGGCTATCAAGGGGAAAGCTTTGGCATATTTCCTCGAAGCTCACCCAGCTCCTACATACATGTATATAGATATTGTCTTTTTTAATGAGGTAATCCTATCAGTTTATTGATTCATCATGTGCTGGCAGATTCACTTTGATGGTTCCTCCTGAAGCCGCACTGGTAGAAGGCTCAATTACCCTAGGCTCATGAAAATCTGCATGGGTGTTGTCTTAATCACTCCAGCGCAAGCCGTCCTACCATATTCATTCCAGTTTTCATAAGTCTACACCATCAATGAGATAGAGTATCGGTCCCTCATCATAGAACTTGAGCTGGACATCGAGATTGGTGTTCCCCATTTTCATCTGAAAGGGGACTTCAAACTAGTCATTAAGTAGATCAATGACGTATATGTCATCAGAAAGCCAGAGCTAGTGCTTTTGTTGGAATAGACTCTCCAGCTATTGAAACAGTTCCCATCTTATCTAGGTGTCAGTCATGTCCCTCAATCCTAGGATGGTTGAGCATAAATTGGCCAGCCTAGATGCATCAATTGTAGAGCCCAAACCGGAAGATTTGATTTTCCACATGGCACATCGAAGAGTTATTGGTATCGTCACTCCAGATGATGGTGACAGCCCACAGGTGATCCACGATACCACTAACACCTCCACATCAGGACCCCCGGTCCCCCCGATGGAGTGATTGAAGTGACCCCAGACTAGAGAACCCCTTTGTCCAGTTTCTCCAAAACATTAATCTCCTTGTATATCGGACCGAGCGCGAGCGAATCCGACGCCGCACAATGCAGTTTACCCTCCAAAGAAGTCCTGATCTTGAGCATATCCTCTACCAGTGTGGGTTTGATGAGTTTCTCCTCTATTTAAATCAAGTAGTTCATGTTTCCCATGACATGAAATGGGTTCATGCTGGTTCCTGTGGGGCTAATCAGACTGGGCTAAAACTATAACACATGATCCTAAGACTGGGGTATTTCTAGACCTCCATGATCTATCACCACATCGATTTCACCAGAACGGTTCATGCATTCAAAATTCATGCCAACATTATGCATCAGCCACCGGAGCCTCTCCACTCTACAATGCACTATTCACAATTTGCGGTATGAGGACTCGATGTCGTGGGACAGTATCCACCGGTGACATATCGTCGGTGCTAGTTTAACCATACCGTTATGGATTTGTTCTCCTAGTGGACAGAGTAAGTTCTACTCTGAGAGTTCAAGGCTCATTCCTTTATCTAGTTTGTATGCTCCAACATCATCCACAGATTTGGAGTCCCTCACGCCATCCACACAAATAACAACACGAACATCTGAGTAACTTAGCTAAAGAAATTGTTCTCTAAGTACAACATCCATTCGAGCAAAACCTCCTGCAATCATGCACAAGAATATGGATAGTTGAGGCATTCAATAATACCCTCTCTAAAATTCTGCGTAAAATGGTTTTTCAGAACAAGAAACATTGGCCGGATAAGCTCCCCAACGTCCTCTAGGATTATTGGAAAACAACCATCAATTCCAGCCAGGTTACCCCATCATTCCTGGTGTATGAAATGGAGGTCGTCCTGCCTATCATGATTTAGTTTCCCTCATTGTACAGAGCTCTCTATGATCAGAAAGTCCTAGATAAAATAGCATAAATACGTCTGGATGAGTTGGAAGTGCTTGACGAGAACATGATTTGGGACCCGCACAATCTACAAAGGCATCAAATCATGTTATCTAGATCATTCATGAAGAAATTTCACCTTCACTCCATATTGCAAGCAGACTTGGTGTTGGCCCTGAGAACACCAATAATACCTGGCATGAAACCACCCAAGATGGAGCTTAAATGGGAAGGACCATACATTGTTCACAAGTTTTATTCCAATGGCACATACTCCTTGGTTAACATGGATAGTGAGCATATAAATCCTCCCACCAATGCCATGTCCCACTAGAAATACTTGGCTTGAGCTATAAGTGGACCTACATGTCCTTAAACTGTATGGTCCCATATGACCTTAAACTATATGGTCCCGCACGACCATAAACTACATTGTGGTCCTGCACAACCATAATCATTCCAGTCCTACATGACCTTAAACTATGAATCCTCCCACATGACATTAACTTGTACATCATCCTGCAAAAATTTCCATCTCAATAACTACAAATGGATTGATTCCCATCCTCATAGGATATATAGGAATTCATGGATGCCTCGTCCAGATTCCATCCCACACTATTCTCATTTGGCTACCCTCTGGGTGTAGTACCCTTGGAGGATCCCATGTGATGCAACCTAAGCTTCTTTGGACCCACACGTTGAAACATTGTGAAGGTCATGCCATGCCCCCCTACTCATTATTCTAATCCTCCCACATCCTTACCACATGACGTTAAACTCCATGGCCTGTTCAGAACTACGTATAGATTGATTCCCATCCTCATGGGATACCTAGGAATGCTTGTACATTTTGTCCGTAGGCCCAACCCCGAAATCTAAGGTCTCCCCTTGAGTCTTGTCCCACATAGGTTACACAATTTTGATACTCTTTTGTGAATCTAGTCAACAGCTATCCTTTGTCGTTGTCATTACCCCCATATGTCGGAAAAATAGAGTGTAGAGGTTCATTCTTCGCCATTGTCTCTTCAAGAATCGGTTTGCCTCAGGCGGGAGTGTGATTCCAACGGTCAGACCCTAATTTGGGGGAGCCTAATACTAATCTGTGTTTCCCACACTGAGAATTGATTATGTGGGATTATGAGATATGATAAGGCAATACCCAAATGAGAGGTTATAAAGCTACAGTCGGTCAGGACACCCAGTCTCAGGTACCTCAACACATTCATTCCCCTAGCCTGAGTTCTCATTAGGGACCGTGTGGTGTGGTATGAACTCACGTTATCATTCATGTCGAGTTATTTTTCCATGCCACACACATCCCCTTGTGGCATCCCTCCTTATATTATAGTCTTTTCCATGAGAGCATGCCCTTCCACGCTTTGTGAGCCCCATCATTTGGGTTTTCATCATCGTTTACATCTATAAGGACCCCCGAACAGTGGATGCTTGACCCTTGGTCTCTCCTACCATTTCAGACCAACGTCCTCGAGGATCTCGAGCTACAATTTGATACATGTCACATGTTGTGACTTCGGTCAATAGTGGATGCTCAATTGTTCTCCCTCAAAATTTGGTCACACATGTACGGATGTTGTGTTGTGAACATGGACAACAATTATCCTCCATTATTGTTGACGTTTCGTGGTCTTCCACAGACACAATTATTCGCCCTCTCCACTTAGTTTTCCATTGCATATGACATTATACTATGTATCTACGGTCCGAGCCCTATGACCTTTAACTAAGAGCACTATCATCCTCACCATGCTACATTAAATTGCACATCATTCAGAACTACGTGTGGCATGATTCCCATACTCATGGGATACATAGGACTGCACAAATATCTTGGTCATTGGGTCTATCCCCCCTCTTAAAATCATCCATATCATCTTGGCCCCTTTTCCTATGTTATTTCTGGAACAGGGTATATGGTGCAGTATGGGACTATACCCCCATTCACGTCGAGTTTGTAACAACCATTCAACATACCTCTCTATATCTCTCTATCTCTCTATCTCGAGCGCCCTTCACTCCCTTTACCTACACTATTCTTTTCAATTCAGCTGCCCTAATGCCGGGTCTCTTGACCATCTTCAATGATTTTCCAATGTGCCCAAGAGTACTGTGGTTCAAATCCTAGAGTGGGAGATTCTACCTGGAAATGCATTCACCAATTTTTTAGAAATCGTGTTTCCCTTCATTTGGACATTAATATTATCTTGCATATCCAAAGGGTCCCCCTAACGTCATAGATGCTCGTCCCAAGGGATCTCCTACCACTAAGGGCCAATGTCCTCGAGGGTTTTGAACAACAAATTGATATAGGTATCACATTATGAATACGATTGACAGTTTATGCTCATTTTTTGATCCCATTTCTGGTCATACAATATGGATGTTGTATTTCGAACATGGTCAATAGTTATCATCCATCGTCACAAAAACACCATCATGCCTTAAATGTCAGTTGTATGAATCATATCATTTCCACTCCATCATGTACAAGTAGAATTTTGACACTCTTTGTACTATCCCTCAGTGCCTATTTTCAGATTAGGATAATAAAGCTACGGTAATGAGTCATTCGAGACTCCACACTGACTTCCCCATTACGGATTTCCCATCTGTTGCAAAGACCACTTCCTCCATCGTTTCCCACACCGAAATTGAAGCATTTGGGTTTAAGGAATGGATCAAGGTATGCACCAACATTGAAGAGTTTCGATTCTCCTAGGTCCGATTTCTAAGTCATTAAACTAATATCTCTTTATTCGTCCTCCCATTATAACTATGTATGGCTTGGTTCCCTTCCTCATGGGATATGTAGGAATTCCTAGACGTCTCATATTTGGTTCCTGCTCGAGTTCTGATAATTTATCAGTTTTTTATGTGTTTTGTGCCCCTACTCTTATAGGACCACGTGGTGTGGCGTGTGTGGGATTATTCCTTCATAAATGTCGGGTACGCAATAGGCGCACCATGTACTCCCCTACTTGGAGCCAGTCACTTCTACTTGTCCTGCATAACGTTAAACTACAACTTTAAGAATTACATATGGCTTAATTCCCATCCCATTGGGGGTTTGTAGGAACACTTGGATTCCTAGTCCATAGGTCCCACATCCTAATCTCTATCCTTGTTTGGCCCCTCACCCTAAGGATCATTCTGCGGAATTTCACGTGTCGTGTGTGGGCTTATACCTTCATTCACGTCAGGTATTCTTTATCACGTCATGCTCAGTCCTCCTAGTGTCCAAGGCATATGACATTAAACTATGCCGCCTAGTCCCACATGTCTCTAAACTAATGTTTCTATATTACTCGATGTTAAAACGCATGGTTGGTCCCATCACATGACCCTGAAGTATGGAATTATCGTCTTGGACACAGGACGAAAAAACGACATTACATCGTGGTGTCCTCACTCGAGGGGATATCATATTTTGTATCGGTCATACACCATACCATTTGTCAACGCATGTGTACCCCTAGATTCTTGCAGTAAACCTTGGACCCTCCATCCTAGGTCCAACACTTCACATAAAATTTCACACACATTCATCCAAAATGACAAACAATATCAAACAAATGTCACTTCTTTTGGTGTGAGGGATATACCCGCACAACCTTATAATCCCTAACACTGGTATCTTACCTAGAAATCCCTATAACATCGCGCGACATGATTCTAATTTTCATGGGATACATAAGAACTCCCATTCACTTTACCTTGGGCCCAACCTAACTTTAATTTTCCATCCATTGACCTAAAACCTCCCCATGGAACTCTTGGTGATCTAGACATTAGGTCTCCAATCACGTCAGGTTTTATATTTACCTCACTATGTGTCTCTGACATTCCCTACCATCCCAGGTCCATGCTCTATGACCATAAATTCAGATCACTCTTTGTTCTTGACGCAAGACGTTAAACAACTTGACATTTTCCCAAACTACGTACTGATTGATTCTCATTTTCATTGGATACATAGGAATGCCCGGAAAACTTTCCTTTGGGTCCATCCTAAGGAGTTGTAAGTCCCATTTCCCCTCTATTTCATCACCTTGGCCCGAACTCTATTGGGGTACCCTGCAACTGCAACTCTACCTCAAACATGTTCTGGATGACCCACAACAATGATGTGATGCCTCAGATTCCTCATCAGAGAGGTCATATATGGAAGTAGGAATGATCCCTGATCAAACTGGTATGTTCACGTAATTTGTCTCCACCATGATGGTATAATTTCAAGAGTTTTTTGGATTCATTCAAACAATCCACCAGTCCACCATCCACGATTTGTGTGCCCTAAATTTTCACCCTCATCCCCTTTCATGAATAAAGGAACCCCCTAACAGTAAGAATGGTCAGCCTATGGCTCACCTACTGTCCTGGGTCAACATTCCCAAAGAATGATGGATGAAATTCTGGGTCAGGATCCATGTTTCAAACATGGTCAACGATCATCCCACATCGATTATCCCCATATTAGGATAATACAAGAAGGATATTGTGTTTCATGTTAGGTCAATAGTTATCCTTTATTTTCATGCCACCCCGATGAAGTTCTGAATTTTTTTTATCATGATTCATAGTTTCTAATCCCCTAAGATTTGATTGATTCTAATGCCCCTATAATTTCCCCACAATGCATTGAGAATATTGTGGAAGTGATAGTTCAAAAATCCTGAGGAAATTATTTATGAGTCATGTCTTCCCCTCATTTTTTTAGAAGACCGGATGGTTCATTTCTACCACTGGTGTCTGAAGTATGGTTGGTACTCCCACAGTAAAATGAAGTAATTGTGAGAGCATCCCTTGTTTCTCAAATCTCCCACAACCCACATGAGCATAAGAATGGAATGATACTTATTTCAGGGTTGTGGTCGGAGTTCATTAAAATAGACTATCAAAAATTCCAACCATGCTTACAATTCATTATTGTAATTAGAAAATGAGGATATGTTTATGGGTTCATCCGAAACCGTGCCCTTAAGTACCAATGTTTTTTGATAGATCGCTCTAGTGTCACAACCTTCGGACTTGTGGCCTCCAGGATTGCTTCCCACTGCCTAAGATCCCTCTCCCTATTAGCATCCACAGAGTGTAGTTCATTGAACCTAGTTTGTGCTTGTGCCAATTTAGTAAGATGTTCAGAAATTTGGATACCTGCTTCCACGATATAGTCCTGGGAGTCTGCTAGCAGGGCCCTCAACTGCTCAATGGGATCAGGGCATTTTTCAATGAAGGACTCTGTTTCTTTCACCTACTCTTCAAGGCATCAAAACTCTTATTGTGCCTTCAAGAATTCTTGGGTATTCTTTGACTCCATCTGACATCATGTGATGTGAGAGTATTGGCTGCTCTCACATATCTTCTCATTAATTTAATCACCGATTGTTAGATAATGACAGTGAACATCAACAATGGCAACATTGAGAAAGTGCAACCAAGTGTGGTGTGATCCCATCTGTTTCTTCCATTCTTCAAGAGGCATACCAAGGAAGCACTTGATACACATCCAACCCTTATGTCGTGTCATACAAAATCTCATTTCCTACCTCTGAATCAAAGTCATCTACCTCCTCAGAGACTGTAGGGAAATAGTTGGAGAAAGCATCCAAGAGATCGGCGGCATGATATTTTTCTAGTATTCCTCCCAAATGGATGGGATCCTCAACGTGTGGGAGACATTTCTATCTCTCCTGAACGCTAGTAACAACACCCCACAGAATTTAGACCCCTCTCTGGTATTAATATCACCAGTATCCACAACTCTTTTCTCACGAAATTCTGGGGCCGGATCGTCTTGAGAATTGGGTCCTGAGTGTGTCGATGCTTTTTCCATCGTGACATCGATAGATGGTCGGTATATGACGGCATGTAGAGCCTCCAATGCTATGATTACTGCAAAAACAATGAACACCATGATCATATGATAATTCAATTGTTGAATACAGGCGTCTATGTTAGGAAACTTATAGGATCCCAGTGCATCAGCATCCGGTGTTTCCACTGCCACATGAGCATCCACTGTGGGAGATCCTTAATTCTTTCCAACTCAATAATGTGTGTCAGCACCCCAACTTATTATATTGGTGCCTCCCCCTATCTATATAGAGATTCTGGGTTGGCGCCAATGTGCACCTGATCCTGATAAAGAAATCCGATTGAAGATTATGCTCAAAAAAGGGGTTAAGGTTGTATAAGGATTGAGACAAAACTTGAGTTGCTAAGTTACATTTGTATCAGAGACTACAATCTCACTGGTCTCTCGAAGATTCCATTTGTGGGCCATCCCTTGAGACCCTCCACCTCCAATCTCCTCTTCATCTCCCACCACATCTTATCCTTCTCTTTCACCTACTCCTTCTCCCTCCTCCTCTTCTGACTCACTACCCTCTGGCTCCTTATTTCTATCATCACTGTCAGATGGAATTTCTTCTAGATCACACTCCTCTCCATTCATTACCTTCACCATGAAAGGTGGTTCCTCACGACGACCATGCTAGGGTGCAAAAGGGTCCATGGCCATCATGTACATGTGCCGATGATGGAAGATCACCTTTTCATCAATCCAAATGATTCTGACCTCTGGTAGTAGGATTCCATCTATTAATATCATTTTCCAGAGGGCTTCAGTGCCCATCGACTGTAACAGGGTCAACCAGGCAGACCATAGTGCGAGGTATATTGCATCATCAGAAGGTTGAAGTATGTACCTTATCCTCTTCCCAGGAAGCTTCCTGACTGCTCTGTGGGGTTATTCGTGAGCCCCTCTTCCACCGAACGATGAAGGCGCAGCCACACCATGTGAATTTCCCACTGCTCTAGTCCATATACACCCTGGCCTAATTTCATGACTTGTTCCGGACCATTCCTCACTAACGTCTCCATGTCTACTGTCTCACGGCCTATGATCTACACTGGACACCTTTAGCTGTCGGACTCGCTTCTGCTGAAGCCCTTCATGGTAATCCATGACCTAATGTTAATTTTTTTTATTTAAAGTACATCATCAGCCTCGGTGGAGGGAAATTTAAGGAATTATAAAGAGCCGTATTCTATAAACATAAAACACATTAGGTGACGAAAACCACGATGACTCTCCTCCCAGACCGATGTGTACACATTATTTAGAATCCTCTAGAGGCATCTGAACTTCTTGAAAAATCATGATGTCATGTAGGGAAGTTAAAGGATATTTACATTGACCCAATCCACAAGAAACCGACCTCTAATGCAGTTGATGTATTCCCTTTACTCAAGAAAACCATACCAATTTTCTATCATTTAGGCACCTGGGGTTGGGAACGAACTAAATGTAAAGTTGGTATGATTTCTGATAATGATCCTTACCCCCACTTCATTGAGTTTCAATGGAATGACCACTAAAAATATTCATGAAGAAGGGCCACAGAAAATTACCCTGGGGATGAATGGATTTTTGAAAGGTGTATCCGCCATAGTGAGCTGTGATCCATCCATAAAGGATTTGGAATGGGACACAGATCTTCCTCAGTGAACCCCCTCTCGAAATACGCCCTAGGATGGCATAAAAATGGCCTGATATAGGGACCCCCACAAGTTAAACCTCTGTTTAGTGGCCATAATACTAGCCATCACCAATGTTTCTGATGAACTCCCATCTTGGTGTCCCTTACTAGTAGGTGCAACCTGCTCAGGATGGTTGCGATTAATCCGACATACTAGACATTCAAGTATCAGAATTAGTTCACACTAAATCCCTAGGATTGATATTCCCCCGCCTCCAGGATCCTATAGTATGATCCGCTCTTGCTTCTGAAGTTGTGGTCGGACACCATCTTCCTTGCCTCGACATATTGATATTCAGGTCTTCCTATAGAAACATGCTGAACCACTTTTAGTAGGAGACGTCCTTCAGAAAGTCCTTGACTGCCAGCCTCTCCTTGGTCCACTCTAACAGATTCCATGTCATAATGGGAGTTTGTTATCTTTCTCCCTAAATGTTCCCTGACAGAAGGAATTCATCATACTAGTTCCAATCCAAAGGGATTGCCCTGATGTAATGAACATTACAATGGCTGATACAAGCATCCCCATGATGCAGATGGAATGTGTTGGTGGGACCACTGGGTAAATAACTCTAGGAAAAGTTAACGCTGGTGTTAGAAATGGAACTGCGATGTCCACACTACCTCGAACAGCCAAATGTGCCGCAGTTCGGCCACAAACTGATCACACAGTATGCATACCCAATATGCCAATGCCCGCTCACTTGTGAAATTTCCTCCAAACCTCAAATCCAAATCCTATAACCAGCCTTTATTCTCATCATTGATACTCTATGGGGAAGTTCTTGCATAATGGGTTTGGGAATCCTCCACGATCGGTTCAATTCACAAAATGGATCTGGTCCTTGGGTTCAGGACGTAAATATCCATGTGTCTGGTTTCTTTAGTAGGTTGGCTATTTTTACTAATATGATACCAGGGGAGGTCATCTTTGTGAGTCACCCATGACCATGGGGCATCAACATCAAATCCTGGCACATAAACCTACTCTAGAATACCGATGTCCCATATCAGTAGGTTATCAAACAACACAGACTCTTTTTGGAATGGGTTCAACATGTTGAAAAGAGTTGGGTTGTAGGAAACAACTCTTTGGGTCCCATAAATATCAAGGTTCACAACCATCTTGACCCTTCGTGTAACATACATAGATTCTATCATGGAATCAGCGTGATTAGCTGCCATCATCTTTTGGTAAGGTCTGAATGATCTCGCGCGAAAAGACTAGTACAATGCTAAAAATTAGATACTTGTGTGAAAACCAGAGGCACCAATGTGGATAACCCTGATTCTTCTAGTAAAATCATTGTTAAACTCATATAATTATTCACAACGGAAGTTAGATTACGCACAATGTAAGGATGACTTATTTTCCCAAGAGAGTTTATAACATATCTCACGAGATAATCTGTATGGACTAAGTGACCCTTGTGGAATTTTATAGGCATAGAAGGGGGTTTCCGCGTGGAAAAAAAGTGATTTATTTGAATCCTCATGGTTTTACGCTCAACTAAATCCTTTTTCACGCACTAACCTCACGAGGTTTGATGTCTCTACATTTCCTTTGAAATCCTTTTTAACACCCCGAATTTTTATGAAAAATATTTTTTTTAATTTCATTAATGTCTTGTGTTGTACGATACACCAAAAGAAGCTTTCACAATACACATCCTTGACTTGCCTTCCATTACACGCAATCGCGGCCTTCCTTGATAGCGTGTGTAGTACGCAATAACGAGTTTCACAAAACAACAATATGCTATTAATGTATTATTAAAACTAGCCGTTATGAATAGTAATAACCACTTTTTGAAATTTTGAAAATTATATTTTATCAAAATGGACTTTATTTTTGGATTCGTAATATCGATATTAGCTTAGGGTGAAAGTTTGGTACTTTTCAGATAACTTTTATTTTCTGATGAATAGTGAAAATTACTAAATTTTAATTAAAAACAACTTTTTTAATCGAAATAATTAATAGTGATAAATTATTAATTTGAGTGGTTTTAAATTATATTTAGAATATATTTTTACAATTCAATACAATGTTGTTCATTGGATGTAATTTAACATTTACACCAGACATAAACATGTGTTAATCTTTTGATAGTTATTATCTCTTAAAAACACGCTATTTGTTGTGACAGCGGAAATTAATTATAAAATTAATTAATGCAACTTATATTTTGGGAATTTTGTAAAATATAAATAATTTTTGAATTCAGAATATCAATTATAGCTTAGGGTGAAATTTTGGCATTTTTCTGAAAAACTTCAATTTTTGATGAATAGTGAAACTACTAAGTGGTAGTTAAAAAAATTAATTTTTTCATAAATCTTAATTTTACCGCTTCTGTGAATGGAATTTCAAAAATCCGAGAAACACGGTTGATGTCAGTAAGTAAAATGTGGTTCAATGAGATGAAAATAATTTTTGGTGAATAGTAACTTTTTACTTTCATTTACCACGGTTAAAAGTAAATCGGGTAATTAAGGGTAAAATGATATTAATATTATCCTAACACATGTCCTAATCCTATTGGACAAGTTTATCTAGACCAAAACAACCTTAAGTGTAAAATATTATCAATTAGGCCCACTTGGATTAGATTAGGACATTTATTATTATTTAATTCAAAGAAGAGTTAAAAGAGTTAAAATCAAAGTTTATTTACTAAAACATTTTTAATATAGGGTTATACATAATATAATTTCGACTATAAATATTAATTAAAAAGCTAAAAATATTTCCTACATAATGGTATTTTATTTGTAATTTTTAAACTTTAAATAATTTAATTTATTTATGACACAACGATGATGCAGTAATTAACTTTTTAAGGAAATATTAACATAATTGATGTTATAAATGCCCAAATAAATGTACTTTGAGACTTTTTATGACTTAAACTAATTTTATAGGTTAATATGACATGTTATTGTTTATTTATGTAACTTGGTTCGAACTTATAATTCTGTTAAAAATTTCATAAAAATCATGTACCAAATAGTGTCAAAATTGACATAAATTAGTTTTTAAAACAAATATTATATTATTAATAGTTATTTAATTCCTAAAAATCTAATGTTTGGCCAAATGACTTAGATAAGGATGGATATATTAATAATAAACAACTTGGGGTTCTTTTGGCTTGATATAGTATGTTTATTAACCATATAGTGTAAGAAAACAAAAAGACACGGTAAAAGTTAAATTATTTAACTTAGAGTTAAATCTAATTGATAAGGTTAAAATAATAACCTAAATTTGTCTAAATCCTATTGGATGAGAGGATTGCGACCCATCCCCACTTTATCTTCGAAATAAGTCCATTTGGAACCATTATAAACCGAATTTGACCTTAATATAAAATAATATTTTGAGATATTCCTATGGTGCCCCTCTCCTCCCTTATAAAAGGGCACCTCCTCCCTCTCCTCCTCACACCAATTTGAGCATTCAAGCTCGTCCAAACCCTGCCAAAATCTCTTCTCCACTTCCATAGTATCATCCTAGAGGTCCTGGTCTTCTTCAAAGACCATCCTTAGTTCTTTAAGTGGAGGTTAAGAAAAGGCGCGTCAAAAAGAGGAGGTTCAGACACTTACGAAGCAAATCGGACTTAAGGTAAGGGATAAATTTTCAATCTCATTTTTATCCGAGATTTCTTATACGTAAGTATTTATTGGGGTTACATTTATCATCCATGACCATGTTTTCTAAAAATGTTTTTATAAAATGTTTACCATTCTTCCTTGAATGTTTAAAGTCATTTTTACCCTTTATTGACTTTTTACCACATTGTATGAATGGAATCTTTCCTTTGGTTACCATATAAGGTACTATTTTTGACATTTCCAACAAAAGTACGAGGAGAATGTTATTTTTAACTTATACGGTGTGAATGGATTTTTACGGTTTTCATAACACCTCATTTTCAAGAAGCTTCCTCTACAAGATTGCATGATTATTTTCAACAAAACCCTTATCTTTTAAAATTGCATGAAGTTTTGTAAAAAGAAAATGATTTTAAAGAAGAAAGGATATTTTCCTCAAAAATTCATTTCAAGTGTTTTTCTAAAAACTATTTTCCATCTAAGATGACATTATTTGATGTGTATGTTTCAAGTAAAATGTCTTTATGATTTAAATGGTTTCCATTTTCTTATGATGAAATTATATCCATTGTCTATTGATTATGATGGCATGATGTTTATGAAACCCATTTTATTTATTGGGTTATTATGAATGATGTAGGTTCATTTTGTGGCACACATAATAATGGTATCATTATGAAATTGGTAGGACCTATATCTCCCTCCAATGCATTGGGTAAAGATTTTATATCTAATGAGATAGACATGGCTGGAATGGTAGGTTATACCGGTTCAGTGAAACAGGACTGAAATGAGGGTGACTCGGTTCAGAAAGGGACATTGTCCACTAAGATAGTCTTTGCAATGAGTCTTGAATAACAAGAAATGATTCTCTATGATTATGTGTGTATGACACAATGTTTCATGTTTTAAGTTATGATTATTGGGATTTCATTTCACTACTATGATTTATCCCATGTTATGAAATTATGCTCTCTTTTGCAGGTTAAGATTTCCAAAAGTTATGTTCTTATGAATATGATGTGATTGATTTTTCTTTTGTTTACCCTTAATGAGAATTTGAGCTCACCCTTTTATGTTTTCTTTTCCCCAGGATATAAAGAAAGGTTTTAGGTAAAAAAAAGGGAAGATCTTTATGGGAGATATTGAAGATCTTTCACCACGATTAGAAGATTACGTTCCGAGTTTCCAAAGACACTAAACAATTACGATCCTTGTGTGTGTGTTTTTTGTTATGAACTAAGTATTCCGCAAAAGGAATGTAATGTTCATGTACGTCAAGATTCGGGTCTCTACAGTTGGTATCAGAGGAAAGGTTTAGTCAACCTTCGGAAACTAGGATTCGAAAGCGTTAGTGAGATCCCTAGAGATATTTCTAAGGTATGTCTAGGGATGTCCCTAAGGATAAGTATACGTATAGGATACAGTCCTAGAACTACGGTAACAATCATAGAATTTAACCTAAGATGTTAGATATTGGGGATACTCCACCTTTATAATGTTGTTTTCCCTAGCATGATTTTTGCCTCTCACACTATTCTTTTTGGGTTTTAGATGATGGCTGGAACCCGAAGGAACCGAGTTGATCAATGCAATGGACAATGCAATGATTGCCCTCCTGGACAAACAAATGTTATGGGATATGGAGTAAAAAATCTTATTGCTATACTTACACAAGCTATGAATCATTCTGGACTTCCAAATGAGCAGAGAAGGGAACAATATTCTATTGAGTCCTTCATGAGGCAACTTCCACCTTCTTTCAGTGGGTCTTCTGATCCACTTGTTGCTGAACAATGGATCAGTACCACTGAAAAGATATTTTAAGTTCTTCAATTTTTTGAGCATGATAAAGTCATATTAGCAGTATATCGTTTGGAAGGTGAAGCTGATCAATGGTGGAATCTTATCAAGAATACGAGGCCAAGAGATGAAATTGAGTCGATGGAATGAGACGAGTTCAAGAACTTATTTTTCAATAAGTACATTCCTCGTATTCTTCGAACAAAGATGGAGAAGTAGTTTCTTGAACTAAAGCAAAAGGATGATGAATCTGTTGGTATATACGAAGCGAATTTTACAAGACTTGCAAGGTATGCATCTGGCATTATCATCCAACCTGAAAGTAAAGTTGATCGATTTTTCAGTGTCTTGAAACCAAGTCTTCGAAGGGCATTAGCTATAAGAGAATTCAGTAGCTATGAAGAAATTTTGCATTGTGCTATCAAGGTAGAAATGGAAGTCGGTGTTACATATCCATCTCATGGTTTTTACAAGAAACGAAAGATGGAGTTCAAGGAGAAATCTCAGAATAATGGTGAAAAGAAGATGAATGTTTCCTTATGCTCAAAGTGTGGAAAGAAGCATGGTGGAGATTGTCTTAAAGGGACTAGAAAATGTTTTAAGTGTGGAAAAGAAGGTCATCGAGCAGCTGAGTGTCGAAGTAATGGAAAAAGGGATTCTAATGATGAGAATAAAGCAAAGACTGTAGAGAACGCACCACCAACACTTCAATGCTTCAAGTGCAAGGAAATGGGGCATTATGCTAATAAATGCCCTAATCCAAGGGTTAGTGATGATCGACATGAGAAACCGCTTAAGGCAAAGGACAAAGGGAAGTCACATGCGATCACTATTGGCGATGTTGAATATGACAACGATGTGGTGGAATTATTAAGTGTTTATGTAATCGGATTCCAAAAATAATTTTGTATCATAGAGTATTGGAATATTTATGTATTGGTCTAATGTGGTATTCAAAGTGATTGAGATATGTTTGGAAATAAGATGATATGCGCATAATGAAGGGAAAACGAGAAAATGAAATGTTTAACAGTATTCATGAGCTCATGATTGATATAAGGACTAAGTGATATCATGGTTTGAGTATATAGAATTTTGAGGATTTTGGTATGTGGAAAGTGTTAAATTTTAACTGCATTCATGTTTTCACTAAGGTTCAATGGGTATTCATTCTTCAAGAGAATATATGATTAAGGTATTCACATGTTTGTAATTTGACCAACAAGATATATCTTATGATATATGGGGATCAACGATGGTATTAAATCTCCGGTAATCGTTTTCACTATGTTATGAGAGTGGACTGCAGTATTATGGATAAGCCTAAAGATTGGAATGGATTATGTTGGACATAAGTTAGTATTGTTTAAGGATATAAGTTTTTTCGATATTATTGATGGGATGTTATAGTAATATTGTTTTAAAAAAAGGACAACCTGCAGGACGGGCGACAGCCCATCGCGTCGGACAAGGCTGTAGGAATCGATCGCACAAGCGAAGTGCGACTGGCCTTTATCGCCTACCACTGGCCTACAAGAAGTCCCTGTTTAGTAGAAACAACTTTTATTATATTAAGCAGTATGATATATGAAGTATAAGTCCATTTTAGGAACCATATATGATTAATCTCACTATAGAATGACTTATGTATATTTAATAACTTTTTCTAACCTTTTGTTTGAGACAGATGGAATGACCCGTCATTCTATCACATGATCTGCTAACACTTCACGAATAACAAATTCAACGTCATTTATTTAATAAATGAATTGGAAATTGTTCAAGGCACAAACAACAGTGAGATTGTACCAAAATAAAGTAAGTATTTATTCTAATTCAAATTCTTCAACTTTAGGGAAGCGATCTTGAAAACCAAAAATGATGTCCTAGTGCTCTTATATCTGATTAATCAGATGGTACCTTAGATCATCACAAATTTATGGATTTGTGATTGTTGGCTTTTCCATAGCCATGTTCTCTACCACTCTCCATCAGAACATGATGGTTAAATTTTTCTTCCATATCCATATTTTCACCTATGTGGAAACCTAGTGATTAGTTTATTTGGGCAACCGTTACGTTTCATACTTTTGTTTTTAAAGATTGGTTTTGGTATTACTTTTTACGATGTGGGTTTCTATTAAAGAAACTTTCGAATAGTAAACCATGTATAACCCCGACAAATTTCGAGGGCAAAATTCATTTTAAGGGGGGTAGAATGTAACACCCCGAAATTTTATGAAAAATATTCTTTTTAATTTCATTAATGTCTTGTGTTGTATGCTACACCAAAAGAAGCTTTCACAATAAGCATCCTTGACTTGCCTTCCATTACACGCAATCGCGGCCTTCCTCGATAGCGTGTGTAGTACACAATAACGAGTTTCACTAAACAACAATATGCTATTAAAATATTATTAAAACTAGCCGTTATGAATAGTAATAAACACTTTTTGAAATTTTGAAAATTTTATTTTATCAAAATGGACTTTTTTTGGATTCGTAATATCGAAATTAGCTTAGGGTGAAATTTTGGTACTTTTCGGATAACTTTTATTTTCTGATGAATAGTGAAAATTACTAAATTTTAATTAAAAACAACTTTTTTAATCGAAATAATTAATAGTGATAAAGTATTAATTTGAGTGGTTTTAAAGTATATTTAGAATATATTTTTACAATTTAATACAATGTTGGTAATTGGATGTAATTTCACATTTACACCAGACATAAGCAAATGTTAATCTTTTGATAGTTATTATCTCTTAAAAACACGCTATTTGTTGTGACAGCGGAAATTAATTATAAAATTAATTAATGCAACTTATATTTTGGGAATTTTGTAAAATATAAATCATTTTTGAACTTGGAATATCAATTATAGCTTAGGGTGAAATTTTGGCATTTTTCTGAAAAACTTCAATTTTTGATGAATAGTGAAACTACTAAGTGGTAGTTAAAAAAATTAATTTTTTCATAAATCTTAATTTTATCGCTTATGTGAATGGAATTTCAAAAATCCGAGAGACACGGTTGATGTCAGTAAGTAAAATGTGGTTCAATGAGATGAAAATAATTTTTGGTGAATAGTAACTTTTTACTTTTATTTACCACGGTTAAAAGTAAATAGGGTAATTAAGGGTAAAATGATATTAATATTATCCTAACACATGTCCTAATCCTATTGGAAAAGTGTATCTCGACCAAAACAACCTTAAGTGTAAAATATTATCATTTAGGCCCACTTGGATTAGATTAGGACATTTATTATTATTTAATTCAAAGAAGAGTTAAAAGAGTTAAAATCAATGTTTATTTACTAAAACATTTTTAATATAGGGTTATACATAATATAATTTCGACTATAAATATTAATTAAAAAGCTCAAACAATTTTCCTACATAATGGTATTTTATTTGTAATTTTTATACTTTAAATAATTTAATTTATTTATGACACAACGATGATGCAGTAATTACCTTTTTAAGAAAATATTAACATAATTGATGTTATAAATGCCCAAATAAATGTAATTTGGGACTTTTTATGACTTAAACTAATTTTCTAGGTTAATATGACATGTTATTGTTGATTTAAGTAACTTGGTTAGAACTTATCATTCTGTTAAAAATTTCATAAAAATCATGTACCAAATAGTGTCAAAATTGACATAAATTAGTTTTTAAAACAAATATTATATTATTAATTGTTATTTAATTCCTAAAAATCTAAGGTTTGGCCAAATGACTTAGATAAGGATGTATATATTAATAATAAACAACTTGGGGTTCGTTTGGCTTGATATAGTATGTTTATTAACCATATAGTGTAAGAAAACAAAAAGACACAGTAAAAGTTAAATTATTTAACTTAGAGTTAAATCTAATTGATAAGGTTTAAATAATAACCTAAATTTTTCTAAATCCTATTGGATGAGAGGATTTCGACCCATCCCCACTTTATCTTCGAAATAAGACCATTTGGAACCATTATAAACCAAATTTGACCTCAATATAAAATAATATTTTGAGATATTTCTATGGTGCCCCTCTCCTCCCTTATAAAAGGGCACCTCCTCCCTCACCTCCTCACACCAATTTGAGCATTCAAGCTCGGCCAAACCATGCCAAAATCTCTTCTCCACTTCCCTAGTATCATCCTAGAGGTCCTTGTCTTCTTCAAAGGCCATCCTTAGTTCTTTAAGTGGAGGTTAAGAAAAGGCGCGTCAAGAAGAGGAGGTTCAGACACTTACGAAGAAAATCAGACTTAAGGTAAGGGATAAATTTTCAATCTCATTTTTATCCGAGATTGCTTATACGTAAGTATTTACTGGGGTTACGTTTATCATCCATGACCATGTTTTCTAAAAATGTTTTTATAAAATGTTTACCATTCTTCCATGAATGTTTAAAGTCGTTTTTACCCTTTATTGACTTTTTACCACATTGTATGAATGGAATCTTTCCTTTGGTTACCATATAAGGTAATTTTTTATGACTTTTACGACAAAAGTACCAGGAGAATGTTATTTTTAACTTATACGGCATGAAAGGATTTTTACGGTTTTCATAACAACTCATTTTCAAGAAGCTTCCTCTACAAGATTGCATGTTTATTTTCAAAAAAACCCTTATCTTTTAAAATTGCATGAAGTTTTGTGAAAAGAAAATGATTTTAAAGAAGAAAGGATATTTTCCTCAAGAATTCATTTCAAGTGTTTTTCTCAAAACTATTTTCCATCTATGATGACATTATTTGATGTGTATATTTCAAGTAAAATGTCTTTATGATTTAAATGGTTTCCATTTTCTTATGATGAAATGATATCCATTGTTTATGGATTATGATGGCATGATGGTTATGAAACCCATTTTATTTATTGGGTTATTATGAATGATGTATGTTTATTTTGTGGCACACATAAGAATGGTATCATTATGAGATGGGTGGGACCTATATATCCCTCCAATGCATTGGGTAAAGATTTTATATCTCATGAGATAGACATGGCTGGAATGGTAGGTTATACCGGTTCAGTGAAACAGGACTGAAACGAGGGTGACTCGGTTCAAAAAGGGACATTGTCCACTAAGATAGTCTTGGAAATGAGTCTTGACTAACAAGAAATGATTCTTTATGATTATGAGTGTATTCCACAAAGTTTCATGTTTTAAGTTATGATTATTGGGATTTGATTTCACTACTATGATTTATCCCATGTTATGAAATTATGCTCTCTTTTGCAGGTTAAGATTTCCAAAAGTTATGTTCTTATGAATATGATGTGATTGATTTTTCTTTTGTTTACCCTTACTGAGCATTTGAGCTCACCCTTTTATGTTTTCTTTTCCCCAGGATATAAAGAAAGGTTTTAGGTAAAAAAAGGGAAGATCTTTATGGGAGATATTGAAGATCTTTCACCACGATTAGAAGATTACGTTCCGAGTTTCCAAAGACACTAAACTATTACGATCCTTGTGTGTGTGTTTTTTGTTATGAACTAAGTATTCCGCAAAAGTAATGTAATGTTCATGTACGTCAAGATTCGGGTCTCTACATCCTTCCTTTGCATGCCCTCACTGATTTGATTCTAAGTGGGGAATTTTTAGATGCAGAAATGTGCTCAAGGACTATAGAGGTTTTTTCTGATAAAATGAAGACAACATTTGACATGGCAATAAATTCCAAGGGATTTAAATGCTTTTTATGTGCGGGTGAGAAAATGAGCGCGCAACCAACACTGGGTGCAGAATCTTTCACGTCGACTGACTTCGGTGTGGTCTTGATGACCATGAACACCTATAAATTGGAGGTCTCCCCTTTGAATTCCCGAGGCTGAATAATCTGAACCATCTCCCCTGAGCGAAATCCTCATCTTCGTATGAAAACGATGGCTTTTAGGTATGGGATTTTATGAGATTGGTCCCCCATGGGTCTTCCTTCACGTGAGACAACTCTACCATGACCATTTCCCAACTCCCTGAATGATGGGTCTCTTGCGTGAAATTCATTTTCCATGAACTTAAATCCTCAGCCACCCTTAGTGTGCCAACCTCTTCAATTGCGTACACTCCCGGCCTTTTACGCACAACAGTTCCAATTGTCTTCCAATAACACAAAAGCGACTCTATTTGCGCGCAAGTCTCCCACCCTTATGAGTACTATTTTATTTCAATTTCTCCCTTACGAGTATCATTTTCAGGCGCTTCTTACACCCAAAAGATCTACCATACACACCGTTCCCTCATACGACCATCTAGGCTCGTGAAAATTAACATTAATGTTCCTTGGGTGGTTCTTCTCATTGTGTTGCATTGCCTCATTCTTCTTCTCATAAACACATGAATGTCTATTACTTCCTCACATAGACATTCTAATGTGGGCCCCTTAATGGATCACCCAATAACACCCCAACACCCTGGAATTGTTGATGCCTTTCCTTAGCCATGGGCTGGTGGGTATCATTTATGTACGTCCTAGGGATGCGGAGTGAACCCACCTCCTCCAAACTGTAGGACGTAAAAATTCCATGAACTACTGTCCTTAGCACATGACGTTAAACTGTGGCCTCGCCTTTGCATCACACATGGGGTCCCCCACCTTGGACATTCTGCACACCCACTGGTCTCCACACGAGTGAAATCATCATAACATGGAATGAGATCCTCTTTGTTAGAACAACGTCTATTTGTGGGGAAAGGGAAAAAACCTTGGTGTATGCCCCTAGACATTCTTACGGGAGGTAGTACCCATACTCCTATATTTTTCCTTTCCAGAGACTACAGAGGAGGGATGGGAACCGTAGCCCTCCTCTATTCCATGTCCAATCCATATACACTTTTGGCTTTGTCGCCAATCGGGCCTCTATAATGGATTAAGTCCCAATATCCATCTCCCTAGGCTACAGACCATGTATAAGACACTATTTTCAATATGGTCCGCTAACCATGTGTAATCCATATTCAACTTCCCACAGACACACCTTTTGCGACATTATCATTAGGTATTTTCTTCTTATTGTTCTTCTCACACCGAGCATGATTCATGTGGGCTTAGAGTAAGCACTAACCATGGAATCCTACCTAGTAATCCAAGAGTGTAAGCCCCACAATCCACCATTATGAACTATGTGAACATTGATCCTTGCTAAGGTAAGGTAAGTAGGAAGCCTCCCCGAGGTCCAAGACAAAAATCCACTTTTCTTGACTATATTCGCATCGGCGCACCACAAACAATTCCAAACTACATCGACATTGATCCATGCTAAGGCGAGGTACGTAAGAGGCCTCCCTGAGTTTGTAGCCTAACAACCATCGGCACCGACCATTTTCACGTCAGCACATGCAGCCCCATTTTGAACAATGTGGACATTGGTCCTTGCCATGGTAGGGTACATAGGACACCACCCTATGGATTGAGCATGATTCCCTTTAGTCCAGGCTAATTCATGTCGGTCCACCCCTTTCCTACATGACGTTAAATGACACCAACCCCCCCCCCTTTGTACCACATGACCCAAAACAATAACCCCATTCTGTGGAAAGCCATTGTTACCCCATCTAGCGATAAGACATTGTAAAAATATTCAATAGTAAGTTGTTGCACCCCCATTCGATGGTAATATGTTGAAGTCCTCAACCAACAGTAATCCATCGTCAGATAAACTACATAGTTTTGATATTTGTATCCTAGATGGGGTACGTAGAAAGCCTCCCTGTGGTCCAACACTAAATACTATTAAACATAGGTGTCCCCCTATTGGGACCAACATATCTGGTTCTCCCCTAAGGCGTCAGACCAACTCTCAAGCCGCTAATCACAGATATTCCCCAGTATCTCATCGGGCCACTGTCCTTTGCACACACCCAAATTTCATGCCCCAGCCCAGAGGTTCCACTTCTTTCAGGTCCCATTTGTATAGGTCCCCTCTTTAGGTGTCCCATCACCCATCTGAACTACATGGAATTTGATTACCTGTCACGGGGATACATAACAAGCCTCATGAGGTACAATGACAACACATCAATCACCTTAATGATGGTTCCATCTCATTCCCCCACAACATCACACAACTCTCCATTATCTTCCATGACTCTCACCAGAGCCACCATATACTGGTGGGATCACTCCATATAATTTCCACATTACTCCTAGCAGCTATCTTGTAACTAAAAATGTGTTATCCACAATATCATTGCTCCCGTCAGGGTTTGCACCAATCTGATCAACTCTAGTAAGTGTTTTCATCAACCCGATCTGACTCCACCAGACGTTAAACCTGCGGTATAACTAGTTTTAATCATGAGAATCTAAGGAAAACCTCAGATACATGCCCATGTAATATTATTCCCCGCTCTCAATGTTGGATTCCTAAGGATTTCATGCCTTAGAGAATACCTATCATAAGGGGGAGAAACCTAGACACTCTAGTGTTCTAGCATCCAGATATGCCAGTGATGTCTAACGTGACTACTTCTCTGGTCGAAGGATGCTGCCCTGAATGGACCCTTTGGAAAGTCTTAACAGAAGTAGAATAATTAACTGTAATCCATGAATATATTTCAGTGGGATAAGTTTCATGAACAATGTCTTATGTCTATGAGCAAGAACCTGACTAGGTGACAAGATCCGAGGAGGAATATAGAGAATGATGAACTGAAATCCCATCATCCCATTTTGATCAAGGTGAAAACATCCCAGAATAAGTGACGGATTGCATACACCTTTGGAAATTGGGAATGTGGGGTAATAGATAGCACTTCCTTGACAGACAGATGATCGCCCTGAAAAAAAGCATCGAAAAGAGTACTGAAAGAAGTGTTTGTTTTGTGGGTGATATGTCTTTCTTGGGAAAATTAAACTTTTTCTAATTCACATTGTTTTTTGAAAAAATTATACTACATGTGTTTTTTATAGAAATAGAAATCACTGTAAAAGTACATTGAATAAATTTAATGATAATAAGAGGATTTGAAAGTGAAAACATCTTGTTGGATGTAAATAGTCATTAGATTCACTCTGAATATGATGAGAAAGTGGAACTTGTTTTGATGGAGAATCAGATTCACTATGACTATGGTGGAATTAACTGTGATGGTACTTTGATGATTTTTATTTCATACAAATATTGAGTTTTATTTAGTAATTTTGATTCATTCTTGATAGAAGAATGGGGGAGTGAAATAGGTGCTTCCAGTAAGAAAAGTATTGTATCTAGATTTAACATAGCTGGATAGATGAGAGAAAGAAATGATGTTGATTTATTTTCAAATCAACCAGAAAATAATCAAATAAAAATTTCTTGTTTTTTGATGGTACAGAGAAATATGTGGTACTGATTGTTTTTCAAAATAATCGTATCTATATTGATGAGGAGGTGCTGATTATTATTCTAAAAATCTTATTCAGAATGAAGAGGTTGTTCTGAATGTTTTTCAAATCAATTGTACCCAAATAGAAGAGGTCATGCCAATTGTTTTTTTAAAATAAATCATATCCATCTTGAAGAGGTAGTGCTGATTTGTTTTCAAAATATTCATATATAGATTGATGAGGTGGTGCAGATTTTTATTCAAGTGGTGCCAATGGAATAGGTGATGTCATTTGAATAGATGGGGCCGATAAAAAATTGGATTTGATAGATGGTTGTACCAATGGTAGATGGTGAAGATTGTTTTTCTATAAATGATCAGATCTGAGTGAAGGAGAAGAGATGATAAAAATAAAATTGAATTGTATTCATAATGTATTGTATCATATCTGGAAAGATCATCATTTTTAGAATTTTTTGTATCATATCCGAGCATATCATCTATTACAAATTGTATTTGATCATAACAAGGAAAATATGGTGACAAGAAATGATCGTAACCAAGAATGATCATAACTAGGAATGATCATTACCAGGAATGGTCGTATCCTAAATGATCTTAATATGAAATGATTATAACCATAATTGGTCTTAACCAGAAAGTATTACACTCTAGTTTGTTTTAAAATGACTTCATCAAGTGGGATAAGAGGATAATATTTTTGTAATATCATCATATTAAATTTCAATGGAACCAATTTCCATCAATATAATAGGAGAAGAAGAAGTTTTCGTTTGACGTGGATCAAGAGTTGTGTGAAAAAAATATTTTTCTAGAATGAAGGGATGGTTACAATACCTTCCAATCATTGTCAAACAATGCTAAATTTGATCCTCAATGAATTCAATATCATTAAGGTAGTCATGATTTATGAATTACATTTTTAATGATGAATTGTTTCTCAAGTGTTTCAATTGAAAAAACATTGACGAGGAGTGATGAATGATTTTTCAAGGGGGATATGAACATTCATATACAATATTTTGATTCAAATCGGTTCTGAGAATCCTATTCAGCAATTAGAATAATGAATCAGGCTCAGTTGTTCTGAACCATGTATTCCCAAAAATTGAAATAGGTCTCAACATTTGAAATTGGAGTCTGAAAAAGGAGAGGTGAATATTTTGGATGTTTTGATAAGAAATGAGAATCATTGAGAAAGTCTGAATTGCTACAATATTTCAGGTTCAATTCAAATGTCGGTGAATGTGTATGAGGAGGAAGCTTTTTGGGATTCCATCCTAAACCGATTCTGGGTCACTTATAAAAGGAGGATGTACTTTTTTAATTTTTTATGACGACCACTATTCACATCATAGGAGAGTGAAGCTTCATGGTCAGGGAGAGAAAAAGAGGCGAAGAGTGTTCAACATAACTTTTTTCATGTGTTCATCTTATCTTGCTGAATTAATCAGTTTGGAGTTTTCCTTACTTGGTGTTTCTATATTGGGATTCTCGAGACGAGGAAAAATCGTACTGAGTATCTTTATTTGTCTCAGGTTTTGATGTGGTGCTGATTCTATTTTTCATGACTATTGGATTCGTATTTTGATGTGGTGTCGATTATATTTTTCTTGACTATTCCATACATGTTTTGAAGTGGTGTTGATTCTATCATTCATGACTATTTCATATATGTTTTGAAGTGGTGCTGATTCTATATGTCATGAATATTGTATACGTGTTTTGAATTTGTTCCGAATCTATTTTTTATGACTATTTCACACATGTTTTGGAGTGTTTTCTATTCTATTCTATTGTATTCAATTGAATGATCGGTCTGAGAAGAATCAAACTAGAGGCATTGTACTATGAGTAATATGACAGATTTTTTTATGTAGTCCAAGGTATTATTACCATTATTCTTAGTATTGAAAAGTAGAATTCCTTTAAATTTGAATACATTTTGTGAATTGTAATGAACCACAGGTAACATGAGTTATTACAAAATAAATTGAATTTCCCTATTGTTATAGGAGGGTGTACACGCACTGAAGGGATTGTTTCAAAGTGTTTCAAAAGTGTAAGGGTATATCATACACATTGAAATCCAAGGATTGTTTTCGTAGTGGATGGTATGGTATTCAATCATTTACAAATTGGGCACTTTCTTATTAAGCATCATTATCATCAATAATAAATATGTTGAGTTGTTATTACATAACTATAATAAATATAGGTTTTAACAAATCCCTTTTGCACAGACAAATTAATTAATGGCCTCAATAAATAAGCTCATACACTATGAATCACATTTATAGTATATTCCAAGGGAGATATCATTTATATTCCTTTCCCTAGTCAAATCCCAGGCCAATATCTCACTACTTAAGTTTGAGCAAAACCATTTATGGGATAATTTAAAGCTTATCAAGATCATGACCCAATCCATGTTCACCGAACGACCCCAAGAAAGGCCCACCATCAGAAAAATTACTCATATGGTGTATTAGGGTATAATAATGTGATATGTAACAATAACCAAACATTATGAATATTTTTTTTGGAATAATGAAATTATATTCATTATATAATTGTTACTTTGAATGTAAATTTATATTGCACAAATAGTATTTCTGTTTAATATTCTAATTCAACTATGGAATCTATTTTATTGAATTAATGTATTTTTTAAATATATTGTATTTTAATAAAATGTTATTATTAAATTACACTTATTAAATATTACAGTTTCATATAATTTTTTAGAAGTGAAAATTTACTTTTATTAGGGTTTAAAATCCAATTTTTCGAAAGATTTTAATTTTCATTAAATGGATATTTTTTTTAAATTAAAAATTCTCATATAAAGAAAATTATTTAATTAAAATTAATATAATATTTGGAATTAGGATCTTGAAATTATACAACTGTGATTTTTTCAAAATTTTCTAAGGTAATCACATTTTGGGTATACATTAAATATCATATAGATATATAATGTGTTTTATGACATCATAATGACCCAATAGTTCTATAATAAAATAAAATAAAATTTATATTAGGAAAAATATATTTTTTGCATTTAGAATAATTTTATTTTAGATTTGGTTGTTCAATTTAATAAATAATTATTTATTCCACCAAGACTAATTAATTATTTTATGATTTTAAAATAATTTCTGAGAAATTATGACTCACCTCAACAAAAAAAGGAAATATTCTAATATCATAGTCCCTTAACAATGTAAAAAATTTATATCACTCCCCTTGGACATAAAAAATGGGAAAACCACATGGCATAGTTTGTGGTTTTGAATATTTTATTTTGTAGTTTCGAAAACAAAAATTTTAATGAATTCCACCACCATTACTATGTAATCCCACCCAAACACCCATTAATCTCATTGAAACTAATTTAATATCATCAAAACTAATCCATATACTTCCTAGAGTACTCCAAAGTCACCACAAGATCCCAAGAACCCTCTCATAAGCCGTTGGGACCACACATCTTTGTAAAGGATTCTCACCTTCGTATTCACCATTCAATTCGAGGGTCATGTTTTAAATAGGTCATTGTAATTTCAATTTGATTTAATAAAATCCATTTATAATAAATAACATTTTTTCCATTTGATGATATTTTAATGAGGTATCATTTATCCTCATCAATTTGGACCATTACATAATTCATTACTCAGCCGAAATTCAATAAGGGTTCCATCCTTTCTCATTTTAATCCATGTTTAATTATATCATAACAAAAATTTATTTAAAATTACAAATTATGGGTTATATTTTATCACCTTCCCCATGTTTCCCTTATTATTTTTTAATGATGATAGAACCCTTTCGCTTGCATTATTACCTCCAGTGTACAACAGTTACCATCGAAAAATTTGATAAGGGGTTTTTCTATTCTCATTTCCATTCTAGATTTTCTTTTATATTATACATCCAAATTCCATTTCATATGTTGTGATGTGTTCTTAAATATAACTTATACTGCCCATTTAATTCCTAGATTATGATATTTCTCATCATCTCTCATCATCCCCTTTTTATGAATTTCCATATGATGTCATCATGCTACTAAAATTACACCACAGTTTTCCCTACGAAAATCATCATGTAGAAATACCGTACCCATTTCTCTAAAAAGGGTGTTAAAAATTATTCACATATACTTATTGAATTTTAAATTAAATATATTCATTCCTTAATCATGTAATAACTTGGGATTTTCAATGAATCTATGTTATATGATTTATGTGGCACACCAAATTATGAGATTGAAAACATTATGATGGGTGTGCCCAGATAGTGCTCTAATGCAAAGGGTATTGTTTTGTAATAAGAAATTCCATATGAAATGATACATTACTCATGTTAATTCATTTAAAATTATGGGTTATTTTGGATAATTTATGTTTAATGAGGGTTTACTCAAGCTAATCCATGTGTAACGAGCCTTGGCTCGTGCTAATCTCATGTTGTTTGTTCATGCTAAATTTTTATGTTATAAATATCATGATATATAATTCTATTATGTTTGTGTTTATTTTTCACTACTGAGATATTCCAATTTAATAACATGTATTTTTGTCTTAATTTTATTCAATTTTTATTTCCTTACTGGGTTTTATAGCTCCCTATTATTTTATGTATGTCCCCAGGTTATCCCTTACAATGCTATGTATGAAGGAATGATGTGGACCTATAAAATAATTTTTCAAGATATATGTGTATTTAAGTTTTCATGTTGTTATGTAATGTTCCTAATCCCTAATTACACTAAACCCGTCAATTATTTGAGTTTTATTAAGTGTATGTTAAGTTAGTAAATAATTTTTAATTTTGAAATAAAGTGCATGATTTTCATAGTTTGTATTAAAGGATAGGTTTAGTTATATGGGGATTAGGATAAGAAAAATCTAGTTAAAGACATAGGGATTAGAATAAGTACAAGAATTAAATACATAAATTTAGTTGAGTATTTATTTAGTGGTTTATCAAAAAAATACATCCATGTCTGGATACAAAAAAGTAGAGGTTTCTCTAACATAGATGTATCTATGGGTAAAACCTTAAAACACCACTTTGAGCTAGACTCAAATGGGAACTATTTCAAGAAAACAGTCAATGATTCACTCTTTATGTGACACTCCTGGGTGATATGATTTGGTAAATTAATAATATTTGAATGAACCATCATTATGGGAAGTAAAAAATCCCATAAGAATATACATTTCGATGTAGATCATGAATAACTTTGATTGAAGCATACAAATTCATATGTTAAGAAGATAAATATAATTTATAAGTTATCCATTTAATTTCATTCAATTCCCCTTTATGTATTCAATATTATAAAATACATACCACTAAATTTTATTTTATTCTATCCAATAGACTGTAATAAGAGGAATTAGGCTAACAATTGATGCGAAGATCAACATGATGAATGCCCTAGTGAGATTCCCAATCTAATGTGAATAAAAATCACAAACATTGACATGATATTATCTCAGTTAAATAGTGTTTTAATTTGGAAACTGGATCAACATGATAATCCACCCTCACCCACCTAAGTATGAACAAGCCACAATTAGGAGCATCACATGACAATGGCATTACACATTCAATGGATCATCTAATCCCTCAATCACAAAAAAATATATCAACTCCATTGATATGATCTTCTCTATCATTGAATTCTAGAAATAAAGTGTCAATTCTTATTTCTTGTTATCATATGGAGGGTGAAGCTGATAAATGGTGGACAATAATACAAAATATGTATCTTGAGGAAGAGATCAGGGAAATGAAATGGATGGATTTCCAGAAAATGTTCTCTGATAAATATTTTCCCGCACACACCGACTTGTGATGGGAATGGACATCCCAACCCTCAATAAAAAAGACAACATATCCATCAAACCGTATTAGGAAAACATGACAATAGATCCATGGTACACCTCTATTTTTTCATCAACATCAAATCCATGGATGACCGCTTATGTGGTGGGATAAGTCCTAGTCTACAAAAGTCATGGAAATATTTGACATTGATATATATGATGAAATTTTCCAATGTTCTATTAAATTTGATATGGATATATGAGAATATCAATGGTATAATGGGGATAAAAATCTGAAAGGGGAAATTAATTTTGGCGGTCTGTTGGATAAATCCAATGTTGCTAATAAATTCACGTACCTCGCGTGTCAAAAGTGTGGGATGAAGCACCTCGAAAAATTCCTAAGGGGATCATATAAATTCTTTATGTGTGGAAGATTAGGAAACCAACCTAATTATTTCCCATAAAAGAAACACCTCAATGTGAAAAAGGGAAGGATTGTTATGGTAAACCTTCAACAAATCATTCATTGATGCAACGACAAGGATCCATGGCACTTTGTGAACTAGGTACTTAAAACCATGGGTAACTGGAGGTAACCAAATCAACCAAGGCTGCAAGGGGGAGATATTTCAATCACTACCGCCAAAGTGAATCCTGATAATTAAGTGGTGATAAGTACAAGATTAGCCACTAAATGAGTCAAAAATTCATTCTAAATATATATAATATTCATGCACTTCAATATTCATAAACACTATTTTATTGAATTTACACATTTATCATCATTTAACATTATGATTGTTAGTCATTTTTAAAATTCACTTTAATATGTTATATTTTTAAACACCATATAAAGTACTCAAAGGCCTTTAATTTATTTTTATATTTAATTTTCTGGTCTCTAAATACATTGGTACCCATTCATTCTTTTTTTGAGTACATTAAAATTCACAATGTAAGACAACCAATGTGGTCCTTCAACTAACAAAATTCGGGGCACTGTGAACTAGACAACAACCCAATAAAACTACTATAGCAGCCAAGATCCAAACCCATTAATACTGAAAATTTAATTAATGGTAATGGAAGTCAAGGGTAACATTTCATAAAATATTTCCAAGAGTTACATAGAATTTTTTAATGGATTTTCAGGAGTCCCATGTTGAAGAAACATTTCTACGCCAGATTGAGAGTCCCAGAAAAATATCCTACAATTTAAATCATATCTTGTATACTGGCTTCCACTTCATGTCAAGAGTTGAAAAGTACCATCTCAATTAACTTTATACCCACCTAGTCCCACCACCTTTAATTAAAGAGATACATACTGATGGGGGCTCAACTCAAGGCTTCCTAAATTTCTTCTAAGGATGTGGTGGTGATAGAGTAGGGGAGGAACTTTTTATTTTCATGAATAATGTTATGATTCTATTTTGTATTGTAATGTTTGTGCTTTCATATGTAAGTTAGTAAAATTCACCTTATTTTCATAATAATAGATCTTATAGTCCTTTTTTTATATTATTCATACCAAATTCATATTGTTGCCTCATGGGTGAATTTATTCAAACCAAACCGTATGAAATTTATCACAAAATGGTGGTGTGTTCATTATTTTTTTCATTACATCGTCCATTCTTCCCTCATTAGTGTTCTTCCTAATTCCATTCATAGAATCACATCAATGAAGGGCATGAAATTATATATGTTTATCCCATGGAGTACCAAGTGGTTATATTGGACTTAATTTATCATTCCCTTAATTTCTAATAACTTCTTTTAATTAAGAATTTTATTTTACAATTTAAAACTTCATTGCCTTTGTGGAATTTTAAGGCCACAAACATAAAGTGCTAATATGAAAATTTACCTTGGAGTGCTAATAAATATTATCCTCATTGTGTATAGGTGATCAGTATTACAGTATGTTATTATTATAATAGCATGTGATGATGTATTTGGACCTTCTTATGAACCCATCTCAAATAAAATAAATTAAAATAATTAAAAAGTAATTCATCTAACCCACCCCCATGTTATAACCTAGGATCACCTTATTTTCTTAATTTTAATTTAATTAGTTCTCTTAATGTCCATTTAAACCATCTTAAAACAAACCCATGTTGTCTACTTTATAAAAAAACCCATCTCTTTAGATAGTGTGTCTATAGTCTCTTCTTAGGTCTCTAAGGATTCGACAACCCATGATACACTGTAACTGATCACTTAACCATTGGATCATTGGTAAATTTTAGTGAGACCAAATTTTGGCACAGTTTCCATTGACCAATTATGTTTCCTATACAAAAAACCATGATTCTTCGCCCCCATTCTTCTATTCTCACACAAATTTTCTTAACTTTTCCATTTCTTGCTATTTTCCTTTTTGCACATAACCACCAAGACCTACGATAACTCAAAAAAATGAGTTAGGGTGGAATTTCCTAGGGGTGGGTAGTCAGGTACATCAATGGAAATCCTTCCATTAAATACTTATATCCTAAATACTTCAGAGTTAGAAATTTATCCCATTTCAATGTTTGTTCTACATTGAAACCAACTTATAATATAGAGTGTGAACAAAAATAGAAATCCAAATGAGGAAGCCCCAAACTTGGATAATGTAGTTGATGAAACCCTGAATGACTATCTCACACCTACCAAGACTTATTCCGCCTCATGAATTAGACATAATTACCCAATATATTCCAACTACATCATTAACCCCCATGTCATGAACCACCTTACCACATTCCATGGAATAGAGTTCTAAGATTCCCTACCTTCACATTTAGTAGTACAATGGCATTGTAGAAACCATGTGTCCCCCTCATGAACTAAAATCATCTAAGATGAGGATATTTCATTTTTCCTTAAATAATCATGCTAAAAATTGGAAAAACATTTTCATACCATCATCCATCAAGTCTTTAGACCAACAACAAAGAGAATTTTATAAAACATACTTTCCCCACTATAAAAAATTGAACCTAATAAGATCATCTGAAATTTATTTTAAAAAGAGGTGGATTCATTCTATAAAACATGGAATAGTTTCAATTATATCCAAAACATGGTTCCACACCATGGTATTTCTATTCATGAACAAGTGAGAATTTTCTCTGAAGGGTTGGTCCTGGGGAACAAACAATTCATTAATATGATGTGTAATGCGACCTTGAAAAGAAAAATACCCATATAATGCTTATGGTTACCTAGAAAGCCTTTCTGAACAAAACCAAACATGGGGAACATCGAATTATTCTAAAAACCCAAAAATAACTACTAGAATGCATACACGTGGAGAATATGAAAGAATTATGAAAAAACATACAGAACACACTAGGAATGTTGAAGAGATTGATCATATGAAAATCGGTAAAATACAAAAAATAAACCCTGCTTTCACAACATGTGATAAACATGTACAAAAAATATAAAACATCCCTACCAATCCATCAATCAATGTCTTTGTTCTAGGAGGGCCACCAACTGAAGTCAATTCCCATAAAATCTAAACTTCTCAATACCCAAAACACATTCAACACAATAGATAATGACCACCCAGGATTCCACTCGATAGATAACCAAGAACATTTCCAACCACATGGACCAAACCCCTACCCTACACAATTTTTTCAAAACCATAACCATTTTCAACCACAACTAGTACAATACTAACATCCTCGAATCCAATACCAAAAACCTATCTAGCAACCCATCCATCAACAATGTATACCCCTAAAATAATCCAACCAATAAAATCCCCCACCTTAACTATCCCTAACACAATGCATGATCATTTTTGTTACCAAATGGGGAAAATGAACTCAGAAGTCACTTCCCAAAATAAGAACATCATTCCAGAAAAACTGGAAAGGTACCCATGCCTACATAGTCTATTCCACAAAAAAACATCAATGGGGGAGTCATTCTATAGTCAAAAAATCATGAACAACTAAAGGATATGAAAATTTTATGAATAGGGAAATCAATTGAGAAACATGAAAAGATAATTCATAAAAAAATTAAATCTTTAAACTCTAATGAAAATTCTAATGAATGACATGATCAAACTGAATAAACTAATAACAATGTGAAAGAAACAACTCTTCAATAAAAAATACCACCACCTGCACCATTCCCTCAATTCATGCGGGGGAAAACCTATTCAAAATTGATTGAAACATTGAGGGAAATATTCTCACAAGTCATGTTGAACACACCTCTCATCGATTCTATTCAAACAATTCATGTATACTAAAAATACTTAAGGGACCTATACACATTTAAAATTAATGTTCCACATTAGAAGCAAGTCCTTCTAGCCATAATTATTTGTACAAAAATCCAAGGGACACTTCCACCAATGATTTAAGACCCTTGATTCTCTTACATTAATGTTGAACTTGGAGAGAACAATGTTGTTAAAGCCTTGTGTGCCATATGTTCCAGTTTCAAACTCGTTCCTTATTCAATGTATTTCTAGTTAGGCCTAGAATATCTCTAACCCACATATATCAAACATCAACATATTGATCATAGCTTTATTATTTTAAAGAGGATTTTAAATTATGTTACCGTAAAAATAGAAATCTTTATCTACTATAAAAACTTCTTTTTCCTTGTCCTCAAACCAAATTTCAGTAGTAAGGAAAAACCCCCAATTATCATTGGTCATCCAATCATAAAAACAAAAAAATCCGTTATCCGAGACCTAAATGGGATCATGAACATCACCATTGGAAACATGAGTTCAGACTTTAACATATATAATGCAATCTAAAAAATAGGGGATAATGGGGATATTCATTAAGTAAACAAGATATGAAGTGTTCATAATGATTCCAAAGAACATCAAGGAATATTTGAGAAATGTTTTTTTCAGGAAGAGATTAATTTCCTTTTTCACTTGATGGGAGTCCATATCTATGGATAGAATAACTTTTAGATTTCTACTATGATGAAATCATAGGACTAACAACCAGTGAAATATTTTAGGAAACCACATTCTTATAGACCACTCCCACCCCCTTCCCCTAACAATGATGAATTCAATCTAGCAGTGGAAACTTATTCACCTGGGGTATCAATACTATCTAAAACACTAAAACTGAATTTGATATTGAGTTAATGTACCGTTATATTTTTGAAATTTTGAACCAACCAGATCTAGAATTGAATGAACTACTTACTACACATAAGTATGCCTTCCTAGGAGAAAATGGGACACATCCTATTTTAATTTCATATTTTATTCAAGATAATCATTAGATGATGATTCTAGATGTCCTTATAATACAAAAGAAATCCATTTAATGGACCATATTGGATATTCCTAGGATTATCCCACTTAGTGTGACTCGTAATATTGTTCTAGAATCTGATTCAATGCCATGCCGTCATCCTCAATGACAAATCAATTATAATCTCATTGAAGTAGTGAGAAAAGAACTTATAAAATTTTTAAAAGATGATATGATCTATCCCATAGCTGAGAGTTATTGGGTCAGCCCAAACCACATGGTTCCAAATATGGATGGAATCATAGTGATAGCCTAAGGATGGATAGATTCTTACAACTACGGTGAGTAGTGGTTGGAGATTAGGTATCATCTATAAGAAGCTAAACTAATTTACAATGAATGACCATTTCCCTTTATCATTCATTAACCTAGTCCTTTGGATAGTGCAAGGACATTCCCTGTAATGTTTCTTAGATTGGTAGTAAGGGTATAATCAGATTGAGGTCTCCCTAGAGGATCAAGGGAATACTACATTCACTTTTCCATTCAGCACCAATAAATTCAAACACATTCCCTTTATATTAGGAAATTCCCCTAGAACCTTCTAGCGGTGAATGCTAGGAATATTCTCCGACATGGATGGGGATTTTATAGAGGTATTCATGGATGAATTATATATGTTTTGGGATACATTCAATGTATGTATGCGGAATGTCAAGAGATTTTATTGATGATGTGAAGAAAATAATCTGGTCCTAAAGTGGGAAAAATACCATTTTAGAGTTATAGAGGAACTACTCCTTGTCTATATAGTTTCATACAGGGGAATGGAAGTCTATAAATTCATGCTTGACATCATTCATCACCGTACATCACCCAAAACTATGAATAAAGTGAGGACATTATTAGGAAATGATGGTTTCTATTAAAGATTCATTAAGATCTTTATTTCAACTGCTCGTCCCCTTTTGTGGTATTCTACTAATGGATACTCCATTTGTTGGGATAAAATTTGTCAGGGTTCATTATCAACCCTAAAATAATCTATCACCTATCATTCCAACATGAAATCTAAAAATTGGATCCTTCTGTTCGAACTGATGTGTCATGTTGGTGTCTTTGCTTTAGGAGCTCTGTTAGTACAACATTATGAAAAAACAACTTATGTGACTTCTTATGAATGAAAACCCATAAATGATTCCCAAATAAACTACTCCACCAATGAGAATGAGTTACATGTAGTTTTTTATATAGAAATGTTTAGTTACTACCTCTTAGGACCCCCCATCATTGTGTTCATAACCCATTCCACACTAAAATACCACTTCAAGAAACAAGATGTGAAGGCTAGACTGATTAGGTGGGTCATGATTTTATAATAATTTGACCTCAAAATAAGAGGCCAAAATGTTGTTGAAAATGTAGTAGATGATCATCGATCTATACTAGAATTTAATGAAAAAGTATCTCAACTTTGTGAGTCTCATTCATCCTATGATGAACAGCTAAACTCTATTAGTGACTTCCCTTGGAATGCTGAAATATAAAACTTATTAGATACAATAGAATTTCAAAATTCTTAGGGACTCAAAATTGAAGGAAATTCTCTTCTAATGTTATGATCTATGTTTTTTATGATCCATACATCTATAAGTTATGCCATGACTAATTAATTAAGATGTGTGCCCTATAATCTGAACCGGATTCCATCCTTAAATTCGGTTATAGTGATTTGTGTGGAGGTCACTATTCCTCTAAGAAAACTTCGTGTTGTTTCATCAGTTTTGTCTCATATTTCCCACCCTCTCAAGGGACTGCAACACATTTTTTTCAAGGTTTTACAAGGTGAAATCAATTAGGATCCATCACAAAAAGGAATCAAATACCAGTAACTCCCAATTTTGTTATTTAAATCATTGACTACTGGAGAATCTATTTCATGGGTCCCATCACAAAATCTAGGGGAAATATAAACAATATTTATGATTTTTAGTATGTTTAAATATTGGTTGAGGAAAATCCTACAAAATAAAATGATCACTAAACTGTTATTATATTTCACAAGAAAAACATCTTCTCTAGATTCAAAATTCCTAGGGAAATAATTAGTGATTGTGGAACTCATTTTTTTAATGTTCTATTCATAGAAATCATTGAAAATTATAGATTTTCTAAAAAAATCAACTAATTAAAACCCATAGACCAATGGAAAAGAAGAGTTAGCCAATCAAGTAACAAAAACAATTATAGAGAAAACATTTAATCTATCTAGAAGGATTGGTTTAAAAAAACATAGATTATTTTTTGGCCCATTGAACCATATTTATAACAATTTTTGATATTTCCACATATAGGTTGGTTTGTGGTAAAGAATTACATTTTCCTATCGAGATTGAACATAAGGACTTTTTTCAATTAAGAAAATGAATTATGTCCTCTAATCGGAAAAATCCAAAAAGAAATTAGATCTGAATAAACTTGAGGATCTTAGGAAGGAGGCTTTTGAAAATTCATAGATCAATAATGATAAAGTACAAGCCTACCAATCTTGAAATCATAAAACCAAACACTTTATACTGGGTAAAAAAATTCTTCTTTATATTTTAAAAATAAATAACCTGGGAAAGTTATGGTCTTTATGGGTAAGTCCATACATATCGTGTGAGGTGTACCCAAATGGGGCTATTGAAATTCAAGACCCCCCCAATTGTCAAACCATTAATGTTACAGGTCATAGAGTCAAACCATTCATTAAATAATTCCAAATACATGAAGATGATGAATACATGTTCGATCCAAACTTATATGACGAATGTAATTAAATAATTAAGGGTATAATTCATGCTAGTAATGATAAACAAAGGCATTGCATGGGAGGAAACATGTTTTTTTCATGCTTCCAATCACTGTGAATCATTATTATTTTTAATATTGGATTAATGAATAATTTTGATATTTTAGAAAATATTACTTAATCAATCAAATCTGAATATGAATGTACCTTACACTATTGACCTGTTCATATATTATGAATATGGATGTGTATGAAATGAGAGCACCAGATTCATTTGTGTCTCATGGTGTGATCCCTGAGTAATACCTTATCCAAAAACATAAAAATAAGACAATGTATCATCAATTTATTTTATATTATTTTGATGTGTTTCTGGGATAAAATAAAATTACAAAATATTAATAATAATTAATTCTTTTAAAAGGACGTGTCGTAGTTCATGGGGAAAACCATATCACTACTGGCGAAGTGGTGGGGACTTGAACTGACGACCGAAGGGAGACTGGGACATACGTTTCCCAATGACCTGGGACTTATAGTGCTTCATTATTATATATTTTTTTGTATATATACTTATATTCTATTTATATATATATATTGTTTGTTTGTTTGTCTTTAATTGTTCCACTATGGAACTCTATGAGTGACGTGGATATCAAAGGATTGAATTGGAGCAACTTGAAAATCAACTTCAAAAACCAGGTGACTTCAATCCCATGATCCTCATTTTTTATCCCCTGATTCTAATTTAAATCTATTTATAGATTCATGGGAATATATTTTGGAAAGTGTGCAGTCTAATTTGATATTTCATTTTTTATATTTTAATCGAAATAAAAAAATAACAATTCAAGTCCCTTAGATATTGGGGTATTAGAATGAATTCATGGGGTCCCCCAAATAAATAACATAGGGTTGGATAGAATTTTAGTTTTAATATGATTATTCTATAAAAAATTCAAAAAAAAAAATTTCCTCCTCCAGCAATGGCATGATCTAGTGTGTGGCTTTCAACACTTGGGGATCACGACTCCATAGTTTTCTGGTAGGAAGTTTGTAATATTATCCTTATATGTGGTAATTTGACTTTTTTTATTGATTTAACTCGTGATGATGTTTGAGTATGTGAGATTGACTTGGTTTCCTAAAGTATTTGAGCCTATGTGTCATCGGTAATGTCTCAAAACATGGGTTTACTCTGTTGAGTGCAATTTCAATTACCATGGAAAACATGGAAAGGAAAAAATAAAAAAATAAAAAATATATATATAATTGAATACTCATTTTATATTGTAATGTGATTCCACCCAACACTTTCATCATTTCCCCTTTGGATAAAGATTAACCCCAATGTCTACTATGATACACAACTCATCATCATGCTTAATTGATATTGGATGAAATATGGGAATGAATTTGAACAAAATAATGAGATTAGGAATGGGATATTCTTGTGAAACAATATATTATTAAAATAGTTTGATGTGTTTCATATTTTATTGATGTAATGGTTTTTAGTTATCATTGAGTATTATAACGTTTTTTGGAAAAGGTAATTCAAATTTCAAATCATTTAGATATATTTTTCTTAGGACTATCAAAACAAAAGTTGGGGGAGTGATTAGATAGAGAATGTGTTAAATATTAAATAATAATATATATATATATATTATTCATTTGATTAATTATTTATAAACACTATTTTAGTACATTTTTCACATTGAACATCATTTCTCATTGTGATTGAATGTCCTTAAAATGCACTATTATATGGTAAATTTTTGAACAACACATAAAATGAACAATGGTTTTTATATTATTATCATATTTAATTTTATGGGTTCTCATTATATTTGTGGCATTTTAAACTTTTTGAGTACTTGAATATTCACATTGGAATACCATCAAAGTGTGCCCTGAACTAACAACATTCTGGGAAACAAGATCTGGACAGAAGACTAATAAAACAACTGTAGACACCAACATCCCAACCCAATAATTCTGAAAATTTAACTTAATATATAATAAATCATGGATAAAATATTATCCAAAGGTTCCAATAGATTTTTATATTTTTTTAATAGATATTTTGGCATCCCAAGTTGAAGAAAAATTTTTGGGATAGATTTTGAGGCCCATAAAGAAGCCCACAATTTAAATTCTATCCCGTAAACCATGAAAGATTATGGGATGAAATTTTACAGGATTTTATCAGGCTAATGGAGCACCAATTTTTCCTTATATGTCCCACTCTAATCTTTATATCTAAAATTTAATTTCAAATAATATTTTCAGTGGATACAAACAGATTGCCACGTTAGGTCAAGAGTTGAAAAGTCACCTCTCCATTAAAATTCCACCCATTTAGGCCCACCACCATAAATTGAATAGACTTGGAAAGATGGGGGATCGATATAAGGCTTTCTAAAATCCAATTTATGATAGTTTTGGTGATGGAGTTCGGGAGAATTTTTTATTTTTAAGTGTAATGTTATGCTTCCATTTTGTATTGTCATGTTTGTGCTTTAAAATTTTTATTGTTATAATTCACTGTAGTTTCTTATAAAGTCATTATTCTAATTCTATTATTTTATTCATCATATAAAATTGATACTATTACCTCATGGTGTGACTTTATTCACTCCAATCCTTGTGAAATTTATCAAAAAGGAGTTGAGATTTCATAATGTTGTTGTTTTCAGTTGTTCAATTCCACCCTCATTAGTCTACTTCCCATTTCCATTGATATAATAGAATAAATAGAGGTATAGACCTTTTATTTGATGATCCAAGGAAGTATCAAGGGTCAGGATTCTATGTTATTGATAACCCCATTAATTTATAATCACTTATTTTAAATGATACTTTAATATTACTTTTTTTAAAACCTCTTCGTCCTTGTTGAATTTTAATGCCACACACTTCTAGTGATAAAACGAATAGTTACATTTGAGTGCTCATAAATATGATCATAAACTTTTATAGGTGATCATTATAATGGTGTGTTGGTCTTAAATAAGAATGTGATGATGTTTTTGGTCTTCTAATGAACCCATCTCAAATATAAAAAATTGGAATCGGTAAATAAGAATTCATCCAATCCACCTCAAGTGATATCCTATGATCAACTCATTCTATTAATTTCAATTTTATTAGGTCTCTTAGAGTTCTTTTAAGAAATATAAAAAAACCAAAGTTTTCCTTTTTATAGCAAAAAATCCATCTCTTTATATTTTGTGTCTATAGGTTCTTCTTAGGTCTATGACGATTAGACAACCCATGCTACACCACAAGTGACCTCATAACCATTAGAACATTGGTAAATTTCGATGAGACTAGTATTCTGGTATTCATTCTTGAATATTGAACATATTTTTTGATTCTAGTTCTACACATTCGTTTATATCCCAAATGATTAGTAGATTAATCCAAAACCACCCCAAATAATAGATGTAAATATTTCAGTGAAAATAGTATATGGGGAAATTCGTGTATCCTTTGTTTATAACTCCTCCCCTGTCACAATTTGTTGATTAAACTTCCCAAATAACCTCATCACATTCCCTCTAGTAAATTTTTATGCAATTCTTGTAATGTATTGTCTTTCCCTATATATTGAACACATAAATTTTCATGAGAGGGAAATCACTCTCCGTATGGTGAATCAACCCCTGATATTATACAAGTTAATATAGGGGGTTAATATTTTAGAGAACCAACATCTAAATTGTGGATATTACTGCATTGTAAGAACAAATATCTTTCTTACATTATTTTGTTTAAGGAAAGACCCCTCATTTATAACATTCCTCTTGTGGTGGAATGGGTAAATTTATTTCTCAAGGAATTTCATGGTCTTCCTCCTAGTAGAGAAGTTGAATTCTAGATTGATCTTATGATTGGGAATTTCCCAATATCCAAGACACCCTATTAAATTTAATTTTTCGAGCTTGTGGTGATAAAGTAATAACATGGGGAGAATTTGGATAAAGTGATTATACACCCGAGTACATCACCACGGGGTGAACCTATCCTCTTTTACAGAAATAAGGATGTGTCAATGCGCATTTTCAAAGATTATTGTGAGTTCAATAAAATCATAATAAGGAACAAGTATCCTTTTCCATGAGTTGATGAATTGTTCGATCAACTATATGGACAACAATACATCTTTAAGGTGGATTTGTGGTCGGTATATTACAATGATAGGGTGAAGAAGGTGGATATCCACAAGACTAATTTCGTATGAGGTACAACCATTATGAGTTCATAGTAATTCCATTCAGACACACCAATGCTCCAAAATTCCTCATGGACATGATGAATATAGTCTTTAGAGGTTACCAATCCCTGTTGGTGGTAGTATTTATAGAAGATATTATATTATACTCTAATACGAAGGAGTAAAATGATGACCATCTATGAACAATAAAAGAGACCATGCGAAAAGAGAATACATATGTAATGTATAACAACTGTGAGATCTGGTTGATAGATGTATAATTCACGGGGAATATCATTACAAGTATTGGGTTGTATATGGATACTTACATGATAAATGAAATTGGGGGATGACTGAATCCGTCATCTATGATGGACATACACATCATCTTGGGGTTATCAAGATATTATCTCCGATTTGTGAGAAAGTTTTTACAATTATCAATCACTTTTACCAAGATAATTCATACGGCAGTGATGTTTTCCTAGAGTGATAAATGAGAATAAATCTATATGTAGATGAAGAATTTGATTTTCATTTCCCCATTGCTCACACTAATCACTGGTGGGGAGCATATTTTTTAATTTTCCGCAATGATTCAAAAAAGGGCATAGGCTATGTGATGATTAAGAATGAAAAATTCATTTCATATGACTCAGGGAAGTTAAAAACTCATGATAGAAACTATCCCATACATGTTTTATAGTTTACATCAATTATCATTATAATGAAAATACGGAGGATTTATCTATTTGGGGAGAAATGTTAAATATATAAGGATCACAAATGGCTAAAATGTATATTCACAAGGATATATCTAAATATAATCCAACAAAGATGGTTAGATCTCATAAAATATTATGACTGATCAATTGATTACCACTCTAGTATGGTGAAAAAGGTTGAATATTCTATAAGTATAATGGAGCCAAAATTTATATCATTGATGATAAAAGAAAATGATCATATTTTCATAGATATTAAGAAGACAGACATGGAAATCATAAAAATGGGTACATCATCCGTCATTTAACAAATTGTTTCTCAAAAATATGTTTTCAAAATGATGGTGGATCCTAAAAAAAGATTATATGGGTATTCAGAATAAAGTGAAAATAATTAAAAAGGTAAATTCTCAAAGTTCACTGTTAATAAATATAGAATTTTGGGATTTTGGTCAATACTATGCATTCCATAAAATAGGGAGTTAATTAATGAACATTTTTTTGATGCACGTAGTTCAAATTAAAATTTCCACCTAGGAAATTTGAAGATATACTGAGATCTATAGGATAAATATTGGTAGGATAACATGATGATGGAGATCGTTTAATATACTTCGAAGTTTCTTGTATGTTATCAAGTGATGTCTAAGAGGAAAATTTCTAAGGGGATGATATAACTATTACCTATACAAAATAGAAATGGGAAACTATCACTATGGACATTTTTATTGGACATCGGAAGACATCCAATAGAAAAAAATTCTATATAGGTTATTGTGGATCGTCTTACAAAGACATCAATAATTAATTTCAATTCAAGGGGATTTCTCACAGGATTAACTGGAATAAATATACATTTGTAATGTGATAATGTTGCATGGAGTACCACTATATATTTTTTCCAATTGAGAAACAAGATTAACCTATATGTTATAGAAGACTCTCCAATACTCTCTATATAATGAGTCGAAATTCATCATGGAATATCACCCTCTAACAGATGGCCAATTTGAGAGGACTAAAAATCCACTTGAGGATATGCTGAGAACACGATCAATGGACATAAAAAGGATGGTGGGACTAACATCTTCCATTGGTGGAGTTAACTTACAAAAATAGTTTTGACTCAAACATCCAAATGGATCTTTAAGTCACCCATTATGGGAAGAGGTATATAATTTCAGCACGTTGGGATGAGGTTAGGAAATAAAAACTTCTAGGCCTGAAAATGGTCGAAGAAATGGTGTATAAGGTGAACACAATATAGAAGCACAACAATGTTTCCCAGAGTTGAAAAAAGAGATATTCTTCCAAATTTCGACGAGACTTATAGTTTGATTATAGAGACTTGGTATTCCTTCACATATCTCCAGGAAGTTGATTTATGAAATTTTTAATGAATGTAAAGCTTAGTCTAAGGTGCATCAGTCCTTATAAGACCCTTGACTGAATTAGAGAAATGTCTTATCAACTAGTACTACCCCCAAAGATATCTCATGTATATGATGTATTTCATATATCAGTTTTGAAGAAGAACATACCTGGTCGATCACATGTTCTCAATCAAGAGGTGGTACCATATGAGAATGACCTCTCATATGAGGAGAAGCCGATGAAAATCATCTATCATTGAGTAAAATTTCTATGAAATATGGTGATACCCATTGAAAATGTGTTGTAATGAAACAATATGTTTGATCAAGAAATGTGGGAATCGAAGTATGTAATGAATTAGAGTTATGATCATCTATTTTAAATTGTGAATAGTAAATTTCGAAGGAGAAATTTCTTAAGGGGGGAAGGATGGAACATTCTGAACATTTATGAATAAAATTAAATATCTATTAATTAAAGGTTTTATTGTTATATAAAACACATGCACTCCTTTAGTTTTATTATATACAATTGGATTTAAATTATAGTTATGTATCTTTAGCATTAGTAATATAGTTAATGAACATTGACCACCTGACATGAATAAATATTAGGATTTAACAAATCATTTTTGCATAGAAAACGGAAGTGATGGCCTCAACCAGTAGAATTGTACCTTATGAAGCCCACTTTTTTATACTTCTACGGGAGATATCATTTCTCCGGATATACATAGACAAATCATGAGTCGATATCCAATAACATAAGCATGAGTGAAACCATTTATGGGAGAATTTCAGGATCATTGAGATCATGACCAAAACCAAGTTCATGGAATGGCCCCATGAAATCCCCACCATCGTACACCTTACTAATAGGGTGGATCATGGTGTATGAAAAGGATATTTATTAAGAACAAATAATTAAAATTATTTTTGTATAGAAAAATGAATATACATTGATTCTAATATTGTTACTTGGTAAATGATTCTCCAAAGAAGAAATAGTATTTTTGGTCAATATAATAATTCAATTAAAGAATATAGTATGATTAATTAGTGTATTTTTAAAATAAATTATATTTTAATAAAATATTAATATTACAATAAATTTATTAATTATTAATTACGATGTTTTTTTGATGTCAAAGGACACTTTTATTATGGATTGGAAACTAGTTTTTTCAAAACATGCCAATTTTCATTAAATGTCAGTTCCTATTATAAAATTAATAAATTCACAAATTTATATAACTATTTATATGGTATGAATATTTATATTGGAATTATAACATTAGAATTATCCAATGGTGAATTACTCAAAATTTTCCTAGAAAATCAAATTTTTTGTAGAAAATAAATACTGCATAAATATATAATCTATTTTATTATAGCTTATTGACCCAAAAGCGATGTAATAAAATACTATAAAAGAAATATTAGGTCATATATATATATTACCATTAAAATAATTAAATTTTAGGTTTTATTTTTTTCTTTTATATAGGTTTGGTGAATCCTCCCAGAATTATTAAACATTTTTGGATTATAAAATAATATACTTGAATGTATGATGGATCTCCCCAAAAACCATGGAATTATTTTAATATATTCTAAAATTTTACAAATAATATAATTTATAACACTCCCCTTTAATTGAAAAGATGGGAATCCCAAAGGTATGGTTTTTGGTTTTGAACATTTTACTGTGTAGTGTCCAAAACCAAATTAATAATGAACATACCCCCCATTCTTATATAATCCCACCCAAGAACCCATTCCTCTTCACTAAAACTTCATGATGATTTTTATAACATTTATCTCTACTCCCTAGAGCCTTATCATGGTACAAAAGTCTACTTTGAATCAAGTCTAAATCCTATGGGATCACACATCCAAGTTAGGGATTCTCAACTTCCTCTCCAAAATTCAATTCATCAACCACTTATTAAATTTGCCTTATTAATTTCTATTGGTTATATTTTCTATCATTTTATAACAAATTACCTACTATTCATTTGATTTTATTTCAATGAGGAATCATTTATCCTCCAAAATTTGGATTATTACCTAATCCTTTACTATACCAAATTTACCTAAGGGTTCCTTCATTTCTCATATTTATCCAAGTTTACTTACATTGTAAGAAAATTTTATTTCAAACTAAAAATGATGGGGAATGTTTTCCCACCAAAACAATACAAAAAATAGTATATTTGAGTTATGAGATACCTCTTTCTATACCATTCATCTCTCCTAAGCACATGTGTTACCATGATGAAATTCTGTTAATGATTTTTCCATTTTCAATTAAATTCAAGAATTTATTTTATATTGTGAATCTTAATTCAATTTCATATGATGGGATATGTTCTTAAATATCACTCATACTTCACATTTAATTACATGATCATGTGATCCAAATTTCTATCTCTACATCCCCTTTTTATGAATTTTCCATAGGACATCATTATGCTGCCAAAATGACCACCCGAATTTCCATGCCTAAATCATGATGTAGTAAATACCATACCCATTTATCTATCATGGGTTTTCACCTTCATTCACGTATACTTACTGATTGGGGACTTACATTTATTTATTCCAAAGTACTAGAAAATGGAATCACTTAAGCTATTAAATGAATCCATGTTATATTATTAATGCAGAACACTTAAATGTGGGATTGAAGTCATTTTGAAGTGTGCACCCAGATAGTGCTCCAACTAATTGGGTTATGTTTAGTATCATGATAAGACATTTGAAATGTGGGTTTACTCGTGATAATTCTGGCACAATGAGGGTTTACACATGCTAATTAAGGTGAAATGAGGGTTTACTCATGCAAATACATTTCCAATGAGACTTGGATCATGTAAATATCATGTTGTACATTGTTTCCACATCTCCATGTTATGAATATCGTGTGATATCATGCATTTATGTTATAATTTCTTCTACACTCCATCGATATTCCTATTGACTAACATGCCTTTTCATCCTAATGTTATTCCTTTTTTATTCCCTTATTTTGCTTTATAGGAAACCAATTTATATTTATGTCCTCAGGTTATCCCATGAAATAAGAAGTACGAAGGAATGATGTGGTCTTATGAAATATATTTTCAATAAGGAATTTTATTTCAATTTTTATGTTGTTATTTAATGTTCCGAATCCCCAAAGACTCTAAACCTCTCAGTCTTTGGACATGTATTAAATGAAATTTTATGTAATATATCATGTATAAATAGGAAATTAAGATCATGGTTGTTATATTTATTCCATAATATAGACTATAAACTATACATTCAAGTGGATACACAGAATAAGAATCAACTATGTTCATTCTATATATGAAAAAACCCTATTATCCCAATTTTTTATTAGTTGTACACCATAACAACATTTACTTTTTTGAATAATGTTAAAAAACAACTCTTCCATACACTAGGATTATTTTAAAATAGTTTTATGAAATTCCTCCATAATCATACTTGATATAGTTCTCCCATATCCTTTACTATTCAAAACATCATCATATGATAATGATGATTCAATTTTCTAGTTTCAATCTTCTATTCATATCTTTACCATTTGGATTTTTCTCATCCATCTTGGACACTAGTTTTTTTTATAAGTATCTTTTTCGACTAACAATCCTTGATCTCACTGTCTTATCTCCTCAATATTGTAGATTTTTGCATTCTTATTTTTTCATATAGTTATAGTATTTCTATTTTTTTAAATACCTAAATATATCTATATATATCTCATTCAGTTATATTTCATACATTTAATTTAAATTCATAGGAAAATATCATGATTAATAACTTCCAATTTCAAAATATAGAAACTCATTATTCATTTGATACATGAGATCATTTAAATTTAATTTTTCAATGAGTTGCTAATTTTTCCCCATTAAAATCCATAATTTAAATATATTAAATACTATTATATTTCCTTCAACTAGATCATCTATAATTTCTACCTCATTAAAAAAAATTAATATTTATATCCATGTATGCATGGTTATTTAGTTACATAATTATAATATGATGAACCTTATTATACAATGTGGGTCAGTTATAAAAATTAACTACCTTATTTTCATATGAAATTCAAATCACTTTATCCATCGTAGTTTTTTTTTCTTTTTAGAATAAAAAATTTCAAATATTTGATTATTTTGTCTGCATAATTGAACATTGGATCCAAAAATTATCAGTAAATTTATATGACTATAGAGAAATGAAAATTTTTGTTTTGTTTTTATGATATATGATCTTCCTAAAAGTCATATTTCCAATAAATTCTAACAATGTAAAATTCATGTAATGGGTCAAAGTTTATTTCATCATATCAATGTGTTACAAACTGGAAAAAATCAATTGATATATAGATAATTAAGATCAAATTATCTCCATGATGGTTTAAGGATTTCAGTGGGATTACACATATGATTCATGACTCGTAGCTGTTGTGATTGGATAGAGGTAAAATATCATAATTCAGTTCACAGGAATGGGGTTCACATGAATGATCCTATATTATGAGAACAATGTTCAAACATGATAGAGCTCTCATAAATATCTATCTCCACATATGGGTAATGAAATGGGAATGAATAACATTAGCACATATAAAATATGAGTTTCATGGGGGATATTCTTTAACATAACATTTTTCCATTGAATTATTTTTTATTCATAGAAGTGGGTTTCCAAAACAATTTCAAGACATTTATATTTCCATGATACCATACTCAAGTTAATTAATTTTAAATTTATCTTCTATATGATTCCATAGATATTTCTTTTATCAGGTATATGTAAGGTGTAGAACAAGGGGCTCACATGATTTAAGATGCTATAACATAAAAAAAGTATTAAAAAGGATTCTGCAAATGGACAAATAATGGGTATTTTTAGCCCTTTATCACATGAAAATATCCTTTCCAGATATATATAATATATTTTTAGAACACTCGTTGATCATTTCACATATGTGGTCACCTTTAATACACTATCACATAAATTTTGGTTTTCTCATTTTCCCAAAACATGGATTGATATATATATTATTCATTCCACACAGCATCTATGACCAAGAATTAATAAATTTTTAATTGATAACAATAATATTTTTTAAGTTGGTCAAGAAGATTGTCTGTTTAAATTCATTCTGGAAGTCATTAAAGAAATTATATCATATTTTTTATATCATGTTTAGACAGATACATTCATAGGTGTAATATATTATCAATGGGTCCATAAAATTAAATTTCAATGTTTTGGTTATGATATGATAATGGTATTCCACACATGATGTATAATCTTTATGAAAATTTACCAAACCCTTTTAATAAAAATTTATTTTCATTAAACTGAATAAAAAAAATTAATTAATTTTTATTTTTCATACTAGTGAGGTAGTTACTATTCTAATAAAATGTTGGATGAGGTATCGTGTTTTGATATATAGTTTAGGGGGATTGTAAAACCACCAATTTTGGCATTACATTTCAAATAAATAAGGATAATTTTTATGGAATTTATATGGGATATTCAATAATGATTTAATGTGGATAATTTAAATGTTAAAATTATGAAAATAAATCACTCAACAATCAAATATTATAATATACTCCATAAAAAGTTGATTTTAAATAATTAAAACGTTATTTGGAGAAAACAATTTCATATAAATTATCTAATTATTTTATTTCCACAATATTAGTGATTCATTGTGTTCTATAATTTTTTTGATATTCCAGGAAGAGGTTAAAATGATGAAAAAGGATCATGACATCATCATCATGTTTCATGAAATCGCCAATGAGGTAAAAAAATTTATTTCTATATTTTCCCCACTCTCTTTCATCTTAAATTCATTATTATAAAAAACAGTTTTCCATAAATGATGGAAATATTTTTATGTGTAAAATATTATAATTTCCTATCAAAATAAGATTACTTTGGAAATACATTATGTATTATATCTCAAGGAATTGAAAACAATTACATTCTTATTTCCTAAAAATTATTAGTTGTGTAAATTAGATAAAATCAGGATTTTTCAATATGTGAAGGAATTATGTTTGTAAAGGAATAAAACTATAAAATTAGATTATTTTGATTTCTTAGTGCAACTAGATAATAATATTTATTGTTTGAAAAAACTTATCCACCCACCATGCTTGTATATATATTTAATATAAAATATCAAACATATGGAATGCATAGGGAATAATACTATAAATTTTTCATGAATTATTGTTTTATTACTTTTAATGGGATTAATTATGTGGCATGGGTTATTTTTCATATCGTTTATTTTGAATAATAAATATCGTTCATGGTAACTGAATTTTAAAATATTACTTCTTTATGAAATCATGTTCTTCCAATATACATGATATATTCAGAAACATTTACCATATAAAAAATTCTACTATTGAATCACACTAAATTTACATGAAATCCCCAATATTATTTCATCAGTGGGTGGTTGAGTACTGAAATATCCCCCACCATTTTAGATATATTTTCCATTTTCTTCAAGCATGATATTAGATGTGAATTAAAGGGAGGATATTGGATTATAACTAGAGATTCATGTGTTATGGAACATGGTGTTGATGATGTCATCTGATAATTACATGATTAAAATAACAAATCTATGGTAATAGATAAGGAAATGATGGTGGATAAAAATAATCCTTGAAATGTTATATGGAGACCCATTGTTTGTTAGAGTGGCGAGACCTTAGTAGTGTGACCCGAGGGATAGGAAATTCCATGAATGATGACATTCTTTTAACCATATGATTAAAATTTTAGACTACACAATGAGTATCCCACCAAGCCACTTGTTGTGTAGTATGCAAGATTCCAAAATAGGGTGTTTCTAACTATTAAAAATCACAATCCAAGTGAATTTATGTCACATGATAAGTGTGATAAGGAAAAGATTCTCTATATGTACTATATATGGTCACCATGGTTATATATATGACCCACAAAACCTTTGTCACATAACACATTTAATTGGCCACATCCAAAAGGTTATGTATAAAATTAAACCTAATACATACTGTAGGGATATATAGCTCAGATTATATAGTATGTTCACCCCAAAAATCACAATAGTTTTCACACACCATGTATATATATTGAACATTTTGTATATGTTGACTTCTCAGAGGTTGTGATGTGGAAGTTTACAACCATCTATCCCTAATATCCCAAGATGTTATAAACCCTATATGTAACACAATAAATGTGGATATTTATAACATTCATCTAGAAAATTTACATAGGTTATTGTTTTACACATACCACTATTTCATTATGATTATCATCTCATGTAAATGGTTAAGATTGTTCAAGGACCACTGCTCTGCTGAGGCGATGATATATTTTGGTAGATACAACTATATAAAAAATATAGTTATGTACAGTCTCATGGATTAGTGAACATTCATCCATCTATGGGGTTATTTCACCACTATAGAAATAATCATGATAGTTTTTGGTCTCCCATATATAGATGGAGTTGTGGAACTCCACCAAATTTTAGGGAAGGTATTTCCATTAGTGAAGACCAAATTCGCCCATTTTTTAGGGAATGGTCATCCATCTGTAGATTCAATACACTACCATATATCATTTTGTAATCCTACATAGGGTCCATATACTGCCTAGACTATAATACATATTCCCCAAAGAGGTGCATACCCTCAGTACAGATATAGAATATGGTAACTATAATGATTTTATTATTCATACACTATAGTCCATAGTGCTTAGGAAAATTCATTTTCTTCCATTTTTATTTTTCTTAGTGATTTATGATATGTGGATGATGAAAAATTGGACAATAAATATATATTTTACACAAATAATATACGGATCATTTTTTGACAGAGTTGAGTTCTATTTACACATCACTCCCACGTTTCTCTAGTTCCACAATGGGTATATTTATACACATCCCAATACAGAATTAATCCACATACATTCATTGTTTCTAAAAATGATGAACAATTACATGATAGATATGGATGTTAAAGAGCTATTAGAACTTATAGAGTCGGTTCTTAAAGTAGATTTCTAGTACCTGTTATTTATTGTACAATAATATAATAATTATTTTGTACTAATCCCAATTTTATATACATAATTATTTGAGGTTGGTCTTTTCCTGGGATATTTGAATAATAATATAAATTTTCTATGAATTTTTGTTTGTATTTTTAATTGTCATATTTACAAGAATAATTAATTTAATTAGTTATTCTATTTCTAGTTTTTAATTATTCATCAATTTTATCATGAATATGTTTTTATAATTAATGTTATATCTGTTAAGGATATACATATATATGTTATTACCTCTTGGTTCTTTTTACGAGCCCATTATCTAATAACGATTGGATTGGTGTGGTACACTTGGCCAAATACTGGACCTTGTTGGCTCATAGTGTGTTGAATCATGTCAGGATTAAATATATCATTATCATTAAATATATATGTTCCCGTATCGATCAACATAATCTAGTCTCAATGATCTTAAGATGGATTTTTATTTTCACAGTCATCATAATTTGTCATTTAATATGATTTCAAAAAATATTTTTGATTACTAAATAATGAATGTGTTAAATTCATCATCTTTTATGTTTTTCAGAGTGAATGTGATTAAAAAGGGAAGTACTTTTTCTCTTATAAAATGTTTTAGTTTGATTATTAATGGGAATAATAAAATAAATTCTAAATTATCAGAACATTAATATGGTAGTTATTTTTTATGAGTAACCGATATGTATTTGGAAAGATTATCATATCAATATCAGATGTATCTTAGAGTAGTGGATCTGTTAGATCTCATAGCTAAAAACATTGGTATATTTGAAATGTATATTTATTCATATATCACATGTCCTTTTTTCAAGGATCGTTATCATCTGTATTATCATCATGATATTTTTTGTTTGATATTTTCTTTTCCCATTTGGTTATATTTACTATTTGACCATTATGGTTTATTTTTATAAAATATATACATGTATGAACCATATAAATTAGATTTTGGATCATGATTTATAATTTATTTTATTTTAGGGATATCAATATTAGAATCTTGAGACTATATAGAATGATTTTTGGAATGATTTTTCTAGAAGTGATAAATTCATATGTTATCTTGGGTAACTATAATTCAATGTTTTTTTATTATAAAAAAATTGTTTATAATTATTAACTATATTGATTTCAGTTTCAATTAATTTGTAACAAGTTAACCCAAATGATATAGTTTAGAAAAAAAATTTACACTACCTCATACACACCACCCAATATGCATTTTTCTATTGAGTAGTAGTGATGGAAAGTAGGGAAAACAAGGGGTGACTCTACACTCAGTATCTAGTGAACATCATCTTATATAACGGATCTGATAATGAAATTATTAATTTAATAACAAATTAAATAATAAATATGATTTGAATAATAAAAATGATGTAAAATCCTAAGAAATAACATTTTGGAATGTTAGTCACGTAATCCAAAATATGAGAGAAGGAACCCCATAGGAAGTGGAATATTGTATGTGACAAAAGTAACTAAACTAATCATTCATAGATACCCATATCAATGATCATACAACAAAATCAACACCCTCGTCCTGATGAGGTTCTACTACCATATATAGGGCCTTTCCAAACTATTGGATCACTGGTCATAATATATATAGGTGCACAAAGATACACAAGTACGGTGTGACTAAGAACCCCAATAGGATATATAAAATTCCACAAACAAAAGTTCATAAGATATAATCTTTCATACCATTTAGAGGATAAAAATTATTAAAACAAATTGATTCACAGAAATAAGAAATATATATTTAACAGTTTAGAGACAAGTATTACCTACATCAGATTTATCCTGTAAGGAATGTGGTCCAACATTCAGACACATACCCCTTGTTGGGATATCCTAAAAAACATGTTTGACACATCTTATCGGATGGGATAACTGATGTACATGAGGACCGATGTATGATACATTCCATTCATGGAGATAGTTTACATGTATTAACCTAAATAAAATAGATATTGCCAAAAAATAGTTATTGGATGAGAGATAAATATAATTTAATATTTGGAAATAATCATAACAAGAATAAAAAATTGTTGTAATCATTTTGAATATGTCTTATGGGATGAAATGTCACATAAACACATACCACATTAGATTTAACATAAATAATTTTTCCCATGTGGAAACACACATTCACATCCCAGGAAATAGAACCTCATGCATTGGTATCATGGGGGTAAACAGTCATGAAAAAAAATCATGATAATTATTTTTATAATTATACGAAAAAAACCACCAAATGTAAGTGCATTGATGTTGTGATGAAATGGTTTAATTTCTATTCAAAAATTCAGAACATTAAATCATAGAACCCTTCCCTATAGGAAGTGTTTATAATTGTAGGATTATTATTGACGATAAACTAATACCAAAAGGGGGAAAATATCTCTTACACGTGAGAAGATCTTATCAAATTAATGGTTTAGGTATGAATGATGTAAAATTGGTAATACATATATCATGTTTTAGATTCTATAAAAAGTAAAAAATAACATTATTAGATTGAGTTAGAATCCAATATATCTCTACATAAATTCAATATATATTATTTATTTCAGGGAAAATGGTTAGTTATAAAATAAAACAAAATAACAGATGCTTTTGTTTAATAGGACAGAATTCCAAACAATCAATATACTTGTATCCTTATAATTAAAACATATATTAGATGGATATCACTGAGGAAGTCCTATGGAAGCTCTAGATTCAATAGGGATTCATGTTGTAAGAATGAAGATTCATTATGTGGGAATAATTTATATCAAAAACCATTTGAGGTTGATCATGTATTTTATACATTTTTTCACATGGTTTTCCAAACCATGAACCAACCATTCATGCCTTACTACCTCATATAGGAACTCACACACTTATTCAGATAGTGTGCCAACCAGGTATTTGGACACTAGAATAAGTTGAATCAGTATTAAGTGAGGAAACATGGTTTACTAAACTGTGATAAATAATAATGATACATCATAGCTTCTACTAACACAATATAGATTATTTCATAAAGCATATTCATGGATTTAGAAAAACAAATATCAAAACATTAATACATAATGAATTCTATAATGTTCAAATTAATTAATAGAAATCCCCCATACCTCTTCCCAACAAATTAATAGTTAAAAAATTGATTACATGAGGAAATAAAAATTTAAAGACAGTTGAAATTTAGATTTTGTTATAGTTTACATATCTAAATACTTCTCATCCTTCGGAAGTCTCTCGTGGAATATTTACAAGAAAAATGAGCACACTGAGTCCGAATTTCTAACAATAACTCCAATTTTTCCTCCTATATCCTATAATAAAAACATGAGAATCCAAAATTATAAATGGTTCCCCCATCAAAACCTAACTTATTTGATCATTAATCCAAATTGGGTACCCTAAAAATATGAATCATGTTCTAGCATAATATCATCATATTCAATCAAATATCCAAGATCTGGATCATACCATTGAACCTAATAAACAAGGAACATGTTATAAATAATTTGATACTATTGTTGGTGATCCCAAAAAATGTCCCAAAATCTCAATATATTTGATAGTTTCATATCTCCCAACCAATAATGGTTTCAAAATTACATTTGTCCTTAAACTATTTTTCCTGACTGATTGGACACCCACAAGAAAACTATATCAACCATAGTGAAATTCATGGGACAACTCCATCAATTGAAATAATATTGTTTCCTATTCTAACCCATAAAATTATAATTCCAAATCAACTACAATTTTTACGAGATCTCTAATTTTATTTTCCAATGTGTTATTTTAGATGAAAAATTCTTGTGGAATTTAAATTTTTTAGGTTGTTGGGTAGTCCATCTTTAAAACTGAGAATAATAGACATTCTTTCAATAGTTAACACTATGATCTATCGTTTAGTGAAATTTAATTACATTAATTAAAATTGATATTTTATAAAACTAAATAAAGATATTTTATTACAAAATTAATAATAATAATAATAATATTATTATTATTACTATTTTAATTATTGATATATTATTAGGGTTATGTTTTAGAATATCCCAACATGGTGTCCCATACCACTAGTGACATGCTACTCCCCTCCATGTCCATCATGAGATACCTCCTTCCTCTACTCTATCGCTGCACACTCCCCCCCCCACCAGAACCATCCTCCAACATGTGTCCACACAATCAACCAACCCTCCTTACATCACAAGACCCCCCTTGGCCAAACCTTCCTATCGCACGTGACCCCCCACTACCAAACCTCCTTCAACGAATATTTCTCATTTTTTTACTATACATTCACATTCGAATATTCTAGGAAAGGAATTTTGTACACCTATCCTCCTTCGATCATCCAATTTTCTCCCCTTCCATCACCCTACACAATTCAGTTGTACCTATGTTTTACATTAATGTGATTTTTTGTTTTTCTTTTTGTGTTAAGGTATGTGAAGCATCCATCAGGACTCCCTTATTCGGGTCTTGATAACCACTATTGAGATTGAGGGGGTGGTTTTAATTCAGCTCATAGCTATCATTTCGGGTAAGGTTATAAAGTGAATTTTTATTTCACCTTTTATTTAATTGTCTCATAGTGTCTATGAGACCCTGGTAATTAATTTTGAGCTCCTATTAATGATTGTAGTGGATTTTGACCTATTTTGAGGGTGCTCATACATATACTCAATTATTAATATATATATATATATATATATAATGTACAAGTTGCCTCATGGATTTGGGAACATGTGCATTGTATTAATGGATATATGTATATATAATGGTGTGTGAGTGTGTGTGGAGCAGTTTCAAGTGGTTGATGATATATCTGTCTAGTGTCAGGTGTTTGCATGTTTCCATTGAGGTTGGATCCTTTTTCCTTACCTTTTTTTCATATTAATTAGTTAATTATTTGACTATAATTATTTGTTTTTAAATAATACATCACTGTTTAGATTAAATTCTTACCCTGAATAAGTCGCTAAAATCCATAATGTTGATAAATGATTATTTGTAAGAAAAAAAATTATGTTTGTTCTATAAAATCCCTCCAACAGAGGTGAGCTTCCATCAACAAAAAAAATTAGTCATATAATTTTATTATTTCCATCCTTAATTCTATGGTGTATCATTATTTTTGAGCTTATAATTATAAAATTGAATGTAATTATATGGCCACTCAAGGTTATTTATAAATGATGTTACTTCCCTTGAAAATGATATATGAACCAAGAAATCTTATATATACGTAGACAATCATTTAATTATAAATAGTATTATTGTACATTTACCCTCTTCCCCTTTTTCTTTGTATCGTTTTCATGTGGTGTCATTGTGCCACTCGTGAAATCCTTCCAATGATGTATTTTTATCACTTATTAAATTGTTTATTTTGTTCTATTGTGTCTATTATGGCCATCAATTATGGAAAAAACCATTCATCGTGTTTGTATTTCAACATAGTCACTCCTTCAAGGTTTCCCTACCTAAATGGGATTTTTATATAATAATTTGAGTTGAGAATCACCTTTGGGTGAGTGTGGGGTACCTTGGACTAATGTCTTAAATTTATAACTTGATTTAAAAATGGGAATTGAACTTTGGAACGGGACGTTGATAATTCACATGTCTAGTTCTTATTATATATCCTTAATAATATTTTGTTGTGTGTATATATATTTTTTCAAAAGTGGATTATCTTGTTTTTATTAAATATAGGGACAATGATTATATCTTGAGACATTGAGATATCATTGATGTCATGTGGTTAAATGAATTCTAATTCCATCAGAATTTGGTTTCATTTCATTGTTAAAGATTATGCCTTTTTGCTAAGCATCTTTATTTAACCTTTTATTATGTTTATCGAGTATTACCAAGTGATGTTTTTAGATCAATGGGTTATATTTTTTCATAAATGACTTATTCCTTGTTGTTGGATTGGATTGTTTTCCTTGATATCCTGAATTGCATGTTTCTCCCAGTGGTTGTTTGATTACATTTTTTATTTGTATTCATTCAATGTGATATATGTATTGATGATTTCCTTGCAATGAGATTTGTAATTTATGGTTCAATGTACATGGGTCAGGTGAGCACATGGGTCTCGTTTTGGTTACTCATGAATGGAAACCTGTACATGGGAGGTTACACCATGATGCACAAGGGAAGTGGTGTTTTTGTCTTACATGGAATGCGATCCCCTGGGTTTTTATTATGTTATTGGGTGATACTAGTTCACAAGGGGAAACCGGGGACTAAACCATTGGAATAATGGATTCACCAATCCTCTTGTGATACTCGGTGCCTTACACGGGATACCTGGGTCGGAATCATGGTTACCATACCATGAGCAATTCATGGACCTTATAAAGTAATTCTGTGGATGTTCTTGGGGGAATTTCATATTTTTAATGGATATACCATTGATATATTTCATTGATGGGATCATACACTACTAGATTTGAAGGATTTTTTTAACTGCATAGATTAATATATTGGGTTAAATGCTTTTGATAAACTTATTTCTTATAATTATATTAGAGAATTAAAAGGTTACTTTTCTATTTTTCTTGTCAGAATACACACACAATGAAATGGAAATTAGACCCCAAGCATAAGAATGAGCTGTTGAGTGGCTCATTTAAAATAAAAATTTGATTTAGTTTTGATAATTACTTCATCCTGTCATTATTTTTTTCTAATAAATTTGTAATGTATTTCAAATTAATTTGGTCCAAGTAGTAATTTCATATCTAATGAAATAGTGATCAGATACTTATTTTTTTTATTACACTGTATAGTTAAAAATATTATCTTCATTTCATCTATTTAGGTCGAAATCCAATTCAACTATTTCAATGGTGGAAAAATTCACCAAAGTGGTTACAAGCTATTCGAGTGAAAATGTTGTTTTCAACATAATGTAAATTTGGAATTATGGTTGTATCTCAGGCCATAGTGAAAGGATTTGAAGGAAAAGTATACCATATGATAGATAATGTAATTATCTACACATCATAGGTAATGTGGATCTCTGAAATTGATATTTTGAAAATCCAAAAAATCAATGACAATTCTAAATAAGTTTTCAAGTGTACAGTAAACAGATCTGAAAATCTATAGTATTTATTTTTCCTATACTTCTACAGATTGTAGAATTTCATAGAACATAGGGACATAGAAATCCAATAGGTTTATATTTATTTCATTAGTTTACATAAATTGCTCAAAAATTTGTTCGGGTGGACAATAAATTATAAAAAAAATTGGGAATGGAGTTTTCCATCTTCAGTTTTATGGAATATTAATGCTTTGGTTATTTCACATATATTGACATTTTTCGAAGTCATATTGATTCACTTCATGAACCTTTGGAATGATGATGATATATAATAAGAATAAGTCTTGTGGGACCAAGGATGAATTTGAAGATAAAGGTCTCAAAAATATTCATTTAATTATGAAGTTAAGTTGATAATATTTTCTATAACCAATGTTCATACCCTACATTGATAAAACTGGCATAAGTAATCAACCATCCAACACACTAAAAAATTCATATATGGATCTATTGGAGTCTAGAATTACTATTTTCAACCCTATATTAAGAAATTTGAATGTATGTTTAATCAAAGTTATGTTAGGGATTTTATGATGATAAGGATGAAAGAAAATAAAATACACAACAAAGAAAAGTGGGCACGTGAATACTCTATTAAAAAAGGTGTTGAAAATATTCAAACAAAAACATGATTCTTTCAAAGTGATAAATTATTCTTCAAGAAGAATCCTCCTCGACATTGAAGATTATTTTTCGGATACTATTTTATTATATTGATGATCATCTACACCTATTAGTTGATACTGCAATAGTGAGCTAAACCAATTTAAAAAAATCCTCTTCTCAATAATTTTGTTGTTGAATATCAGCTGCTCAGACTCAGTCATGGTGGATTGTTAGATTCTCTGAATAAAATGTGGGTAGTATAGTTCCCTGTATTAGAACCAGAAGGCCATGTAAAAGAATTGTAATTTTCCACTGCATATACATAGTTGTGGATGGTCTTATGATTAGAGGACCAACTAGTTAAAATCAGAAAACTTTTGGAGTATATAATTGGTGGAGTGGACTAGTGTTTTTCTTTGAACTGAACCAAATTACATCCTTATGTTCTATTACATTATACATTACAGCTGCTCACTCAACATTCAAAGAGATGTAATGGATCACTTCATTTCAAGAGGGACGTTTTAATATTGTCTAGATTTTTAAAAGGACACAATTCACCCCCTCTTTTGTGTTTATCATAGACATCCCAACCTAACAATTGGAATCAAGGTAAGGTCTCTACTGATTTCTTTTGTCTCTAACAAAACCTTGTTAAATATTCAGATGAAGAAAAATCTCAATGGAAAATTTCATAGAAGTTATAATGATGATCCATGATCCATATATTAATGGTGATAATTATGGATGTTTGAAAGCTCGCATAACTCTATATTTGACAAATCATGGTTTCAAAGTTTATATGAAGAATTTAAAACCTTATTAAATCCTAAGAGAATCAGAAATGTGGGATCCTTCAAAGGAAGTTGAATATGATATTATTTCAAAATCCATGAATTCAATTATATGCGGTCTTGGTCATGATGAATTTAACCGTGTTTCTCAATGTTCTATTGCCTATGAGATTTGGATGACTATTGTGGTTGCATATAATGGAACATAAAAACATCATACCACTATGGTATTTGACTATAAAACGTAAATTTATCACATTCAAGATGATTGAATATGAGAGCCTTACTCATTTGAATAAATTATTAACATAAGTTGTTAATGATGTTGCTACTTTGGGAACTCCAATTATAGAACTAGATCAGGTGTAAATGGAACTTAGAGTTTTACCTTTTAAGTGGAATGAATTTTATTTCTATTAGAAAATCTACACCTATTAAATAATTAAAGATCATAGAATTGATCATAAGAATGATGACGTGTGAGGCAGATATGCATGATGAACCTTAAAATAATATTTCATTCAAAAATGAAACAACATCACTCAATAATTCAATGGATGAATTTTTTGATTCAGATTCATATTATTTGGATTAAAATGACGAGCTACCACATCTTGAAAGAAAAGATGAAAAGCTGTATAAAAGGAGAAAAGAGAAGTTGAAGTTGAATAAAGAGATAGTAGTCATATGCTATGAGTATAAAAAATGTCATTTATGAACTGATTTTCAATTGCATAAATCTTGATGGAATGATGAATATAAATTTAAAAGAAAATAATGTAATGAATGCTACTAGAAATTCATATGAATTTTCAAATGATGAATCTACCACTAATATAGATGTTGTGCATGAAAATCAAAATGTTAATTTATGTCTTATGGCTCATTCCAATGAGGTACAATCTTTTTACTCTAAAAATTATAATTATGAATGTTTTTATTCTGATGAACATAATAATATTAGTTTTGTACTTGAAATAAATTTTCTTATTTAATTATAGAGAATTAAAATATTAAAAAATCTTATGATGGTATTTAAATTGATAATGAATTCTTTTCAAAACAGATTGCCAATTTATGATCAAATTCGTTGAAAGTTTCTTGAGATCTGTATGAAAAAAAATTAACGAGTTGTTGGATGAAATTTATAATTTTTAGAACGATTAAAGTATGATTGTTATGGGAGAGTATTATTTTAATCAAATTATTGGTAAAAATAAAATTCACAATGGAAAATAGGGTATTGGAAGTAATGGAGAAAGGCCAAAATTATATAATAATTTTTTTGTTCCTGGTTCAAATAGAAAAATCATGTATACTGTTAGATGTTTTTTTGGTATTAATGGACATTATGCTAATGACTGTGATTTAAGAAGAAAACAAATTTGTGGTTTCATCAATTTTAATTATTCCAAATAATTATCATTCTTTAATTATAACATATTTTATCCAAATAAACCTATTTGGTTACCGAAATCATTAATTTCTAATACTGCTAGACCCAAAAGTATATGGGTTCCAAAAGGAACTTGTATTCGATATTTTTTAGGTATGTACCACTAAGTTTTATAGTCATATCATCAAGTGGATCCATGAAAATAATGTGAATTTATTATTTCATATTCTATTAAATAGAAGCTCTATAAGAGGTAGAACCGTTAAGTCTTGAAGAATTTTATTTTCAATTCAAATATTTTATTTAAATTCTAAAACTATTTTTTACAGAGGGAGAGTTTTTTTAATTTTTTTCTGTTATTCCTCTAAATTTAATTATTCTTATGCTTAAACTATTAAGTATTTTCATACTATTATTTTATCAAATGAATTAATTTGTGGATTTATTTTATTAATCAATGGAAATCTATCATTCAATTAATATTTTATATAAATATTTATCTTACTTGTAAGAATGTCTTTAATGTTTGACTATTTAAATTAATTGCATGTGATGAATTAATAAGTTTCGGTTTTTGATACATTATTCATTTATTAGATTAAAATGTTTTTGTCATTTATGACATAAATAATATTTTAATTAAATTTTTTGAAATAGTTTATTAATTTTTTATTAAATTAAACTCCTAGAAAATATTTTTTTTATTTTTTTTATTTTTTTATTATTTATATAAATTTATTTTTAAAAATAATTTTAACTAAATTCCATGAAAATAATTCATTTAAAATCTTTGAATATCATAAATATTTATTCATGTTCATAAGAGGATTTGTAATAAATATTTAATATATGTTTTAATATTTCATTATTTAGAAAAAAATGAAATAGTTTAATACATTCATTGCAAACCCTTGTTATTCATTTAATAATATTATATATTTTGTCATGGCTCATTAAATATTTCTTTTTTTCTTTTTGAAGGAAGTTGGAATTTAAGGGGAGTTTATATTGCTACACATATTTTGAACATATTTATAAATAACTCATCTTTTTTAATTTTAAACTCTAGTTAAAATATATGTATTTCAAATTTTGAATACTTTTAAATTTTCAATTTTAAAATATTTTGCGTTTAAATTTCTTTTTTCAAATTTTAAATTCATTAAAAAAATTATTTTTCAAAAATTAATTACATATAAATTTATTAGTTTTTATCATTTAAATTATATAAAATATTATTTTTCGAATTTAAAATATATATTTTTTTCAAAAAAAATTATTATTTTCAAAATTTTAAATATGTTAAAATTTAAATCTCTTAAATTTTAAATATTATAAAAATTATATTTTTCAAATATTAAATGTGTTAAAATTTTTATTTTTCAATTTCTAAATTATTTTAAAAATATTTTCATCATATTTTAAATATATTAAAAAAATTATTTTTCAAAATTTAAATATATTAAAAAATATATTTCTCATGTTTTAAATATTTTAAATAGTGGGAAAAAATTTTAATTTTTTCAATTTAATTTTTTTATTTTATCTCAATTTTTATTTAAATCTCAAATTTCAATTAATTATAAAAAGGGTAAATATATTGAATTATTTAAGTTAGTCAATATAATATCTTTTTTATCCTTACAAAAAGGAGGAGAAAAAGATTTATTTTGTCCAGGATTTTTAATTATCAAAAGGGAGATATTTTTTAGTGGCTACATTCCAATCACATTATTATTTAGTCTTGATAATTACTTCAACCAATAAATAATTGTTTTCTAATAAATTTTTTAGGTATTTCAGATTTATTATGTCAAAGTATTTATTTTATATCTGACTAAATAGTGATCACATTGTTATTGTTTTTATTTTTTTGGAAAGGTAACTATATTATCTTCATTTCATATATTTATTTCGAAATCCAATTATATTGTTTCGATCTTGAAGAAATTCACTGAAGCTATTATAAGTTGTTCAAGTGATATTGCAATTTTCAGCATAAAGTCAATTTGGAATTAGGGTCTTATCTCATGAAATATTGAATGGCTTTGCAAGAGAATTAATCTATTGGATTTATAATGGAATTATATATACATCATTACGTTATGTGGATTCTAAAAAGGTTGTTTTGATACTCTAAAAAATCATCGATATTTATAAAGCAGTTTTTCATCTGTACACTAAACAGATTTGAAAACATATAGTATTTATTAAGCTGGAACTTATACATATTTTGGAATCGCTTGGAACATGGGGCGGTGGAAATCCAATAAGATTATCATTATTTCATCATTTCACATCTAAGACTAAAAAATACATATGGATGGTCAATAAGTTATCCGGATATTTGTAATGTAGTTTTCCAGCTCCAATTTTCAAAAATGTTATTACTTCAGTCTGTTCGAAGCTATCAGGGGATTTGTAAGTACGATTTATTTGCTTCATGAAATGTTGAAATGATATTTATAATTAATACAAACAATTATTGTGGGACTAAATATGAATATGATGATAAAGGTCTCAAAAGTATTGTGAATTAAGAAGTTAAGGTGTTCATTTTTTCTAGAAACATTGGTCATACCCTACGTTGACTAACATAATGTAAGGAATCACTGCTATAGTATGATGAAAAATTTTTGTATGGATCCACAACACTAATTTGAAGACTATAATTACAATTTTCAACCCTATCTATGTGAATTTGAACGTATTATTAATCAATGATATGTTCACGATTTGATGATGACAACAGGGAACAAAATCAAAATACACAAAGAATAAAGAGGATACATGAATACTCTATTAAAAATAAGGCGCTAGAAATATCTGTACAAAAGATCAATGATTTTGAAGATATAAATTATTCTTTAAGAAAAATACTTCTTGAAATTGATTATTTTTATGGTGCTGTTGTGCTATATTAAAGATAATATACAGGTATCAGTTGTTGATGCAACTCTAAGCAAAACCTATTTAACAAAAAACTTCATCTCATATATTTTCTTTTTGAGTATCGGATACTTGGAATCAAGGTTGGTGGAGTGTCATCTTGTCAGACCAAACTATGGATATTTTGGTTTCCTATAAAATAACCATATGGCCCTTTGAAATCCTTGTAAGGTGTTAACTACATATTCTCTGTTGTGGATGATCTTGTGTTAAGAGGACAGACTAGAGAAAGTCACCATGATCGTGGAGTAGAGTGTGGGTGGAGTGGACTACAGGCTTTTTGTGCCTCAAACCACTATACATCCTTTTTTTCTTTCCCTTTTTTTATTACCTATGCTTGCTCGAAATTGAGAGAGAAGGAAAAACACGCATCATATCAAGATGGACATTTTAATATTGTCATGATTTTAAAAAGGACTCAATTCACCCCCCCCCCCTCTTCTGTCTCCATCATAGACATACCAACATAACTCAAGTGAGTGGGTGCCGCTATTTGAGTGTAATTTTTATTTTTTGAACAATTACACGGATTATATTTCCATAGCTACCTCCTTTCTAATATCAGGATGAAGTCGAATTAGGTGGTATGGGACAAATATACATTTAGGAACGTAGACCATTTTTCTACTATTAATTGTCACCACTCTACATTTTATTTATATATCACACAACATAATTTAAATTTCATTGTATGGATTGGGATAGAACCATGGGTGAAAGAGTAAAGTGACATAAATATCAAACACTACTTGGGTACCTGTTGTACTCAAATATACCATATTTTTATAGGATCTGAGTTGATCAATGTAATGAATGTAACTTGTAATAAGAAGAAAAATTCTAGTATGTATCTTTGGATACTCATAGATATCACCCATGGGGAATTTTTACCCTTAATACAATATTTTACTATGTTGTAAAGCATTTTTATTGATTACTGCATTAATTTTTAAATCATCATCATGAAATCCCTTCATTTTCTATGTAATATGGCACTAGTCACTATTATTATATTATTAAATATTTTACTCCACTATATAATCAATTATTTATTACTATTTATTCTACTCTCTATTCTTGTAATGCTCTCACTATCTATTATATGTTGTTCTCTATTGTACATAATCTAAAATATAAAGTCATAATTTCTACATAGACAAACATAAGTCCCTCTCTACTATATAGTAGGCTCTATCATTTGTGAAGATGAACATGTGGTTATGTTACCCACCGATCTGGCCACAATATTAGAGGTGAGCTATGTTGGTACAATACAAATTGATATATGAGAAGGTTTTTCTTTATCATACTATTTTGGGTTGGTTTACAAGAGAGTAGGAATATGTTGGTGCTTGGTTGTTATCTATGCCAGGGACTGATCACCCTACATATGGAAAATGACCATGTTCCTAGGATGGAAATTTATGTTCATGATTTTTGATATCACAATTGATATGAGATCACCTAGAGTGATTAGTGTAATTTCCAATTCTTATCCATTAATGGAGTTTATGGTATTTTACCCTTGGACTCTTAAAAGAGGTTTAAAAACCTTAAGCATCATTACATGAAAATAAAAATTTATTTGTCATGTATATTCCATGTTTTCTTGCTATATTAATAAGTTGACTGATGATATGATTGAGTGTCTTGAATTTCATGTCTTGTTGTTATGTTTTTTAGAATCCCTGCTTTTATAGCCTTCTTAGGTGCTAATATTCCATTCTTCTATTCTTATAGAATGACTTTTCTATTTTAGGATGTTGTCATGACATGGTAGATTTGTCATCATATGATTGATTTCATGGAATAAATGGATGTGTTATAATTAAATGGGATCCAAATTCCACCTATTATGTGTATGGGTGCATCATTGATTGGAAGATGGCCTTCCATATGACTGGACAATTGAACATATTCTTCTTTTATTTTGAAAGGTTTTAATTATATTTCGATTTGAAATGGATCATACGTTGGAGTCCTCTATTTAATAACCTTTTGTAAAATTTGATAAAGACAATTTGAGTAGCCTTGGAATGGAATCACATGCTTTTTCCATATGTTCTCTTTTTTTTAGGAAATGGCTTAGATGATCGGCTTTGGAGCCTAATGACTTATTTTAGGAAGACCATGTGATAGGGAAAATTCGTGTTCTCCGTATAAAGATATCACATAGTTGATATCACCTATAGAACAAAAAGTTATTTCTAATCCAATGAGTTCTATTAATTTTGGTATTTATCTTATGCCATTTTCCTTTGTCAGACCACTTGAATAAAATGAAACCATTGGTTAGATGGGTGGTCATAGTTTCCCTATCATGATAATGGGAATTTGATGCAACACTATGGTGATCTAAATATCTTTCTTTGTCCATCTGATTCAGTAATGTGTTAGAATGATAAGACAATGGGTAGTATTTGGGATGTGTCATTTGGATTCTTACCCTCAGGGTTGTATCTGTCGATATGAGTGACACTGATTGAGTTCCTAAATGTTAAAATTAATAGGTTGAGTTTTGTTTATCGTTGAGATTTATGTTGTTCAGTACCTTCTCAGTCTATCTCTTTTATAGGGTGACTTGTCAATATAATGTAGTAAATTCATTAGAATGCTTAGGAAATCGCTTTTAAAAGACTTGTGTGTCCTGAGACACTGGTCGATCTCATTTGTCCTTATTTTAAAGCTTTAATATATGTGAGTGTGACTCGAAGGAGTTCCACGTGTTTGTCAAAGGTTATTCTAAACTAGTGTGATTTTATGTGGATAGTTTTTGTCCTACTCTTCATCGACTTGGAATGAAATAATATGGGGAGAGTCACACCAGTTCTTGTGACTGTTTCCTTCCATGTAGAATGAGCACAACCATAGAGGACCATTTGGATGTGGTTAGTTCACTTAAGTGCCATTGTGGATGGGGAGTTTTGTAATTGACGATGCATTCTCGGTTTCCTAATGTCAATGTGGTTATGTATGTATTCAACCTTTGGAAACACCATTGGTCATGGATTACATCACCAGTTAGGATTAAATCAATCACATGACACCTCGGGGGGTAAAGGATGTGATCGGTTGGTGACAACATGTCAGCAGGACAAGATGGGCATCTTATTTGATTTCAAATAGTTGTGGTTCCACTATATTATTATTTGTAATATGAAATCCCTCTTAGTGAATTTTTCTTAGTAACGATCATGTCCCATATCATTACGTCATTCTTAATGCCCTACTAGGGAATCGATCTTACATCGTGTTAATGATTTAAAAGTAATAGATCTTATTAGGTGGTTCTCAATTAGTGGTTCATGCTAGATGTGTGGCTTCTTTTGTGGTTTTTTCAGGACTGTCATTAGATTTCATGTATATAGTTCAGGGGATGTGTTCAAGTTGAATGTGAGATTCCTTGGGAGCAGACATCACAGTTCTTGTAAAACACTGACCATTTTAGCCGAGTGTGGGTGAAAATCATTTTTGTATGTGTTAGCCTATGGGTTTTATGAAAATAAAAATCGACCTAACTAAATGATGTTGATGATAGATAGAACCCTTTGAAATCATGTCAGGAGTGTATTTAAAACCCTTATAGGATTTTATGTAATATAATTTTGACATGGGTTCATCTGTGGTTTCGAATTGGCCTCTTCACGTTAAAGCTTAATGTGGTACATATCTTTTTCCATTTTCCTGACTCGATGAAAATTTGATCATCCATATAACTAAACATCCCAATTTAATAGTCTTCTTGTTGTTTTGTTTGGATAATTTTGGTTGGATTAGGTTTTGATGACAAAGGATGTCGGGTGTCTTCAGGGATGCCTAAAGGGTAATTTGGAAACACATCACCACCATTTGAACGAAGATTCATCACCCATTTAGGTTGGGTATTGTTTATGGTACTCCTTAAGAATTTTTAGGGATGATATGTTCTATTGTTGAAAGGTTTTAATGTCCTGTGTTTTGACCATAAAGAAAAAATCTAAAAAAATTACATTTTTCTGCCTTCGGCGCATGCCATTTTCAAAAATGATCGTTGGAACTGTGTATTTCTATGATTCGACAATATGTTGTTTCTTATAAAAAAATTTAATTAATGTAATTAAAATTTAATTTGATATATTTTAAATAAGGGATTTTTTCAATAATAATAATAATAATAATATATTTGTTGTTATTATTATTATTATAACTATAGTTTGTTATAATAATTATTTTGGGTTATATTTTCGAAGAGCCCAAGAGGGTCTCCCAATACCTAATGAGATCTGAGACTCCCTCCTTATTTAGCGGGTTTGAGACCCCCTCCTTCACCTCCACAGTTGCACGCTCCTCCCACAACTGAACTTTCTAGAAGCATGTGACCCCCATCACCCAAACCACATTGTGGCAAACATCCCTCCAGAGATGAACCTCAATAAAGAACAAAAACCCCCACAGCTGAACCTCCTTTCATGAAAATTTCTCCTCATTTGTTATTGATTCAAATTAAAATCTTCAGTGTACCCTCTTCTACTTTGATTGTCGATTTTCATCTGCCCCTGTTGCCCTACATAATTCAGCTAAACCATGGGTTTGAGGTTAATGTGGTTTGTGGTAAATTTTCTGATGATATATTTTGTGAAGCATCCATCGAAACCACCTTATTCATTTCTTGTCATCCACTACCGAAGGCTAGGTTGATGGTTTCAATTTTCCTAACCATCATCATTTTTATTATGGTTCTAAAATCATTGTTTTATTTATCATCCTTTATTTGAGAGAATCAAACTGTGTATGAGTCCCTTGTAATTCATTTGAGGTGTATTGTTGATTAGCATATTAATTTTGAGTTCCAATTGTTGTGTGTAGTGGGTTTTGTAAAATTTTGAGGTTTCTCATCCATATATTCATGTATGAATATATATATATATATACATATATATATATATATATATATCATCCATTTATGTTTTCCCTCATGTATCAGGGAACAAATTCTTTGGATTAAGGTATATATATGTTCATAAGGTTGTATGTGCATGTGTGTGGAGCCGTTCTGAGTAATCACTGATAAATATGCCAACATATAGGGGTTTTATTGTTTCCTTTTAGGTTTGATATTTTTCACTTTCACTTTAATTTATTAATACATTAATTTATTTACTACCATTCTTATTTTTTAGTTAATGCAGCCTGGTTTAGATTAAATTCTTCCCTTGAGTAATATTTCAAAGTTATTAAAGGTGATTAATTATTTTTTAAAAAAATATTATTTTTTGTAATAAAACACCTCTAACAGAGGTGTTCTTCCTTCATGATAACAATTTTGTGTTATAATATTATGCATTAATTCCTTAATTCCTTCATTTCATTATATGGTTGATACAGTAATTGTTAAATGGAATTCATATACATGGCCCTTCATGGTTATTTCCAAATGATGTTGCATCCTTTTAGAAATGATGGATGGTCCAAGGAACCACCTAAGAGTATTGATCAACATTTAATTAGAATTACCATTTTAGGTCACCTACCATATTCCCCTTTTTATTCTTCATTTATTTTATGATGCACACAAAAAACTTCTAATGAAGAAATTTCATTGCTTATTATATTCTTTGGTTTGATTTATCATGTCTGGTTTTCCATTCACTTTTGGTGAAACCTACTCTGGGTGTTGATATTTCCACATGGAAACCACTTTAGGTTTGCCCATCCTAAATGGACTTTTTTCTAATACTCTGTTTTCTGTGTAACCTTTTGGTGAGTGTGTGGTAGCATAGTCTAATGTCCATTATTTAAAAATTAATTTAAAATCGAAATCGAACTATGGCCTGGGTCTTTATCAACACACATGGATAATTCTTATTGGTTATCCTTTTTCAAATTCATGTGTATGTATATTGTTTTTTCCAATGTGGTTTGGATTGGTTGTATAAAATATTAGGTCAAGATTTATACCTCGAAAATTTGAGATTTTATTGATGATAAATGGTTAAAGGGATTATTTTTCCATGTGACTCTAGTTTCATATCATTTATAGAGTTTATCCTTTATTTTTATGTGTATTTCATTAACTTTCTCTATTTTGATTTCTTATTACGTATATATCTAACATAGATCCTTGGGTTAATTTTTTTCTAAATGACTTATTCCCTGTTGATGGAATGGATTGTTTTACATGATATACAAAATTTCTTGTGGCTTGTGGGGATTGTTTGATAGCATGATTTATGTAAATTAATTCCATGTGATATAGGTATTGATTTTTTACTTGAAATGGTCTTTGGATACTCTGGTTAAATTGATATGGGTTGGGTGAGGACATGTGTACCATATTAAGGAATCATGGATACACTACCATTATTGGATGGTAATACCATGATGCCCCAGGGAGGTTGTGTTTTATGATCTCTAGGTAAGGGATCCCTGGTACATTTTTTATTGAATTGGGTTATACCGATTCCCTAAGGGGAGTATGAGGAGGGACCCATTGGAGAGATGGCTATACCAAGCCTCGGGTGATACTCAGTTTCTTATTTGTGATACCCAAGAAGGACTCCTAGTTACCATACAATGAGTGACACATGGACTTTCTAAATGATCTCCATTGATGGACTTGGTGGAATTGGTTACATTGAATGGATGTTCTATAGAGATACATCAGGGACGGGCTCATACTACACTACTATATTTTATTGATTGTTTTACACTGAATTGATTGATTACATGGGTTAATATCGTATTCTATAATTATTTGAATTATTTTTATTATATTGTGGACTTGTGAATTTTTTCTCTTACTTATTAGCATACTAATGTTATGAAATGGTAATTAGACCCAAAGCGTAAGAAAATTCTTGGGGGTGAGCTTCATTGAATTTTGAGAACATTTTAGCACCCGTACACATATTATGATTGCATAAGAACCTATATTATAATTTTGGGATTTGGTCAAAGTATGCTTTATGCGAATGTTGTACGTTTAGGAACTCAGAAAAATATTGTTTATTAATTGTTATCAGCCTTCATTTATTTTATGTGGCACACTTCATAACTTCTATTTCATTGTATGGATATAGATAAACGTTATGGGTGCCAAAGTACTGATATTTATATCTAACACCCTACATAAGTACCCATGGTACTACAATAGAAATTATATTTGTTGGATAGATGTTGATGATTGTTTTGCATCTACCTGCGTGTTTGGAGAAAGGGACTGAGTTGGAGCTTGAGACTCTCATGGAGATCACCGATGGGGGTTTTCTATCCCTTCATTATTTTTTTATCTTTCTGTAAGGCATGTTGTATATATTTACTTCTTTTAGTTATATATGATCATCCTAGAATGCATTCATCTATTTTATAACATAGTGTTGGACACTACTCTTAAACAATTGATTAGTTTCTTTTTCTACATTTTTAATTTTTTACTATTGTTTCTGTTGCTTTATATTATTGTTATATTTCCACAATATATATATATTGTCACTAAATGTGAATATTCTTACCAATGAAGGTATTATATCTCCATGAACACACCATAGGCCCTCACTACTAGTTAACAACCTCTAGAATTTAGGGAGACGTGCATGAGGTCATGTGACCCACCAGTTCATCCACTATTATATAGGGGAGTTGGGATACAATTTTACACCTATACTATACTAGGCCTAACAAATGAGGATTCTCCCAACTAATTACATCAAAGAGTTCAATGGAATTACCATATGTATAGTGACTCAATTGAATCCATTCAAATAGAATATTAAAAAATATAATTATAAATTAAAACAAATAGATAAGAGTTATCATCCCAATATCCTTAAAAATATATAACACATGTTAACATAATGAATTCTAATATGGGGATCATTATTTCATCATTACCGTCAATATGTGGATAAAATAATTATCGTGATTCAAAGGAGTCCTCATCATCTTCTCTACTAATTACTAATACAATGATGTCAACCAAGTCTATCTGTCAGCTACCATGATCCCAGTAACTCGTTATAGAATCACAATCCCCTGAACATAGATATTTATATGTTCATATATTGAGCCAATATTCTAGATTAACATGGAGTGATAATCCATGGAAAATAGATCCATTATACAGAACATGATATCTTAACCTCTCTTGGTCCTATAAAAACCATGAAAGTCATTCATGGTAACCTCATCCAACTTCAACATAGGCACTATGTGTAGCTGGAGAGACACACTAGGTATCTAATTCACATCATTGATGATATGAAAATAAAAAAACATAAGTTACCATGAATTTAATTTTTCATTTCACGTCAGTCCATTGTAATCTTCATCTGACATCATGATACATTTTGGTAGATCTAATTTACATTGTCCACGGTGAATTATTATAGTCTTTTATTATCTATTCACTCATGGAAGTAGGATCTATCACTCTTCCAAGAAACATGATTGCTCTATATCCATATAATTTCCTAATGTAATGGAATATTTTTTACCAACCTATAATGAATCCTAATATAATCTCAATATAATTCATAAATAGTTTTAAATTGCTCCTTTAATAAGGAAGTGGTCACTAAGGGTTCAAAAGGCATTGCCTCTCAATCCTAAAATATCTCCAACATCCATTCATCCATAAAATCCATAATAATCCATCTTTATTTTTAATTTCTCCTATTGACCTTCCTAAAACTTTTAGGTATGTACATTATCAAATACAATCCCATTCCTAGGATCATATTCAATTTCAATGTCATTAGCCTAGAAGCATTGTACCAAAAACCTATGATTGTGAATCAATTTATTAGTGAAGAATATATAATCTAGTATCTTTTCATCCTTATAAATAATAAAATTATCAAAATATATGTAGTTACACCAATTTTCCAAATTAAAAAAAATTCTTACTCCAAGTCCTTAATATGGTAGTTACACTATTGGGCTAATAGTTGACAAGTCCCATATGAAAATACCTTACCCTCATGTATTAGAATAGGTCCCATGAATATTAAAATAATGAAAAAAAAGAATATATCCCAAATTTAAATTTCAATAACATTGATCAAATTTGATGTTATCAAATAATAATCAATCTAATCTTTATACATGTAGAATGTGATTCGATATTGTGTAAAAAATCATGATTTCAACAAAGAATGCAATGATTTAGGGTTCCATGTATGGGTGAATGATATAGTTTATGAGATCGATGAATATATGTGGAAAATTAATTATCCCTAAATTTATATCAAGGTACTTATACCACCATATTTTCTAGAAAATGTAGTCATTTTTAAGTATTCTTATTTGATCTTGTGTTGAAGGTAGCAAGACTATAGATAAATCATTTGAAACACATTGTATAATATTAATTAATAAAATAAGACGTTTATTTTTGTTAATATGTTACTTTTTTCCATGTTATTTCAATTTGAATTTTATATCTCAAAGAAAACTAGAGAATAAAATCCAAATTCTTATAGTACAAAACCATATAACCCTAAGGGCACGTTCTCAATCAGATCAATACATTAGATTTTTTTTCTTCATTTTATAAATAGATTCATTCAATTTTGGTTGGTTCTAGGGGATATAGTTTAATTTAGATATTTTATACACCCTCCATTACCTCAATCCCAATCCATGCTCTCCTGTGTGAAGGTAACCCATATTAGTCTTCTAGATGTAAATCTCAAAAACTCAACCACCATTAGAGAAGGAGAGGGGTGAAAGACACTATCTGATCCACATCATAGATAATTCCAAACAAAAAGAATAAAAACCCATAAAAAATATATTATATAGAACAAATATTAATATACAATAGAAATAAATCATTTATAAGAATATTTATTACAATACACAAACAAATTCCCAAAGGCCATATTATTTTAATGACATTAGAACATGGAAACATAAACATTGGCTCATAAGTGAGCTACATAATCTCCCACTATGTTTATCATAACTTGAAACCTTATTAGGAAAATCATAAATAATACATATATTCATATCTTTCTAAAATAAATCATTAGAAAGTGTGAGATCAAATGTTCATTAAGGGTTAAAATTGGAGATATGTCGTCATAGCTTGAACATAAGAGTGTAAGAACCTAAGAAAACTATTAGAGAATCATCTAGATGAGTAATTTCATAAAAATTGGAATTTCATTAGACAGTAATAATAGGGTAATTAAGGAAAATTATCCATGAGAAAATATAATTGCATAGGACATAAACTTTTCACATAAAAATAATAATAGAAATTCATTTCAACAATGGTCAATGATCACAGCCAAGACCATAACTGTATACAATTTACTATAATTTACCATGTTCACTACTTGTTCCTACCATGTATTATTTACCAGGTTTAATTCTAATTCCACCCTTGTATTACTATATCAGGTTTAATCCTCATTCTAACCATCTCTATGTCATGCTATATTACCCAATTCATTAGAGGGAGGTATTGGTCCCACCCATCTTAGAATGAAAACCATAATTTTGTGTTCCATAAGATCATTAACATTCACCATCTACTAACCCATGAATTGAAATTAGTATCTTAATCATTTCAGCATATCTTATTATGTGGAAAATATAATGGTTTCATAATAATAAAATAACATTTAAAAAGATGTCAATTTCATTAAAATATAACACATGGTAGAGAATCATGTTTTATAAACATCATTATATTAATAAAAAAACCATCCATAAAAAGAGTATTAATGGTACGCATAGATCGTATAACTGGTTAGTAATGAGTAATAGAAACTAATGGCATATAAGAATAAAAATTATTATGAATGATCATTTTTAAAAAATATTGAAGAAAATATAATTTAATTTTTGAAGAAAGCATTTTAAAATATTGATAATTTTGGAATACTTTTTCTTTAAAAATAAACTGGAGAACATATCAAGGAATCTTTAAAAAGCATTTGAAAATAATTTTAATCAAAAAACATTATTGAGATACTTTTTTTGTAAATAGCATTTGGAAATATTAAAGGAAGTGTAAAAAATAATTTTAATCAATTTTTAAAACAGAAACCATTTTCAAAATAATATTCATTGCAAATTATCATATTGATAAATTACAATTTTTTTTGAAATTTTTAGATACATAGTTTTGAATGAAAACAGATTTCCATATAAGGGAATAATTAATGTGGGATTTTATAAAACAAATATTTTAGTCCTATTATGTACTGAATCGTGGAAAATTTGTTTCATTACTATAATTTATCTTGGAAATCCATAGGGAAATAAAATCCATGATAATTATTTAGGGATGGTTCATAATATTTTATCAATGGAATCATTATCATAAATAATCTAGATAAAATATGATATTATAGTGAAAAAATATTACAAATTTTTAAATATGAAATCATAGTAACCATGAAGGAATAACATAAAAGTAAACAAAATATCAGGACAATGAAATAATTAATTATATTATAATTTGAATCAGCTTTATAAAAACCTTTTTAAATAATTTAGGTGCATAACACAACGTATATCTCAACAATGATGTTTAGAAAAAAATCCCCTTACTACGTTGGTAATAACTTATACATAGACCCCAAAAATTTGATATACACAAATGGATTTTTATTAAAAATATTTAATGGTGGAATAATAATAAAACAAATCCCTAATAATTAATATCACCACATACAATAAATATTTAGTGATAATGGGTGGTGTCTCAGACTAAATAAAATATATATTGAAATCCATTACCTTAAGTATTGAATTATATTGTACTTGATGAATAATCATGTGTATTAAATATAAATCTATTATAAAAATATTAAAAACCATATTAATTTCTATCATACCATATATTATTTTCACATGACAAATTATTTACCATTTATATACAATTCCATGTTAAATATACCTTTTGGGTAACAACCACCTTGTTTTTTTAATAAACTTTTATGTGTTATTAATTAGGTCCCTTTACTATAATAATTATTTCAAACCTCAAAAATGATAAAATATATATAAAATATATATATTTATTGAATATTTATTTATAATAACATTGAAAATATATAAATATGTAATCAAATACACCATTCATGGATATAGTTTGTTGAACTTACACCTGAACATTGTAACCAATCTATTGTCAAATTGAAACGAATAAGATTTTATAATATATTGTATTTAAAGAATAAATTTTATTTCATAAATATCATATATATATATTTTAACCATATTTAGTATATTCTATGTAATTAGTGACTGAATAAAAATGATTCATGAGGTCATAGTCTTCCGTATAGACAAAAACATTATCATAATCCCAAACTGGAAGTATTGAATGAATATGTGATAAAACTTGTTTTAAATCATAATAGAAGGACAAAAACCATTAATATAATATATTATTTTTTTCCATCATTATTACCATCTTTCATTGGGGTCAATACAAAATAATGGAAATATGTTTGTGAGGTGGTAGCCCACCTTACACATGAATGAATATTCTTTATCCTTTTTGATGGAACGGTGTGTTGTTGTAGTTCATAACATTATCACAAAAACATTTACAGTATATTTATGATTTTTTGTTATTATAAAATAATGATATGAATATAATTATATAGGGTGGATGGTGAAATATAAAAAACATTAATGGATGAAAATTACATATTCTTTGGGTATCTCATATTTGATTCACCAAAGCACAACCTTGGATGGATATCTATAATAAAAAGGATTATAGGATAAAGGGATGGAATTGGAGAAGTGATTTTGTTATTTATTGGTTGAACCCATTAGTTTTAATGGTTTTTAGAATGTGAAATATTGTGATTATTTTTATAAGTGGGGAGGGGACACACATAAAAATTCTTAAAAGAAGATTGGTGAAACAAAATATTTACATAACAAGATACAAACATAATAATCCATTTTAAATAAATTAAGGCATATTTTCAAAATAATTCTATTTAATGAGGGTTTAAAAAGGTTCTAGGTCATATTTCCAGTTATGTCTTGAGTTTAGTCACTTAGTGAAGTTGTTTTTTACATAATCAATATAATAAATTTTTAATACATTGAATAATACTTTTAATCAAAATATTTGTTTCCCTTATATGAAATTATAAACTATTATACTTCAATATAAGGAATACATTTTTTCAAATTCATTTCATAAAATTGGAAGAGATTAATGTAAAATAAATATCATAGAAGGGATGAAATAATGGTGTTTTTAATGTAAAGATATTCATATGTTTGAAAAGTTTTCATTTCAAATTTAATTGAAAATTTTATTACAATGATATAATTTGTATTAATGGATGTATATATGAATTAATTATAATTTAAAAACATTATAAAATAAAATATAACTATATAAAAAATATTTTAAAATAATAGTTTTTAATCGAATTCATTATTTTTCATTATTCATCCAAAATTAAATATTTCGGATAATTAGAAAATATTCAACCTCAGTTAGTATTGATATTATGAATCAAAAAAATGTGTTCATTTCATAAAACTCTATTACAAAAATTTCAAAAATAGTGTTAATTATTTTTCATAGAAAGATAGAAAAATAGTTCTTTTGAAAAAATAGTATTTTCAAAACGTATAAAGTCATTAAAAAATTTTCTGTATTTTATTATCAATATAATATATATATTTAAAAAAAGTAATTAATGTTTTAAAATTTAGTACTAATATTCATATGATTAATTTTAACTTCTAGGTTATAAATATATTTTATAAGTAATTATAATGAAAATTGTATTTTTGTAGAAACCATGTCTTGCATGTAACATAATATAAGATGGTGTTGTATGTAGAGTAAGAATAACATGTTTATACTTATATATTAGGGTAACAAATAAATTTATCTTATTAGGAAAATTTAATAAAAACACGGGGATGTTACATTCAATCCAACATAAAATTTATTATTTCATAATAAAAATGTTCACTTTAATACATAAATTGAGGATACTCATACCGCATCATATCCTCATTTTCCAATGTTGCTTCATCAAAATGATGGTTTCAAGAGAAAAAAATGGATACTTGATTGGTATTATTTCAATGATATTTGTTTTTACAATATAGAATCTATATTAATCGTTCCTCATAATTAATATATTAATAAAACAGTACAATTTAAATCATTAGTATATGTGATGGGATAGGTATGTACTTCTTTAAGATATATACACAGACCATTTCATAGATGTGAGAAAGGTTTAGTAGAAGAACCATGATATAGTATACTATCCCAAAAAAATTAATAAATTAAAAGGGAATGATATACCTTGGAAAAAATACATTTCTTCTTCAATATCATATCCATTTTCAAGGATAAATTTATAGAAAAATAATATAGAGACATTAAATTTATAGACCATAGTGATGGTTATCAACATAAATTTTCTGCCGACTCTAAGTTATAAGGATTTGTTTCTTAATGACCCTAACAATCTCTAAACTTTTTATCCATCGCATAACCAAATAGATTTATTTCTCAAACATCATTACAGAACATTATAGCTCTATATTTTGTTTCAATTAAGACTTTATAAGGATCTATATAAATAAATGTGCGATATTTTTTTAATGAAATCTAAACTATAGAAAGATGTTTATCCCAACTACCATAGAAATACAATGAATAATATCTCAACATGTCCTATAGTGTATGAGTTTTTCATTTACAATATCCATATCATTGAGGATGATATATAGTTTTGTAACAAGAATCCATATCATGATCTTTTTGAATTATTATCCAGAATATTGAAGTAAATCTCTAATCATGATTAGATATAATGGAATTTGTTAATCGATGTATCCTTACCACATTCTTAATATATAACATGTAATGATGATCCAGAGAAAAAGTTTTCTCTATTGGTTATGTTGTTCGATGATTTAGTAAGGAGATTGGCTAAAACCCATATACCATTATGAAATTCAGAGTTACTATAGAGTTTAGTGAAAAATACATGCAAATGTTTTTCCATTTCTCTTATAGTATGAGAAATATATGAAAAATATTCGTAGAATTTTTTCTTTCACCCATAACATTCTGACATACAAATAACTGAGGTACTACATCATGGATATCACACTATATTCCATCCAATCAAGAAGTATCCATTCTAATCAACATACATCTTCTTATTTCCAAGATAAATAGATAATTTCGAACTATGAGATTCCCTAAACAGATCCTTCATCAATTCTCATATAGATAGGACACATACACATTTCCTGAACATTTTAAAGCATCCATTATCAATATTAATCTTTAGAAAATTTATATCCTTCCTTTTCAAATATACATCATCAATTTGGGCCTCATTAATCTTCTCATGGATAGATGGTTAGTGATTCAAATGATAAATTAAATTTTATTTCCTCTTTTGCATGACATATAGGTATATAATTTGATAATCTATAAATATTGGTACTTTTAGGATCTGTATCATAAATAAGAAATCATGGTCCTTTCGACTCAAAGCATCTAACAAATTGTTCACCTTTCTTAGTAGTCATGTATTATGAAATAATAATATTTAAATATCTTTAACCATCATCTATAGAAAATTTTCAACACCTTGTGTGTCAATATATACTTTAAAATTTTATGATCGGTATATATAAATCAGACTATTATTTGTAAATATTATTACTCGATATATTTAATGAATATACTATCATGGCTCAATCCAAATAATGAGTTGGGTAATTTTGATCAGGTTTCATCATTTTTCATTATGCGTAGTCAATATCCATTACATTTTCAGGATAATGCATCCCAATACATTTTACTATTACTTAGTACGGATTAAAAACCCTTATCAATAATAGTGTAATGTAATTTGAGGTGAGCATACTAGTATTTTCTTCATCTCCTAGAAATTTTTCATTTCATTCAAATGTACAGATGAGCATTTCCCCCATCCATGATTAATTGTTCATATATATTGATATTAGTGACAAATTATCCAAAAATAGTAACAACTATCCTTCTAAACCCCAAAAAATATGGATCTTTTCCATCCAAGATTGGATTTCCAACAATCAATAAACTACTAAATTAATAAATATATTGATATACAATCCATTTCGATTATATGACCCACAAATGAAACCTTATGTATCCAAAATTCAATATTTTTAAATTTTGAATATATTTTTTCCTTCCTTGGGTTCTATAGTGGAATTATTAAGTGATATTAAATCACATACTTCCTCTTTGAATTTATAAGGATATAATCTATAATGAATACCATAAACATATCAAGAAAATCTCTAAAGACACCATTAATAAATCACATGCATATATATGAGGATTCGTAAGACCGAAATGTATCAACATTATTCATAATGAAATTAATTCATATCAAATGACTTCATAGGTATATAATTCTAATTAGGACTCTGTTGATGATATACATAATGACGGTCAATATTAAAATGTATTGAGTTCAACACAGGAAAATAGAAAATTCATTATTATAGGGATGATGATAATTGTTATTGATTGTAATATTTTAACCTCTATATAATCAATGTATTGAGTCATTGATCAATATTTCTTTTTGGAAATAAAGAAAAGTGGAACTAAAAGGTGACCCATTTGTCTAAATGAATTTATTTTTTAGGTTTTATTTTAGTTTCTTATTCAATCCCTATAACTCAATAAAGGAAACCATATAGGTAGTATTTTAAATTGTTGTGTAATGAAGTATGAGATTTTTGGGAAATTAACTTTATGTTCTTGTGGAATACTAGGAACTTCTTCTAGAAAGGTACTAAAAATTTCTAGAACAATAGGAAGAATGATAAGAGTTCTATGAATTACATTTCCTCCAATGTAATCCATAGATGAATCATAAACATTATATGTGATGATCATACTCTTAGGGGTTACCATTATCAAATCTACATCTTATCATTTTGATGACATATTTATACCCTGAAAAATTATATATATTGGTAAAAATTAGCAGATCAATAGTCAAATAAGAAATTATAAGTCCTACAGTGTATGTTATGTGTTACTTTCACAATGAGGTTAATGAACCACTCATCAAATGTGTTGATACCATGATATTTCCACTTTTCACATAGCATAGGAGGTTTCAAACACCAATCATCATCATTAACCATCCCATTTGAGATTACGATACCAAAATCCCATTCTCCATACACTTGAATCCCTGATATAAGGGAGGATATTTCTATGAATATCTCCCTATATTCTCTTTGTTATATAGCTTCTTTTATTCACATCAACAATACTTTCTCTAGTGACTATATAGTCAAAATATCAGGAATTTAGTATTCCAATTATGAAAATTTCCTTCATTCTTTATTATAGACATTGTTCATAAATGAAATATCATCTTCTTCACTTCAATGTTTTTTGATTTATCATTGAACTATGTCTTCCTTTTGTTTTCAAAACCCTGATACTATTACCTAACTCTATTATCAATTTCTATGTTGATATAAAAAAACAAACTCAAATCAAATATACTGATTTCACATAGGAATATCGACCATCAGAAAATTGGTTTTAAGCCACTGATGAATTGATCAAACTTACTTTCAGGTCGGATGACAATAACATATAATTATCATGAAAGTATTGTAATATTATTTTTATAGTTAAAAATTGATTCAAAATCACTTTACATTAAATCAAGGAACTCTTTATCCATAGTTTTATGAATAATATGATGAATGTTATTTCTGAGTAATTATTTATTCAAATCATACCAAACCATTAAGTAAATTTCATCATGTTACCTTTTATTCATTATAAGAGTCCACCATTTATCTGATTCCCTTTATGTAAAATTCACAACCTAAATAAAATATTGACATTACAAACATTGAAGAATGGAATATATCATTTATTTGTTCTAATCCATTGATCATGAACTAGATTACCAGATGAACTGATTAATGAAGATGTACATTACCTCTTGAAGGACTCAACAGAATGTTGTTCCCTATATTGATAAATTTGATTTCTAGTATGATATATAGACATAAGAAATTTTGTGATAATGACAAAGATATATTTTATTAAACATACAATAAAATTTTGACTCTCATGATTTTAATAATTTCAATTTAAATTATATACAACATTAGATATATTCCTTCAGGATCCATGCATTGAATAAAATGAAAAAGTATAGCGTCAGAAATAGTAATCATATTGGGGAACCACGTAGTCATAGAAAACCCCTTATTGGGTTTATAAATTAAAGCACCTTGTTTTCTAATATATACCAAATTAGATTCATCATTGGTTATTAATAGATATTATATATGTACATAGTTCTTGATTTTTCTTAATGTTTTTTTGAATTGCTAATGAATATCCTCGAGGAGTGTCAAACAAGGTGCATGGTAAGGAAAATTTTCATAAACTTGTTTTTAATCATGTATATCATAGAGAAGTGGTTTTTGGTGTTGTTTTTCTAGTTAAATATGATCTACATCAAAATACATTGTTATTATCTATATAGGGACAAAATTTCATGGATACCAAGTGCTCTAACCATTACTAATAGTCTTGGAATATTATAAAAATTAAATACATATTCAAAAACATGTCATTAGGGATTTGGATAAGGATTTATCATCCTAGTACCTAATTGATTAGTAAAAATATTCCTTAATACTAATTACACTTACCCAAACATTGCATAAGAATACGTTGCATCATATTTTGGACTATTCTTCCCATTACACAAAAATAATACCAATGACATTATTAGTATAGTTCCATTGGAATCGTGGAAACATAAAACACTACTCCATAAGTGAGTTACATTATCCTTGATATGATATTCCTAAATATAACCCTTATTAGACGCATTATACATAATACATATATACATATATTGGGCAATGAAACCATAAGAAAGGATGTCTTCTGATGCTCAGTAATGGTACAAAATGGAGATACATACTCATAACATGAACATAAGGGTATGAGAACTTGGGATTAGAAATTTAAAAGTATTCCTCGCATGTCAAAAATCATAATGATGTTTCATTTTATAAATATTGGCAGTTTAGAAGGTCTCAAACATAGGGGAATAAAATAAAATGATCCATGAAAGTATACTATTGGAAATAGACATGACTTTTTTGCTACACATAAGTATAGATAATAATTTCCATATTGGACATGGACCACTTCTACAACAGATTTGGAAAAAATATTTCTTTAATGTAATGAGTTCACTACTTGTTCTATGCATGTCTAATTGTATAGAGTTCACTCTTTATTGTACTTGGTATTACTTTACCAATTTCACTAGAAATTGTTGCCTTGTATATCTATTGAGAAATATATATTTTAAACCAACAACTTTATGGGAGATATAGGTACCTCTAATATCATAATGAAAATTGTATTTATGTGTTCCAAAAGATCATAAATATTCATCATATCATATCTTATAATATTAAATAGGTATAAAACATATTAAATTATAACTTAACCCATGTAAAAGATAAATGTTTCATAATAAAATAATAACCCATGAATATATTTGTGTTTCATGTGCATATAACCCATGAAAGAAAAATATGTTTCCTAAAAACCATACCACAAAAACACTTACCATTTTTAGAAATCATATAAATGGTACCCTAGGATCATATTCCTAGTAAATAATGAGTAACACCAATGAATGTCATGTTATAAGGTAAATAATTTTTAAAGATAATAAAAACAAGTCTTCAATAAATATCACTTCCCTGCTGATTTTTTAAAAACAATATTTAGTAACCATTTTTATTTGAATATAATTTAGAAAAAATATAAATTATTCATTTAAAATAATATAAAAAACATTTTCGACATTAAAAGTTTTTGAAATATTTTTTTTGAATGAAAATAACCAAAAAATCTTATAAATGAATCTTTGAAAAATATTTAAAACACTTTCTAAAAAATAATAAATTTTCAGAATAATTTTAAAATAAAATAATCTTCATGATAATTTAGAATAATATTATTAAAATATTTTTAGAAACACGGTTTATGAAAAAAAAAATAATTTATGAACAAAGATTGAAATAATAGTGGGTCTTTTAAAATAAATTTTTAAGTATCTTATGTACCAAATAGTATAAAAATTGAACCAATACATTAATATATCAAGAATAAACATATTAGAATAAAGTTAAATATATTTCATTATTTTTGTATCGTAATATTTCCTCAATTGAAGTATTATCATAGAAAATATTGATAAACATTGAGATTATAGTAATAAACACCTACTATTTTGGTAATGTTGTATCATAAAACCCATGAAATAATAACTTAAAATGAAATAAATAATTTAATGAGTGGTAAAACATTCATAATATTATATGTCAAATGGTCTTTATATTCACCTCGTCAAATATTAGTACTCCATAACATAACATACGACTCGAAGATTTCATCTTGAGGTAAAAACCCCCTTACCTCCTCTGTAAAATTATAAATGTAAACCCCATGATAGAATGATTCTCAAATATAAATTTAAATTCAAATATTTATTATTATAATAATCAATAAATAATTACATGGGAATTAAAGACGCCGCATTCATGAAATGGGTGGTGAACATGTCTTCTATCACAAGGAAAATGAAAATGTTATTGAAATCCTTTACCTTAAGGATGTTCTTCCACTGTACTTGATAAATCACAATTTTTAATGAATACATTTTAATTATAAACCTATAAAAAACCATATTCATTTATATTATAACATACATTATTCTCTCATGACTTATTATTTCCTTTTTATTATCAATTCCACGTCAAATTCACGTTTCATCTAACAACCTCTTTGTGGTTCATATATGATTTTATTTGTTATATTGTTTTATTATTAACTTAATAATGATTTCATCATATCCAAAATAATATTTTTGAGATATATATAATATAAATTAATTTTATATGTATTATTAAAAAAATTTAAAATATAGATATAAAAAATGAACTACACCATTCATATAGATGGTTGGTTGTATATATGCATGAACATTTGTTCCGTTTTATTGTTTGGTTGAATGAGATAAAATTATAATATATATTTTCATTAAATAATAAATTATATTTCATATATATAACATATTTTTTAAAAACCGTACATATTACATTCTGTATAACTCGTGAACGAATCACATCACTTCATGTGGTAACAGTATGTCCTAACCACGAATGACACATCCATATTCACAAAAAATAAAATTAATTAAGTTGTACAAGATATAAAAATTATATAAATTAATAAAATCAATTAATTCATAAATATAATATATAAATATTATTTCCAAAATTATTCCCAACCATTATAGTTGGTAATGGAAAAATGAAAGGCATCTTCTTGTGAAGTGGTTGTTAACCATAAACATGAATGATGAATTTTTAAAAAATTTAATGGAATTGTTTTTTGTTTTTGGTGAAAAAGTTTTCATTAAAACATAAATATATTTAATATAATTATTTTATTAGTTGTAATGATATAAAATTTATTATGTTGTATGATGAACAAATAAAATAAAAATCATTGTTGATGAACGTTACCACTTCTTTAGGAATATTGTTTTGGAACTAAAGGATAACAATGGATTAATTTATATAAAATGGAAGGATTATATTATGAATGGTTGGAAGTGGGTAACAAATTTGGGAAGCTGTTGTCTAAAAGCATTAGTTTTTATAGTGTTAATAGAGGAAAATAGTGGGTTTCTTTTCATAATTAGGGGAGAGGATAGACTTGGAGTTTTTTGAAATACGTTTTCTGTATCCATGTATTTACCTAAAAAAGTTTTATACATTACAAACTATTTAAATAAAGGATGTTATAATCTATAAATATTTCCAAAATTGGGTTTAGACAAGTTTTTAGGTCATTTATTCCCTGAATCGAAGAATTTAGTTTCTTAGAAAACTCGTTTTTATCTTAATCGATGTGATTATTTTAAACAAATGATTTATGACAATATACTCCAGAATACCACCAAACATGATTAAAAACATAACATCTATAATAATTATGATTTTAAATCTGAAATATTTCTTTATAAATATGTTCATTAATTTTTTTTCTTTGACATGCTGAAAAATAACTTATAAACCCCCCGTCTCCCCTAGATATTAGGGGTGTCTTTTTAATAACTTTCTCCCTTATACACTGCAATTTTGGTTTTTTATGAATAATGTTGGGTGAAATTAGTTTAGTAACATTACCCTCTTCATCAATATTTATTTCACTACAACATGAGATTACATTGTATGAGAATGTACATATTTTTTATAGTCATATATCAACTTATGTCGGTTCTTATCATTTTAATTTCACTTTTTTTGTGTACCTTGTTTAATTACACATCCTTTGAAAAAAACACTCTTCAAAATAACTCAATATTCTTCCATGTCATAAAATTTTCACTATAGTTTAGTTTTTTTTCTATTTATAACTCTTTCTTAGCATCATAGTTTTCTTCATCTCCCTTTTATTCTTAGTATATTCTATAATCAATTTAATGTCCTTTTTTATTTTTTATCAACACACAATTAAAGATCAAATTACAATATTTCATTGGTGTAGCTATAATTACCATCCAAATAATAACATGAGATTTTTTAATATTATTCAACATTATTGACGTTCAATGTCATCCATTTAGAGAAATTTTCTTTTATATTTACTATTTTTATTAGAGTGGTTGTTCTCGATTATTCTTAACATGGATTTTATCTTTTTTTAACCTTATTTTTCACAAATAAAATGAATTCTTTGGATAAATTACTCCATTTTTCAATTATTTCAAATCATGCTCTACATACAAAAAAATACACATTTATATAATCAGTTTTCATTGTAAAAAATTATAAAATAGTTAATAATTTTTTTCATTATTTCAGTAGCCATTTCACATTCTTCTAATGAAATTTATTAAGTCAATATGAATTATTATCTCAAATTTATCATCCTTTTTATATATTAAGGAAGAATAATTTTAAAATTCATTAGGATTGAGTTTTTAATAGATTTAAAAAAATAACTATTTCATTTAAGATATTATTCTTGAAAAATTGTTCATTTTAAACTACATTAATATAAATGAATGTATGTATTTTATCCAAAATCAAACATCTATATCTTCAAAAGTAGAGATCGTTAAATCAAATTTTCCATGGTGATTTATCATCAAATTCCAGAAGATGGTTTTGATATCAAATATTTATCCAAAAACGCTTATATTATTGATAATTTCCCTTATCATTATGAAATACTCATAACAAGTTTAAACATTTAAAATTTATACTTGTTCTAAAATTTATCTCAATATTAGAAACATAGATTCTTTAACTTTTACATTACCTTCAAATATTTTTTCCATATTATTACATATCTCCATATTATATTTTTAATCCCATCCCCTTTGATTTTTTTTGATAAGGACATAAAAATATTATTATTTTCCATTTCCATATAAATTTATTTATTAGATAATTTTAACATACTATCTATCTCATGAAGTAAAAAACTTATGATTGAAGCATAAACGAATTATACTCTAACTGACAGTTTATAATCAATCATATTATTAATTTAACAGTGATAATTCATTACATAAAATATTTTTATAACATTATTTTTTTATTAAAGACATAATACCCATCTTCAAATTTGTATATAAAATAATAATTTGAAGGAAAACACAACTCTAATTGATATAATTAAATCACCAATGAAAAATACTAAACACTATAACGAGGGATTGAATCGATATTTGTAAAAAATATCGAATTTCTCCCACAATATGAACAATTTGGATTTTTAGAAATATGATTTTTTTCATTGAATATATCCAACATTAAACCAAATGTATCAAACCAATTTGTAACTATACAGAATGAGTTTTTTATGAGGTTCTCCCCTACATTTTACAAATATATCAATACAGGGTATTTTTTAGGTTTGAGATAGATATTTTATACTAATATAAATTAGTACTAAAAATGGTATGGGATGTTTTCATCCTTATCAATATTATATCCCTAGAGTTAAAACATCATTATGGTTCAATATAATATCTCAAAATACATTAAAAAATCTATTTAGATCATAATGATTATGATCAATTTGTCTCCAATATACATTCATAAGAGAATTCTGATCATCCTACGGGCATTTCAAATAATTAATATCAAAATTTCTTTTTCTAATTTATGAACACGAACATCTATATATTATGTTGGTTTCACATTAATGGGCATACCTCACTTCATATAAAACATCAATGTCGAGATTCTAAACCTTAACTATCGAAACATCCAAGATCTTTTATTATCACTTCATAAATCCAATCATCCTAAATATGTATGACGTGATCTCATTATATATTTTCAATATTGGAGCATTAACACATATTCACTGGGTTATAATATATTAATTGGTGGTGATAAAAATTATAATATCTAATGAATTGGCCAACATGGCCTCTTAATTTCTTACCCTCATGCATTTTTCATTTTAAAATGTCAAAGAGAATAGTGTAGAAAATAATCAGCCTTTAATCATCACTAATAAAATTAAATTAATAAAACTTTAAAATTACAGAACAATCATGAAACTGACTATTCAATAATTTATCATTATTAACTAGCATGAATAATGACTCTACAACTTTTATAATGGTATTTTAATGCCTAAAAAATAGATCAATGTTGTCATATTTTGATATATAAGAATATAACATTTTTTGTAATGGGAAAACCATATATATAACAAGATAGAGGTAAAAAATCATATATATATATATATATATATATATTACCCTTATATATCATCTGTAATCTATATTTGGCTTTTCATTATGATCTATTTTACCATTAGTTTTTTTCATGATGTCTTGATTTACTTTTATATATGTAAATATTGTTTAATTTAATATAGTTAAATAATATCATACTATTTACATTTCATAAATACAATATATTATGTATCCTCAGTTAACATATAATTTTTATACATTTAAATTTTATATATTGCAAAGAGGATCGGGGAATTTTTCAAATATTAGTTTTCACAGTTTGGAAAACTATTACATATCATAATGAGAACTGTTCTTCACCCCCTATGATATCATTTATACATAAAGGAAATTATTTTGACATATCATATGATAGCTTAAAACATTTCCAAATTTTCATTATTCACGATACATACTACCACCACACGTATAATTCGTAATCATAAGTACCATTTCATATGATGAAATTTTACACATTTTTGCTTTACCTAAAAAATTATACAACATAATTAATGTATAAATGAACCATTTCTAACATAGATTTGGTATCCCCATTCACTATAAAACTTATCTATAACATAATCAATGAATTCCAATGATCTTTAATCATGGTTGAAAATAAATACAACACACCAATATCAATTTAATGGGTTATTCATCAAGGATGGTATTTTGGTAAGAAAAAAATTATAATTAGATTGATGTGAATAATGTAAAATTTGATGAAAAATTTAGCTTCACCAAATTTAGTGAAAATAGTGAGATGTTTATTATTATATAAAATATTATAAAATCTATTAATAAAAAATTAAAAAAAATTCAATACCTATATAATAATTTCTAATAATGAAAAACTTTTAAAATTTTATAAATAATGGAAGGAATATTTTCAATTGAAAATTAATGAGAGATTTCCATAGTAATTATCGCCAAATTGGATTTTTAATTTGTTGTTAAAATCATGTATGGTGAATGTGAATTTATTTTTGGTGTTGTTTGAGATACAAAAAAATAGAATCTTGAATTCATATTATATTATGAAAAACTATCCCTGAATGGAGAAACCATAGAGTACATTACTAATAAAAAGGATTTTTTTCCTATTGGTTATGTTAATGATAATTTTTTCTTAAGTAGTTTCATGAATAATGATTATGTATATTAATCAAAAAACTGTATAATTTTTTATTTATTAATATAATATAATTGAATGATTATTTTACTATAAATATCTTTTGGATGAATGTTATATAGTTATATTTAATTACTAATGAAAGGATAAATGTATTACATTTGAATTGTAGAAATATTTGGAACCAATAACATCTATTCTTCTTACTTGTACTGGTATTTATAGATGAGTAACTTTTTATATTTAAAGAATAATAACTCAAATGTTTAAGTTCCATTTTTAGTTACTGATTACATCGAATCATTAAAATATAACTTTCATGAAACCAACATATGAACATCACATTTGAATCAATAAAGTTTTTAATATTTTTTTTCAAACAAGTTATTGTTTTTTTAAATATAAAGTCTATTCTAAATGAAGATATTCAATATGTTCTTTATCATATTCAAATGTTTCAATATGGATAAATTTATGTAATTAATAAAAATTTCACCAATGTGTTATAATGTGGATTTCATTGTTTTTCATTATATTAGTATATAAGATGTTTTGTTCACGTATGTATTAAAGATAAAAAGTTATAAAATAGTGGAAGAAGATATATGATTTTACATTCAAGGATTATAGGTATAGGGTTATTTGATAATTAGATTTTATATTCCAACTGATCAATATAATCAATAACACTAATAATATTGACGTCTCACAATAATTATTCATTCTAGAGAGGTTAGTATAAAAATAAAAACATTCATGACTTTCAACTAATAAACTATTTTCAATAGTCATAATGATTATAAAAGATAAATATCATGTATTGATTCATAAATTCACAATTTCAAGTTATATAAGTTCCTCAAATGATCTAAATTACTTTATTTATAATGTTATAAAAAATACAGTTGTAGTAATTCAAAATAGCACCAAATAAACTATATCCAATAATAGTGACTCTCTTTTCATCAACAAAATTATAGATAACAACAATATATCTATATAAATTATTATTCAAAAGATTATACCTTATATTTTTTTCTTTATTAATAAATGGTCCTAAATACCATTACATATAGAAATAAGTCCTTAATAAGACGTATTAAGATTTGGTGATAAAAGTTGATATGGGATAAAATAATAATGAATAATAATCATTAAATTTTACATAATAGAAAATTAACATTTAATTAAAATAAGTACTCATAATATAATACTAAAAACCACTATATTTGATATTATATATTTTCTACAGAAAAAAAACAATAAAAATAAAATAATTGAAAAAAACATATACACATATAAAAATTATAGCATCCCAACACATGAATCCTTGTATATTTTAAACATAGTGACATATTCTTTTTAAAAACTCCTCATATATATATATGAACCATTATGTAATATATTTATACCTAATAGTGAAAATATATAAATTTTGATTGGTATAATTACTATTTTATTACAATATCTATAATATCCAAAGAATAAGTGAGTGAGGGGATAGAATCATTGAGAATGTCGAGGAAAAACACTCATAATCAACCTCAATTATTGAAATGCCTCATTAGATAATGTTTAGGTAATGAAATCCAATACGTGTTAGTTTTTTGGAACCTATTCAATCATGAGTAGTATTATTTCCATGCTTTAAGTGAAAAAACGGTACATGAAATCAGTGTGATTTGATTATGAATTTTGTACAAGATTTATGGATGTATTAATTGTGTATTGATTATTATAGCCTACCATAAAATGTGAATCAATACATCCACCTTGATATAAAATATATAACAACTATCAACATCATATATGTTTAATCCTGAGCGGACATGTATTTCCTTTGGGTATGTAATGGAGCCCTAGGATTGAAAGAAATAATTATTGACACCAACCGTGATTCAGTTATCATATAATTATATCCATTCACACTAGGTTCACTATTTTTGTTTCTATTTTTAGAAATATGTGATGATGATTAATTTTGGGGGGTTAATGTATGGTTTAAAAATCATTCACATCAGGTTCACCATTTCAGTGTATTATAAAAACTCCCTAACGGATCCCACATCCATAACAGGGTACCCAAATTATTTCAAATGATGGAAGGATATTTGGGGATTAAGACCTAACAAAACATAGAAACTCACATTGGTCGAGATTATTGGGGGTTGAGCACATCACACCCTTTGGATAAAATTATTTCATATTTCGATACTTTATTTTAGATGTACAATATGTTTTCGAATCTTTTTAAATCCCTATTCTGGATTGGTCACCCTTATAAAATTATTGGGTTTTAAATACTTATATGTTAAAATACTATAAAATAAATGAGTTCATCTATATGTATTCAACAATCACAATATTATTCCCATTATATATTATAAATGGGTAGATGATTGTATTTTATAGAATTATAACAGGGAACTATAATGTTTATTGTCATCCAAGGAGGTGATTCATCTTTTGAGGATTTGATTCAGCTTTTATGAGGAATCCAATAAAACATTTATAATAGGAATAAAAAAATGATTATATTTTTTTAGATTAAGTCATACAGTTTAAGGTTATTCTAGAAGGACTACTTGTCGGTAACTAGGAAAAAAATGAAGCTCGATTTTTACAAACACATCAAATCAATAAATTTTATATTAGGAATTTAATCCATCATAGTTGGATCCACCCTCAACTCTCTAATGGGATGTGAGTAATAATTATTTACCATGATGGATGTTTCTCAAGAGTTTTCCAATATGGTACTTAGATGGGGACTTAATCCAATATGGATACCACTGTTTTGGTAAATCATATCAAGTCATTCAATGAGGCTTGCCAACTAAGGTATTACAATATGTAGATACTTTTATGATGATAGTTACATGAACGTTTCAAATTCATCTTCCCATGTAAGTCATTAATGGTAATTGAAAAAAGTGAAATAATGTTATTAGGCTCAAAAAATATGGATACTATCCTTATGAATTGGGGAATCCATAATGGCGTTTTTGAAATAGAGATATGGAAATAGGAATTAATCCCACATAAAATAATTATATAAGGAATTCGAGTCCTTATAGTTCAATAGGCTTCTCAATCCACTGGATGATGATGTAAAATTATAAAAACATTCGATTGTTTGCAACATGTTGGTTAGAGTGTATATTATATGGAGGGACATACACTTATGTGGATACCAAATAAGATATCATACATTAGGAAATAATCCTACATATCATTCATGGACATGAATCAGAGTCTATGTAGTTCAATACAGTGAATTCATGAGTGTGTCTTCCTAATAATGATATCATGTGATGGGGTGTCTACCTAACATGAATAACATATTATAGGGTCTATTCATGACACAATCATTATTCAAGGGATATCTATATGATGTTTCCTATGTTTGTACTTAACATATATGTTGATATATTCACATGTCCGGACATTCATCCTCACATGTCTAATGGTATGTTATTAAAATGTATGAGGTGTCTTCTATGCGATCTAGATGACTTTTTTGTGGGGCACTAAATAACATGACTGACTTGAGGGATTATCAAGATTGAAGTAGACATTACATAGGGATGACACATTATTCAACAAAAATGTTAGGGGAAACGTCATGTAATCGACAAAAACAAATCCAAGGGTTTTCATGATCATGGCTATCATGTTGATTGGATTATTCTTGATCTTGGTAACATTCATAGGGATAATTCATGTAATCAATTAAGACATGAATAAGGTTGTCTCATAATATGGGATAACATTTTAGAGGGTTGGTGAAAGATCTAGATGACTTATATGTTAAACTATGTGTGTCTTGGATGAAATTTATAGTGGGATTCATGTGACCAAGATAACATGTCCAGAGGAAATCCTCTTACTTTTATGACATACCCAGGTGCTCTCGCCTTATCTGGATGAAATGTACGGGTGATGTCATATGATCTGGATAGGTCATGTGAAGAACATGATGTATTTTCATGAAAAATATCCTATTTATCCTTTCATAAGGATTCTATATATTTCATAAATTATTAAATATATAACACAATGTTTTATAGGCATGGCCTTTTTGGGTCACATGTGACCATGTCATCACATGGAAACTCCATTTCATGACCTTAATGGAACAATATATATTCTTTACATGGTTAATAGTGTGATCACATGAATCATATATAAAATCAGTCAAATCCTTTAAGTCCCTCAATTTAATATTTTATTTTATATAGAACATCTAACTATCCCATTGACCATTTATCAACTCATTCTGTGATAAAATGGACTTGTTAAATATCCTTCAAACAATAGAGGTGACATGTATAGGGGCCTCCACCTAATTAATTTTCCATTTTTATGGGAGTTTAACATGATTAATGGACTAATGATGTGGATTACATCCAACCATATCATGAAAAATAGTATATCATACATTCTCCAATGGATTCATCTATTTCCATATGTGTATAAAATAGTTACTATGAACTTTGAAATATTCCAATTGGATTCCCATTAAGAAGTGGCATTATCAAAAATAGATCTCATGATGGTGGGTGATAATTTACCATGATGATCTATACACATGTTTATAATGATTCACATGATCAATGATATATCATTGAATGGTGTGAGATCATTGTAAATAGTATCCACTCTTCTAGTTTATGGATGAAAATGTGCAACACCTGATCTGATAGATGTGTTTGGGGGGCTTCACAAGATGTAGATGATATACCCAAAGGATTTTCTAGTAGCATGTCCAATATGCAACTAGGAATATCAAGTTCTCGGTGAACTAATCATGTGATTCATATGAGACCTACATGTGAAAACCCATATAACATCCATTTCAGGAAGCTTATAACATTTTATAATTCTATTTCACAAGTTGATATTCGTGATTTTCAGACATCTATCGATAAACATGACATGTGATTTGAGGAAATCATCTTGAATCCTCTTTATGTTCATCAGGGATTGTCGAAGGGGAATTGATTGAACGTGAATATATCACACAAATCATAGGAACTCTTCACCTGATTCCCTTATGGTTGTGTAATCACATGTCTTTGTGGGGGGGGTCATACAATCTTTATAACCTAGTTGTATGATGTCTATATATCCTTGATACTCCATCATTTTCTTTTGAGAAAATAATGCCAATTATTTCGGTATTTCATTGTTTTTAAATGTGTCATATCTCATTTTTCATTTTTCCAAAAATACAAACCAACCCTCATAAATGATCTCTGCACAGATATGATTATAGTTTGGGGGAAAGTAAGTACCAAACAAAACACTATGGTTTTCCACTATTCATTTTTCTAGGAAGAGTTAAGTATTTCGGGTGATCTTTTGTATTATATGGGGGATCCCTATAAATAGTGGAGTTAGGGGTCCATCATTATACATATGACTCAAACAATTAGATCTATTACAACCTACTATATCACATGAACTTCTTCAAATACATCTTTATATAACCCATGTTCTAAGAACTATGTGTGATATCCAATTGTATGATTGGTTTGCATAATACTATCATTTAAAATACATGTGTAATTAATTCATTAATTTTTCATCTTGTAATTTCCTCAAGCTATGAATCACATTATTGACAATGGGGATATCTCATTTTCTTCTCATCATAAAACAACTCTTTGTCACATTTTCACCTAATTATAGTATGAATCACATAACCTCTAAGTGGTCATGTGTTAAAGAGACGTAACTGAATACCATGAAATCATGACATTTTACCTAGGTCACCGAAATTGAATGAAATTTCATATGTATTTCTATTATTAACCCATATATGGGTTATATGATTCTCTTGAAATATCTAATTCAATGATTTTTTAATTGATACCCCTTTTGAGATTGTACTCCTTATGATGTATTATCCATTATCTTTTGAATATGGCTTCCAGTTCACAGATGTTTTTTAATGTAGAAGTATATAGGCATATTATTGTCAAGAATCATAATGATGTCCTTCAGTAGTAGGTATTTTATGAAAATTTAGTTTTAAATTGGATTCTTCCAATGATAATTAAGAACTACCCTCTACCATATAGGCATACATTGAATTTATTATAACATCTAAATGGTAATTCTATTCATTCGTCTAACTATATTTTTTATATCACCATATTTATTCATATATATTCAAATTTAAAAATTCAAATTTTTATGATAATCAACTGGTTGTAGAACAACTCAATAGGCTATATGGTATGTTGGAAACATTCTTTTGGGTCATGATGGGAATGATATAGATCATTAATAGATTTCACAGTGTCACTCAAACATACATTCATCACTTTTAAATGATCCAAGAGGCGTCTACGGTAAAATAATTGAATTGTGTTTAGGTGTAAGTTCTATTAACAATGGGAATGGACATTTTAAGAAATATATATTTTCTTCGATTTCTCTAATCAAGAATTGGATATCCATCTCTACTTGGAGACATGGTCTTCCCAGATTTTCATATTCCATCAATAAGAACTCCTAAGATAGATAAAAATATAATTTTATCCATGTACTTACTCTTTTAATATATACAATGGTTATGTTTGGATCATCCTGTGGGATGCCTATCATATGGGATGGTTAACCCCATGAAAATATGAATGATAAATTCTGTCATTATTCAGATGTTTCAGATAATCCCAATCAAACTACTTTCTAGAACGATACATGATCTATATTTTGTATGTGATGATAAAGAATGAGATAAAACAATTATTTCATGTTTCACTCATGAATAAGATCAATATAGTTCTTTATCTTATATGGAATCCCTTAAATATTATACTCCCCAATTAATTTTCTACTTGACAAGTCCATGATATCACGTGATCTTATTATGTCATCTAGATACTGTAGAGCAAGCCACATGGGGATACTAGGTGAGACCATAGGTACCCCCAAGCATTTAGTTACTTGGGTATTTATCCTTGTTTTTAATAGATATATTTTTTCACCATGTTATATATGCTAGGGAACTCAAGTAAGTAAATTAGTGAAGGATACAAGATTATTAGAGAATAATCGAATTTATTTAGTTGTGCTAAATATTTCATGACTTTATCAACTTCATTTTAGTATAAAATATGGAAACATCCTCTATTGGATTGGATAGATAGTACATTTTTTATTTATGGTAGTTGGACATATTTTTGGGTGTTACATCTTTCAGAAAACGTCACATATTCCCCAACCAACATTTTTTCCTAGTATATTTATAATTTAGGTGTTCTAGTTAACCCTTTTAAATTTTTATGAGGTTATCAATATGTTTCACTACCATACCAATTTTGTCTTCATTCATTATGAAACACCGACCAATATAAATATCGTTAAGTTTAGTGGTTTTCTCAATAAGGTCATATATAAAATATATTTTCAGGATTGGGTTTTAGATGCTTGTGTGTATGAGCTAATCATCTACATAACATATACCCATGATTGATTTTCATGTTAGTTTACCCATATTCATATGGCATCCCCTCTCCCCTTTTCTAGTGTTTGGGGAGAACAATATCCCAGTCTCTTTCTACATTTTGTTTCAATTCATGGATAAAGAAAATGAAAATGATGCAATCATTCTTATGCTTGTCAACATCAGTATCTTCATATCCCATGACAATGCGTAGTAATGGGAGCAATATTACTAGTGTTGTATATTGAATCTATTGAGACTCTATCCTTTTTCACATAATATTACGTGATTTTAGGCATAGTTAACCATCAAATTTCTAGCTAAGATGCATATATTTTTCTGTCTATATAAGATTAGGTATATAACACTTAAAAAATTAAAATAGAATAAAACTAAATTATGTTAATTATAAATAATGTGATCCTAACATCGATTGAGATCATATATTTTCAAATTATAATATATGGAATCCGTGAAAAAAGGAATTAGAACTAAGGACTAGTAATTGTATAAACATAGGTATAATGAAAAGAACATGGTATAAAAGGAATATATGATGATACAAAATGGAATAGAAGATGAATAAACATAAGGAAAAACATGTTCATCATGGATTAATGTAATCATTGAATCCTATTAATTTTCAGAAAAACACCGAACATGACATAAGCATGATTCCTTGAATACTACTATGACCATCACACATGGAAAACAAAATAAATTTAAAGAATTAGGTTCACTCCGGTCCCAACATGATGTCCCAAGAGATTAAAAATTACCCAATAAATTGGATCGCTATCTCGGAACACCCATCATAACATTTCGTTCATATGTGTGAGATGAATAGAATAATTCATAAGGTTTATGCACAGAATGAATAACGTATCACAATCGCGTCAAAAGGAATAAAAAAAAGAATATAATTACAGTTTCCACTAAATGATGGATTTATATCCTAAATGGACATTCTTTATGGAAAATAGGAATATATCATGATAAATATTTTCAAACTAAAGTAAATTTATATAAAAATTTCATTTATAAGACATTATAAAATAAAAATTATAATGTAGTTTAATGAATGTATTAAAGAGAGTCTAAAGAGTCAACGAAATACTTTTTTCATAAAATAAAAAATGACACATGATAGTTTTTAATGATTAAATTATTAATTTTAGAAAAATAAATGTTTATTAATTGTATTTCACATAAAATGGATATAAAATAGGATTTTCTCTTTAATTGGGTGTGCTTTTTAGGAAGAGTTCGGAAGGGAGCCTTTTAAAAACAAGTGTTTAACCATTAAATAATGTTGAAATAATATGTATAAATAAGATTGGAACATATAAACATAATTAATAATAATTAAATATAACTGAAGAAGAATTAAATTGGTGTAATGATAAATAACAAATAAACATATAAAAAAATTGGGGATCGGGTAGAATCTCATACCATATGTCAAAATATGTTTTCCATTTGGAATTAATTTCAAGGAAAATAAAATTTAATAAATTAAGTAAATAAATAAGAACAATTTATAAGTTTACTTTATTTATTATAATTTTATTAAGTAATTTTCTATCCATTTTTATGGGTTATGAGATTCAATTTCATCATTTGGCTAAGTTGTTTACTTGGTTTTCATGATCGGTTTCATGGTACACAGGTATGGAGAATAATCTAAAATACGGATGGTTGTATAAAATGTAAGTTATATATTATTAATAAAAATATATAATATTTAGTGGTTTTATAATTCATTAGTTTATTTGGGGTGGTGAATAATTTTTATATAAGATATTATTGATTATCATTGAGATTATTTTGGTGCTTTTTAAATCATCAAAACCTATTTTATTTTGATTAATAAATATAATGTATATATAATTTATTGAAAAAAATAAATGGGATATAAGACATATATTATAATTTTGTTAATAATAAAAATATTTTTATCATCCATCATGAGTGTGGTAATGAAAATTGAAAACATGTCATTCTTGAATGTGATAAATTAATATATCACAAACGATGTTTCCATGTTTAGAAAAAATGGGAGGATAAGTGGTTTGAGAAAAATTATTCCATAACATGGTAAAATAATTATATATATATGATAATGGAGTTATAATGTCACTAATATAATGGGTGGAGAGGATAGAAAAAGGAAATAAATGAAATTCGAAAAGAAATTAATAGAAAATGAAAGTGGATTTTACCCATGGAATTTATAATCCTTGAGAAAAACGTTAGGGAAAAGGTATTGACCCTTTTCTCATAGTAAGGGATTTTGTATTTTTCATAGAGTTTTATGAAGAGGATTAGGAAGAATTTAGATAATGCTCAATTCATGAAAGGCACGATGAAAATATGTGGTGAGAGGTGGTATTTATAGTGGGGCAGAGTGGTGTTTTTTAATTATTTGATTCATTGGTTTATTATATTTCCTCAATAAAAGGAATATATATAGCTTAATAACTATATATATAAAAATAAATAAGGGTAGTATGATAATATGGGATTTCATCTTCCTTAAATCAATTATGACTTAATAATTAATTTGTTATTTAAATAAATTAAATTACGATATTTCACAATCCACAAAAAATTCAACTATTTTAAAAAAAATACCCAAAATTCACCCAAACCCTATTTTGATTTCTATAATTTAAAAATGAAATCCATTTTATTTTATAAAAATAATAAATTTTTAACATTTAATTTTTAACTGAAATCATCATTTTTTTAAAAAATACAAAATTTAAAATTTTAACTCATTTTATAATACATTGAAAAAATAAATTAATCTATTCATAAAAATATATTATAAATGTAAAATAAAATATTATGACTTTAATAATATATTTTATGAAATTAAATTTTCTCTTAAAAATAAAATTAATTATACCACGATAAAAAAATATTTTTGTTTTTAAAAAATACCCATATATAATTATCATTTTGAAAAATAATATTGATTAATTCTATGATATAAATATATAATATTTTTATGTATAATATTTTTATATTTTATTTATAAATTCATAGTTGATTTTTGTATTATATTGGCTAATTTAGTATTCTTACTATTCAAATTACTTTTATGAATATTATGTTACCATTCTATTGGTATAGGTTGATAAAATTATAGAAACACCTCTTATATAATTCATTCATCAATTATAAAATTTGTATTTTGTTCCATATTTTATTTTATATAATTTATACTATATGGAATAATTTTAAGAAGGTAGTATTTATTTATAATATTTTGGGTTGTTACATTCTTCCCCCCTTATGAAATTTCAACCTCAAAATTAAATTTTACAAATTATTGTAAAAACAAATGACGATACTTCCCCTTAATCTCCCCTTTGGTTCTCATGTTTCCTGATATTACATTTAGTTCCACCATTTTCCTTTTAACTGGTGATTATTATTATTATGTATAACTTTATATCTACTGTCTAAGATCTTCACTGGCTGCTCCTCATAGGCGATTATTTTTAAAATGAAACACACATGGATTTTGTACATGTGAGTAATCTGGTATTTACATACTTAAAATGGATACATGGAATAGATCTGGTACTGAAACAAGGTTTGTGGATGTTATAGTCATTAGGCTACACATCTAATATGAACAATAATCTCAAAGGGGTTGATGTACCTCCGAAAAACATATCCATTTATTACAAATATCATGATCCTCATCCATAAAGATATGTGGAGGAATACCATATCAATAACCAGAAAATCTAGGTCCCCTTGAAAATTATATATATATCAATTATATCAACTTTGGGAGAATTTAGTGTTCTCTTGAATTGTTTTTACCATTTTAGCCATTTTTTGACCATTTCAGGTCATAACATCTTATGATCACTAACATCATCATAGCATGTTTTTCTTTTTTATCTTTTACCATAAATGGATTTATATGGAGAGATTGAGATTCTTTAGTGGGAATTGTTATTGTAATAAAATTTTGACAGAGTAAGATGTTTTTCACATCCTCCTTTGAGGTCCATAGAACATGATATAAACAAATCATCTATTTTCTGAATAGTTATCTCATATTTCCATCTATTTGAGGATGATAAGTCATATTGATGTTCAACTAAAAGTTCAAAGAATGTTGGATAATTTTCTAGAACATATAAGTGAATCTTGGGTCTTGATTGTGTATAATTTATTATTGTACTCCATGCGGCCTCACTACATTATTTAATTGTATCTATTATTATTCATCCTATGGTAATTCATATCAAATTTTCATAAAGAGAGTTTACTTTATTAGATGCTCCACAAAAACCCATGTGTAATTGATTCCTTTAGATTTCATCGTATGTCTGCTGAAAGATTCCATGGAGTTGTTTTTCAATTTAAATATTTGTATCGTTAATGGTTTCATCATCTATTTAGAACTTTTCCTTGTGACCTGCACTTACAAACATACCGAGAAAATTTATGTATATTCATTGATCTCATTATTCAAATTGTCCAACCGATAGTTCTCTCAGAGATCACAATACATCATTGTGCACCCTCGGGGAAAAGAAAAGTTTAATATAGATGAATCACTCTTATGATCTTCATTTATATAAAGATTTCATGGAACACAATGTCATGGACAAAATATTACAACTCCTTAGTCATAAATTTTTAACTCCGAGGTTTTCCCCTTGCTCAGGGATTCTATTTTTTCAGAATTTATACATCCTTTTATTGAGAATGCTTTACTTTCTACATGGGTCATTGTTTTTTATTCATTTCATAAAGGATTGATGATGATCCTTTTATAATGATTCTCATTTCCATCCATTTAAAATCTTCAATGATTGAATTCTTCTCAATTTTCATAATTGATAATGTTGTAGGATCCTTTAAACATTGATAATCTTCCACTTTATATGTTTTACTAGGACGGTAATGGAATGAGAAGTTGGGATACATGATAAAATCTATCCATGAATAATGATATATATTAGGCTCCTTCAATGTAAATATATTATTGAGGATATTGAGATCAGTATATATATCACTCTTCTCCCTATAGAGTTAGTGTTTATAGATTTTCAATGAATAGATCATTTCTAACAACTATAAATAATGCATGGGATACATGAATTTTAAATTTCCCTACACTGAATGCTATAAATTTATCATTTTTCATCAGTAAAAAGCCTATAAACATCATTGAATAATAATTTTACCCCAAAATGATTTCCCCACTTGTCAATAGTATGAAAACATGTGAGGTGATAAGACTTTTTCTAACACTATAATGTTTTCTTCACATTGACAAGTCCAGAGATTCATTTCTCCCTTGCAAGTTAGCAAGGTTAGTGGGTTTGAAAATCATTAAAATATCTTTAGGAATCATTTTTAATACCCAATAAAAATAAGAAATAATGGATCTCATTTATAGATATAGTAATGGGAAAATTCAAGATTTTATTTGTTTTGGAAGGTCCACAGATATCATTTTGATGGTGATTACAAGCCTGATGGTTGACACATTCTACATTTAGAACTCACATTTCTTGTAAATTTCATTGAGTTCCTCTCATCATAATTTATTTTTCATAGTATTAATGCTCTTAAAGTTTTTCCTTAATCTTAGATTATTTTATAATATTTTTAATATTGACTAAAAAATGGGAGGTAATCTCGTATGAAACTATTCATTATGTCTATAAATATTTATGGATCATTAGTATGTCTGAAGGGAATAACTATGAAATAATGGTTTGATAACTCAATATAAGGTAAGTATTGGTAATATCTTCCTTCTTCATCTTTAATTGTGGATATCCCAACTAAAGTTCCACCTTAGAGAAGTACTTGGACCCACATAGTTGATTGAAAAATTCAGCTATCCATTGAATGAGATACTTGTTATTAGTCATGATTTTTTTGGTCATTGTAATCCATCATAGGCACTTTCATCCATCATTGTTTTGGATTTTTAGGATAGGATCACTCAATGGGGAATCACTCAGTTGTATAAAACCCTTTTAAAAATTATATTGTAACTGGTTCATCAGTTCTTGTTACTCAATGGTTTCCATTCTATAAGATGTATTTGATAATGGTATAGATTTTAGGAATAATTTTTCTTGGGTACTCAACCTCTCAATTAGGAGGAGGACCTTGAAAATATTTGAGAACACACTGGTGCAGTACCTCACAATGGGCATGCCTTTTAGCATGATCATATCATTTATCTCATTGATTTGAGTAAGACATGATTGCTCCTAGGGAATTAATATCCACTTTTAAGATGATGACTATGATATAGATTCACCATCATCCATACACTTTTAATGAATTTGATGATACTTCTGGATGTGAAGAGTGATTTATCATTCCTGATTGTTGATGGTGGTTTTGAATAGAGATAGGAAATCCATTCTCAATATATAATCAAACTCTAGGAAAGGATGTAAGACAAGATTTTATAGGAGGTATAGTCCATAATCACTAATAATAGAGTATTTATATATATTCGATGGAATAGTATCCCCATTTTTTTGTTTCCATAGATATCTAAACCTCTATATTATTGGGTGTTGTTTGAATTGTTTTACTAAACTTGCAACATATGAATGAATGCATAGAACCTAAATAAAAGAGAATAATTTATATTCATGAATGGATAACCAACAAATCTATCACAACATCATTTTTGGGTTCCACGTCACTAGTAGGGATGACATATTACCTTCCTTCTTTCCATGTATGTAATTTTTATGGATTTCCTCAAAAAACCACTAGATTATCGAAATTGAATGCATAATGCGCATTTTCCTTGATATTGAAGCACTAAACTAGGGAATATATTTTTATCTAATAAATCTATTCTTATTTCACAATAGTGGGGGTTTTTATATCCCATCAGATGTAAGTAGCCATATTCCCTTCTCTACTTCATCAAATGAATCCCTATGTTCGCGTTAATGAGTTACCGTGATACTTCCTCCAAAACATTTGACTAATGATATATTGGATATTATTTCTTGAATGTAATTAATCTATTGATCCACCCATTTTAATCTCAATTTTTTTTTGTAGACACATGATAACAGTATAATTATCTGATCTTCATTTTATCTTTAAGATAATAACAAAAAACAATCTCATACTTGTACATGTATCAAATCACCAATGATTTATTTAGACTATACATTAGTCTAGTAAAGAAGCAATCCACTTTGATTTCGATGTTCATGAAAATGATAAAGTTGTTTCTTAAAATAATTTTTAATTTTTCTTTATAAATTGAAATAACATCGTCTTCCTTTTACTTCTGTTTGAGGAACTCCCTTCCCAAATATTGATTGAGATTTCAGGGAAAATATTTATTTGAAAATAGTTTACTGAAATCAACTCATTAAATGGAACCAATTTCATTTTCTAGCATTGTGTTCTTGATCAGTGTCCACCACTAATTAGCATGTACATCAAAAGAATATACCACTATCACAACTTTACCTTCTTCTATGCACTAGTTTATAAAGAATATTTCCTAAATGGTGTCAAACCATTGTTATGTGAGGAGGGTATCAGAAGATCCATTATTCATGGGTGGAATTTTAAAAATAAAATATTTTACCACAGATTGGAAATTTGTAGGGTAAGGTGGGTGTTCCAAATAGTTGATGTTATTATTCATAACTTCATCCAATCGATCATGTATTGTATGTATGTTTTGAGAATCTTTTCCCATGATATTTAGCATATATGTAGGTAATTTTCACACTACCTATCACAATAATTATTAGAACATGTTATTCTATTTTGATCCATTATCAATGAAAAAACAATGTGTAATTAGTTGGATTTAATATTTTTTAATGAAGAACAATAAAAGGAATCTTTGAACAAAAGATGATAAATTTTATATGGGATGTGTATCTTTTCATTCAAAAACATATGTTTTAATCTAAGTTACCAATGGTGATAGTATTATTCTTAGGGTTCCAAATAATGATCTATAATATTAACCTCAATAAATTACTTGACCTTTATATAATACCATCTATAGTGACCCTAGACTTTTACACATATTATTACTCGATCTTAATCATAATTAACAAAAAAAATAAAACACAAAGACCATAAAGTCAAACATCTTTAAATGGTTAGGTACATAAAACTGAAAATAAAGAAATAGAATAAATCATTTTATTTTAATAAAACATAATTAGATCATATGTTTTAGGGAGATCCTATATCTATAAAAGATAATCTATGGATCAAATGAATGATGGGATGAGCTAAAAATCCCAATAAGGGTATAAATATCGGAATAAAGCAAAGAACATCGGTTAAAAGATATACTATGATGACATGAGAAGTCATGGAACATGAATAAACAAAAGAAATGAAAACATGTAGATCATGGGGACATGTAATCATGGCCTCCTAAGAATATGGAAACAATACACAACATGACATTTGCATGAGTTAAGGTTGGTTTCCAAGACCATTGCAGATTGAAAAAAAGTCACATTAAGGAAAAATGTTCACTTCCATCACAAGATGAAATATTAATAGAATAATAATTATGTAAGCCATTTCTAGTCTATCTGGATTCACCCCTAAAAAACCTCTAACACTTATTTGTGCCACATGAAGAATAAATCAGAATGTTTACCAATAGAATGAATTATGTATCTGAATGATGTAATAAGGAAAAAACATTGATTATAGTCTCCATGAAATAATTTATTGATATAATTTATGGACCTTTATATGTAAAAATTACATATATCATGATAATTAATCTCAAAATAATGTGAAAACACATAAAAATATTTATTACGAGACCATAAAAATAGAACATTTTAGTATCATTTAAAGAATATATTAAAGAGCGCTTAAAGTGGAAAATTAATATTTGTTTTCAAAAAACATAAAATTAAACAAGATAGTTTTTCATTAGGAAATGAATTATATTATTAAAATATTAATGTCTTAAAATATATTATCAGGTGCCCATAAAATGAGAATGATAAAATTAAGTTCCATCTAATCGGGCTTTCTTTTGACAAGAGTTGTGAAGGGAGGAATTTTAAAACATGTATTTCCCCATCGAAGATGCATGGTATGGTCTGGTTACATTATTTTTGAACATATAAAAAGAATTCCGTAGAATAAAATTGAAATAAAGAATTATTACATTGGTGTTAATAGAAATAATGAGTAATCCGAATGAAATAATAGAGGTGAGGTAGAATCTCATACCATATATCTGAAAGTGTTCTAAACATGAAAATAATATTCCAGATAATAATATTAATTAATTACTTAATTAATTTGAATCATTTTATAAATTTACATGATTTATTATAATTTTATTATGTGAATTTTTGGCATTATTTATGGCTTTAGAGATTCAATTTCATCATTTTGTAGCATTGTATTCCATGGAGTTCATGGTCAGTTTAGTCATATACATTTAAAAAAATCATTTATAATGAGAATGGTATTATAAATTATGAGTTATATTGTATTAGAAAAAATACATAATATTAAATATTTTTAAAATTGATTTGGTAATTTTGCGAGAGGATGAATCATTAAATTAGTGATAATTTTTTTAGAATATTTTGGTGGTTTTAAATCATCACAAACTAGTTTTTTTTAATATTATGTATATATAATAGTTCTAGAACACTAAATAAGATTTCATACATATATCTTATTACTTTTTAAGCATAAAAATGTTTTTATGATCATCAATTTTGGTGTTAATGAAAATGAAAACTATGTGTCCTTGAACGCGATAAAATAACACATTAGAGAAGATGTTTTATATTTTATAAAATTAATTGGAATAAAAGTGGTTTGAGGATGAATTATTACATTTAAATGATAAAATTATATTATATATAAGGTGTTGTAGTTTTATGTTCACTTATATAAATATAGGTGATGACTTAATAATAAATGAAGTGAAATTTGAAAATAAATTATGAGAAAATGATGAGGAATATAACCCTTGAATTTCTCTATCTTGAGAACCTCCATAGAGTAAACAGATTTGTATTTTTTTTGACACTATGGTCTCCTAGACATGTTAGAGAGGATTGGGATGATAATTGGGAAAAAATTGTTCAACGATGAAATCTTGAATGTTGTTAGGAAATGAGGGGGCATGGGTTGGTACTTATAGTGGTGGGGAGGGTTTTTTATCATTTAATTAATTATTTTATATTTTTGGATCCATACTATGAATAGTTAGATAATAATAGCTAAATATATTTAAAAATGAATAACTGGTATATATTATGCTATTACATATTCCATACATCCTCTATGCCACAATAATTAATTTATTAGTCAAATATAGTAAGTTACTATAGTTATTTATTAAATAAAAAATCGATTATTTTATAAAATTCTAAAAAAATCAACCCATAACATTATTAAATGGTTAGAATGAAATGATAAACTATATTTTTTGAAAATATGTTTCCTTATATATTAAATTGTTCTTTTAATTGAAATCAACATTTACTTCAAAAAAACCAATTGTAAAAATTATAAATAATTTTAAGATACTATGAAAAATTAATTTATGAAATCATAAATTTATATTATAAACTTAGTACAAAGTAATATTATTTTTAGAATCCATTTTATGAAAATAAATTTACATTTAAATAATAATTTTAATTATAAAATTGTAAATAAATACTTTTGTTTTTAAAATATAATAAAACTAAATTAGTCATGTTCAAATCATTAAATTATTTATCGGAAGATATAAATATATCCAATTTTTATTTATAAAATGTTTAATTTTTTTTATAAATTCATAAGTGAGGGTACTATTCTATTGGATGACATACTATTCTTAAGGTACTCATTGGTATTACGATGGTTCTTTTTTTAATCCATTGGTATAGTTCCTTCAGTTATAGAAATGCATTTTTTTCATTCATTCCTGAATTATAATGTTTTTTTTGTGTTACATATATGATTATATATGATTTATTGTATATATAATAATAGTATGAAGGGTGTTTCCCTTAAAAATGTCTCAGGATGTTATATAAATTACATATCTATTAGGTGGAATCGCCTTACTCTTCTTATATCCCATAATCTATTGAAATAATGGAGCTGTTTCAAGAATCGAGGGTCCCTCCAAAGAATAACACGTTAAATTGTGAAAACCCTCCCTCTCTAAGGATGATTATTGTTGAATATTTCACCCCTTATGTTCTATTTATATGTGATTTATATGTTGTAGGATAAATTAGAGACACTCCAATGCTTTCTTCCACACTAGCATGACTAATATCATATTAAACATATTTTACGCCAAAAAATAATAATTTGGAGTCACATCCATTCTCAAATACGATATACATCCATGGAGAAAATTCATTTTCAAGTAGCACATTTTCTCTAACTCTTCCATGATTAGGGATATGGCTTCTCTGATTCTCTACAAATATAAGACACCATTTTTTAGATTTTCCTCAATCGAAAATAATTGGACTACAATGATAACGACCTCAAGTATTTTTATAATGGGACTCATTTTGTAGAATTAATAATATAATATTTTATGGTTCCTGAATAAACACACCAAAATTTCTCTCATTTCCTTGTTTATAATGATGACTTAATTTGTAAGATAATGAAACATTAAGTTATCAAAAATTTGGAAGGGTCCTATATTTTGAATTCATTATCCCAAATTTCTAATAACATCTACATAGGTTAGTTGTATTATTATTTTAATGGCAGTCTTATTCCTTAGGAGGTGGATGAGGAAATGGAGTTTATGGAACATTAGTTTTAAATTGATGCCTCTCTCTTGACTTTAGCAGATTTAAAAAAAATATACAGATCAGATATTGTTATAATTTTTTAAAGAAGTTTTTATAATACCATGAATGGTAATTATAATGTTGATATTCCTCTATTATCTTCCAATTATCATTTAAAAAATCTTATGAAAAAATCTTCTCATCAGCAAGACTACATTAATTTGTGCTATTAATTCATTTTAATTCTTGAATTATAATATATTTATATTAAAAATTCTTAATGAATGAATACATGCAAGAGAGAACTCATTGATTTATTTTCTCTGGTTTTCCTTAGATCATTATGTCTAAAAGGATTACAAAATTAAATATATGTAGAAATAGAGTTTTTGTAATTTTATCCAATTTTAATGTACTTAGAGAGAATATATTGATTTTTTCAGAGGAAAAATAATAGTATTTTCAATATTTGTATCTTTTCTATTTAATATTTTGATAATTTTTTTCTAATATTTTTACATGTAATGTATAGTGGGTCTGGAATAGAATTTTTTGTAGGAATACCTTTTAAGTGTTTTTGACCTGACATGTTTTTCCCAATCAATTTTGTATGTTCCAAATTTTCCCTAGATCACAAAATGCACGTAACTCACTAGAAGCGGTGTAACATATTTCCAGGGTACACATTTCATGTTTTTAAACTAGTGAGAATTATTCCACTAACAACTAGATTCTTTATGTCTTCCACACTAGACCACTACTGTATTTTATGTCGTTTTTTCATTAACATTAATTTTCATGTATTTTAGTATTGTTTCTCTGGGACTCTCAAATATTGTAGTTTTAGGTCATTTATATCATCCAATCAAATTATATTGTTTATGGTCTTTTGTGATGGTCCATTAATTGTTTTGTTTTAAAAAACTATCTCAGATCACCTATTTATACAGTTTAACTATTTCAGCTTTTACCATCCATTGGAATATTTTTGCCTCTTCAAGCATTGAATATTTACTAATGTGGTTTATTTTCATCTAGATCATTCCATTTATTGTAGGGAGTGTTGAATGAGAATTTATGAAGGGTGCAAGAACCGTATATTATTGATTCTATATTTATGAATAAGTGTCCATGCAAGGTTCTGATACCTTGAATTCTTTAATGATATTATGAAAATTGATTGTTCATGAAGGTGAATCATTCTCTTCAATCATATAGAAAACATGAATGATGAATATAAATGATTTATTTTAATACCCTACCTCATTGATGGAATTTTTTCTAGTTATGGTGAAATATTAATGATCCAAACACCACTTGAATAATTATAATATTGGTTGTATAATTCATAGCCAAAAATATTGAACTGATGAATATAGAATGCGACATACATTTTGATGATGACTACAAAACACCAAAAATTTCATTTTATCCTTTATATTGAATCTGAAGTCCATGATAATTTTAGGTCCTTTCTTGCATTTAGGATATTCCTCAAGTTTTTTTGTTACCATCCCTTATTCACGAGACCATACGGATTACATGAATGGTCAAAAAGGGGATCCCCGGTTACATTAAATCTCCTTTATAGTTTTTATATGATTTAAATGTTTGAAAAATACTATTCGGTATGGAGGAATGATAAATCCAAAATGTTATTGGAAACCTATGGATGTATAGTTTTTATATTTGAATCATGGTCCCTATTTTATATTGTTTCAAGTCACATTATGTTTTCCAAGAAAATGGTCATGAATGCAATATTGCTTTCCTACATTGGTTAATGGTATAATTCATGTTGACATAACAAGAAGGATGTCTATTTTTCAAAAACAATTTACTTATAGGGAGTGTAATTCATAACCTAGTAAATTTCAGTTTACTGGAGGTTGAAACTTGTTTGTATAGGTCATATATTTAAAATTAAATAATCACATATTAAACTTGTTTAGGATAATAACCCATTGGTTTAATGGGGACTTATCAACTAGGATTAATCATCCAATATAAACGTACTCTTAGGAATTGTTTCATTCCATATATAATCTTATATGTCTCCCTTTTTATGATTTAGTATTTGTTAATTTTTATTGTGTGGTGGAAGCTTGAGAAATAATCACAACGATCATGTGTTCTAGGAGAATAATATTAACTCAATATATTTGTAGCTAAAAAATAGATATTAAAAACATTATTTTTGTTCCATAAATATTTTAAGATTAAATATTTTTCCAATAAATACAATGGATACTAAATCATTTATTGAAAAAAAAATTACGGATAAGGGATAAATATTACAGTTCATTAATATACAGTCATCCGAGAGGTGATCTATTTGGAATGATGTAATTCTATCATTATTTTTAACTTCATGATAATCAAAAAATTTCATGTAGTTTAACATCATGTAATTAAGACTGGTTCAGGTAGTTTAAAATTTTGACACTAGGAAATTGTTCCCAATCCATGAAATGTTTTGGTCACATGGGATAGAGCATATTTCTAGGTTTTCTAAGCATACATAAGCCATTCTATGTAGCAGAAACAAGGGATACATGTTATTCCAATAAATCTATGAGACATTACGTGATAGAAAATATGTCGAGATGTTAAAAAAATATGGACATTAACTTCTACACTAATAAAAATATTATGGAGGTACATGATTGGGAGTGATGATAACATATTCATAGGATCAGACTAGATGATCATGATATTCCTATGTATCTAATAATGGTGAGAATCAAACCATATAATGATTTTTGATGGTTCCACACATAGTTCCATCCCATATGTTGGGAGGGGTGAATCATTATTTTACATATTTAGTTTCTACACATGATATTAGATATGGGCATCACTATCTATCCTATTATTGTGGGAATCAAGAAAAACATATTTCTTGAATAAATATACTTCATACATTTCGTACCAATATAAAAAGAGAGAATTGTTTTAATTTTTGATTAATCGTGAACTAGGTTTTGAGATATAGGAATATGTAAATAACATGTGATGGTAGTAATGAGAAATATAATATTTCATGAAGTGTAAAAATTCCACATCTGGATGATGGATTTGCCGAAGGGAATTGCTTATATTTGTCATTTGATTGGAACCATGAGTTGAGATATATGTGACACTATGTATCGTATTATATGGGTAAAAACCCCACACATTGGTCTTTAAATGTTTCCTCTCCAAACATTTATGACCCATATGTGGCGCGGGGGTTCTATTTATATTTCTTCTAAACCTTTTATTTGATATCTGGGTGTCCTTATATATCCTCTGGTGGAAAGAATAGAAATACTTGTAGTTCTTATAAAAAAAATAGTTATATTGGTGTGACCAATATGAAAAGGGTAAAATTAATCCATTTATATTGTTTGATAATCCATGATTTGAGATATAATATTAAATAGATATCCTATGATAGTAGAAATCAATATACACATAGTTCATTACTTGAAAACTCTCTAGACAGGGCTAGCCAATATGTATAGTGGACTGATTTTTTAATTTATACTGAATCCGGACCAATGATTTGTGATATGGATTCCACTTCCTATATAATTATCAGAGGAATCAAGACCCACATATTTCTAAAATATAAATATCTTCATGTTAGTTTAAACAAAATGGAATGGTTGGGGATTTTTATCAATTTATATTGTAGCATGACCCTTGAATTGATATCTAAGAGTCACTGTGTAAACTACAATACTAGGAATAAATACATAGAAATATCATGAAAAAAAAATATCTCTGATGTGGATCTGACTCAGAAACATAGATTATATTAAATCAATTTTTTTACAAAAATTAATCTCATTCATTGTGAACCATTCTGAGATGAGGATATTGCGGGCGCTCAAGAACCCTAGGATGATGGTCTTCCTATATCGGCAATGACGACGGCTCCCGCGCCAGTCCCACCCCCCTCGGCGGTGGAGGGATCTTCATCAGCCTTCAGGAAAGAAGTAGACCCATTTCTCCCCATCTCTAATCTCTCCTTTCTACCTCCATTTCCGAAAGCTGCACTGATACCTCATGTCCAAGAGCTCATTTATGGTTTTTCGAATCATCATATTTTGACCTCAGATTTCACGGAGAGCTCTTCGCTCTTGAAGCTCTCCTTGGTTACACAGATCAAACATTGAAGGACTTCAGTTGATTCCTTCGACAGATTCGTCTTCGACTCATGGGACCTCTGTGAAAGGGCGACAATTGGATTACTCGACAACCATCACATCATGATAAACTTTTCATCAGATGAGGACCTTATTAGTTTCTGGTCGAAGGCCCCCCAGTGCTGCAATGGTTTCAGGTTTATTTTATTTAGATTGTTTTTTGATTTTCATATTAAGCTTCACCCACTTCTTCAGTGATTTGGGTCATCTTCCCCAGTATTACACTCCCTTTCTAAAATCCCTTTGTGTTAAAAATGCTCGCAAACCTTATTGGTAGATATCTTTCCTCGGACAGTCACACAGAAGATGATTGTCACCTGGTGAATCCACGGGTGTGTGTTGAGATTTATGTGTCTAGAATCCCCTTTGATTATGTATGGATAACAGTCAGTGAAGAGTATCGGTGTAAACATCATGTGGTTTATGAGAGTTGTCCCAATTTTTACTCTACTTGTAGGTGGCTGGGACATCTCTCTGATGTATGTCAATGGGGGTCTGCAAAGTCGGTGGTCAGGGGTATGGGTCCCCAGGGTGTCCAGATGGTGACCACAATGGTGGGTAGTGAGGAAAAATTAGATGCATGCAGAGATAATTGTGAAGAGGTACCTCAGTTTTTGCGGCTGATGGAAGAACGACACGGAAACCCTTAATCCGACTAGGATGCGAGTGTTGAGGTTGCTTCAGATTTCATGGGGGGAAGTAGTCTATGGACCATCAGCTAAACCCAAGGGTATCCAAGGTATTTTGCAGGATTAGGGATGATATCAGGGTTCCTTCCAACCGTGGTGTGCAGAGAGTCGAGGGAAGGTCTCGGTATGAAGATGTCTGAGTGGAAACTCAGAATAATTAGAGGGATATGGCACTCGAACAGACGACGGGAGTTTTTCAGGTGGTTTCAACTTCTTTGTGTGCAGAGGAGTTAGGGGAGAGAAGTGGGGCTGTGAGTAAGGGTAATCATTGATTAACTATGGGCCCAGCTATTTCTAAAAGAGTAGAAGATGATGGAGGTTTGGGTTTTCGAAAATGGACTCCAGTACACATGAGAAATAGTATTGAAGGCCTCCTAGAGGTGGATTTTCGATCTTACTCAAATATCCCTGAGAAGAGAGGTGAGGGTTGTGGGAAGGAACTCATTGGGGTTGAACCCGAACTCTCGGCTGATGAAGCTCTAAGCCTGAGGAGTAGCAGGAGTAGTAGGAGTGTATGGAGAAGGAAGGAGAGGAAGGATTACTCCTCACTCCCTCCTCCTTTGGGTACTCTGTTGGCAAAAAATATAAATGGAATTAAATTTTCCACTGATAACCAACGTCCTCAAAGAATAGGGGACCAAGATGATCAATATTTGGACTTGATTTTCTGTTCCAACAAGGAATCACTCGAGCAGGTATTGGTTCTTAATGAAAATAAAGAGGTGGAAGAATAGATTATGGGGAGGTCCCTAAAAGTGTCTCTTAATGAGGACAAATACACTTGAATTGATAACCATGATCTCATATTGGTATGGGGCTTCAATAAAGCTCTGATCAGTATGGAGGTGTATATCCAGTATTGGGATCAGCTAGCTTCTGAGGTCGAAAAGATGATGACTAAGGTACCAGACACCCAGGTTTCATCTTTATCATGGAAATTGTTTAAAGAAGTGGGCTCTAGAGACCTTAAGATACTATTTTATGATTCTATTTTGGTTGGTTTGGTGGAATATTGTGAGTATTGTACCTATGTTAGGTTCAATGATCTAGTTTATTATGCCGAAAATCTTTTTCTTGCAATAATCACTTCACGTGGATTCTCTCTAGACGAGTATTAGAGCACATAGTCTTCACCAGAGCTTGCCTTTCAAATTTGGTCGTTGGGAGGGTATTGCTTCTCCATCGTTACAGTTCCCATACATTCGCACGGGAATGCTCGTCGAATGTTCATCCGCTGATGATGGATGCGACATGGTGCAAATTCTGGGGAGGATCATACTCTACGTTTGTTCTTTTGGTTTTGGTTGCTTTGTGGTTGGTGTTAGATCCCATGGTTTCTCTCTTTTCCTTAAAAGTGTTTTTACAATAAAATAGTAATTTTCAATCATAGTGAACCATCCGATAAGTAACCTTCTTTGGGTAGTTTATCGTCATGTGGTAAAGATTTATTTTCGGTGGTTTATTGTTTTATAGTAAGGAAAAAATATTTTTTTACTTTAATATATTATTTCATAGACTTTTTATTTTTATGGATGAAATGAAAATAATTTGTTTGATAATCCATGAATTAGTTATGGATGGGGAATAATGCGTTCCCCATATGTTGTGGAAAATGAGTAAGCACCATTGTAATATTCCTTATCTATGATTCAAAACTGCACCCACAAGGTTTCCATAATTAGAGATTTATTTCCTAGAATCATTTGTGTTCTGAGATCCAATACTAGATATCCATTAAAAAATTATTAGAGTCAAACCTTTTCATTTAATGCTCAATACAATTGATTCTAATGAAAATCCATAATGTGAATTGTAAACAACCTCTACACATATGGTCGTTCCAACTTATCTACCCTTATTTTAAATTCATATTCATATCATCTTTTCTTATAGAGATATATTTAGATTAATGAAAACTATAATTTAAGGAGAAAAAATCCTTTATTTAAATACACCAATTAATAAGGAATTACTTGTGTGGTAGTTCGAGTGGTTCTATAGTAGGCTCATAATGCGTGAATCAGCATATCTAGCCAAGAATTCATGTCCTTGTACACCATTTTTTAGAAAATATAAACAATGTTTTACTAAATACCTATATTATTAAATTGTATGCTACATGGTATGAAGATGAATGGTTGGATTCGATGTTATAATACTAGTAAAATTTCGAAAATTTAGTAGAACACAAGTTATTGACATTGGGTGTCAATATCACGTCACAAAATCTGAATCTGTTGATAATATTAGAAATTACGTAATTAATGATATTATTCATCCCAAATTCCTTGAGGGGTAATTATTAATCCCATTTGGATAATAATTTTTGTAGTAGTAAGGATATAATTTATTTTTTATGTTTTGCAGGTGGCCACTTCCCCACAATAGCCATTACCCATACAAAAAATGACCTGAAGTATTTTAGTATATATATAATCTATTTGGCTAAATCGATGAAGAATTCATGAATATGGAATTTATGAAATTCTTGGATAATTAATTCATAGTATGTTATTGTAACACCCCATGTTTCTATTCATTATTTATCTTATTTAATTTAATCTAGTTGTTATTTTTTATTTCCCGCAGCACAAAATATAGCTTGTGTTAAATGAAGGCACCACATTTTTATCTTTGTACAAATCACTAAGTCATGATTGTGCTACATGGAACATATATATTATAATCCAGTATATTTAATAATATTTTATATCATTTTTTATACATAATTAAAATTCCCTTTAATAAATTTGTGACACAGAAGACATTAATTTACAAAAATATAATGTACTATTAATAATATTATGAAGATGTTATTTTAGTTGTCACATAGCCATTAGAAAGGAAATAACAAATAATATTAATTACATTTTGGATATTTGGTTTACAAATTTATATAATAATAATTATTTAATGGATAAATAATTTTAAATGGAAATAATGTATTTTTGAAAATAAAAGAAATCTTTTGCTGGAAAATAATATTTATGAAATAATAGAAGTTTTACATAAATAAATTTATTAAAACACATTATAAAAAAAATTTAACCAAATTAATATATATATATATTACAATAAATATATTATTTAACATCCATAATAGTTTTTTTCAATATAATAGATAATTTCAAATCATATTTTATGCATAATGAGATACATTGCTCTAAAAGGTGATTTTGCAGCTATTTAATGGTACACCTATTTTATTTATCATTTTTTACACATTTAAAAATTTAATTATATAAAATAAAAATCTAGTTAGAAATATAATTATAAACCTTTACTTTGGGTGAATTCTTTGTATATTTCAATGTAGTTTCATTTTCTTGATGAATAGTGAATAGAAAAAAATTTAAATTGTTAAATAATTTTTTACCAAAATGTTTTACATAGTTATATGATATTTGAAATCAAATTTAAAGAATATTTATATTAATTGAATATATATTAATACAAAATTGTTCATAGGATTAAACTACACAATGATATTTTATATAAAAACATTCCAATCATTTTAACATTTTTACTTTAAAAATTTATTGTATTTTCATGTCTGTGAGATTTATTTTATTGTAATTTCTCCCACTTATTTGTTTATAATTAGAAAAATGGATTAACATTTTTGAATCATAATAATATAAAAGTTATAGTAAATTCAACTAATTTTTCCGCAAACATATCAGTAAATAAATTTACAATTATTTACAGTGATTAAAGGAAAAAACGAATTTACTTAGTGGTTGGACAATAACAAACGGGGGAAAGTCACACAAAAACATTAACAAAATATATTTTATGAACATATTTTGATCATATTATCTTTTTTATCCAATATGAATAAATATTTAATGAACATGATGCTAGTTAGACCACCAAATTGGGTCTGCAATAAAAATTTATAAGATTGTCATTCCTCTTCAACTATAAAAGGGCACTCACCCCCTCACTTCTTCATGCCTCTCAAGTCATGTTTTACATAAAAAACCTACTAAAATAAGCTACTAAATTGACTCATATCTTCCTAGAATCATTATTTTGGAATAATGATAACTATATAAGTCATTTGGTGTCATTCAAAAGGGATTGGAAAAGAACAGGTAAAATCACTCGATAAGAACTTTGGTTTTATTTAATTATCCACCCCTAAATTATTGTTATTACAGGATATCATAATATCCAAAATATGATTTATAAACAAATATTTGTGTATTTTAAGGGATTTACCTACACATTAAAACAATTATATAAAATTATATACACAATCACCATTCCTATGTACAATAGACTACCACCACACGAATCGATGTCTTTTATTAATCCTTTACCACCTTTCATGGATAATAATAATTATGGAAATAAAATATTAATATCAAATATATCATATTTATGATATATTTATTATTTGTTTATTATTATGTAACACAAAATGTTATGAATTCAATTTTTTGGGAATTCGAATGCTTCGTTTGTGGATGTGTGGACTTCGACCCCATCAAAGTGAAGTGATTAATTAATAATTTTCATGGAATATATTACTGATGGGTTTAGTAAACATATTTTATAAATATGAAATAATAATTGTATATTAATTATAATATATATATATATGTATATACATATATATCATTTACTTTACATTTATTTAACACAATAAGAAAAGTAGGATCAACCTTCATGTGTATGTACAATAAGGTGTATCCATAAACAGTGTGTTTAATTTGCAATAGATATATTTTATAGAATATAATAATTAAATATATAATATAAATTTATGATATTAATATCATGGTTTAGATTATTTAAATAATAAAATCATGATCTATGTAAGAGGACGAAGAATGAAAAGTCAAAACATGTATGAAAAAAAAGGTATTATTACCTGAAACATAACGTTGGCATGGAATTGTTAACAAAATGGTAATATAATGTCATAATAATAATATATGGAATTTTATAAATAAATATAGATATTTGATAGATGTATAATAATCTTATATTTTTTATACAATATGTTTCATCAATTATGACAATAGTTAATAGAGAAAGTATGGGTTTTTTCATCCGGCTTTTATTTTCGTTACATATATTCTATATTCACCATTAATTATTTTTGTGTGATTAACTTAAAAGACTGTGTAATTATATAAAATTAATTTCATTTATTTAATGATACTAAATATTCCAATTTTTTATCCTTAATTATTGTATCTTTTAATTCATATGTCACTAAAAATATAATTGGATTTCTTTTCTTGCTTTAATTTTTTATGAGAATTATGCCATATTCACCACTAATTTTTTTTATATGATAAAAATGAATGTATTATATGATTAATATAATTAAATTTATGGATATTTTTATATTGATCATATGATCTCTCTTTCATTGTATAAATGGTTCAATAGTTAGGAAATCGATATAGTACAATTCCATCAAATTTTCCTTCATTGAGACAATTGTCGTGTTATGCACCTATATTCTTCTTCAAGGTGTATATAATTCCATTTATCATCTTATATCATGAATATATTTCATTAAATTATACATAAATATTAATTTAATATTATTAATTCATGTGGATTATTATTTATACTAACAAATGTTGTAACAATTTATTGCTACAATCTCTTCATTTATCAGGGTTGTCTATCATTAGGATTCTGTTGATGAAATATTATTATCCAAAACTCAAGAACAATCTGGAATTTTTTATACATTGGTTATCGTGATAATCTCATTTAATTGTACCATTTTTAACACTTAGGTACTTAATATAATTAAGAAAATTCCTTGATAAAATTCTAACATTATTTCTCTCCTCAGACAGAAAAAAGATTTATTCATATACAATGTTTCCTAAAAATGAATCCAAAAATGTTTGAAATTTTTTTATTGTATTTACTATGGAATATTATTTTAATAAAATTTATTATGTTTTAACAGGTTCATAGTGGTTTTAAAATATTTATTTTTTGTTTTCAAGTATAGTTTCATCAAAATAGATTTCAAAAAATAATTTTATTTAAATAAATATTTAAAATTGAAATGGGTGTTTTCATCAAGAACTTGTTAAATGATTTTTAACACCCACTCGAATTTTTTTCAATATAGATTTGGAAGATATGTTTTTTGAAAATGTTTTATTATTTTCAATGAATGTTTATATTCATTTTTAATGGTACCATCTGATATTTAAAAAGGGTTCTCCATATAATATGATGCCCTATAATATTGTTTCTGATTTACTATTGCTATGATCGATATATACCATTCATACTAATTCATTGAATATATTATATTTTGATTGAATTAGGTTTATGGAATCCATTTATTTTATTTAGGTTAATAATGATTCAAATATATTATTACGAAAACTAATTTTTTCTACGGGCTAATCAGATTGAAAAGATATTTAAATATAATCCAGTTCTTTTACCGATGGTAAGAATGTTGTGAGGGAATAAATTTTATAATTTTTTTATATGAAAAATATTTTAATTTTATTCATATTTTGTTTCATTGACATTTCTTATATGGTGAGGTGGCCCATATATCATATGGTAAGTCCATCACAACTTATATGATCGGGTGACCTAGATAGCATCGGGTAATGCCATTAGTAATTATACAATTTGATGGAAATTATATTCTTAGGTAATACCAATAGATATTATATGATTTTGTGGAAAATATATATTTGGTTTATCCCATTATATGTTATATGATTGTGTGGTCAAGATATCACTAGGTAATCCCATTGCATCTTATACAATGGGGTATCTTATATGGTGATAGGGTAATACCATTACATATTTTTTGATTGGGTAGCACTAATAGAGCTGGGTGATCCAATTATATGTTACATGAAGGGTGGGATATATATCTCAAACCAATGGATTGGATAATGATTTATATATCATAAGATAAAGATGTGGACAAGTTGATGGTTCGAAACTACTATGGTAAGAAGGTATAACCTATTACACTATAAGGAATAGTCCACATATATGACCTTTGGTGTGTTCCACCAATTATATACAGGACCCATGGAGTTCCCTGATATTTTTTTTTAATAATACGTGACTTATGTGGAGTAATTATAAATTCTTATGTGTCTTCCACAAATTCCATGACATATTCATATGTTATGAATTCATGGATTATGATATCAATTATACTCTGATTCGTGCTTTATGAACTTCCAATCCTTTTTAAATCACTCTTGATTATGACATTTTATATGCATTGAATGATCTTTTAATTTTATGATCAATACTTAATACCCCGATTGTCATAGTATGCTTACATTTTTTCTTGTTACCCTAATTGAGCATATAATATAACCACATTCTTATATTTTTACCTCAGTTATGAAGAAAGGATCAAAATTTTAGTACTAAAGTCGAAATATGTATAATAACTACTGAATATAATTCACCAGTATAGAGGATTGAGTTTCCATGTTTTTAAAGACACTAAACAATTACAGTCACCGGACATTTACTTTTATAATGTGAATAATTTTCACAAAAACAATGTAATATCCATATATGTTAATCCTATGTGGATATAGATGGTATCGATGAAAATTATTGTTTATATTTTATAAACTGGGATGATTAACATTACTAGGATCCTTTGGTATATTTCTAAAGTATTTCCATGGGTGTTTATATTAATAAGTCTATGGTTGAGTAAATGTTTGAGAAAAATTACCTAGATTTTTTATAACATATATTGATGTTGGATTCCTATCAATACATCCATCTATGGATAATAAAAGTGGATTCGTATTTGGAACATAATTACTTAGTGGTATCAACATCTAAACCACTATATTAAGGTATACACTATTAAGAACTGGTGCATGACAATTGGCCATGAAACACACAAAGTTTAAGCCTCCCAATGTATAGTAATTTTAAATAAAAAAATATTTATAAACCATAATGAATTATTTGAATATAATATTACTTTTAATTACATTGAATAAATATAAGGTGTTATAGAATATTAAGTATGAGACTAGATTTGGACATCGTACAACTAATTTTCATGACATTTTGGTTTTTTAATTTGATATTTGTTTTTTCCAATATTCATTATGGATATATTCAATTATGGAAACCATAAGAAACATGATTAAAATTGAATGTTTCCTTTAGGGAATGTATCAATATTATACAAATCGATTTCCTTGGTGGAAATCATATTAATAGAATTGGGAATCTCATTTGAGTTTTGGTTAAAATACTAATGATAAAGAGACCAAAAATAAAAAGTAAAAGTTATTTGATGTCCTAATGATATATTTTTATATTAAAAACTGCAAATGGATTAAATATAGTTTTAGGAACAATAATACAATATTCATATTTAATTTTTTTGGAAAAATATAATACAAAATAAGATGATGAAGACAATGTAGTTGTATACGAATAATTTTTTATGATTGAAGTGTATATCTATTGGAATTCAAAATTTATGAACCATAAAGGATTTAAAAAATATATTTGTAATGTTTATAAAGACAATTAAAATTTATTTACTAGAAATTCATTATTTTGATTATTTTATGGTAACCCATAAGGTGTTCTTGATGTTGAGAATATCATTTTTATCTTGTGTAACATGATTAATGATATGTATAATGTAAATAAGATAGTACTGATTTCAATAAAATTAAATTTTAACTTTTTTAATAACATGAAAAATTATTCAAAATATTGGGTTTAAATGTTTTTTTGATTCAATGTATAATTCCAAAAATATTTTGAATAATAATGGATGAAATTTTCAAATAATTATTTATTGTAATTATTGATATTACTATGTCTTAGTAGAATACATGTTAAAGGTATTCACATGTCTCAAATGTGAAAAAATATATATACCTTTTGATAAATGGGGGTTCAATATAAACATGATTTAGTGAAAATTATTCTTATATTATAGACATTCATTTTCCAGAAGCATGATAAGGTTAACCATTTAAGAAATGATTTATGTTAATATTTGAATGCGGTTTTGGAGATTAATTTATCATCTAGTAATACAATGATATTTCTAAGGGGTAACTTATGCTAACCATTTATTAATAATAATTATAGATTGAATGACCTATCTTCATATTTATGGATCTCATGATCAACTAATTATTTATAAATTAAAAACTAACATGCATTTCATGGAATAAGAAACATTGTGGAAATTGATCATGAAAAATAAATGTGTGAGATTTTTATGAAATATATTAAGAATTTTGTTAATTAAAATCTTTCATATTTTGGAAAGGGAATTTTAAATAATTTTTTTTACCATTAATATAACATTTATCGATCTTGATTACCATTTGGAAACTTTTTTCAGTTATATATTTCTAGTAGATAGCTTTATCATAACCAATTTCTCTATCACTCTCCATCAGAACTTGATAGATAGATTTGTCTTCCATGTCCATTTTTTCAAATTCCACTTATTATCTATTATGAGGAAAACTAGTTATGAGTTACATTGGGTAATAATTATGTTAGAAAATTTTATTTTTAAATGAAGTTTCATAATTCATTTTTTATGACGTGGGTTTCTTTGAATGGATTTCAACGTATTAATAATTTTTTTAACTCTAATTAATTTAGAGATATTAATTTATTTTTAAGGGGGTATAATTTATCCCCTTGATTTTTATGAAATATTTGTATGAATTAATTTAATATTTTTAATATTATTTATTTCACGCAACATTAAATATATATTGTATTATATGAAATCTAAATGTTATTATTTCATTGTTTCCAAAAAATGTCATGGTTATACTACATGAAAGTCTTCTTTAACATTTCAGTATATAAAAAACTATGTTTCCCTTTTATGACACACAACGCAGCGTTCCTTAGATATCATGTTGGACACGCAAGACCTAGTTTTATCAAACTACAATGTACCATTAATATTATTATTTAAATTATAATATATTTTTCACCTATACATTGGATTAATGGTGATAAAAATGATTAATTATATTATGGAAATTTATTTTACACATATATACTTAATGAAATATGAAGTGAAGAATAACTTGAACTAATAAAAAACTATTTTTCAAATATAGGAAATATATTTCTAAAACTCTATTTTTTAATTTTAATCAAGTTTTAAAAAATAAAATAATTAAAGATATTTTTATAACTGATTTTAATGAAATATATATTTCTTATATTCAATTAGTATTGAAATTTCATCTTATGAGGTTACTAGAAAATAGATAATAGTAAATCTGATTTTAAAGTTGATGATATATATGTTTTAGAATGGAATTTATCCTCATTTTTTTGGTGCATAGATTTTTATTAAAATTTAAGAAATTTTTATAACTTTTATTTGAATAAAACATATTTTATAATCTATAATTTCAAAATATACTTTGGGTTAATATTTGGTATTTTGTGATAAGTATCATTTTTTGATGAAAAGTAAAAAATACTGAATTTAAATAGAAATTTTCATTATCGAATAATTTATTTATATTGTTAAATTATATTATAAATAGTTTTAATAAAATTATATAAACATAAACATAATAATACCATTAATTTCCTTGTAATATATTCCATATGAAAATTTTATATACAAATATTTCAATATTTTGAACACTCTCACTCTAAAAAACAGTGCCTAATCTCATTTATGAGATTAATATTAAATCAATTTCATCCAGTTTACTATTTAGAGTATTGAAAAATGGATTTCATATTTTTAATTATAATAATTTATAATTCCTAGTAATTTCAACTTAGTTTTTACACAAAAATATCAGTAACTGTAATTGAAATTAATTGCATCATTATGAAAAAAACCATCTTACATAGTGGTTATACATTATATTAATGGGATAAATGTCCTAGAAACATTTTCAGATGTCATTTTATCGAAATATTTCTAATATATAATCATTATTATCTATGATATACCATTATTAGCGGTGCATTATATTAGGTAAACCTACACATAACGTTTACCTTTTTAAATTTACAAGAATAACACTCTTCCACCACTATAAAAGGGCACTCACCCCACTATATTAGTAAAAAATCTCAGGCCCTATAGATCGTATAAAATAATAAATAACATTCTAAAAAATTTACCCATCTCATATTATAATCCTTTTTTAATAATAATGTAATCCCTTTACGTCCTTTGGTGCATCCAAAAGTAATTAACCAAAGACTTAGAATCATCATTCAATAATAACTTTTAAATATTTTCATTCTTCACCCAATAAATTATTCTTATTAAATAATTATATAATAAAAAAATTATAATAAATTTAATGATATGTTTTTATTATACGGTTTTGACATACACTTAGACAAGACTCCATCAAATGGGATACACAATCATTGTTCATGTGTATGAAAGACTACCGCTTTGTGAACCAAGGGAATTTATTCATCCATTAAAAAAATTAACAGAGGATAATAACAATATACAATCTATTTTCATGTGATATATAATATATTTATGATACCTTTATGCATTTATAATTATTACATAACACATACCATCATGCTTTCCCGTTTGTGGGAATAAGATTTCCTTGTTTGTGGACATGTGGACCACCACCTCCTTAATGTGATATGATTCATTCACACCTTACATGGAATATATTGATAAGTTTTTTTTATAAAAATATAAGATATATATTAAATAATGAATCTATATTAATTATAATTTATATATAAAATTTTATATATATGTTTTTTAATGTGAAATGGAAAATAGAACCAATATTCATCCACACATATGACCAATCGTCAACATGAATGTTGTAATTCATTTACTATATATATATTTTATAGATTTTTAAAAATATATATATAATTAATGTATATGATATTAATATCATGTATAATTTTCTTAAATAATTAAATAATTATATATTCATTTGAATTGTTAATGACATGTCAAAACATGTATGACCAATAAAGTTGTTGTTACCCGGAACATAACATTAACATGGAATTGTTAATCAATGGTGAATATAAATTCATAGGTAAATAATATATCATATTATATATATATATGAATATGTATATGTGATCATTTTATAATAAATTTAAATGTATTATATAGGAGGATAGAATAAGTCCATCATGAGTCATGAATTGAGGAATGTTTTTTGTTGTCACACTTATATTTATAGAAGATATATTCTATATTGAAAACTTAATCCGGTTTTGGGGTTTATATACTAACATATTTCATGGTTTGTAGTTAATTTAATTTATTTAATGTTAATAATGGGTTTCAATGAATTAATTTTTTTAGTGGATCATGATTCAGACTTGAATTATGTACTAAGATGATTTTTTTCCACAATTCTCTTTCTATGACACATATGGCATATTTGACACTTTTTTCATTTGTGTTGTCTATATAATTCCCATGAATGTATTATATAATTCAAAAAATTAATTTTTTTGGTATAAAAATATCCTTTTGGGGATTTTTATGTCATGGGGATTATGGTTCCAATGATACCAAATTGATAAAGTAAATTTCCTCATTTTTCTTTATCTGATACTCATGTAATGTGATGAACCTATATTATTCTACAAGGTGTGTATACATACTTTTAGATTTTTATATCATTAATCTATTTAATTTAATTATTATTATTAATTCATGTAATATTACACTTATATGGGGATTATGATTCAATGTTCTCATAGTGGTAATAGTTTATTGTTACAATCTCATCATTTATTGAGACTGTTTATGATTATGCTTTCATTGATGTAATTTTATGATCGATCTATCAAGTAATATCCTAAAATTTATTATACTATTTATATTAACAATAAATTTATATAATTGTACCATTTCTCCCTTCTTTGGTACATAATATTAATATGAAAATGTCATTAATAAAAATCTATATTATTTCACTCTTCAGTCAGATATATATTTTAATTGAAACCCATTTTTTTAAAAAAATCATAATTTTTTTAAGGATTTATTAATATAATTTTACCTTACATGGATTTAAAAAATATATTTTTTAATGTGTATAAAATGGGATTCAAATAGTCCTTTATAAGTTTTCAAGGTTATTTTTAAAGAAAACGTTTTTCGAAATGTTTTATGTTTTAAAGAATGTTTTCCAAAGTAGAAAGTATATTTTACTCAAGAATGGTTTTAAATAATTTTTAAATATTACATAATATGTTTTAAATGTGGTTTTCATATAATAAATTTTTTAAAATGTTTTATAATTTTAAATAAATGTTTTTTTATTTAATAACATCACCCAATGAATTTCAAAAATCATTCATATTTTGAGATGGAATATTTTGATAGACTTTATACATTAGTAGGTATATCATCCAAGGATACCATTAATACTATTTATCTAAATGGTTTATGTTTTTATGTATTTATTATAATAGAATATGTTTCCATTCAAAGGGTCAATCATTTTTCAATGATATTTATATGAAACATGTTTCTCTTCCGTAAGATATTAGCATTGCAAAGATATTGAAATAAAACCATTTTCTCTTTTATAGTTAAACCAATTTATGAATGAATAATTGTTTTTATGTGTTTTAATGAAGATAAGAATGATATTTTATAGATATTTCATATTGTGGTACATTGAAATTATTTATTGGATGGGGTGGCCTAGATAGCTCTATATAAACATATCAAAACATGTATAACCAGGTATCCCTGATAGTGTATGGTAGTCCCATTATTGATTATATGATAGGGTTTTTGAAAACTCACCAGGTAAGCCTATTACAAAAAATGTATCGGGGACGACCAAATAGCATTAGGTAATGTCACTAAAATATATATGATTTTTTGGCAAATATAGTACTGCGTAAACCCTTTACTACGTATATGACATGCGGCCCATTTATTTCTTATTACATATTTTATTGCTAATATGATATGATGTTCTAGGTAGAAATGGTACAGGCTGTTATATTTTACATGATGGATGGGGCCTATATATCTCTCCAATTCATAGTGTAATGATTTAAGTATCATTTTTTATTGATGGGATGATTTTTAATGTCTTGAAACACTTTAGAAAAAAATAATAACCTAATCAAACTATATGGAATGTGTTTGGACTGGGGTTTGTGGTGTGTCCATACAACTAGTTTTTCCCCCATGAAGTTCCCTGATAAGTATTGGAAATGATCTGTAACTTATTGGGAATAATTTTTCATGGCTAGGTGTATTAAAAAATTACATGTCTTATTCTTATGTAATGAGTTCATGACTTATGCTCTATATTATTATATGGTTATAGTATTATGAACTAATAATAATTATTCATTTAATCTTGATTATGATCTATTATATGGTGGGTTTGATCATCAAATGGTATGAATGTTTTCTAATACATATATGTTTATGTTCTTCTTACACATCTTCATTATTTAATTGTACTAAGTATATGAGCATACACTTATCCTATGTTTTATTTCCCCAGGTTATGAAGAGATGTAGTAAGTAGGAGAACTAAAGTGAATTATCATTTAGTGAGATGTTAGAGATCTTTCACTGTGATAGAAAATTATTTTTGAATTTATTAAAGACACTAAACTATTATAGTACTTAGGCATATAATTTTCTATTGTTTTTCATATTCATATAAAATGATGTAATATCCATGTATATTAATCTTTGGTAAATATATGTGTAAATGATCTCCATTTGTAACCATGACAACTTATGTAATGGGAGAGTATGGCCATATATTGATGATTATGTAGTAGCTTACATAGAATTTTTCCATGATACAAAAATCAATCCTCTTGTTATCCAATTGAAGAGGATTCCATTGAAGATTTATTTTTAGTTGGAATTTATTTCATTTAGTCGATCCATACGTGTAATGTATTAGTCTCTACGTTGATTCTGTTACCTTGTTTATTGATCTAATATAGGGGGTCATATTTTAGAGGTAATCAACTATAGGCTCCATCCATCCTACGATGGATAACACCTCACCACACTCTAGGTCAATTTTACCGAATTGATTTACTTGATTATGAATATGATGACTGATGAGACAATCATTTGAGGCATGATGTGGAATATCACCTCATTAAGATAGAGGTCACCTAAAATAGTGGATGTATTTTCTATTGTCACATCATGCTCATTTTTTTTATCAAGGGACATGAATCTATGTTTTTCAAAAGTGAAATCTCTCATAAGTCGGTTAATATAAATAATTATAGGGACCAATTCATTATTATTGGTGGAAAACATATTGTTGATTTTTTTGATCACCAGCTCTGAATCACCATTCATGTTCTTGTTGGATATTTTCATCTATACAACTAGTTAAAATCTATAATTAGTGTGTTGGGGTTCTTCATCATTATTGGGGCAGCCTTCAAACAGTGACAAATATTATATGAAATTTATTCATCCTGAAAAACAAACATCATCTCCATACCAACCTAGTTTACCTTCATCATTTCCATATTCATTCAATTATAACATTGTAAGGAAACATTAAAATACATCTCCCAATTTTTGGTAGTTCCATGGTAATGGAAAACCTCTTAATCAATATGATTGGTATTGACTGGGATGATTTCTGGGGTTGGATGTACACTATTGAAATCATTCAGGGCCTACCCATTAACTAGAATCATTGAAATGAACTAGAATTTATATTTTTCTTGAATACTGCCCCATTATGTTAAACTCCATTTAAATATAGGGGAAATAAGGATATAACTATGTGAGTTGATATTAGAGACCATGTGGAGATTGGGATGTTTCATGTATTGTATCATATTAATCACAAAAAATATGAATGTGGTGATGTTTCTATCAATATCAAAATACTAATCCTAAAAACAAACAATAATTTGACTAAGAAAATATACATTTTTCTAATTCCCCACATTTTTTCTTATGTATGAGGAGTGAACCATGATGTCATTACATAGTACCCACATATCAGATATGGGGATTCCCTTATACCGATGGAATCAAGATATGTGGGTTATGTAAGCAATGCATGATATTCTCATTGGATTCTTAGATGTCTGAATCCCATTTTTATGGACCCCTTTATTAATTAACATGGTGAAGGGGTTTTATTTCCCAACCATTTGGTTCTGAAATTTTGAATGTAAGAAGGGTTCCTTTGAATCCCCCTTAGTTTATTATGAGTAGGAGAAGAAGTAATTGATTAAATAAAATTAGTTTTTTTAATAAATATCCTTTAGGAAATGGTGGTGTACAATAAAGTCATGTATTTTATGGAATAATAATCTAAAAAACATCACTGGTTTAATAATCAAAATATATTTCCCTACATTATGAATATTATTTTATGATCCGCTTGGTGAACACATTGTTACCATTATTTAATGTGAATTTTATTAACAAAATACTATTCAATTTTTTTCAATAGGCATTCATGATATTATTATTGGTGTGGTGGTAATTAGTGCCATGTTTTGTTAATCCAAATGTGACAGACTTATAGGAATAGATCCCATGTGGTTCCCTAATGGTGATAGTTTCTTGGTATTTTGGGTCTTCTTTATATAATTAAACCTTAAATACACATCCTTGAAGGAAATGTTCATGGAAAGCAGTAGTTTTTTCTGTCAAAATTTAAATTCTCAAAAATGATAGTCGGTCATAGAGTGACAATAGGTGTGGCATATCCACATTATATTTTATCATGGTAATTTCATTATATTGGCTATAAATGATTCCATTGAAATGAAATACACATCCCCTACTCTATTATAGAAATATCAAAACTAATTATTGTAGTTCATGGGTCTTCTTCTATTCCCAGTTTCATCAAACAAATCTCATCGATGGTGATGGTGACTCCTTTCTCGAATGTTTGAGTATGTTCCTCAGTTCATCCTCTTCTTTATCCATACCAGAATAAATGGATGAATTTCTGATATGGGGGTTAATCCATTAGAATTTCTATAAATGTCGAGTTAATATAACCCATGAGAAGAGACATTATATCCTTAAACTTATAGATTCACCAAAAGATATATTTGATCTACTATATTTTCTTAATGGATTCCATTGGGGATAATAGCATCATTGATATATTGAGTTTATAATAATTTTTTGGGGTGAATCCTCAATTTTTTAGGATATTGTGATGGAATTATTATATCTTGATAATGCATTAGAATGATCCACAATTGAAGTATCCAATTCAGTTAATGCTACTTCCATCACCTGAAAATGAACCAAAAATGTATAATGAAATGATATATTTCTGAGATTAAGCCTGATTGCTCAATAGGGTTTGTGGGTTTCACAAAATAAATTTCGATCATTCTGTAGGGATTCACATCAGGGTTCCCAAAGCCTTAGGGGTTGCATCCCGTGAATTTCCATCCATCATTGTTATTTTCAATTCATGTTTTTGTTATTATTTGTCAGCATATATGTTTTCACAACACTCTAAGGAGGAATTCACTCCATGTACTATTCCTGCCTTCCAAAAAATGGAGTATTTACATCATTGATGATTTCTAGGAGGTAAAAAAAATAGAAATTGATTCCAAATTTGTCATTGGAAAACATTATATGTTTTGTCTTGTATGATAACATGTAAAACAAGGATAGATGTGTTCCTCTCAAAATGTAAACTGAGAATGATCTTCCCAAGAGTCCTTTGTTCAATCTTATAATATTCTTTAATGTTTATATTTGATGTAAATAATTCCTCCTCACAATATCCTAAATACTAGAGAATCTGAACTAGGATGTGGTTGACCCTGGAACCATTATCAGCCATATCTATTTGGATGATGAAATTATTTTATTTTTATGAATCATATATGTTATCAATATTTACATTGATAAGTTACTCATGGTATTGTTATGTGAATGTGATGGTGAATTGAAAATATAATGGCATAGTTTTCCCTTAGTTACCCAGAGCTACATTTACTTCTATATTGAACTCCTATGGGAATTAGAAGCCTCAATAATTGTCTTTTAGTTTTTTGAATGATATAGAGAATTATGGATTGAGTATATTTCTAGGAAAACAATCAACTATATCATAATGTCATAGTATTTATTGTAGATAAATTCAATTCCCAATATGGGATTTCCCCCTATACTATGACCCAAAATTATTTGTGACTTAGGTGGTTGAGCTGGGTGCAAATGATGAGGTTATGGGAGAATCTTATTCCAATGTCAGGTTGTTATATCCTTCTCTTTATTTTAAAATGATCAAAAAATCACACCCATACAAGTAGGCCAGGTAAAATTATTGGTCTTAAATGACAACATTAGGGCCCTAAGTAATCACCATGATGCTTTTGGACTTATTGGATTTCTCTTTCATTGTTCTTATATGCCTAAATAGACTATGTGTGTATGTGACCTAAACATCGTTTTGTCCATGCCCATACCATCCCATGTATCATTAATTTTAGTGTCCTTCACCCCCATCTCTATATTCATATATGGGGAACTTTTACTAAGAATAGTATTCATTGTCATTTTAGGCGTCTATGAAGTGAAATATTTTTACAAAACCCAAAATGAGTTTTTCATCCAATAAGTGATTAATTGGGTGGGATAGTACCCACTCTCTATCAATTGAATAAATGATCTTTTCATGAGTTAGAGCCTGTGTGGGAGAGTGTTATGACTCACTATCTTGTTTATTTTACTTTTTCAAATAATTACTTCAACATGTAGTAGTTGTATTCAATCAAAATCTCCCACAATGTTGATATCTTTTATGTTTTTCCAATTTGTTCTCACAGGGCGACATGAGGATAGAAAATAGTCTTTTGAGCCATCTGGATATTTATATTTAATACATCCATGACCAGAACATAATTCCATTAAACCCATTCATTTTTTTGGGGGAAATATACACATGTACCCTTATACTAACTAACTCTACTATATCACTTGTCTTGAATCTACTATGATTTAGGAGATGTATATGAATACAATGAAATCCTAGATGGGGTGTCCAAGCCTCTTTTGGAAAGGGATTTAATCTATATGAGTAGTGTGTTGATGTTGTTCAGTTTCATAGGCTCAGATAACATGTGTATGTTATTTTTAATGTTTTAAGGTAAATAAATAAGAACCTGATATATTAGGAAGAAATACACATTATTCATTTATTTCTGAAATCATAGGAGAAATTGATCTCTATTTTATTCTAGATGAGGGTTATATTTTGGTAGTTGTCACCCGATGGGAGTTTCTAGAAGATCAGGGGAACACAATTTCCCATAAACATGCACTGATAATAGCCTATTTCTAACAATTCTATTCTATAAATTACTAGTATTTTACACATTTCCATTTGAATAAGATGATATTTATCCTAGTTACACAAAACAGAATCATTTATGTGTTTTTCCATCTCTGTGATGTAATTGAATCTACCAAAATACATCACTGGTATCAAAGGTCACTATATATTATCCTAGATACAGAAATTATATTGTTCTAGTAATTTGTTTGAGATAGAGGGATGTTGAGTCAATATGTTAAAACATTCCATAGAGAAATGAATTTTGATACCCTCTCATTTTCCAAATTTTTCAATTTGTGATGTGGGAAATTTTTATGTTCCATATTGAAGAGATGAAATAATAATTTAATTGACTAAAAAGGTCTACCCATACTATAATAGATCTTATTGGAAGGAACGTTGTTTCCGACGCTTTCGCCGGGGCGCGCGCGCATCCGTCCGCGGGGGAGGGGGGCGCGCGGCTTTGTTGCCCCGCATTCCCGCTTTCCAAAGGCGGGCGGCATTCGTTCCTTGTTCAGGTACGTCTGCTCCTTGATCGAAACAGGATGATGGGATGTCGGTTCTTCCTCCTGCGGATTCCTCCTCAGAACTCGTCACCTAGTCCGGGTCTCCCTTATAGATTTAATACGTAGTTCGTGAAACTCTTCCCGGTGTCATGATTCCATGGACGCCGGTTAATTACACTGCTTCTGTCGGGACATTCCAAAGGGTCCAGTCAGGGCAGCAACCTTCGGTCAGGGGAGTAATCACGTTTGAGGCATCAGTAGCGTGTCTGGATGCTGGGGTACCTGGCATGTCTGTCTGTTATCCTCAATCATAAGGCTTCTCGAGGGCGTGGAAGCCCGAGGCATCCCACATCGAGCGCAGGGAATTACATGTCATAGACACGTATCTGAGGTTTTCCTCAGCTTCCCATGTTCAACACAGGGTATGTTGCAAGATTAACGTCTAGTAAAGACGGTTGAGAATGGAATGGGACCATCGCAGGGGGGGGGCGACAGTGAAGTTGGGCTTGAGTCTTGAAGAGACTTCCTACGTATCCCCGTGGCAGGGAATCAAAGTCCGCGTAGTTCGGGATGGTGCCGGTAAACCGACGTGAAGCTGGACCTTAGTCCGAAGAGACTTGGGCTTCAACCTCTGGGAGGATTCCTACGTACCATGCCTTGACATGGATCAAAGTCCCCGTAGTTCGAATGATACAGTTTAACGTCATGCGGGACGATAATGAACCCTGACGTGAATGAACGACGGGTGGGCTTGAACCTCGTGGAGGCTTCCTACGTACCATGCCTTGACATGGATCAAAGACCTCGTAGTTCAGAATGGGTTTCGCCGGTGAACCGACGTGAAAGCAGACCCGGTCCACTATTGGTGGGCTTGAACCTTGTGGAGGTTTCCTACGTACCATGCCTTGACATGGATCAAAGACCTCGTAGTTCGGATGAAAGTAGACCTTGGTCCACTGATGGTGGGCTTGAACCTCATGGAGGCTTCCTACGTACCATGCCTTGACATGGATCAAAGACCTCGTAGTTCAAATGGGTTTGGTCGCAATGGCTTACCACCGGACCGGGATGAGACCCGACGTGAAAGGGCGACGGGGGGTGTGTCGGTAAACCGACGTGAAAGTAGACCTTGGTCCACTGATGGTGGGCTTGAACCTCGTGAAGGTTTCCTACGTACCATGCCTTGACATGGATCAAAGACCTCGTAGTTCAAAGGGAGTCGCAACGGCTTACCGCTGGACCGGGGTGCAGTTTAACGTCGTGCTGGACGGGGGTGAAACCCGACGTGAAAGTAGACCTTGGTCCACTGATGGTGGGCTTGAACCTCATGGAGGCTTCCTACGTACCATGCCTTGACATGGATCAAAGACCTCGTAGTTCAGAAGAAAGTAGACCTTGGTCCACTGATGGTGGGCTTGAACCTCATGGAGGCTTCCTACGTACCATGCCTTGACATGGATCAAAGACATCGTAGTTCAAAATAAAGTAGACCTTGGTCCACTGATGGTGGGCTTGAACCTCATGGAGGCTTCCTACGTACCATGCCTTGACATGGATCAAAGACCTCGTAGTTCAAATGGGTTTGGTCGCAATGGATTACCACCGGACCGGGATGAGACCCGACGTGAAAGGGCGACGGGGGGTGTGTCGGTGAAACGACGTGAAAGTAGACCTTGGTCCACTGATGGTGGGCTTGAACCTCGTGGAGGTTTCCTACGTACCATGCCTTGACATGGATCAAAGACCTCGTAGTTCAAAGGGAGTCGCAACGGCTTACCGCTGGACCGGGGTGCAGTTTAACGTCGTGCTGGACGGGGGTGAAACCCGACGTGAAAGTAGACCTTGGTCCACTGATGGTGGGCTTGAACCTCATGGAGGCTTCCTACGTACCATGCCTTGACATGGATCAAAGACCTCGTAGTTCAGAAGAAAGTAGACCTTGGTCCACTGATGGTGGGCTTGAACCTCATGGAGGCTTCCTACGTACCATGCCTTGACATGGATCAAAGACCTCGTAGTTCAAAAGGAGTCGCAACGGCTTACCGCTGGACCGGGGTGCAGTTTAACGTCGTGCTGGAAGGGGGTGAAACCCGACGTGAAAGTAGACCTCGGTCCACTGATGGTGGGCTTGAACCTCATGGAGGCTTCCTACGTACCATGCCTTGACATGGATCAAAGACCTCGTAGTTCAGAAGAAAGTAGACCTTGGTCCACTGATGGTGGGCTTGAACCTCATGGAGGCTTCCTACGTACCATGCCTTGACATGGATCAAAGACCTCGTAGTTCAAAAGAAAGTAGACCTTGGTCCACTGATGGTGGGCTTGAACCTCATGGTGGCTTCCTACGTACCATGCCTTGACATGGATCAAAGACCTCGTAGTTCAAATGGGTTTGTCAGGGTCGGTGCTCACTCTAAGCCCACGTGAGTCATGCTCGGTGTGAGAAACAAGAGGTTGCAAGGACCTGACGATCACGTCACGAAGGGTGCGTCCGTGAGAAGCGAAGAGGGGATTACGCGTTGAGCGGCCCATGGTGTTGGGACTTACTCCAGGATGGAGGCCCATGGTGCGACAAAGCGCGGGAAAGATGGACCTTGGTCCGACAATGGGAGGTGCCTCGTTCCCTATAACGTTCCCCACTGACCTTGGTAGTGGGGGAGTACCGAGATGCACGGGTGCAATCATCCGTACCAAAGGTTAGGGATTTACGCTCTGGGGCGACCCTTCCCCTGCGAACATACACCACTCCGACAAGGAGGATCTCATTCCATGTGCGGAAGAGTTCCATTCCCGTGGAGACGAGCGGTGTAATGAATGCTCGAGCTGGGGGGGACCCTTCGTGAGGGAGACGAGGTTGGGTCACAGTTTAACGTCATGTGTTGAGGACGCGGTGCTTGGCAGTTTAACGTCCTGCAGCTCGGACGAGGTGGGTTCACTCCACACCCCTAGGGCTTACATAACCGGTACCCTCTGGTCCTTGGGGAAGGGAAGGTACCAGTAAGGCCATGGTAGAGGGGGGTCGAGGGAGGAACCACCGAGGGGTCCACGTTAGCGTGGCTATGCGAAGAAGCAATAGTCGTTAGCGTGCCTATGCGAAGAAGCATTGGTCGAAGCAACGCTACGGGAGGTGTTGTCCATGGGACTTTGAAATCACATCGTGCAAACCTGGAGGGTCGCACGGGAGGAGGAATCGCTAAGCAGAGGAGTGTGCTTTGCGAAGTGGGGTGCCTTGGCCTTAGCATGGGGCATAGGTGGGAGTGGGTGGTGCTTCGCGAAGTGGAACAGTGTTCGCGGAGCACTGCCTCGCGAAGAAGGAGTGGTTCGCGAAGCAGGGTCCTGCCAAGCAATGTGCTTCGCGATGCATAGTTATCCTGCCTTGGCATAGGGATTACTAGCATGTGTTGGGTGTTTCGCGAAGCACAAGTGCTCCGCGGCTGCCCGGGTTCCCTTGGGAATCCCCTTCCTTTGCGAACGCCCTTGGGCTTCGCGAAGGGCATCCCTCTCGGAAGAGGGGGTCAGGACGAAACAAATCAGAGTCGTCTCGCGAAGTAGAAATACCTCGCGGAGCTCATGATTCCCGGGGCAAAGCTTGCTTCGCGATTCGGGAGAGGAGAAGCCGAAAGGTCGGGTTGTCCGTCCTTCGGGACTCAGGGGGAGTCGAGTATTTATAGGGAAGGGGCGCCGCGATGCAGGGCTCGCGCGCCGCCTTCTGGGCTTCGCGGCGGCTCGCGAACGTCAAAAGGATTCGCGGAGGATTACCGCCTCCGGAGCTTCGCGGGGCCGCTAAGGTCGGGACGCTTCGCGGCGGGGCTCCGCGGACGGGCTCCGCGGCTGTGCTTCATGGCTGTGCTTCGCGAGGCAGCGTGCCGGCTGTCTTTTTTCATTCCTTTCGGGCCATAGTTTTGGCGCCAACAAATTCCCCCCCTCAGACTTGGAGCCGCGGAGGGCGAAGGGTCGAAGTCTGAGGGACAATCGCCAAAAACTGTCGGTGGTTCGCGACGCGTCATCGCGAAGGGGGACCGCGATGCTCATCGGGGCCGCGGATCCGGACGCGCCGCGATGCTTCGCGTGGGTGAGGAGCGCCGCGATGCTCCGAGGTCATCGCCTATAAATAGGGGGTCCGCCCTCTTTTGTCTTCAGGCGTCTTGTCTTTTTGTGCGCTCTCGATTTGGCGAAGCTCCGCGTACTCCGCGACAGCACTCCGCGAATCGAGCTTCGCGGCGAACCGCGAGTCTCCGACTACGCGTCCGCGCCAAGCGAACCTCTGTCTGCCTTGGCCAGACTTCGCGGCTTCGTCTCGCGGCCGATCTTCGCGATCTGACTTCGCGGCCGAGCTTCGCGACCGAGCTTCGCGGCCGAGCTTCGCGATCCAGTGGGGAAAAATTTTCTAAGGGTCGACATTAAAGATGGCCCATCAAGAAGCTGTGCTGGGAGTGCTCGCAGATGCTGCCCGCCGGGATGAGATGGCCAACCGTCCAGGCTTGGGGGAAATGGTCCGCAGCCATTTAGACCACACTTCTCTGACAGATCTGCTGTCGGAAGGTCAGAAGGATTATCCACAGTGCAAAAAGCTGCCGTTGTACGGCTTCGGGCTGAGGGATGACGTCTTCATCCCTGAGGCGGGAAGGGATGAACCAGCTTGTTGGTTCAGGAGCACATCGTGCCAACACCAATGGTTCAGGGCGGCCGATGGTCACGCACGGGAGGATTTCACACCCGTCACCGCCGATTGTCTCTACAATCATGTAAACGACATTGACGGGAGGCCACTACAACTGGAGACGTCCCCTCCTCTCTACCGCACCGTGCTGAAGGCGGCTCTGCAGGATCCGAAGAAGGGATGGTCCGATGAGTGGGACCTGCGCCAGGGCGGCAATTTTACCGACGACTGGGCCTGGGCCTACTGGGTAGGCGCCTCATGCGAGGAGTTCGAGGCTGAGCTGAGGAGAGTGGGATTGTACGAGGCGGCATGGGCCTCCCAGTTCCACATTTACCAGCCAAAGCAGCTGATGCCGGAACTGCTGAGTAGATGGTCGTCCAGGACGAACACTTTTCATCTGCATCACGGGGAGGTGGGCATCAGCCTGTGGGATGTCCACCAGGTTTCTGGGGTCCCGATCTTGGGAACCATGTACGACGAGTTCCTCCCCGTCATCAGTGCGTGGGGAGATGCTGAGCAAATGCCACGGCTGGCGTCAGCACTGATGGCGCTTGTCCCTGCAGATGACAAGGAGGCCGTGAGGGACGTCCACTTCAAGAGGTGGTTCAAGTGTTTCCTGAACTTTCCAGAGAATCGGGAGTTCCCTCCAAGGCCTCGAACTTGTCTGAGGGCAGCCCAGCGGGGTAAGGGGCACTCGTATTGGCGGGTTTTGGAGGACAGCCAATGGAAGACTTGGGGCTTCAGCGTCAGCACCGAGCAACAGCCAATAGTTAGGCTGGCGGCGTTCATTGCGGCTCTCATATGTGGGTGGATCCTACCAGTGAGAGATACAAGCATGGGGGTACGGCCCAGCTCGTTTATCATGGCGTCGATGCTGGCCATGGGGCAGCGGATCAACCTGGGGATCCCGATGCTCGCCAAGCTATACAGAATGCTGCGACGTATCAGCGAGGGCAAGAAGCCGCCAAGAATATGAGGGCCCTTCCACCTCCTGTATGGGTGGATCGCGGCGCACATCAGGGGGATTTACGAGTATCCAAACCCCATTTCGCCGCCGGGATCAGACTTTCGCCCTTCCATCCTGAACGCAGTTGGGAGCTTCCCATTCAAACTGGCCGTTCCGATGGTGCTGAATAGGGTGTGGAGGGCGGACGAGTTCAACTTTCATCCCTTTCCACTGCCGACGGGAAGACTTACTGATGATGGACGGGGAACGGAAGAGCATCGGGCTTACCTCCTGGCCTTCCGAGGTGGAGTTTTGGTGGCTCGGATAGATCGTGAGCCGATCTGTGAACCGTACACCCCACACCGTTTTGCGAGGCAATTCCGGTGCCTCCAGCGGCTGACCCCGCAGGTATACTGGGAGGTGCGTCACGAGGAGCACCCGTGCGTGATGAGGCAGCTGTGGCTCATGTTCACACGTGAGGATGGAAAGATGCAGATCACATTACCTCCACCCACCGCCGCCTTCGGCTTAGTGAAGGAGTACGCCATTAGCTGGGAGGCCACTTATCCTGGGGAGATGCTGAAGCAGCCAACAATCCGGGTCGGTGACGGTGGGCCTCCTTTATCTCGAGGTCGGGGTCGGAGGGCAGCTAGGGCCGCCCGTGGCAGCGGGGCTGCCATGGCAGAGAGACCCGCACCAGCCGAGGGTATGGCAGCAGTGGCGGATCCGGTGGTTCCGGGAGAGCAAGGTCATCTGGAGGGGCGGCCACCGAGGGGATTCCGTCGGGTATCCGCTCAGGCTCCGGGGAAGCGGCTGCGTCACATTGACATGGCGGAAGATGCTGTCTTTCCGGAAGCTTGGGACGTCTGGGACGTCAACCGGCAATTCCTCAGCCCATCTGATATGTGGGCCCACCTGAATCGCCTCGGGATGAGACTGCCGGGCATAGGCCCAGTCCGGGCTGGATTCATGGTGTCTCCGGCGGAGGCGGAGCAATACTTGAACGAGCTGGAGGATTACATCCACTCCAGTGGTGCCCCTCGCCCAATGACAGACCGGGTGAGGGTACTGTTGAACCAGACGGTCCCTCCACAGCCATCGGCTGCCGATCTGAGGGAGCGCTTCCCCTTGCCGGAGGAATCAGGGGACTCTTCTCAGGGGGACGAAGCTGGAGGAGGGAGCCCGTTGGAGGAGGGCGAGGTCGGAGACCGAAGCTCAGAATCCGACGACTTCGCGGAGGCTCTCGAGGTAACATTCCGAACTTCTCTTCTTACAATCCCCCCTTTTTTTTGAATCCCTACGGCCTTCTTACCAATGTTTGGGTCATGCAGGAGGAACTTGTTCGTAGGCCTCGTTCTCGCTCCTTGGCGGGTGACGATGCGGGACCTTCAGAACCCGCGCCTATGGCTGCGTCCAGTTCTGCATCTGGTGGGACCAGGGGGTCTGAGGTGGCTCCTCTGGACTCTCCAGCCCTTCCAACAGTATACGGGGGGCCTCGTCTTGGAGTCCCATCGGTACCGGTCCGGGAGCAGCGCTCGGAGGTCAATCTTCGTAAGTCTCCTCCACCGGTCTCTTCGTTGCCACACGTGGGCCATGTCGACTAACTTTTATGTCTCTTTCTGTCATACAGTTCTCCGACTGGCGTGGGCTGCTGCGGCGAGGCTGGTTGGGATGTCTGGCGGCGTCCCTCCCAGGGGCATGCCGGTGATGGTGACGATAGTCCCTTCACCTCCTCCGACTGCGGCGCACACCATCACTGGCGGGACCACCAGTAGGGTCATACCTGAAGTCATCGAGGTGGACTCCGAGGAAGAGGATCAACCGGTCAGTCCCAGTCCTGTCATGCCTGTGCCGGCGTCAGGTGTCGTACCAGATTCAACACCAGATGCGGATCCCGCTGAGGAATTCCTGCAGGCATATCCTGTGTACGAGCCCGCTGACCGCGCGGATTGGGATGAAACAGCCTCTGACGAGGAAGACAGCAGCATAGTCCGCCGCCGGTCGTGGAAGCTGATCACGCGCTTTATCAGGGACACTCCCCAAGTGCAATGGCTGGCCGAAATGAATAGGCTCCGCTCACGGTTGCGCGAACTGTGTGCCGGGGGAGTGGATGCCCAACGCCCTCACGCGCTTATCCGAGACCTCATGGCTGAGAAGATCCGGGAGCATGATCGTGGGATGAGCGTGGGATGGCAGCGGAGGAAGGCGACCAGCATCAGGAAGCTCCAGGAGGCTGAAGGCGAGGTCCAACAGATGCAGATCCGGGCCAACGAGCTTTCAGCCACTCTCGATGCACAGTCTGAGCTGGTCTTAAGATTGAAGGCCCAGCTGGCAGAGGCTGAGGAGCATATGGAGCAGACCTCTGGAAGGATGGCTGTCGTCCAGGCCGAGGTGGAAAGAGCCCGGGCCAGGGTTGACGGATTACGCCCCGCCGCTGCTGAAGAGGAGCGGGAGTTAAATCAGCGGCAACATGCTCTGGACGCCGCAAGTCAAAGGGTGGCGGAGCTGCAACGCTCTTTTGACGGAGTCAACCCGTCCATGGGGGAAGTCAACCCCCGAGTATTGTAGCGAACTCGAAAAAAAAAGCTTTTATTAACACTGTTGTGCTCCAACTCTTTCTTTCTCCTTTGTTTTGAGTTCCGTAGTACGCACAATTTCCACTATTGAATTGCCTTGTTGCATCCCGTTTCTCCAATGTGCTCTTATGCACGATCGGGGCGACACCAGGGGCGCTTGGTAGTTGCACCACCGCGGAGGGAGCACGCCAGATGGGCGCATCGACCTGATCACGGATCATTCCTCCTTGGGACAGGGCCTCTCTGGCGAGGGGATCTATCGCATCCCAATGGGATCTTGGGGCATCCTGAACTTGTTCAGGGTAAAATTGTAGCTACATAGTTCTCCCCGAGGGGTCAGGCCAGAGGGCTGGAAATGAGGAGGAACAGGATTTTGTGATTCCTGGGGCTGAACCCTAGGCGAAATGCCTGGGCGTCTCTACGTATCCCTCGTGATGATGGGAATCAAGCCGCACGTAGTTCTGGAAGCGCAGTTTAACGTCGTACTGGACGAGGAGCGGCCTAACTGTGTTGGTACACATCCGGCCAAAACTACTAAGCCCACGTGAGTCGTGCTCGGTGTGGGAAACAAGTAGTAGTGGTGGGAATTTCCCGACGCAGAGAGGGGCAGGTTGGGGCAAAGGGATGCTCGGTGACTACCGGCCCAATGACACTAACACGATCATTCAGCGCATCTAGATGCGCGAAGAGAAAGAGCCGAGTATGGTGGAGTTCCACTTGAACATGAGGGAGTGGAAATGTGTGAATCATAACGCTCGAGATTCGGATCACGATGGTGACGGCGTGGCGATGGAGGACTACTGCTGACCATATTCGCAACACAGCATCCTATCGCGTTAGCCTGAAATGGGGACAAACAAATGAGGGTCGACCGTTGACCATGTTCGAAACACGGGACCGTGTCACAAATGTTGTCGAACATCCGCAGGGACGTTGGCCCGAAACGATTGTAGGGCCCTTAGGTCCAGCATTCATGGAGAGCCCTTAAGCTTAGTATCCACGTCGTCCGAGGGTCCTTTTGGATGTGGAAGAGGATGAGGATCCAAATAGTGAGCTCACGAAGCTTGGTCATGGGATGAGGGGAATGTCCCTGTGAAAATCCCATGCTTCGGGCTTTTTGTCAAAACACATCTGAATACGTCAACGAAACGTATTAGAGAGAGGGAGCAGATTCCTTTCCCTTGGGGAGATCTTAGTTTAGGGTCATAGAACTCGGACCATGGATTGGAAAAAGGGATCAGGGGACGCATAACATCACTACCTGACATGAATGAGCTCGAGTCGAGGGACCGAACACCAGGGTTAGGCTGGGCCCGCGGGGAAATACCCGGGCACTCCTACGTATCTCATAAGGATGAGAATCAAGCCATACGTAGTTCTCGAAGGTGGCAGGGTAAGGTACCAGTGCCAGGGGAAAGGGGAAGTGCGGACGTGGCCCTTGCACTAAAAGAAGCGGAATTTGATGTATCTTGTTTGTTCTTTGAGGTGAATGGTTTTTTTTTGTGAAGCGACAGGCCTAGAACTGTAGGTCGTGATGTCGCCACAAGAATCAAGCCGTGATGGGCGTTGACAAAAGGCATGGCGCGTGGCCAGTACCCAACGTGATGTCCTCTACAGCGAGGTCACTACAATGCGGTTCCGTTTTTCGTCGTGCGACCAGGACGATAATGTCACAGTTTAGGGTCGTATGATAGGACCAAGCATGCATTTTATCGTCATGCAGCGCAGACGTAGCAGAGACGATGCTAGGCGGGAAATGTGCGTAGTGTTATAAAACACAATTGACGGAGACATGATCCCACATCAGATTGTACGCCATTTGGAGGGTGAAACCTCAGGCCGAGGGGCCTATACAGAGGGGAAACAGGGAGAGAGACTGGCTTCCTGAATGGGTTGTACCCGGAGACAGGGCGTCTGGGCGGTCCTACGTGTCCCATGAGGATGGGAATTTGAACGTAGTACCGAATGGGTCTTAGTTTATGGTCTTAGAGCTCGGACCATGGGAGCCCCAAAGGGCGCCAGATTGCAGCTTTGTCCCCCTAACATGCAAAGGTGCACTGAGGGATAGCGCCTAAAGTGTCGAGATTCCACCTGAACATGATGGGGTGGAAAATGATGTGAATCATGCAACCAACATTCAAGGACTGAGGGGGCTGGCGTGACGACAGAGGATTACTACTGACCATGTTCGCAACACAGCATCCTGTCGCATTAGCCTGAAATGAGGACTAACAAAACGAGCATCGACCGCTGACCATATTCGCAACGCGGGATTTTATCGATTTGTTGTCCGAAACCCTGGAGGGCGTTGGCCCGTATCGGTAGGAGAGTTCTTGGGCATTGTATCCAGGCCGTTCTTGGGGGTCCCTCCGGGTGTGAAAGATGATGGAAGTCCGAATAGAGGGGAACACGAAGCTTGACAAGTGGAAGGAACTTGACCAAGTTGAATCTGACACTCTTGGTCCTAGACCAGTGTACTCTCAACACATGGGTGAACCACTACAGGGAGCCAAGGGACTCAACCGTGAGGGTGATCGAGAGATGGCAGATTCCCAGGGGAAGGGGGGGCATGATGCCCACAACCTTGTATCATACCTACGCACCCCCCTGCTGGAGAGGGATGGACCAAGTGGCCTAGGTGACCGGGAAATCAGGAGATCTCCCCGAGGTGGGGCTGGACCCGAATCTTAGACATTCAGGTGGTCCTACGTATCCCATTAGGACGGGAATCAAGCCACACGTAGTTCTGAAAGGGTGCCTTTTAATGTCATGCAGGATAGGGGATAGGAGGACTGAACCTCAGAATGGGGGCGTGCGTGGTGCAGTTGTTGCGTACTTGACGTGAATGAGGACATAGTCCTACACTGCGCCACGCGGTCCTGTGATCAGGGTCCTGAAGGCAGGATTAGAGAGGTAAATTCGCTGAACTCAAGCCGGGTCCAAAGACAAGGGGTCTTGAACGTAGTTCCAGATGAGAGTCTTAGTTTATGGTCTTAGAGCTCGGACCGTGGGTGGTGACAACTCCCGAGCAAGCACGGAGGTCAACCCAATCCCTAAGCCCACGTGAGATAAACTCGGTGTGGGAAACAAGGGGGGATCCTCATTGCAATACTTGGGGCATCCATTAAAGGGGAGTCAGCAGAGAGTTCCGAAGGACACCTTTGATGTAGCTTGTTCCTCAAACGCGCAGACGTGCACGGGGGAAAAGTACCAAGAGTCCCGAAATTCTACTTGGACACGATGAAGTGATGAAGGGTGTGAATTGTGTACCCGGCATTTGGGCTTAATGGGTTGGCGTGACGACAGAGGAAAACTGTTATCCATGAAGGAAACACAGCGTCTGTATCGCGTTAGCCTGAGGTGGGAGCAACAAACGAGCATGAACCGCTGACCATATTCGCAACGCGGGATTTTATCGATTTGTCGTCCGAAACCCTGGGGGGCGTTGGCCCGTATCGGTAGGAGAGCCCTTGGGCTTTGTATCCAGGCCGTTCTTAGGGGTCCCTCCGGGTGTGAAAGATGGTGAAAGCCTTGATGCGGGGATATGCAAAGCCTGGAAAGCGGGTGCGGACGTGTCCGAGTAAAGCTCGGCATTCCAGGTAATGAACCAGAGTACTCTTAAGCACATTGGAGAACCGCCGAAAAAAGAGGGATCGACGAAACAAATCAGCAGGGGGTGGGAGCATGGCGTGGTCATCACGAGATCGTCGTGAATGAGGACATAATTCCACACCGCACCATATGATCCCCTCATGGAGCAAGGATAGGCCAGGGGGCCAAGATGGGATGAGGATTCCCGAGGAATGGGGCTGGACCCGGATCTTGGACATCCAGGTGGTCCTACGTATCCCATCAGGATGGGAATCAAGCCATACGTAGTTCTTGAAATGTAGTTTAACGTCATACCGGACGAGGAGGGGAATAACGTATCCCTAAGCAAGGTGTACAGTATGGCGAAAAACCGTCTTGAGGACATAGCCCTACGCCATGCCGTACAATCCTATAAGATAGGTCCTGGGCCGCGGCCTGGAAAGGCCGAGGGGCCTGGGGCTGAGCCTCGGAAGGGGAGTCGTACGACATGGTACATGATCCCGACGTGAATGAGGACGTAGTCCTACACCACACCGTACGCTCCGGGTGAGGAATCCTGGGCTGTGGGTCCGATCACTAGCACCACCTGGGGAAGTTTGTCACCTCAGGATGGGGCAGAATGAATCACTGTTGACCATATTCGAAACACAGCGTTCCTACGGTGACCCGCATGGGGGCAACAAATGAGCGCCGACCGCTGACCAAATTCGCAACGCGGGACTTGTTTCGATTTGTTGCTTGAGAAACCCTCGGGGGGCGTTGGCCCGTATCGGTAGGATAGCCATTGGGCTTTGTATCCAGGCTGTTCTTGGGGGCCCCTCCGGGTGTGAATCCATCCACGAAGGGGGCAAACACCTCCAGGGGGGAATGTGCAGCCGGGTCGAGGCTTGCTCGACGTGGGTCGGGGCAAAAATGTGCACCCTGCCGTGTCTTGACCCGAGGGGAAGATTCTGGCTTTTGGGCTGGGCCAACGGACGAAATGTCCGGGCGTTCCTACGTATCTCATAAGGATGAGAATCAATCCATACGTAGTTCTTGAAGGCCATGCAGTTTAGCGTCATGCGGTGAGGACGTGGGAGGGTAGAAGAACGGGAGTGGGCGCATGGTGCGACCTTTACAATCTTTGCGTGAGTGGTGTTGCATGAGCGGGGCCAAGAAGGCCGACGCCCTGCTACACAAAGATCCTCCAAGGAGACCATTCCCAGGGGGAATAGTGGAAGAGAGAAGCTTGGGGCTGGGCTCGAGACAAGGCGTCCGAGCGTTCCTACGTATCTCATAAGGATGAGAATCAAGCCGTACGTAGTTCTTGACATGCAGTTTAACGTCATGCAGGACGAGGGGAATCTCGTTCGGGGATGTGTGTGGCATGGTACATGATCCCAACGTGAGAACGTAGTCCTACGCTGTACCGTACAATCCCGTAAGAGGGTGAGTCGGGGAGACACGAGGGGGGCCTGGGGCCAGACCTCGGTGGAGACGGGGCCAGGGGCCCAAAGAGGCCGAGGGGCCTGAGGCTGAGCCTCGGTCAGGAAGAACTGACTGACTTGCAGTTTAACGTCTTGCAATGAGGACGGAGATACAGTTTAAGGTCATGCGGGACCAAGTCGCAGTTTAGGGTCGTGCAGGACCAATGCAGTTTAATGTCATGCAGGACCCTCTCGCAGTTTAGGGTCATGCTGGACCAATGCAGTTTAATGTCATGCAGGACCCTCTCGCAGTTTAGGGTCATGCAGGACCAATGCAGTTTAATGTCATGCAGGACCCTCTCGTAGTTTAGGGTCATGCAGGACCAGTTTTGCCCTAGGCGAAGTATCGCTTGAGGAATCTGGCATTGGTGGGGGGGGGTTACACGCTCTCCATCTGTGGTCACCAAGGAGTATGCTCCATTGGGGTAAACCTTATGGATGATATAAGGCCCTTCCCATTTGGGTTCTAACTTGGGCGGTTTCCTACCGGGAATCATTGGCGCTCGCAGGGCCAGCACCAGGTCACCCTGTAGAAAAGAGCGGAGACGAACCTTCTTGTCAAAAGCTCTTGCCATCTTGTCCTGATGCCTTTCCAGATTGTGCAGGGCACGAAGCCGGTTCTCGTCCAGTGCCTCTAACTCAGCTAGACGGATCTCGGCTACCTCATCTGATGTCTGGTGATCATAAACTGCCGTGCGTAGCGACGGCAGCTGGATCTCAATGGGTAGGACGGCCTCAGCTCCATACACCAGGGAATATGGGGTCACCTGGGTAGAGTTGCGAGTCGTCGTCCGGTAAGCCCAAAGGGCGTTGGGGAGCTTGTCCGGCCAACTCTTCTTGTTCTGACCAACCATCTTCTGCAGAATGTTAGAGAGGGTCCTGTTGAATGCCTCGATCTGTCCATTCGCATGTGCGTGGTAGCGGGAGGTATGGTTTGACCGGATGTCGTACTTAGCGTACAATTTCTTCAATTCAGCTGCTCGGAAGTTGGTGTCGTTGTCAGTGAGGACGGCGTGAGGGACCCCAAACCGGTGGATGATGTTGGAGCTCACAAAGTCGATGACGGAACGGGCCTTGACCTCTTTGAGCGGAACTGCTTCTGCCCACTTGGAGAAGAAGTCTGTAGCAGTCAGGATGAACCTACACTGGCAGGCTGTTGCCGGCGGGTACGGTCCCACTACATCGAGTCCCCATACCGCAAATGGCCAAGAGTACTTGGTGGGGTGGAGGGGTTCTGGCGGCCGATGCAAGAAGTTGGCGTGCACTTGGCACGCGTGGCATCTCTTGGCGTATCCAATACAATCGTGGATCATGGAGGGCCAGAAGTACCCTAGCCTCCGGATTTGATGGGACAGCTTCGGCCCAGCTTGATGGGCGCCACAGGAACCGGCGTGAACCTCTTGCATAACTTGAGGTATCTCTGCTCCTTGGATGCAACGGAGGAGGACACCATCAAAACTCCGTTTATAGAGGGTCATCTCAAGACTGGGGCCGCTCTGGAGGGTAAATTGAAGTGCGCAGCGTCGGATTCGCTCACGCTCGGCCCGGTTGTCCGGGAGCTGGCCATTTTGGAGATAATCGACAAAAGGTGCTCTCCAATCGGGGGTCGTTTCAACCACTGCGTCTGACGAACCCGGGACTCCTGATACGGAGGGTCCGGCGTTGAGATGACTTACCCGTAGGTTATCACGGTCCTCTTGGGTGACGGGAGCAATGACTCTACGGTGGGCCACGTGTATGACCAGATCATCTTGCTCGGGTTCTGCGAGCGATGCGGCTAAGCCAGCTAGGGCGTCCGCTTGGCCGTTCTGCGACCGTGGGACATGGGTAACCTCTGGCCGAGGAGAGAACTGGGCCATTAGGAGGAGGGTGTACTCCAGCAACGGTGCAAGCTCTGGCTTCCTGACGACGTAGTCGCCATTAACCTGTTTGATCACCAGCTCAGAATCTCCCTTCACATGTAGATGGGGTATATGGATCTCAAGGGCCAACTCGAGGCCGGTGATGAGAGCTTGGTACTCTGCCTCGTTGTTCGTACAACCTTCTGACAACAGGAAGGAGTACGGCAGGACGGCTTGCGTCGGGGTAATGAAAACAATACCCAGACCCACTCTGTTGAGCTTGGGGTCATTGAGCCTTCTACCAGTGGGGCTCCGGGAGGCGCCGTCGAAATGAATTTGCCAACACGGGACAGTGTGATCGACCGAGAGGATCGTCTCGTCGGGAAAATCCAGGTCCAGGGATTGATCCGCGGAGGTTGGATGGGCAGCTAAAAAGTCTGCCAATGTCTGTCCCTTGACGGCCTTCTGAGGCACAAACCTGATGTCAAACTGCTGGAGAATCACCGCCCACCGTGCTAGCCGGCCGGTCAGCATGGGGCGGTTCAGGATGTACTTCAGCGGATCCACCCGAGAGATCAATTGCACCTCGTGGTGTTGCAGGTAGTGTCGCAACTTCTGCACGGCGAAGACGAGCGCAAGGAAGCTCTTTTCGATAAGGGAATATCTGACTTCCGTATCGAGAAGCATGCGACTGAGATAGTAGAGACTGTTCTCAGTGCCCTCGTTATTCTTCTGGGCGAGCAGCGCGCCGAGGGATCTCTCCAGGGCGGTCACATAAAGGACCAGCGGCTTTCCAGAGACGGGTGGCATCAAGACCGGAGGTTGGAGCAGGTACTGCTTGATTTCCTCGAAGGCGATCCGACACTCCTCATTCCATTCGTAGGCGGCGCCTTTCTTCATGAGCCGAGAAAAGGGCTTACACTTGCCGGCCAGGTTCGCAATGAATCGGCGTATATAGGCTAAGTGGCCTTGCAAGCCTCGAAGCTCCCGAATGTTGCTCGGGGGAGGCATTTGGCTGATGGCCTTGATCTTCTCCGGGTCGATCTCGATACCTCGGTATCTGACAACAAAGCCCAGAAACTTCCCGGAGGTGACCCAGAAGGCACACTTCAGTGGGTTCATCTTCCGGTGACGGGAACGGAGGAAACCGAACACTTTCTCATGGTCTTTGAGATGGTCCTGGCGCTGATATGATTTGACTACAAGGTCATCCACGTAGCATTCCACCAATGTCCCGAGGATCGGTTTGAATATGCGATGCATGGACCTCTGATAAGTGGCACCTGCATTTTTCAAACCGAATGGCATTACCCGGTAGCAAAAGGTGCCCTGGGGAGCCCTGAAGGCAGTGGACTCCTCATCTTCGGGGGCCATCCGGATCTGGTTATACCCGGAATACCCATCCATGAAAGAGAGGGCTTGGAACCCGGCCGTGGCGTCAATCAACAGCTCTGTCACCGGGAGTGGGAAGTCATCCTTTGGGGAGTGGCGATTGAGATCGCGGAAGTCGATACAGACTCTAATCTTCCCATTCTTCTTCCTGACTGGCACAATGTTGGCGAGCCATTTGGGGTACTGGACCTCTTTGACGAAGTTGGCCTTGATTAGCTTATCAACTTCGGCCTCAACCATAGCGCCATGGGAAGGGTGCATTTTCCTGGGCGGCTGCTTAAACCCACGATGTATTACTGGGAGGCCCAGACGGTGGACGGCCACTTGGGGATCCAGCCCTGGCATCTCATCGTAACTCCAGGAAAACACATTGCGGTGCTGTTTGAGGAAGTCTACATACTGCTGCCGCTCCTCGAGGGACATGGCCGCACTGATTAATGTGGGTCTTGGATCTGCCTCGCTACCAAGGTTCACCTGTACCAGCTCATCGACCGTGGTAGAGACGCCTTCTTCAAAGGCTGGGGGAGCATCCTCCAAGTCTTCCTCCCCAGCTGTGGGGGGATTTCCCGTGACGGAAGGTACTTCCGGGCTCTCAAGACCCGAGGGGCAGCTGGTGCCGGCTTGGGCAGCAGCGGTCATCACATCAAGAGACTCACTCGTCGTGGAGACCATAGCAATGAATGCATTTGACCCTATCCCATCCGGCCTTCGGCCTAAGGGGCCACGCTTGATGATATCAAAGTAGTGGTGACGTGTCGGCCAGAGTCGGTTGATTCCGGCCCGGCGAAATAGACACGTATGGCGCACCGCCGTTGTCATGAGCTTGACATCCCGGTACCGTACAGGGGTAGGAGATTCCGGGATGACCCGATCCTGGTTGATGTAGGAGTACGAGGTGATTTTCCGCCGTCGCTTGGACGCGGGAACATGCCTTCCTTGCGTACCCGAAACAACGAAACATTGTCCCATGTCGGGGGTCGTGGCCTCCAACCGGTGGATAGGGAGGATGTAGGCGTCGTCCATGCTCGCCCAGGGATCACTTGTGATTGGGGCGGGCTCATCCTCGTTGACCAGGATCTGCTTGTCCTTACTTTTGTAATAACCCGCATCCAGATAGCGGGCCTCACAAGAAGCGAAAGGGGACGCGTCTCCTTGGAGCACGCCTACTCGACCGTTGAGCGAGTACTTAAGGCACTGGTGATACGACGAGGGAACCGCTGCATGCAGATGGAGCCATGGCCTGCCCATCAATGCGTTGTAGGCGGTGTCCTGAGAAACAACCATGAACTCGGTGCTGGCAATTAAGCCACCGAACTGGGTCTTCAGACGGATCTTGCCGACCGGGGTTTGCTCTGTCCTGTCGTACCCCTGAATCCTGAGGTCATAGGGAGTCAAATCACCTTCGGACAAACCCAGCATTCGCAGCGTCCGGGTCGGAATTAGATTGATTCCGGAACCCGTGTCAACGAGGCAGCGACGGACTTCCACACCGTTAAAGTGGCCAGTGATATACAGTGGGCGAATGTGCCCCTGTATAGGGGGGTCTTCATCTTCGCCAGAGAACGAGATAACCGCCTGACATTCGGCGTTTTCAATCGTCTCGGTATGGAAGGCCTCTGCGGCTGCCACTTCCGTCTCGAACTGGAGGGGGCTCCTTAGGGCCTCGGCAAGTGCCTCGCGCATCTCGGATGACAAGCGCAGGGCCTCAAGGATGGAAAGCCTCGCCGGAATTCCGGCTAGGTGCTTTAGGACATCATACTTGCGTGCCAAACGCGAACCTCTGCTTACAGGGGGTTTTTCGGCATTTGGAGGCATAGCGGGTCCTGCTGGTTGAACTGGCGGTCGGCTAGCACTGGGTACATCCTGCTGCCTGCTAGTAGAAGCCTGGAGAGTAGTCGCCGGGCTAAGATCGAACAGCGGGGGCTGGCCCGTCGCCGGGCGAGACTGGCTGTGATACGAACGAGGCGGCTCTCCCTGATCCAGCAACACGAACGACGGTGGAGGTAGAGCCAAGGGCGCTGGATGGGTCTGCGCATGCGGAGATCTGCGCTGAGCCTGCTGCCTGGTCTCGGTAGCGTGCACGGCTTGGTCACAAGTGCCTGCTGGCATACCTCGGTGACCGGCGCGATTGCGATTCCGCTGACGTCGACGTCTGCTGGGAACGTTGGGGCGGTCTGCCTGGGGTTCCCCCTCGTCGGGGGTCATATAGGGCTTTACCAGCTCCACGGTGTTAACCGAAGCGTACCCTTGATTGTCACTCGAAGAGTCATCCACCGCTGGGCGGATTCTGGGGGAAATGCCCATTTCGGGAGGCATAAAGTCGCCGAGAGTGCGGGACGACGACGGCACTGGCGGTGCACGTTGCTTCTTCTTGTGTCGCCGCTGCTTGCCTTTTTGGGCAGAGGTCGACTGTGAAGACGATGTTGAGGCGCCAACTACTTCTTCTGAAGGTTCCGACTGCTTCAGGCGTGCCCGGATGATACCCTGGGCACGGACGACAGTTTTTCGAGCCATCCAGTTGTCGTATTTCTGGGACCCGCGGCTAGGGACCTGCTGCCACTCACCCTCGCTGTCACTACTGATTTCCGATCCCGCAAAGACGCATGCCACCTGCGCTAGCGCTGGGCCCAACATGACTATGTTGTTGTTGACCTGGTCCTGAAGCCAGTCTTTAAACACATAGCATCGCTTGATGGTGTGCCCCAGGATCCGATGATAAGGGCAGTAGTTGGGGTGATCAGTGAGATGCGCCTCTGCCGGCCTCCTGCACTCAGGCAGACGCACGATCCCTTGCTCTAGAGCACTTCGGAAGTAACCAGGGACCTGATTTTCGTTAAACGAATAGGTATGGTACTTTCTTTCCGGATAAGGGGCCCTGGGGGCCTGATCCTGTCGAGGGGTCGGAGGGGCCTGCCGAGGGGGCGGCGCCTGGTTGTCTCGCCTAGGTGGCGGTGGCGCGTTGCGCGGGGGAACCTGTCGGTTCTGAGGCGGTCGCTGCTGGGCAGGAGCCTGTGCTTGAGGTGGAGGACCTCTGCGGGGTTGCGGGGGTGGTGCCGCCGGTAACAATTCCAGCTGCCTCGGGGCTTCTATTTGAGCCACTGCGGCGGGTTCAGCCCTGGCGGCCCTCCTGGCTGGGATCATAGGGGGCAGCAAACGTGCCTAACTAGCCTGTTGCAGGGCCTCCTCGAGGCGCTGGGCCTTATCCGAGAAGTCTCTGAACCCCCCAGGGTAGTTCTGGGTAATCAAGGAGGGTACCAGCTCTGTCTTTACGTTCCCCACACACATCGTCAGTAATTGCTCCTGAGTCAGCGGCATATCGAGAGAATACGTAAGTCCTTTCCACCGGGCGATGAAGTCTGCAACCCGCTCATCAGGCCTCTGTTTGCAATTAAAGAGGTCCGCGATGCTGGTCTTCCGCGTGGTGGAGCTGAACTGGTACAAGAACTGCCGGCGAAGATCCTCCCAGCCGGTCACTGACCCGATGGGGAGCTGGCTGTACCAAACGAATGCCGGACCTTCCAACGTCTGTACAAAACATCGGAGCTTAGCGGCTTCTTGCTGAGCCGGGGTCCCCAGCATGGGGCCACACCTGGAAGAGAAATGAGCCAAGTGCTGGGGTGGGTCCCCTGTCCCGTTGAAAGGCGAGAAAGTGGGGTTCCCAAAACCCGGAGGCGCGGGCATATCATCCACCCACGCGGGATAAGGCTTGCCATCCGGTGGGACCGCCACCTGCCGTGTCTCCAACGCCTCGAGGCGGGCTGTGAGTGCCGCAATAAGGTCCTCCGGGTGGGGGTCCCTGTCTTGATGGGGGTCCCTAACCACAAGCGCATTGCCAGGTTCTTCAACACGGTAGACGGCTTCTGCTGCTCGCGGGTTGACTGGTGGGACGACCTGTTGGGCGACCGGGGGAACCCGGGTTGGGTTCTTCAGATTGCCCCGTCGCTCAGGGGGGTTTGGCGAGACGTATCGCGCCCTCTTGCCGTACGTTCCGGCTTTCGCCCTGTCCGTGGCAGTAGCATGATCAGGGTTGCCCGGAGGCATCTCACCGGGGGAAAATTGTTCCTGCCCCTGCTGTCCCGGCCTGGGATTACCGTAGTCGGGTCATCGCTCTGCGGCGCGTTCAGCCAAGAGTTCGTCGACCAGCCTCTTCTGCTCAGCAAGCTGCTGGCGCAACGTGGCCTTCTCAGGGTCTTCGTCCGTTTTCTGCACGGAGGCAGATGGATCGGAGTGCCTGACTATCCCGACATGCTCCTTACCCTTGCAAGTGCTTCGACCGAGTGCCAGTGACTCGGTGGGTACGGGGAGGCCTAGCAGGTTCCTTTACGGACGGGTGACTCTCCCTGATGGGTCGAGCAGTGGCGGTACGCCTTCGGATGGTAAGTCCCCATCAAGGAACTCAAGCTCATCTTCCTTATCCACAACGTCGGCCATGTGGACTGTGACCCCTCTTGATGGCATATCCTCAATGTCGCATAGCGAATCGGGCTGTCGTCGGATAGGGTCGAAGAGGAGAGCGGCATAGCGTCCCCAACCACGGACTTGCACATGGGGGGTGGCTTCCCTGACGATCTTGCGGAGTGCCTTGAAACTCTGGACGCATTTTCGTTGGAGGGCACTCTGGTGATCGGGCGACTTGGGGTGCTGGGCCACAAGGAGCGCCGCTGCATCAACTAGGCGGCACTGTTTGCCAATCTCCTCAAAGTGCTCTCGACTCCTGGGGTACACTACCCGTTCCCAACGGAGGAGGAAGTGCGTCGCCCACAGGGTCCGACAAAAGCATCCCACTTCTTCAGGGGTAAGCGACTCGGGTACGCGAAAATTTAGCGTCGCCGTGGGCCAGAACTTCTCTGGGAAGTAGTCCACTGCAAGAATACTCCAGAAGCTCATGGGTTCGTCCTCGGGGTTCGGCCCTACATTTCCCCACTCATCAACCGGGGGTGGCTGAGGGACCGGTAGCGGTACCGAGGCGGACCTCTGGGATAGCAAACTCGGCAGTGGAGAATACGGCGAGCGAGCAGACTGGCCACCGTACTCTGGGCCCTCCTCTGAAGAGCGAGGTGACCTGACCACAATGTCACGATAGGACGGGCTAACAGCCACTGCTTCGGGTACGGGAATTTCCGTTACCGGTGTCCGGTCATGTCGTGGCTCTACGACCGTTGACCCCCAAAACAGCTCCTCGTGATCCCGAGTAGAGGTAGAGGGCGCTTCGGGTGACGGTGGCGGTGACTGCGCGGTCGAAACCTGCGGAATTCCCAGGATTTCTTCCTCCTGGATGTACCTGCGGAGAGAGACGGGAATCCGATGGACCTCAAATTCCGGGTGAACGAGGCTGACGCGTCTGGTTCCTGCCCCAGTCCTTGACACGGAGGAGCTGGGAGAAGGTTCCATCGCTGAATCGCATTCCGCTTCCGAATCGGAGAAGCGGGCAGGTTTGATCCCCCCCTGGGCCTTCCCAGGATTCTTCTTGTGGTGGCGACGACCCGCTCTTCTGCCCCTGGGTGGCTCTTCGGGACAGGGTTGACCCCTATCAGGCAGCCCTGGGGCGGCACTAGCGTCGTGGCGGAGAGGGCCCCCACTTGAGACAGCCGGGGTGCCGGGGGCACCAGGGCAAATATCAAAGGGTACATGGGGAGGACCTCCATGAACAGTACCCACGTGGGCGGGGCCTCTATTGGAACCGGAAGGAGCATGGGGAAGGCCTCCATGGTCGGTGCGAGTGGAGCGAGGCTGACCTTCACTCCTTGAGTTGCTGGGGCGAGAAGGATCTTCGCCAGTCGCAGAGAGGACGTAGGGGGGGGCCCCCACGTCGAAGGACCGGATGGACGGTGCCTTCAACAGGATGGACTTCATACCCTGTACAGCGGGCGCGGGAAATGTTTCCGCGCTGAGCATCACTGCCCCGGGGCAGGTCTTCCTGCAGGATGGGGGCAGCACGAGGCATGCCTCCACGACGAACCGCGGAGCGGGGAAGGCCCACGCTCTGTGGAGTAGTGGTACGGGGAGGACCTCCGTACGGAGTGGCATCACCGCGGGTTAGTTCGCGACGATCATCACTGGGGCCTGCAACCCGGAGCGTCAACCTGGCCTGTCCATGGGGCGGCTGGGGTCTCAATCTTGGTTGGGCGAAGGGGTGCCCCTGCTCAATGTAGGCGGGGGCGTCGGCGGTGGCTCGGGCCACCATAGCTGTCGATGTGGACGCGGCCAGGCGAGCGTCCTCAGCCCGGGCCCGACGCTGACGTCGGGTCAGGCGGGCCGGTGCAGGTGGTGCAGGGACATAGTCTGCCTGTTCTTCCTGCGGGGCCGGACGGCGGCGCTGACGTGTCCGGACGGGAGCTCTCGCCTGGGGGCCCTGGGTCGGGGCCCTGAGCGGGCTGAGCCGGACAACACCTGCCTCTTCAGCGTAAGGCGAAGAGTCGTCAAGGCGTTCCGGGGATAGGCTCCCGAAGCGATTGAATGTCTGGGTGGGGAGCGGAGGCTCCCTGCGCGGCCTGTTGGGGCGGCGTTGACGGCGGGGCCCGGAAGCCTCCAGGTCCAAACGGGCCATATCCCTGGTCGGGATGACCCCTTGTTCCTCATACCTGCGCACGAGGCTGTTGATCACCCTTCGTTGGATGACCTCTGATGGGGAAATGGGACGTGGACGTCCCGCATCTCGTGACGTGGCAGCCGTCGTGGCGGTAATGGCGCCGTGTGGAGTGGTCGTAGTGGTGTTGCCCCTGCCCCTGCGCGGGCGAGGAGCGGATGGTGACCGCATCTCTACAATAGCAACCTGGTTCCTGGCAAACGAAGGGATCAACTCATCAGTACTGAGAGGAAAAGGATTGACATCCAGTGCCCCAGCGTTCATCCATCCTCCATGTTTGTGAGAAGGATCCACGCCAACACGCTGCAGAGCGGAGTGCCCCACGTTCTACTACCCCGACCTCTGGTGAGTTCCACGACAGGCCCGCCATTTACTTGGCGGGACCAGGCAACGGATATCTGAATCCGGTGACACGTCAATCTACTGGTGTCTCGAACGCTACTAATCTCCATGCTGAGGAGAAGAGATTCACGTCGGGTTCACCATTTCTGTTTCCGACGCTTTCGCCGGGGCGCGCGCGCATCCGTCCGCGGGGGAGGGGGGCGCGCGGCTTTGTTGCCCCGCATTCCCTCTTTCCAAAGGCGGGCGGCATTCGTTCCTTGTTCAGGTACGTCTGCTCCTTGATCGAAACGGGATGATGGGATGTCGGTTCTTCCTCCTGCGGATTCCTCCTCAGAACTCGTCACCTAGTCCGGGTCTCCCTTATAGATTTAATACGTAGTTCGTGAAACTCTTCCCGGTGTCATGTTTCCATGGACGCCGGTTAATTACACTGCTTCTGTCGGGACATTCCAAAGGGTCCAGTCAGGGCAGCAACCTTCGGTCAGGGGAGTAATCACGTTTGAGGCATCAATAGCGTGTCTGGATGCTGGGGTACCTGGCATGTCTGTCTGTTATCCTCAATCATAAGGCTTCTCGAGGGCGTGGAAGCCCGAGGCATCCCACATCGAGCGCAGGGAATTACATGTCATAGACACGTATCTGAGGTTTTCCTCAGCTTCCCATGTTCAACACAGGGTATGTTGCAAGATTAACGTCTAGCAGAGACGGTTGAGAATGGAATGGGACCATCGCAGGGGGGGGGGGGGCGACAGTGAAGTTGGGCTTGAGTCTTGAAGAGACTTCCTACGTATCCCCGTGGCAGGGAATCAAAGTCCGCGTAGTTCGGGATGGTGCCGGTAAACCGACGTGAAGCTGGACCTTAGTCCGAAGAGACTTGGGCTTGAACCTCTGGGAGGATTCCTACGTACCATGCCTTGACATGGATCAAAGTCCCCGTAGTTCGAATGGTACAGTTTAACGTCATGCGGGACGATAATGAACCCTGACGTGAATGAACGACGGGTGGGCTTGAACCTCGTGGAGGCTTCCTACGTACCATGCCTTGACATGGATCAAAGACCTCGTAGTTCAGAATGGGTTTCGCCGGTGAACCGACGTGAAAGCAGACCTTGGTCCACTATTGGTGGGCTTGAACCTCGTGGAGGTTTCCTACGTACCATGCCTTGACATGGATCAAAGACCTCGTAGTTCGGATGAAAGTAGACCTTGGTCCACTGATGGTGGGCTTGAACCTCATGGAGGCTTCCTACATACCATGCCTTGACATGGATCAAAGACCTCGTAGTTCAAATGGGTTTGGTCGCAATGGCTTACCACCGGACCGGGATGAGACCCGACGTGAAAGGGTGACGGGGGGTGTGTCGGTGAACCGACGTGAAAGTAGACCTTGGTCCACTGATGGTGGGCTTGAACCTCGTGGAGGTTTCCTACGTACCATGCCTTGACATGGATCAAAGACCTCGTAGTTCAAAGGGAGTCGCAACGGCTTACCGCTGGACCGGGGTGCAGTTTAACGTCGTGCTGGACGGGGGTGAAACCCGACGTGAAAGTAGACCTTGGTCCACTGATGGTGGGCTTGAACCTCATGGAGGCTTCCTACGTACCATGCCTTGACATTGATCAAAGACCTCGTAGTTCAGAAGAAAGTAGACCTTGGTCCACTGATGGTGGGCTTGAACCTCATGGAGGCTTCCTACGTACCATGCCTTGACATGGATCAAAGACCTCGTAGTTCAAAAGAAAGTAGACCTTGGTCCACTGATGGTGGGCTTGAACCTCATGGAGGCTTCCTACGTACCATGCCTTGACATGGATCAAAGACCTCGTAGTTCAAATGGGTTTGGTCGCAATGGCTTACCACCGGACCGGGATGAGACCCGACGTGAAAGGGCGACGGGGGGTGTGTCGGTGAACCGACGTGAATGTAGACCTTGGTCCACTGATGGTGGGCTTGAACCTCGTGGAGGTTTCCTACGTACCATGCCTTGACATTGATCAAAGACCTCGTAGTTCAAAGGGAGTCGCAACAGCTTACCACTGGACCGGGGTGCAGTTTAACGTCGTGCTGGACGGGGGTGAAACCCGACGTGAAAGTAGACCTTGGTCCACTGATGGTGGGCTTGAACCTCATGGAGGCTTCCTACGTACCATGCCTTGACATGGATCAAAGACCTCGTAGTTCAGAAGAAAGTAGACCTTGGTCCACTGATGGTGGGCTTGAACCTCATGGAGGCTTCCTACGTACCATGCCTTGACATGGATCAAAGACCTCGTAGTTCAAAAGGAGTCGCAACGGCTTACCGCTGGACCGGGGTGCAGTTTAACGTCGTGCTGGACGGGGGTGAAACCCGACGTGAAAGTAGACCTTGGTCCACTGATGGTGGGCTTGAACCTCATGGAGGCTTCCTACGTACCATGCCTTGACATGGATCAAAGACCTCGTAGTTCAGAAGAAAGTAGACCTTGGTCCACTGATGGTGGGCTTGAACCTCATGGAGGCTTCCTACGTACCATGCCTTGACATGGATCAAAGACCTCGTAGTTCAAAAGAAAGTAGACCTCGGTCCACTGATGGTGGGCTTGAACCTCATGGAGGCTTCCTACGTACCATGCCTTGACATGGATCAAAGACCTCGTAGTTCAAATGGGTTTGTCAGGGTCGGTGCTCACTCTAAGCCCACGTGAGTCATGCTCGGTGTGAGAAACAAGAGGTTGCAAGGACCTGACGATCACGTCGCGAAGGGTGCGTCCGTGAGAAGCGAAGAGGGGCTTACGCGTTGAGCGGCCCATGGTGTTGGGACTTACTCCAGGATGGAGGCCCATGGTGCGACAAAGCGCGGGAAAGATAGACCTTGGTCCGACAATGGGAGGTGCCTCGTTCCCTATCACGTTCCCCACTGACCTTGGTAGTGGGGGAGTACCGAGATGCACGGGTGCAATCATCCGTACCAAAGGTTAGGGATTTACGCTCTGGGGCGACCCTTCCCCTGCGAACATACACCACTCCGACAAGGAGGATCTCATTCCATGTGCGGAAGAGTTCCATTCCCGTGGAGACGAGCGGTGTAATGAATGCTCGAGCTGGGGGGGACCCTTCGTGAGGGAGACGAGGTTGGGTCACAGTTTAACGTCATGTGTTGAGGACGCAGTGCTTGGCAGTTTAACGTCCTGCAGCTCGGACGAGGTGGGTTCACTCCACACCCCTAGGGCTTACATAACCGGTACCCTCTGGTCCTTGGGGAAGGGAAGGTACCAGTAAGGCCATGGTAGAGGGGGGTCGAGGGAGGAACCACCGAGGGGTCCACGTTAGCGTGGCTATGCGAAGAAGCAATAGCCGTTAGCGTGCCTATGCGAAGAAGCATTGGGCGAAGCAACGCTACGGGAGGTGTTGTCCATGGGACTTTGAAATCACATCGTGCAAACCTGGAGGGTCGCACGGGAGGAGGAATCGCTAAGCAGAGGAGTGTGCTTTGCGAAGTGGGGTGCCTTGGCCTTAGCATGGGGCATAGGTGGGAGTGGGTGGTGCTTCGCGAAGTGGAACAGTGTTCGCGGAGCACTGCCTCGCGAAGAAGGAGTGGTTCGCGAAGCAGGGTCCTGCCAAGCAATGTGCTTCGCGATGCATAGTTATCCTGCCTTGGCATAGGGATTACTGGCATGGGTTGGGTGTTTCGCGAAGCACAAGTGCTCCGCGGCTGCCCGGGTTCCCTTGGGAATCCCCTTCCTTTGCGAACGCCCTTGGGCTTCGCGAAGGGCATCCCTCTCGGAAGAGGGGGTCAGGACGAAACAAATCAGAGTCGTCTCGCGAAGTAGAAATACCTCGCGGAGCTCATGATTCCCGGGGCAAAGCTTGCTTCGCGATTCGGGAGAGGAGAAGCCGAAAGGTCGGGTTGTCCGTCCTTCGTGACTCAGGGGGAGTCGAGTATTTATAGGGAAGGGGCGCCGCGATGCAGGGCTCGCGCGCCGCCTTCTGGGCTTCGCGGCGGCTCGCGAACGTCAAAAGGATTCGCGGAGGATTACCGCCTCCGGAGCTTCGCGGGGCCGCTAAGGTCGGGACGCTTCGCGGCGGGGCTCCGCGGACGGGCTCCGCGGCTGTGCTTCGCGGCTGTGCTTCGCGAGGCAGCGCGCCGGCTGTCTTTTTTCGTTCCTTTCGGGCCATATTTTTGGCGCCAACAAACGTGTTAAAAATGATTTATGTCCCTATCAGAGGTTATATAAAAAAATATCAGCATGGTTGCGCCATCTAATATCAAGAAACCATCATTTCGAGGTATCGGGGAACAAAATGATGTGTATTCTATTCCGGATCTCCAATTTGGTAATAGTTTGATAATATATAATTTTATTTGAAAAGTGTGGGGGAAAATTTTAATCCACCCATTTGGGACATAGCTTTTAGTCAGACTACATGGGCATGTTCCAACCTTCCATGAAAGCATTTCATAAAACTACTGATTCTATATAATTGAGGAGTTATGGAGGTACTACTATCTAGATCACCACCTATTTATAGGAAGTGGGTTAGGGTTAATGAGGTGGACTCATTTTCATGTCTCACAATTTATTTAACCCCTCAAGCATTGAATGATAACCCTAATAGATGAGAGAATATAACCATAATGTTGTGATTACATATTCATTATCAACAACATTATTTATATAGGCTACTTTCATGGATCTGGAGCCATATTGATTCTCATATATACTCTTAATGGAATTTTGGGTCTTTCATGATGAATTTTAGGAGGTATATTTTCTCATGATTGATGATGATACCCATCATGAATGTTTCCCCTATGTTTTCAGATTATGATGTCTAAAATTATTTATATATAATTTATACTTGTCCATCAATTCATCCTTTTATGGAATTTCATTTCCTCAAGTAGGTGAGTGGGATGAATAAAATCTTCCCACATTATTAACGGTAATGATCCTCCATTAAGGTGGATGTTAATCATTGGGATGTTCCAGGTTTTGGATCCTTCTCTGATTCCACATATGTGTTGGCTCGGTATGTTAATCCAGATCACCTACTTATCGAGGGATTGTTTCTATGTTGCGTCCCTATAATATTACAAGATGGTTTACAGTATCAGTTTTGATGATGGTGATGAAACTCACTAAAGTGTATTTGAAAATGGAACTTATCCTATTACTCTAGATATAGATGGTTGATTAGGCACAACACACTTGTCCATTGATGGTTTCATCAGGTTGATTTCTTTGACCCCTGGCCCTAATGGACCATTTTGGATTATTACCCTTATGTGGCTTGATTTCATTTCCATACATTTATAATGTAATGGATTATGAATAGTCAGTGTAAGGGAGTTTTTGATCGTTCATGTGGATTGGGCTCCAAACAATATTGGTATGTCTCATGGTAGAATGAGAAAATGGGATAACAACTATTGATATTTACATCCCATCATATAGAAGACTAAATCCTTCCAGGGTGATGATTATTAAAATATCCCCCCAAACACTATTGCTTGGGGAATTTTCATTGACACAATTACAATATTATGATCATTATGTGAATGATTTTATGATATTAGTAGAATTTATAATGAAACACGATAAAGAAATTCAAATATAATTACCCTAACACTATGGGAAGGGGTTAACATGGTAAAATGACCTAATTTCCTAGGAACCTCTTAAGATTTAAATATCATGGTGGTGTTTATTGAGATTAAAATTTCACCAGCGTTATATGAAGTGGTTTTATAGTTGATTCCAATTATATATTCATGATCCACTAAAGTTTTGATATCTCAAGGGGTGGATTCATTAGTAAAAATTAAACTCTACTTATGGGGACATATCACTCTAGGATGGATTCTTTGGAGGTTTCTATTATTAATATCTGATTTGGTTCAGTGATTTTAGTGTTTATGTTGGGATCAATTGATTCTTATTATGCGATAAATATTATATGGGAGGCTATAAATTAGTGAAAAACATATTTTATGTTTTAAATGTTATAAATACAATTAAATTCACCTTCTTACGAGTCTATTCCTATCCCTCTCCCATTTTTCACGATTCCTTTCCATATTCAAATTTATGTAATCTCATTATATTTTCCAATTGAATAATGAATTAACCAATACACTAGTCACTGTAATGGAAATAACCTTATAGGATTTGATTTCCAACGAGTTCTATTTACTTAAGGATATGGTAAAGTGAAACACTCTATAATATACCCACCCATGAATATATATATCTTGCAAGGAATTGATGATAAATTGTCTATGAATAACGGGGAAATAGTTGAAAGAGTATAATTGATTTTCTATTTTATTTTATAGTGGTTGTTCCCAGGACAAAAAAATACTAGCTAGGTCGCTTTTTTCGGAGTATCTCGATAGTATAAAGGTTATTCAAATATACTTGATAGGGTAGGTTTGTATATTTTTAAAGCTGATACATTTAACACATATTCTAGAATATGTAAGGAATGTAATTATACCCTAGGTAATATAGGTTCCCATGGTAGGAAGTGGATATTTGGAAGAACATGTTTGGGATGATATTTACATCTAACTCTTTGCATATATAAATGTATGAATTTTATTCCCCTGTATTATACTCCATCACAAGGTCAAACAATAGTGGTCTCCTCTCTAGGTTACTTTACAACTCAGATGAAGTGATGGTGATATTTTATGGGACACTATATATAGCTAAACCCATTTTTTCAGGAATATATATATACAAGGATTTATTATTTTTCAGCACCTTGCTATAATAAGGTTTCTAGTCATGGAATTTATTGATCTAATTATGATTCAGTTTATGTGTCAATAGACCCTTGAAGAGTTAACTATATGTGTAAAACAAGATCAATAAATGTGTAATTAATAATATCAAGAATATGGGCCTCGTTCTGCATCATGGTCAAAATAAGTTGACCTGATATTTTTGTTTCAGTAGGGATTTGAGACTACTATATGATTCATGAAGGAATATGTTTAAAATTTCCCCTCTAGTAGAAATGTGATACAACTACTCTACTGTTTGTGGATATTGATGGAGAGCATCTATATAAATAATAGTAATATGATCCTTCATGTGGGTGGTTTCCCGAATATATCGTCCAGTAATGAAAGAAACATGGAAATTATTATTTTTCAAATGTTCATTACTCATAATATTTTTTCAAAGATTCTTCAAGATGTTATAAGTGATATATAATACCACTATAGTACCTCTAATGGGTGATTGTGAATTAATTCATCAACTTATTTTTGGTTATTAATTGAAATTACATGAGAAGATGAAATATGTTTTGTTGATTTATTTATAGGGAAATAATTCTTCTTTGATGAGATTTCCATATTGTACTGATGAAACTCTATTGTAGTTGAAATATGTGCATGGACATATTTCATTGTAGTATGCCACCATAATATTTTCTAGGAATGAAAACCATTCCTGAGGAATGTTCTAAGATGAGGTAATGATCCTCTATTGGAATGAGAATCTGAGCCCAGTACTCAAAATTAGTATTATTCCAATATAATTTTCTTATTATAATGTTATTTTGTTCTAAGGAATATTCCCAATCAAGATTGCCAGACTTATACAAAAAATGGATATGAGTCCAGACCTATTCCTATATCTATACTGGAATATTAGGATAATCCTTCAAGATGGGGGATTGGCTGTGAACTCTCTATGGATTATCCACCTGCTCATATAGATCATGGTGAAATTCTAATCTCGATATCATAATTGGAAGTATTCTCTTATACATGTATCTCTACCAAGGACTAAATATATTGTGGGATCACATATTCTGTTGAAATAATGTAATGACACTTTTGAAATGATTTGGAATGAATGTATGCATACACATTCTCGGTCACCACCACATACTAGAATATATATTTTATTTAATTTGTGATATAATCCCACATTTATAGTATTTACGCAATAATAAAATATTGATAGGATACATGCATGGGATAAAGGATATGTGTCTCCCCCATAAATTTTGTGAGAATATATGTGAATACATGATCTGAGTGAGATAGTCTTGAGCCTACATAGTAGATATATTCCAAATATATAGATGGTGTTCATAAATAGATATAGATATCTGATACAACTCTCATTAATCCATAGCCTGATGATTATGGAAATACATGCATTGTAATAGTGGATGAGTAACATTTGTATAATGTTAGGGTAGTGACTCCATAATAATCTTTGTGGAACTAGAATAATTATTCCAATGAAAACCAGTAATAAAACCCTCATATGTATCACCTAAAATAGGTTGAAGCCATATTCACTATCTTAATCCAACAACATAATATATTGAATGTTTTTTCCACAATCTATTGAATGGATTTAAACACGATTATTGGTGGCAATATGTGATACTAGTTTCATTATATATTTTCCTAAAGGAGATTCTATTTTTTGATTTAGAGACTATAGACCACTACATTGTTCCTCATTGTTTGGGATCCTACCATGATAGTGGTGTAATTGAACCATCATGTTTTCCACCTAAATTTAATGTTTGTGGTGGGTAAGGAATTTTTTATTACCCATGGAGATTACTATGAAATTTTGGGTTTAATATATTTTTCTTTATGAAGACGGGATCATGTGATTAAATGTCTTTAAGAGTAGTTCATAAAGTCTTCAATTTAATAAGGAACAATGGAATCAATTAGTTTTCCATCACAAGTAAGAAACATGCTCAATGAGATAGGCATGGGTAACCCAATTTTTATTTATTTTTATTAGTTCATCCAATATGATCAATGGAATTAAATGGATAGATTTCCCAATTTCATGGGATACCATGTTAAGTTATATTATTGAATGATTTTACCACTTCAATACCATTTTAATAGGGGTTAAAAAAGATTCAAAATGCATGGTCAACCAATTTTTTTTATTTAATATATTCACATTGGGTTCACAACTTATATTTCCTTTGGGTATTGTGTGGTTCCCTGAGCCTTGTACATAAGAGGATTGATACATATAGATATTCATTTATTCACTAATTACATGATTTCAAACTTAGATAACATTTTTTCTTCCTATTTGTGGAAGTGAGGTACATGACTGATTATGTTAGGTTCAAGTAGGGATTGAAAAACATTCATGGTGAGTTCACCATTTTTCAACCTCACAGAAACTCCAAGTTGGTCTTACATTCATAAAATGGCACAAATATTACATGAAATTGGAGGAGATCATTTGGGTTTTCATACACAATGAATCATTGGAACCCACATTGGTTGAAGGTATGGGAAGTCAACACTATTACACCCTTTTTGGGGAATTATTTCATATTCTGGGATTATCTTATAGATTTATCTTATGTCCATGAATCTCCTCCAAATCCTGATATAGGACCATTTACTAAAATAATATTAGTGGATTTTGAATCATTATTCTTGTAAAGGGGTTATACTAATGAGTCTAGTTTTATGTATTTTAGGTTCCCCATTTCTGCTGATATTTCAAATCAATTAGTACTTGTTTATATATAAAATTCATATTACCCAGAATAATGGAGGTTACAACAATCAAAGGATGTGATTTGTGTTTTGGGGATGGGATTGAACCTTTATAAGGTTCCATACGTATCATGTGTACAATATGAAACATAGAAAATATATATTTTTTGGTCTAATATATGTATTTTACGTCACTTGGTATGACTTATACAAGGGTATATAGCTATCGATAATGGAGCTAAATATTTAGGATGGATTCTTTTATATGTTTATTATACAAAAATATAGATTCATCATAGTTTAATCCATCATACTCTGACTGATGGTAACTGATAGATAATTAATTCCATTGAGTGTCATTTCTCTATGGGTTTATTATATGGGAATTCTATTAGGACATACATCGAGGTGGATAGCCTTATATGGGGGAATAGTATGAGATCATTTAATATGTTGAATAAATACTATGGTTTCCTTTACTAGGGAATTTTTACGAATCTACCGATACAATTGCAGAAAATAATGAATGCCACATGAGTCATTACTGAAGGAATATAAATAGAAATGTCAACTGTTCAGAGTCACTATATGTAGATATTGGACTTCTGTACCGAGGTTTCCCTAATAGGGTGTTTGATATGGAGATTTGGACTTAATAAGGCGTCCTACATATACTGTACATACCAAGAATATGATCCATCATACTTCATTTAGCATCCCAATCCAATGATCGATGAGAAGGAATGATAAAACCTCAAGAGTTTTTTGGTCTAGTTAGATATAGTTTCAGTGACATAAGGGGATGAACATAAATGTGGGTACCAAATAGGAGAATAGTCCTTAAGTAGGAATCTTTAATATCTTATCGAACCAATAATTAGATTCCGCATAGATCACAATTGTGAATGTATGTGGGTGTCTTCATTAATAGTAATTAGGTCTTGAGGTGTATTCCTGGACTCTTTTACATATTGGTGGGTCTATTAATGACATAGTTGACATGTTAGGTTGTATTTTGAACATGTCATTGTTGTTTGGATAACATATCTAGGGATGTTTGGACATGGAATGATAGTGTTATTGACATGTTTGATGATGTATGTCATATATTCCTGAGATTCCATTTGTGTGACCATGTTTACTATTCTTTCCCCAACCCTTTTTATAAGGCTTAAATATTCAAGGCTCTTCACCTGGATAAAGTATATGTGTCAGAGGGATTACATCTGATTTAAATTACATGTCCAATGAGATTTCATGAGATCGATGATTACACATCCAATGGTGGTGCGTGATAAGGTCCAACATGTTAGAGGGTTGATGCAAGATCTTGCTGAAGTTTATATGGAGCCTTTGTGGGGTAGGAAAAGATATGTACAAGTGTTTCACATCATTAAGGGTGACATTTTGAAGGGATGACATGTGATTTTTCTTTATTATATGGAGGACGTTGTGTGTCCTATATGTTTTGTATTTCGGACATCACATGGCCCATATAACATTTTAGGTGGACATTGTGTGTCATGGTTGACTTGCCATGTTGTTGTCACATGATCTGGATATCATGTACATGTTTTATCGCATGATCTCAATACGCCATGTGAAACATATAATAATATAACATCAAATTTTTTGTATCAATATTCACCCAATAATTTTTCCTTCTTCATTATTTATTCAATAAAATTATTCAATGTTCATTAGGAATGGCTTATAGAGGTCTTTCACAACCAAGTAAACCCACCAAAAATATTTTTAAAAAATTTGTAGGTACACTATAATTACTACTTTTGATCAGTAGAATGATTGCAAAAAGAACATATAAATTTTTATAATCACTTATGTTGATACCTTGGTTCTTACTAGTGGAATAAACTTGAGAATGCAAGGATTTATGCTTTGAAAAACCTTCTCTCACCTGTGTACTCCGAATTAATTGTTTTTTATGTTGAGGTGAAGAAATTTATATATGATGACTCTCGGTTCTATGACTCCACACACTCTATCTAAATAAAAAATATCATCATGACTCAGTGGAGCATCAAATATTTCCATCAATTGACCTCATATTTATGTCACATGGTAAATAGGGACTCGATATAACCCCTTTATCACAACATTAATTTGACACATGGATTGTCAATGGGATTTTATATATTCAAATAATCATGTAAAAGGACCTTATCATGGTTATTCCAACCCAATAGGATGTCATTATGAGATAATTATTTATATCAATTATTATTTCTCATTAACGAGGGATGAATTACATGGGCCCTTTAGGAAATCACGTTGGATCATCTATGGGAACCAAATCAATTTTTTTAAATATTCTTCAAAAAAGTGTACCCCTTTATTTTGATATTTTATTTAAGGAACTATGGTTCTGGCCTAATCATTATCTATCAATTCTTCACGTGATAAAATGGACATATCGAGTATCCTTCATGTGATGAAGGTGGATTTTCTAGAAGTCATCATATGATGATGCTAACAATTCAGTGAGATATTTTTGTCATCAAATGACATATCATGAAAAATGCATCCTCCATTCAAATGAAAAAACCCAACTTATTTTTATCATTTGGATTCCATATTTCTATATTTTTATATTATATTTTCCATCACCTTTGACCTTTTCACATTGGTTATCTATCATGGAGTATTTTAATCAATAATGGATCACATGACAATGTAAGAGAATTTTCATGGATAATATTTCTTATTGTATATGATGCATTATGTGATAAATGATAAATCATTAAATGGTGTCTGAGAATAATCCCAAACAGTCACCCCAAATTTTGTTGGTTCTAGAGGGTAGTCTTAGGTTTGTGTTGAAATTTCTAGGGGACTTTAGATGATGATGGTTACATACCTGAAATCATTTTTATTTCATGACTAACATGCCACTATTTATATCTCATTATTGATGACCTGAACACATGGTTCTGATATTCCATTCATGTGAAAATCAATATAACATCCATCGCATGATGATCTTACCTTTTTAGGTTTTATACCATAATGAGATAGGGTTGATCATCATTTGATTATCATTTGTAATGTCACATGATTAGAGGAACTCGTCTCGAAGACTTCAGAAGACCCTAAGAGCTTACGAGAGGGGATTCATGTGATCGTGAATATTTCAAGCCAAGAACATTACCCATTCACATAAAATTCTAATTTTATGTGATTACATTTCCTTATACTAGTTGCATGGTACACATAATGTCACCACCTAATATATATATATATATATATGAATGTATGTCCTTCCTTCTATAAAGGAAATATTTATTTTTATTTAGGTATTAATTTTATGATAAAATTTTTAATGCTCATTTTTAGGGAAAAAACTTCCACATCTATACATATAGAAATGGATTTTATATTTTCCATATTTTATGTTTTCAACCTAACCCCTTTGTGAAAATGTCCCCATACATATATGTTCAATCCAAAAAATGTTAACCAACACAGTTCGATCTATGACAATAAATCATTTAATATTACTCTTAGATACACCATTTTGTAAAGTGTTATACATTTTTATTTTTCTCTTAAAAAATTAATGTTTATATTTGTATTCATCAAAAAATTCATTTATATACTATGAAATATTATCCAATTATAAAATTTTCAATGAATAAAAACATTCATATTTTGTAATAAAATTGAAACTATATAACCTAATGAATTATTTATATTTCATCCACATAAAAAGTTTTATTATGATACATCTTAATTCATATATTAATAACATAATGTATTCATTAAAATATTCATATTTAATTTGAATGAATCGATATTTATTTGAATGGAAATGTTCCATTACAATAACCCTTTTAATATTCATTTATTTATGTAATGAATTATCATATTTTAACCATTCACATATACAATATTTCCTCATTCATTATATTATAAATAAAATAACTACATATAAATTATTTCCTAGATTCAAATTTTTTATACTCCTTCAGAAAATGTGTCGAGTCCTTCCACACCATAACTCAATCTCACCCATTATTCTCGGGTAAAAAAAATTATAGGATTCCTTCAGAAGAAAACTTAATAATCATACCAATACTATTCATATTATAACATGTTTATATTTTAACAACATCACCATAAATTAATCTTCTAATATTTTTCATTATTTCAATAATAACATAATTTTGAAACACTTTGTAAGTAATTTTTCCATATCATCAACAAGAAAAGTATTCTTGGACTCCATATTCAAATGTCAATCTATATTTACCAAATTCCATTCAGTTTGAGTGATCAAAAATTAATAAATATTAATATACCATCCATAATATTCATTAATCTATTAGTTTCTCTATATCACATATAATCTTATTGAAAAAAAACATGCCAATATATATTGATTTTTTTTGTGATTCCTTCAATGCTATTTCAATCACAAGATCAATAAACATTCCCATATATTTTATAATATACAAACATATATTATTAATCATAATTAAATTTTTGATAACACTAATATTCTACATCTCTTCCAATTTACCTAGTTGATCATATATTTTATAAACATCATTTATTTCATGAAATTATTTATATAAATTATATCTGAATGTTTTTTAATTTTCATTAAAATTTATATCATTTAGCATTTTAAATTCAAATTAAATTATAAAATTAAAGTACTTAATAATTTATTGAATATATCAAATTAATAAAACAGCTCATTATTACATGACCATAGACACAAAAAATATGAACAATACCCTCAAAAATAAAATCTCTTATAAAAAACTAATAGTTATCTAGATTATGAATAATTTTTTATTCACATGTTTTAGAAAAAATTAGAAATTATTTTGGAAATATATTTATTTTTTCCCCTAAAATATGCCCCATTATGATAGATATAATTATTAATCATTTTAATACTAACTTTTTATCATACCTTTATTCAATGTTTCCCTTTAAGAAAATTTATATAATTAATTAATTCTCCTTCTATACAAATTTTTTTTCGGTTTTCTCAACTAATATAATTTCCACCATATTATATTTTTTGTTATTTTGTTTTTAATTAATATAATGATATTTATATGACTATATTGATCCTGGTCCTTTTTAAATGCTTTACAAGTCTTTGAATGTCTAATAAAACACTAAGAAACAACTTGCATATCATTGTTTCCAATATATCTCATTCTATTCTCAAAACATCATTTATCCTTAATAATATTGTTCAATAAAAATTAATGTTTCTTATTTTATTTTCATACATTTTTTTAGTTAAACTTATTATTTTCATAGTAAGCGACAAACTCAAAATCTAATCTTTTTCACTGGAATCAACTCGTATTAAATTTTGAAATGTTAACCATATATTTTGTATCAGGTTCCTTTATGAACTTTATATTATCCAAATCATGTTTACTGATATTAAAATGAAATCACTTATATTATCTCTTGAATATTAATTTTAAATTTATTTCTTTTCCCCAACATTAAAGAGAACACTAATTAGTTATTCATAAATATCAATAACATATTATAAAGATCACAATGAAATGAATAATTTATTATTATTTAGACAATGAAACTCATTTTCAAATGAATAATAATATTATTTTAAATTTTTTAATGATAAAAAAAATTATCCCCTAAGAAGGACATATATTCATAATAAATATTGAAGTATTCCTATAATGTCTCAACCTAGAAGACACTAATGGTTCCAAAATATTTCAGGTAACAATGACTCATGCTATAAGGCCCCAGCCTTAAATATTATATAATCATGAGCTAAGTCAATAATTCACATTGATGATATTTTCACGTTGAGATCATTAGAGAAATAGGCCATAAAGTTTAAATAAAAAAATAAAAGAAAAACAATGTAGACTCTTCCAAAAGTATTCGTGTATTCTATAACAATAATATATTTATAATAAAAAATGTATTGTTTCCATGTTTAATCATCATAACATTTCATTGACTCCATCTATGACTCTATTCTCCCTTAAATCCTATGAAAACATTTAAAACATGGGATTAGAACAGAAAGAACATTAAGGGATGTAAAAATATCGAATAACAATGAGTCTAGTTAAAACATGATAACCTATTAAATGCTATTTTATGATATGTAACAAAACATTTTCAATTAAATAACACTAAAACTTTTTTCTCAATGAAAAACACTAAATCCAATCACATACACATAAATTTATTTACGTGACATAGATAATCATATATATATAACCCTTTAAAACATATTTCCATTTTAATAACCATATGGTATACTTCAAAATTATAGATCTATAATTGGTATCCCCATTTATATAGGATATATTGGGCTCACTCGTGAGCCATAATGGGGTTCAGACCTTCATATAAACTGTGTCGAGCTCACACGTGAGCTATAATGGGGCTAAAACCTACATATAACCCTTGGTATAAGATATATTGGCCCCACCCATGAGCTATAATGGGGATACACCCTTCATATAGGCTATATCTGACTCACCCATGTCATATAATTATCATGTAATGTTTTATGAATAATACATGTTCATCATAAATCCCACTTTTTTAAAACTTCTTCTAGTACCATATGAAAAATATTTCCATATAACAATACCATTATCATTTAAAACCCCATTTTGAATACTAATATACCCAAATAAATAGATAAGAGATTTATTTAAAATACATTAAGGATTATAGGGGAATCCAAATATCAAATAATGATTACAGAAGTAGATATGTCATTGTCACTGTATATGTTAAAACAAATAACATTCCTAATGTCATTTTGTAAAGAAAGTAAAATTATTAGTATAAGAATATTCCTCTTGAAAACATTGAATGTAATTCTATATATATATAAAATTTACTTTTTAATCCTTTTATATCTATATAAATAAATCTGTAAATTAATATCTCGAAGACAAATATTTGATAATTAAATCTTTAATCATTCAAGGTGTCCCATAAAACATTGAAAATTATAATGTTAATCCTTGTGAATTAGTAAATAAAATTATTATATATAATATATGGATATGAAATATCATAGTGGTATAATTTACACCATATAAAATAATAGAGGTGGATATTATTAAGAAATGTTTTAATGAAAGGAGATTGAGATGAAATCCATTACCTTGAGTTAGATTTGTCACATATGTTCCTTATTCTTCCTAAATAATAAAAATAAGTTAATTTTTAATTTCATAAAACTCGTTTTAAAGATTATAATTTTTTTATATCACTTATTACCACATTATGAAAATTACATAAATATTTAAATTAATATCGGTAGTATTGTTGATATTCCGGACTATAGTTGAAAATGTTTTGGTTTTGATATAATTTGTACATGTTGTGAAAATTACATCATATCTATAATTATATTAATGATTTTTATATCATATAGATCCAGTATAAATGTATTTATAATATTCCATAACATTTGGAGCTAATAAATGAAATTAATCGTTCATTGGGACGGTAGGTCATACGTACAGATGAACGCTGCATTCATTTTGTTGTCATACTAAAAGAATAATATTCAACTAATATATATGTATATTATAATAACAATATTATATTTATTTCATTTCTGTATAATAGGTTTAATAAAACCATCCTTTATATATTCAATTTATTGAATGAACAGGGGATGTCACATTGATGGGGTGATAGTCCACACATCCTCAAATGTAATTATCTTATATAAAGATCATGGAATGCATAAAGGTATGTTGTAAATAAAAATTAAAGAATAATAGAGATAATATATATAATATATAATATATATAAATATTTTTCCATCATAATGACCACCATGATAGGTTGTTGAGAAAAAATGAACAGTCATCATTTCCTTAGGTAATAGTACGCCGTACACAGAAATAGTATGTTCCAATCCCAAAGATGGAGTTGTGTATAATTATATATAAAATACATCCCATAAAATCATCTTAGTGTATTGAGGATAGTTTTTATATTATGTAATCAGTTAATAATAAAATTATAGTTATTGGATAAGGAAAATAAAGGAAAGGAACTTGAGAGAATACGTTACCTCTAAATCGGGTAAATTCTTTTGATTTGAGCAAAAATGCATTCTTGAGATGCCTTATTCCCAAGATAAGGATTCTAAGAGGAATAGAGGAATGTTTTTAGATTATTGTAGCATCATTTGTAAAAGAAAAGGAGCTTATAGGTGTGAGTATGTTGGTATATGTGGTGGCATTTTTTAATATGGAGGAGGGTAAATTTAGGAATACCTTGAAATATTATATTATTATAAATTTAATTTCTATCAAAAAAGTGGGATAATCTCTTTTAATTTGATTATAAAATGATTCTGGGCAGTTATAATCTCAAACAATAGGTTTTATAAATGTTTAGGTCAGAAAATTAACTTCAACTTTTAGCGCAAACCCTTAGTTAAAAACATTAACTCTTACCACGAATTCTTGTATTTTACTAATATATATTAACAATAGAGACAATAAAATGCCAAGATAATAATAAAAGGATATTTAATAACATTTTTAACAATATATATATGATTTTTCAGTATCATATACTTTTATGATAAATATATAATTTAACTAAATAGTATTTGTTTAAAAAAATCTTTGAGGTCAATTTGGAAGCAATTTATTATCTGATTTTTGTTATGGAAAAAAATAATTAATTACTTCAAAAAAAGCATTGAAAAAAATTAAAAAATGTCAATATCATCCATAAAGTTCATGGATGGAATCAGAAAAAACAAATTAGAATAATTTAACTATTTAAAATATCAATTATTTGAATCTTTCATAAATAATGTTATCGCCGCAATATCATTGTATCATAAATTAATTTAATAGTCTAATTTCTAAAAATAATTGATAAAATATAAGGAGGTATAAACTAATATATTATTTCTAATTACTATTTATTTTCAAATATATCACCTAAATAACAATATATTTAAATATATTTATTAAAAGATACGTCTTTGTGTTATATTTCTCTAAATATTAAATAAATTCTTATATCATGTCATTATCACGCCCAAGTGGCTCCCTGATGTCCCAAAATCGATCTAGGATTGCCGATGGTTGGAAATATCTCATCCAATATGATTAGTAAATAATTTAGTTTATTTTAATAGTAGTATAATATCATTTTTATCCTTATTTTCCAAATTTACACTTTATCCATGATAAATAATAATAATTAAATAAATTACTATTCATACTGTCTCAAAATAAAATATTACTCTTTTCAAAATTTATACCATATTATTACAAATATGGAATCCATATTTTCAAAGTCTAAACACAGAAGATTCAATAATTAATTTCAATGTAATTCCCATTGTCCAAACCAAAAAAGGTTTTTTAGGAAGTAAAAATATCAATAGGTTGACATGTGTTTATATCCAATTTAAAATTGAAACTACCTCCAATGACCATAATTGTAATAAATTATTAAAATATATTCCATATATACTACAAAATATAAAATATTAGGATTTATCCATATAAATTATCTCAATGGAAAATTTCGTTTTCAACTAAAATTTAGCATATTTTTAATATTCATAAATACAATATAATTATCAGAAAAATAGAAACAATTAATTAAAAGTAAATTTCGATGTACCACTTCTATAAAATGAAATTATTTTTAAAAATATAACATATAAAAGTGAAAATGACTATATTTAATAAGGTTTTCTAATCAAAAGGTGGTAAAACTAAATTTTTATGAAAATACTTCTATTATCTGAAAAATTAAATCTGTTTTTATATCATATATAGAAAACATATAAGATGCATTTAAAACATTGAATTTAATATATAAAATAAATTTGTCATTATATAAAAATTCATCCAATGTGATACGAATTTATAAACACAATTATTCTCTTCTTAAATATTTTCTCATAAAAACGTCTTTTATATTCAATTGGTTTTGATTTCCATTTATAAAAAAATTAGTAACCAACGAATAATTATTTAAAAATGTGTAAGAAATATTTTCATAATTCAGTTGAAAATATTCATTCACTCCATTATAATTTATATATTTTAGTTACCAATTAAAATAATAACAATGTTATTATATTATTTTTTGATATAACTCAATGTTGTTTGCAAAATAAGATTTCATAGAAATTCATTGTTGTGTGTCGAGTATGCTATCTAAAAAAGAGTCCCTTTTAACATAAAATTAATATCTTACTCATAAATATTATTAGATATGAAAAATAATTATTTTAGAAATACATGAGTCATTACATCATTCCCCCCTTTTGGAAATTGTGTCCTTGCAATTTTAAAATTAGGCTTGGAAACATCATTGAAAATCCAAAATCGAAAAAGGTGTCATTAAAACAAAAACATTAAAACATATAAAGAGAAGTAAAAAAGGTGACATGAAATAACACATACTAGGGTTACATGTACAAAGACATGGATATTGATGAAAAATTAAGTGTCAGGTTCTGATGGAGTGTGATAGAAAACATGACCAGGAGAAAGTTAACAACTAGAAAACCACAAAATTATGACAGATTAAAGGGTATCTGATTTCCACGTTGGGAAGGAAAATGGGAAAAAATTAGGTTATGTTCCTAATGTTGATGAATTAAATTAATACTTATAATAATAACATAAGGAAACATAATAACTTATCATGTAAAGTGTCATCCTTTAATAAATATCTACCACAAACTCATATTTTCTCTAAATGATGATTGTTGATTTTGACTTGGTCACACCTGAACTGCTATATTCAACATCTAATCCTAAAAACAATAACTGTATATTAATCCTATCTTAAAACATTATCCCAAACCAAAATGGTTAGTATAAGATCAGATAATACTTAAAAAGTTTAATCCTTTATAGAAACAAATACTACTCTTAATCTACAAATTTTAATAAACAGTAGCCTTTGTTTATAGAAGAACACTAAATAAAAAATTCTCCTTATAATTATTCAAAATAATCTAAACTATGTGTGAAACACAAAAATTATGATGTATTATATAACCTTTTCTTCCACACAAAATATTTACATTTATTTCCAAATAGCATCGTCTACTATTAAGGTCTCATACTGATATGTAATTAACCTAATCACTTATTCCTTATGAATGGTTGTTCATTAACACAAATAACAAAAATTTTCATATGTACACAATAAAAATATTGATTATTACCAAAAAAAATGAAACTGTTATCCCCCACAAATAAAATCACATGGTATTCTATTTTCCGTAGTGATATAGTGTTCCCAAAAAAAGTGAACATCTTCTTAAATAACATTTATAACTTAATCAGAAAATCATTTTCATATTCTAAGAAAATATATTTTATAAAACAGATGTTCCATAAATCTACTTATTCATAATCCAAAATATCATTTAATTAAATAGAATAAGTTATACTAACTATGAAATTCCCATACTCCAGTGGTAAGTGATAAATCATAGTCGCACTTTGGTTGTGGGTTTGATTCCCAATGCTTTATCTAGGGCAATGGCTTGTCACACTATCTATGTGTTGAAATTTTTCAAAAACTATATAAATTTATAACCTTCTAAAAAATAGATAAAATCATTAAAAATAACTATAAAATTATTTTTCCTCAAATTTATGTCATACATCACATTTTTCATTCAAAAATTTAATAACCCATGATTTCCCCAAAGGAGAATGTCTCCAAAAATACCATTAGTCACCATAAAATTTCAACTCATAAATACTGAAAAGTGTATTCTATGAGAATTTAATTATTATATACCATAAATTTTTAAACCCTTATTTATATTCATAACCCTTATAAAAACATTATATTCTCTAAAAGTTTCTAAACATTCATCTGATACCAACTGTATAGCCCCAAACAATAAATGATACAAAATACTAAGTTAGGTAAAGAATTTACATTGAGGATATATTCATGTTAATAATTTAGAGTATTATTAAAACACAATTACATAATAGAAACATTGGAAAACAACGTGGACACATCCAACGGTATCCACTTCTTTTATAATAATAAGACTTTAAAAAAGATGAATGGTTTCTTTTCTTGTTTAATCATCACAACTTTTCCTGAAATCCATTATTGAATATATTATCCCTTAAATCATGTAAAAACATTTAAAACATCAGATGAGCACAAAAATAACAGTAAGTTGCAAAAAAATAATGAAAATTCATTATTCTAGTTTATACTAGATAACCCATTCAATGTTTTTAGGGGACGTGACAAAAAAATTTCACATCAATGACACTCATACTTTATACTCAATGAAAAACACTAAATCCAATTTGAAGAAAATAAAAATTATTTAGGTGACTTAAGGAATAAAATAAATATATATAATTCCAACATCATAAAATATGAATAATCATATGGTCGGCTTTCGGATTGGAGATCTATAATGGGGTCACCCATCATATAAGCTATACCAGGCTCACCTATGAGCAATAATGAATCTCACCCCACCGTATGTGATATATGTGGCATGCATGTGAGCTATAATGGGGCTCAAAACTTTATATAAGCTATATCAGGCTAACCTGGGAGTTATAATGGGGCTCAAACCTTCTTATATGGTATATCTGGCTCACCTGTCTCATATGAATCTCATGTACCTTTTTATGAATAATACATATTCATCAAAAAACCCCCTTTTGAAAACATGTTCAATTCCCATATGAAAAACCTTTCCAAATAAAAATGCCATTTTCATTTAAGAATCCAATTTCAATACCAATATACGTATATAATGAAATAAGTGATTTAGTTAAAATACGTTAAATAATATAGATGAAGAAAAATATCAAATAATGGTCATGGTAGCAAAGAAGTCGTTTTCACTGTACAAGGTAAAACAAATAACACTCCTTTAATCATTTTTTAATGAAATTAAAATGATTTGAATTAAAAGATTCCTTTTTTAAATCTCCGAGTGGAATTCTAGATAGAAATAAAATCTTTTTTATAATCATTTTATATCCATATGTATAAATAAGTAAATTCATATCATGAAGATAATGATTTCATAATTAAATATTTAAACATTAATGGTGTTCCAAACAACATTGAAAATTTATTTGTTAATATCTAAGAATTAATAAATAAAATTACGGTAGATATAATATGGATATATAATGTAATAGTTGTTGTATGTACTCTTTATAAAATAATTGAGCAGTATATTCTCAAGAAATTTCTCAATGAAAGGAGATTGAGACGAAATCCATTACCTTCAGTCTGATTCATCACGTATGTTCCATGTTATTACTGATTAATAAGCATAATTTAATTTATAATTTCAGCATAACCTTTTTCATGTTTATTATTTATTTTATTTCACTTATTTAAACTTTATAAAATTTACATAAATATTTAAGTTAATATTAGACATTTTGTTGATATTCAATACTTGAGTCAAAATTGAATTAGTTTTGATATAAATTGTATATGTTTCCAAAAAAAATCATATACATGATGATATTCATGATTTAAATAACATATATATCTATTATATATTAATATATAATAGTCCATAACATTTTGGGATATGAAATTAAAACCACTGTTTATGTATAAGGTAGGTCGTACATACGCATTAACGCTACCTTCATTTCAATGTCATATTAAATGAATAATATATCAATTGATAAAAAAGTATATTATTTTAAAATTTTTATATTTATTTTATATATGTATAATATTTTTAATTAATCCATCATCAATACATTACATTTATATCATGAATTAGTCCTATCACATTGAGGGGGTTGTAGTCCACACTTACTTAAATGAAATTATCATATTTACTTATCATGGAAAGCATAATGGTATGTTGTACAAAAAATAACACAACTATAGAGACAATATCAATATAATTTATACCATATATAAATGAAGTGCCATCATAATGGACATTTTGAGAGTTGGTAGGGGAAAATTGAACAATCATCGTTTCGTGAGGCAGTAGTTCAACGTCTTCAGAAATAGCATGATTATATAAATTTTATGGAGTTGTGTAAAAGTATAGTTAGAATAATTTTCCTAAAAAATAAAATTATATTTAGGATAATTTTTTTTATGTAATCAAATAAAAAGATATTCATTGATAGTGGAGAAGAAAAATAAAGGAATGCTGCTTGAGAGTAGATGTCACCTCTAAACACCGTAACTTCTTTCGATTTGAGACAACAGGCTTTCTTGATTTCCTTCATTCCAATGTAAGTCTTCAATTAGGAATATAGGAATGTTGGGATATTATTTCATCATGGTTTAGAGGATATAAGGGGCATTATAGTTCAGAGTAACTGGGTAGGTATAGTGTCCTTTTACTTCAGGGAGGAGTGGGACTTTAAAAATGCCTTAAAATATTATTTTATTATTAATTAAATCTCTTTTAAAAGATGTAAAAACTCATTTAATTCGAAGATAAGAAGACTTTGGGTCTAAATACTCTCAAATAATAGTTTTATACAAGTTTAGTTCCCAAAATTTACCTTATATTTATGATTTAACCCATAGTAAGAAACAATTACTCTTTCTATGTCTTCTTGAATTTTCATAATATATGGTAACTATAGTTACTATAAAATGCCAAGAGAAATATAAGTGAATCATTAATAACATATGTTACATTATATATGTCCTTTTTATGAATATTATATTTTTTTGGTATGTTATATTATTTAATAAAATAGTATTCATTTTTAAAAACTCAATTATTTCAATTTTGATACTATTTAGTATCTTATTTTTTAAGGTTATAACAACTTGATTTCATTGAAAAAAGAATTAAATGAAATGAAATATGTACATATCATACATAAAATTTGTTTATGGTATCAAAATAACAAAATTACATTTATTTAAAAATTTATAATATCACTTATTTGAATCTTTCAATAATAATGTAATCATTACATCATTGTTGTGTTATAAATAATTTTTTTATATAATGTCTAAAAATTATAAAAAAATAACACGATGTAGGAAATATTTTCCACTTTCTAATAAATATTTATTGTATAATAGATCAGTTATATAAGCTTATATTAATAATTTTTTAGTAAAAGATTCATGTTTGGGTTATATTTCTCTTTACTATAATGTAATTATTATAACATGTCATTATCACACCAAATAGGCTCCATGGGTTCCCAAATTTTACACAATGACGTTCATGGATGAAAATATCTCATCCCATAGTATTATATCATGTGTTATGGCAGTTTAATATTATTGTAACAATATTTTTCCCCTTATTTACCAGATTTACCTTTTACCTTGGTAAATAAAAATAATTACTCATGTTTCTATTCATATTATCTAAAAATAAAAGGTAAATATTTACACAATATGGGTCTTATAATTCCCAATATTTAATTTATATATCCGTATTTCAATCATTGAAGTTTCATTAATAAATTTATAATTAATTGTTGTCGTCAGAACCAAAAAAGGGGTTTTAAGATGTAAAAACTATCATAAGTTTTACATGTCTTTATATCAAAATAAAAATTAAAATTACATTCAATTTCCATCATTGGATTAAATGATTAAAATATATTATATATATACGTTAAAACCATTAAATAATAAGATTTATCCATAATAATTATCACGATGGAAATGTTTTTTGTTCAATTAAAATTTAGCATATTCTTTCTATTCATAAAAACATGATTGTTATTAGAAAAATATAAAAAATTCATCCAAAGAAAATTTTAATCTCATTAATCTATAAAAGATGTTAAATTCATAAATAAAACATATAAAAGTTACAAAAACTATATTTAAAAATGGTTCTTCATCAAAAGTTGGTAAAACTACATTTTTAGATAAATACTTCTTTTGGATGAAAAAATGAATTTTTTATTACATCATATATAAAAAACATATAAAATGAATTTAAAACATTACATTGAATAATTAACATATATTTATCATTAAGTTAAAATATATATATATATATATTGTTATATGATTTTAAAAGCACAATTATTCTCTATTTGAATAGGATATCATAAAAACATATCCTTTATATTAAATTGGCTTTAACATCCATTTATAATATATTTGTTAACCAATGAATCATTATTTAAACATTTTAAAACCATATTTTTATAATTTAGTTGAAATAATTCATTAAGTCTTTTGTGACAGCTATGCATTAACTATCATATAAAATAATAACGATACTATTATATTATTATTTGGTATAACTCAATGTTGTGTGCCACAGAATATTTTGGAGAAACCCGTTGTGGCGTGTCGAGAACACTATCAGAAAAATTGTCCCCTTTAACATAAAATTAATAGCTTATTCATAGATATTAATAGATAATAATGTTTATTATTCAATAAATACCTGGGTTGTTACACATGCCTACCTCCTTTTATGAATGAGGATTCGAAATATTATAATATTTCTAGAACGGTAATGTGGGGAGACTATAACCTCATTGTTAGAGTAAAACATTGGATACAAAAATTAATAAAAATAAAGAACCATAATATCAATGTGAAACATAAGGTAAATAATCATTATGGAAGATAAAATATCAAAGCCAAATGAAGGGTCATATATAAAATTTTTTGTATGTCTTGGTTCTATAAATAAGTAAGTAAATACCTATAAATAAGAATAATTTTCATTACATGTATCAAAAGTAAAAAATGATGAAAATAACTCTCTCAAGATAGAATAATGATATATATCCATGTCATATACTCTATTTATCTTATGTACAAATCAGTCATGAAACACAAAGTGGGTGCCCTCAGGTATCCATACAGGAATCCATTGTGTCTACTAGGTTTACAAAGGTTTTCTCAAAACGGGTGTGGGATAAAACATAGTCGGGCACCGCCAACAATGTCTATAACTAGACCAATATCTTTATATTTTATGAAGATAAATTTAGATATAAAAGGAGTAATCACAAATGAAGTAGAAGTGGTACATTCAAATCAATTATGGCTCATTGTGATTAATAAAATAATAATAGTTTTTTAATATAAATCATGGTTAGAATCCTCATCGATAGCCTACACCATGACAACAACTATCTGGAATACATGGGACATGAAACAAGGTGTTTAAATGTCCAAGGAATCATAATAGGTCTTATGATCAAATGATTAGAAATGTATTATACATCTTTGTAGGTTATTGGATCCAATGAGTAGAAATGTCAATGGAATAAAAATAGATCATTGAATCCATGGAGTATAAATTTCCATTGTATCAAAATAATCCACCAGATCCAGGTAGTATAAATTTTAGAGGCATCCTTGTATGTCAATTAATTCATATCCAAGAGGTATAAATTTACTTTCCTTACAAGAAAGAAGGATCATTATAGTATAAATGACTATGTAATCCATGTGAGTCGTTGATACCATACCACAAACCCCATTTATCATCATAACCAATTCCTTCCCAATATCATATAACAACTCAATAATTATTTAACTAATTCATTCGTAATCATATAAAATACAAGGAATTCTCCATTTCTTACCTTTCATATAAAATTTACTATGTCTTATAAGAGTATTATAACCTTTAATATACAACTTCATTCCTATATTAAATTCCCATTAATGTAAATAGAGTTCATCCCACCCCAATTCTTGAATAATCATGGTCAACGGTTAAAAATATCCATATGGGTGTTTCGGGTTGAGGTAAATAAACACTAACATATAAAAAGGGATTCATGGTTGGAATTATATATGAACTAACATTTTATTTCAATGGGTTATTAATTTAAAATGAAACAAACAGAAATTCCGGTGTGTGGAACATTGGAAGCATGATATAGACAAGTATCCATTGAGTGAAAAGGTATATACCACCTACCACAAACCCACAAACGAGTTCTCATCCTGTCGAATCCTGCAATTCAGTACAGATCAGAAAAAAATAGTTGAAAATAAGATAATAAGGAATACGATACTATTGGAAAATAGTGTCATTGGTGAAAAGGAAAATTATGAAAGGTTCTTAAAAAATAGATATACCAAAAGTTTCTATCCAATGAGATGAATAAAACATGATTCAGAATGTGGATGGTTGAATTATTACAAATACAAGGTAAGGCCTCGAAGGGATATTTAAAAAGTGGGAGATGGTATAATTGTTGGATGATATAATTGTTGGCGCCAAAATATTTCACGAAAGGAAGGGACAAAAAAGAAGGCCCGCACACTGCCTCGCGATGCAACGACGCGAAGCACCCCTAGCATCGCGGTCCCGCGAAGCTCTGGAGGTGGTACCTCTCCGTGACTGAATTTGATGTTCGCGAGCCCGCCGCGAAGCTCCGGAGGCGGTACCTCTCCACGAACGAATTTGAAGTTCGCGAGCCCGCCGCGAAGCTCCATAAGAGGTACCTATCCATGAACGAATTTGATGTTCGCGAGCGTGCCGCGAAACCCCAGAGGCAGCACGGGATTTCGGCTTCGCGGCACCCCTTGCCTATAAATATCGGGCTCTCCCTGAGTCCAGGAGACAGACAATCCATCCTTTCGGCTTCTCCTCTCCCGAATCGCAAATCACCCTTTGCCCCGGTAATCATGAGCTCCGCGAGGTACTTCTACTTCGTGTGACGCCTTCTCTTTGTCTCGTTTCGAGCCCCCCTTCCTAGAGGGATTCCCTTCGCGAAGCTCAAGGGAATTCACAAAGGAGGGGGATTCCCAAGGGAACCCGGGCAGCCACGAAGCGTTTATGCTTCGTGAAACACCCATCCTATAATAGTGATCCCCATGCTAAGGCAGGACCACTACACATCGTGAAGCACACTACTTCGCAGCACCCTGCTTTGTGAGGCACCTCCTCTTCGCGAGGCAGTGCTCCGTGAATACTGTTCTACTTCGTGAAGCACCCTCCACTAACACCTTTTCCCCATGCTAAGTCCAAGGCACTCCACTTCGCGAAGCACCCTCCTTTTCTTAGAAATTCCCCTTTCCCGTGCAACCCTACAGGTATGCACGATGTGATTTCAAAGTCCCACAGAGAATACCACTCGTAGCGTTGCTTCGCCTAATGCCTCTTCGCATAGGCACGCTAACAGTTACTGCTTCTTCTCATAGTCACGCTAACGTGGACCTCTCGGCGGTTCGCTCTACAACCCCCCTTGACCACGACCTTACTGGTACCTTTCCTCCCCCATGTAGCAAAGGGTACCAGTTATGTAAGTCCAAGGGGTGTGGAGTGAACCCACCTCGTCCGAGCTGCAGGACGTTAAACTGCCAAGCACCATGTCCTCAACACATGACGTTGAACTATGACCCGACCTCGTGCCTCACAGGAAGGGTCCCCCCAGCTCGAACATTTTTTTACACCACTTGTCTTCATGGGAATGGAATCACTCCCCCCACAAGGGATGATATCCTCCTTATTGGAGCGGCGTATGTTCACAGGGGAAGGGAGACCCCAGTTCCCCAACGGATGGCTACACCCCTGCATCTCTGTACATTCCCACTACCAAGGTCAGTGGAGGGCGTGGTAGGTAATGAGGAACCTCCCATCATTGGTCCCAAATCCCTCTTTCGTTGTGCTTTTCCGCACTTCGGGCCTCCATCCTGTAGTAAGTCCTAGGTCCATGGGCCGCCTAACATATAAGCCCCTCTTCGCTTCTCATGGACGCACCCTTCGCGACGTGATCGTCAGGTCCATGCTACCTCTTGTTTCTCACACCGAGAATGACTCACGTGGGCTTAGAGTAAGCATCATCCATGGAAATACCCTCCTCCAACATGAGGTTAAACTGTATTCCCCCGTCCAGCATGACATTAAACTGCACACCCATTTGAAGTACGAGGACTTTGAATCATGTCAAAGCATGGTACGTAGGAAGCCTCCACGAGGTTCAAGCCCACCCGTCATCCAATTCACGTCAAGTTCCACTTGCGTCCAGTATGACGTTAAACTGCATTCCAGTCTGACAGCAAGCTGTTCGGACTAACCCAAACTACGAGGTCTTTGATCCATGTCAAGGCATGGTACGTAGGAAGCCTTCCTGAGGTTCAAGCCCACCACCCATCAGACCAAGGTCCTCCTTCAACCAAAACTATGAGGACTTTGATCCATACCAAGGCATGGTACGTAGGAAGCCTTCCTGAGGTTCAAGCACATCCCCCTTTGGACCAAGGTCCCTCCTTCCTCGCGTTGGTTTGCCAACACCCACCATCTAAACTACGAGGACTTTGATCCATGTCAAGGCATGGTACGTAGGAAGCCTTCACGAGGTTCAATCCCACCACTAGTGGACCCCTGGGTCTACTTTCACATCGGTTCACCTATGAAACCATTTGAACTACGGGGTCATTGATCCATGTCAAGGCATGGTACGTAAGAAGACTACACGAGGTTCAAGCCCACCCATCATTAATTTACGTCGAGTTCATCCTCGTCCCGCATGACGTTAAACTGCATTCCAGTCCGACGGCAAGCCGTTTTGACCAACCCGAACTACGATGACTTTGATCCATGTCAAGGCATGGTACGTAGGAAGCCTCACGAGGTTCAAGCCCATCTCACATCGGACCAAGGTCCCTTCTTCACGTCGGTTCGCCGACACCCCCCCACAAGTGGACCCCCGGGTTCACCTTCACGTCGGTTCGCCAACGAAACCCCATTGAACTATGTGGTCTTTGATCCATGTCAAGGCATGGTACGTAGGAAGCCTCCACAAGATTTAATCCCATCACCCGGTCTTTCCGACCTCCTTCACATCGGTTCGCTGACAAAACCCATCGGACCAAGGTCCACCTTCACGTCAGTTCACTGACGATGCCTATCGGACCAAGGTCCACCTTCACGTCGGTTCGCTGACGCATCGGACCAAGTTCCACCTTTATGTTGGTTCACTGACGACATCCATCGGTCCAAAGTCCACCTTCATGTCGGTTCACCGGCACCATCCCAAACCATGTGGACTTTGATTCCTTGCCACAGGGATACGTAGGAGGTCTCTTCGAGGCTCAAGACCAACTTCACTGTCGCCCTTGCGATGGTCCCTTGCCATTCCCCCCTTCACTTCATTCATTCATCCATCATCTACCCTGATTCTCACCCGGACCATCATATCCCAATGAGACCATGTCGGTCTACTCCTCTTCAAAGCCGCCCATGGGCTGGTCCCTGTATCAGCACCCCTTCAAGGGAAATCCCTCAATCTGATCCATTCTAGATAATGCTCTGATCGGTCTGATCCATCTCTGCTGGACATTAAACTCGTAGCATACCCTATATTAAACACATGAAGCTGAGGAAAACCTCAGATATATGTCTATGGCATATAATCCCCTGCGCTCGATGCGGGATGCATCGGGATTCCACGCCCTCGAGAAGCCCTATGACCAGGAAAAATAGACAGACATTCCAGTTCCCCAACATCATGACATGCTATTGAATCCCCGACGTGACTACTCCCCGACTAAAGGATGTTTCCCTGACCGAACCCTTTGGAATGTCCCAACAGAAGCAGTGTAATTAACCAGCGTCCATGGAAACATGGCACTAGGAAGAGTTTCACGAACAACGTATTAAATCTATGAGGGAGACCCGGACTAGGTGACGAGTTCTGAGGAGGAATCCACAGAAGGAAGAACTCACATCCCGTCATCCCGTTTCGATCAAGGACCAGACGTCCCTGAATAAGGAGTGAAGGCCGCCCGCCTTTGGAAAGCGGGACTGCGGGGCAATAATGCAGCGCATCCTCCTCCGCAGACGGACGGATGTGCGCACCCCGGCGAAAGCGTCAGAAATAGAAATGGTGAACCCGATGTGAAATTCTTCTCCTCAATGTAGAGATTAGTAGCGTTTGAGACACCAGTAGATTGAAGTGTAACCAGATCCAGATATCTGGTGCCTGGTCCTGCCAAAAAAATAGCGGGTCTGTCGTGAAACGTATCGGAAGTCGGGGCAATAGAACGTGGGGCACTCCATTCTGCAAACGTGTTGGCGTGGATCCTTCTTACAGACGTGGAGAATGGATGGACACTGGGGCACTGGTTGTCAATCCTTTTCCTCGCAGTGTTAATGAGTTGATCCTCTCATTTCTTAGGAACCAGGTTGCTGTTACAGAGACACAATCACCGCCCGCTCGCCTACGCATGGGAAGGGGAAACACCGGCACAACCACCCCGCATGGCTCCGCTACCGCCATGACGGCCTCCGCATCCGTGAATGCGGGGCGCCCACATCCCCTCTCCCCATCAGAGATCATCCAGCGAAGGATGATCAACAACCTTGTATGCAGGTATGAGGAGGAAGGGGTCATCCCAAATTGGGATATGGCCCACCTGGACCTGGAGGCATCCAGGCCCCGCCGTCAACGCCACCCTAAAAGGCCGTGTAGGGAGCCCTTTCTCCCCACCCCAACGTTAAATAGTTTCGGGAGCCTGTCCCTGGAACGCCTAGACGACTCCTCGCCTTATGATGATGAGACGGGTGACGTCCGGCTCGGCCCGCTCAGGGTCCCGAACCAAGGGCTCCATGCAGGGGCTCCCATTCTTCCACGTCAGCGCCGTCGTCCGACTCTGCAGGAAGAGCATGTAGGCCATGCCCCTACACCACATGCGCCATCTCGTCTAACCCGACGTCAGCACCAGGCCCGAGCTGAGGATGCTCGCCTAGATATGTCGACGTCACCAACTACCGTGACCCAATCCGTTGGTGACGCACGTCTTGGAGTTCCTGCATACACTAAGTTGGGGAACTCTTTCACCCGACCAGAATCGAGGCCTCAGCCGCCCCACGGGCAGGCTGGTTTGACACTCAGGGTCGCAGGCCCGGGCGATGATTACCATGAACCAATCCACGGTAACGTCACTCCATACAGAGGTCCTATCCATACCACCATTCCACAGAGCGTGGGATTTCCCCACTCCGAAGCTCTTCATGGACGTATGCCTCGTGCTACCCCCATCCTGACGGAAGACTCGCCCCGCGGCAATGATGCTCGGCACGGAAACCTTTCTCGCGCCCACTATACAGGGTATGGAGTCCATCCTCCTGCCCCCGACCGCCGATCTGATGGCACTGTCCATCCGGTCCTTCTCCAATGTGGGGGTCCTCCCTACGTCCTTTCTGAAACTGGAGAAGGTCCTCACCCCCACAACTTGGGGTGTGACGGTCAGCCTTGCTCCACCCACACCGTCTATGGAGGTCCTCCCCATGTACCCTTCGACAGTTTCCCTGGTGCCCCTCGCAACTTGGCCACCTCAAGTGGGGGCCCTCTCCGCCACGGCGCCATCACTGCCCCAAGACTACCTATTAAGGATCAAACCTGTCCCAAAGAGCCACCCCGGGGTATAAGAGTGGGTTGTCGCCGACACAGGAAGAATCCTGGGGGGGGAGCGGGTGGAGATCAAACTGGCTCGTTTCTCGGATTCTGAAGTGGAATGCGACTCAGCGATGGAACCTTCTCCCTGCTCCTCCGTATCAAGGACCGGGGCAGGAACCAGACACGTTAACCTCAGTCTCCCTGAATTTGAGGTCCACCATATTCCCACCACACTCAGCAGGTACATCCAAGAGGAAGAAATCATGGAAATTCCACAGGTCTCTACCGTGAAATCACCACCATTGTCACCAGAAGCACCCTCTACCTATACCAGAGATCACAGAGAGATATTTTGGGGACCAGCGGCGGTAGATAAATGACATGACCTATCGCCGGCAGCTGTGACTCCTATGCCGGAAGCTGTGGCTATCAGCCCGTCGTATCGTGATATCGTGGCCAGGTCACCTCACTCTTCAGAGGATGGCCCGGAATTTGGCGCCCAGCCAGCTCTTTCGCCGTATTCTCCACCGCCATGTTTACTATCCTAGAGGTCCACCTCGGTACCTCTATCGGTCCCTTAGCCGCCCCCGGTTGACGAGTGGGGCAATACATGGCCAGACCCCGAGTCTGAACCCAGGAGCTTCTGGAGCATTCTCGTAGCGGATCACTTCCCGGAGAAGTTCTGGCCGATGGCAGCACCAAACTTTCGCGCACCAGAGTCCCTTAGCCCTGAAGAAGTGGGATGCATTTGTCGAACCCTATGGGCGACACAGTTCCACCTTCGTTATGAGCGGGTGATGTACCCCAGATGTCGAGAGCACTTTGAAAAATCGGCGAGCAATGTCGCATGATCGATTTGGCCGCACTCCTTGTGGCCCAGCACCCTGAGTCACCAGGCCGTCAGAGCACCCTTCAATGGAAATGTGTTCAGAGTTTCAAAGTACTCCACAGAGTCATGAGGGAAGCTACCCCCATGTGAAAGTCCGTGGTTGGGGACACTATTCCACTCTCCTCTTCGACCCTATCCGACGGCAGCCCGATTCGTTATGCGACATTGAGGACATGCCCTCGAGAGGGGTCACGGTCCACAAGGCTGACGTAGTGGACAAGGAAGACGATCTTGGATTTCTTGATGGATACTTACCCCCTGAGGACGTACCACCACTGCTGGACCCATCAGGGAGGGTTACCCGTCAGCAGAGGAACCTTCTAGGCCTCCATGTACCAACCGAGTCGCTGGTACTCGGCCGAAATGCCGGCAAGGGTAAGGAGCACGTCGGAACTGTCAAGCACTCCGACCCATCTGCCTCTATGCAGAAAACGGACGAAGATCCTGAGAAGGCCACGTTACGCCATCAGCTTACTGAGCAGAAGAGGCTCGTTGATGAACTCTTGGCTGAGCGTGCTGCAGAGCAGTGACCTGACTATGGTAATCCCAAGCCGGGGCAGCAGGGGCAGGAACAATTTCCCCCCGGTGAGATGCCTCCAGGAACCCCTGATCATGCTACTTCCACAGATAGGTAAGAAGCTAGAACTTATGGCAAGATTGCGCGATAAGTCTCTCCAAACCCCCCGAACGACGGGTCAATCTGAAGAATCAAGTCCGTGTTCCCCCAGTCGCCCCACAGGTCGTCCCGCCAGTCGATCCATGAGCTGCCGAAGCCATCTACCGGGTTGAAGAACCTGGAAACGCAATTGTGATTAGGGATCCCCGTCAAGACTGGAACCCCCACCCGAATGATCTTATATCGGCACTCATAGCCCTCCTCGAAGCGTTGGAAACGCGGTAGGTGGCGGTCCCACCGGATGGCAAGCTATATCCCATGTGGGTGGATGATATGCCCGCACCCCCGGGTTTTAGGAACCCCGCTTTCTTGCCCTTCAACGGGACAGGGGACCCGCCACATCACTTGGCTCATTTTTCTTCCAGGTGTGGCCCCATCCTGGGGACCCCGGCCCAGCAAGAAGCCACCAAGCTCCGATGTTTCGTGCAGACATTGGAAGGTCCCGCATTCGTCTGGTACAGCCAGATCCCTATCGGATCGGGGACATGATGGGAGGATCTCCTCCGGAAGTTCCTATACCAGTTCAACTCCACCACGTGGAAGACCATCATTGCAGACCTCTTCAAGTGCAAGCAAAGGCTTGTTGAGCGAGTCGCAGATTTCATCGCCCGGTGGAAGGGACTTACCTACTCCATCGATATTCCACTGATTCAGGAGAAATTACTGACGATGTGTGTATGTAATGTTAAAACGGAGCTGGAACCCTCCCTGATTACCCAGAACTACCCTGTAGGGTTCCGAGATTTCGCAGATAAGGCTCAGCGCCTTGAGGAGGCTCTGCAACAGGCTAGTCAGGCACGTTCGTTGCCCCCTATGATCCCATCCAGGAGGACTGCCGGAGCTGAACCTGCCACGGTGGCCAAAATAGAAGCCCCTGGGTAGCTGGAATTACTACCAGCGGCCCCATCCCCACAACCCCGCAGAGGTCCTCCACCTCAAGCACATGCTCCTGCCCACCTATGACCGCCTCAGAATCGACAGGTTCCCCCGCGCAATGCGCCACCTCCACCTAGGTGAGACAATCAGGCTCCACCTCCTCGGTATGCCCCTACGTCCCCTCGTCAAGGGCAGGGCCCCCTATATGCAAAGAAGGCACCAGACTTATTCGTTCAACGAAAATAAGGTCCCTGGATACTTCCGAAGTGCTCTAGAGCAAGGGATTGTGCGCCTACCCGAGTGAAGAAGGCCGGCAGAGGCGAATCTCATCGATCACCCCAACTACTGTCCTTATCATCGGATTCTGGGGCACAACCTCAAACAATGATATGTGTTTAAATACTGGCTTCAAGACTAGGTCAACAACAACATAGTCAGGTTGGGCTCGGCGCCAACACAAGTGGCGGGTGTCTTTGCAGGGTCAGAGATCGGTAGCGACAACGAAGGCGAGTGGAAGCAGGTTCGCAGCCACAGATCCCAGAAATACGACGACTTGATGGCTCGAAAAACCATCGTCTATGCCCATGGTATCATCCAGGTGTTCCTGAAGGATCCAGAACCTTCAGAAGAAGTAGCCAGTACCTCGGCATCGCCTTTACAGTCGACCTCTTCCCAAAAGGGAAAGCAGCGGCGACACAAGAAGAAACAATGTGCTCCGCCGGTGTCGTCGTCATCCCGCACTCTCAGCCACTTTATGCCCCTGAAATAGGGATTCCTCCTAGAATATGCCCGGTGGTGGATGACTCGTCAAGCGACAACCAGGTGTATGCTTCGATTAACACCGTGGAGCTGGTAAAGCCTTATATGACTCCCGACGAAGGGGAACGCCAGGAGAGCCTCCCCAACGTCCCCAGCCGACGTCAATGTCAGCGGAACCACTTCCATGTCGGTCGTCGAGGCACTATAGCGGGCACTTTCATCCAAGACATGCACGCTACTGAGACCAGAAAGAAGGCTCAGCACAGAGATCAGAACGCGCAACCCCATCTAACGCCCTTAGCTCTACCTCCACCGCCGTTTGTGATGCTAGATCAGGGAGAGCTGCCTCGTTCTTATCACAGTCAGTCTTGCCCAGCTACAGGACAGTCTCTGCTATCTGATCCTAGTACGACGACTACTCTCTAGGCTTCAACTAGTAGGCAGCAGGATGTACCCAGTACTAGCCAACCGCAAGTTCAACCGGCAGGACCCGTTATCCCTCAAACTTCTGAATGACCTCCTGTAAGCAGAGGTTCATGTTTGGCACGAAAGTATGATGTCCTAAAGCACCTGGCCGGTATTCCGGAAAGTATTTCTATCCTTGAAGCCCTTCGCCTGTCATCTGAAATGCGCGAGGAACTATCCGGGGTCCTAAGGAGCCACCTCTTGTTTGAGACGGAGGTAGCAGCTGCAGAAGCCTTCCATGTCGAGAAAATTGAGAACACTGAATGTCAGGCGGCTATCTCGTTCTCCGGTGAAGATGAGGACCCTCTTATACAGGGTTATATTCGCCTGCTGTACATCACTGGCCACTTCAATGGTGTGGAAGTCTGCCGCTACCTCGTTGACACGGGTTCCGGAATCAACCTAATTCTGACTCGGACATTGCGAATGCTGGGTCTGTCTGAAGGTGATTTAACTCCCTCTGACATCAGAATCCAGGGGTACGACATGACTGAGAAAACCCCAGTCGTCAAGATCCTCCTGAAGACTCAGTTCGGTGGCTTAATTTGCAGCACTGAGTTCATGGTCGTCTCTCAGGAAACTGCCTACAACGCGTTGATGGGTTGGCCATTGCTCCATCTGCATGCAACAGTCCCTTCGTCGTATCACATGTTCCTCAAATACTCAATCAACGGTCGAGTAGGCGTGCTCCAAGGAGATGAATATCCTATCGCCTCTTGTGAGGCCCTCTATCTGGATGATGATTATTACAGGAGTAAGGATAATCAAATCCTAGTAAGTGAGGATGAACCCTCCCCAGTCACAAATGAACCCTGGGCAAGCATGGATGACGCCTACATCCTCCCGATCCACCGATTGGAGGCCACGAACCCCGACATGGGGAAATGTTTTGTTGTTTCGGGTACACAAGGAGGGCGTGTTCTCATGTCCATGCGATGGCGGAAAATCACCTCGTACTCCTACATCAAATAGGCTCATGTGATCCTGGAACCTCCTACCCCTGTACGGTACCGGAATGTCAAGCTCATGACAACGGCGGTACGCCATACGTGTCTCTTCTGCTGGGCTGGAATCAACTGACTCAGGCTGACACGTCACCACTGCTTTGATGTCATCAAACGCGGACCCTTAGGCCGAAGGCCATATGGGATAGGGTCGACTTCCTTCACTGCTATGGTCTCAATGGTGAGTGAGTCTCTTGATATGATGACCACTCCTGCCCAAGAAGGCACCAGCTTCCCCTCAGGTTTTGATAGCCCATAAGTATCTCCCGTCATGGGAAATCCCCCCACGGGTGGAGAGAAAGATCTCGAGGATGCTCCCCCCGCCTTTGAGGAAGGCGTCTCTACCACGGTTGATGAACTGGTATAGGTGAACCTTGGTAGCGAGGCAGATCCGAAACCCACATTGATCAGTGCATCCATGTCCCCCAAGGAGTGGCAGCAGTACGTAGACTTTCTCAAACAACACAGTGACGTGTTTTACTGGAGTTACAACGAGATGCAAGGACTAGATCACCAGGTAGCCGTTCACTATCTGGGCCTCCCGGCAAACCATCATGGGTTTAAGCAGCCTCCCAGGAAGATGCACCCTTCTCATGGTGCTATGGTTGAGGCCGAAGTTGACAAGCTTATCAAAGCCAACTTCGTTAAGGAAGTCCAGTACCCCAAGTGGCTTGCCAACACTGTGCCAGTCATGAACAAGAATGGGCAGATTAGAGTCTGCATCGACTTCCGCGACCTTAATTGACACTTCCCAAAGGATGACGTCCCACTCCCGGTGACGGAGTTATTGATTAATGCCACGGCCGGGATCCAAGCTCTCTCTTTCATGGATGGGTATTCCGGGTACAACCAGATCCGGATGGCCCCCGAGGAAGAGGAGTCCACTGCCTTCAGGGTTCCCCAAGGTACCTTTTGCTACCAGGTTATGCCCTTCGACTTGTAAAATGCAGGTCCACATATCAGAGGGCCATGCATCGCATATTCAAGCCGATTCTCGAGACGCTGGTGGAATGCTACTTAGATGACCTAGTGGTCAAATCATGTCAGCACCAAGACCATATCAAAGACCTTGAGAAGGTATTCGGTTTCCTATGTTCCCGTCACCTGAAGATGAACCCGTTGAAGTGTGCCTTCGGGGTCACCTCTGGGATGTTTTTTGGCTTCATTGTTAGATACTGAGGCATTGAGATCGACCCAGAGAAGATCAAGGCCATCATCCGAATGCCTCCCCCGAGCAAAATTCGGGAACTTCGAGGCATCCAAGGCCAATTAGCCTATATACACTGATTAATCTCGAATCTGGCCGGCAAGTGTAATCCATTTTCCCAGATCATGAAGAAGGGTTCTGCCTGCGAATGGGATGAGGAGTGTCGGAGCGCCTTCGATGAAATCAAGCGGTTTCTGCTCCAACCTCCGGTTTTGATGCCACCCATCTCGGGAAATCTGCTGGTCCTTTACATGACTGCCCTAGAAAGATCCCTCGGTGCACTGCTCACCCAGAAGAATAAAGAGGGTACTGAGAACAGTCTCTACTATTTCATACGCATGCTTCTCGATACGGAGGTCATGTACTCCCCTATCGAAAAGAGCTATCTTTCCATCATCTTCACCATACAGAAGTTGCAGCATTACCTACAGCACCATGAGGTACAATTGGTCTCCTGGGTAGACCCACTGAAGTACATCCTGAACCGCCCCATGTTGACGGGCCGACTAGCACGGTAGGCGGTGATTCTCCAGAAATTTGATATCAGGTTTGTACCTCAGAAATCCATTAAGGGACAGGCGTTGGGAGACTTTTTATCTACCCATCCAACCCCCGCGGATCAATTACTGGACCTAGATTTTCCTCATGAGATGATCCTCTCAGTCGACCATGTCGTCCCGTGTTGGAAAATGCATTTTGACGGTGCCTCCCAGAGCCCCACCGGTAGGGGGCACAACGATCCTAAGCTCAACAGAGTTGGCCTGGGTATTTTCTTCATTACACCGGTGAAAGTCATCCTGCCATACTCGTTCCTATTGTCAGAAGGCTGTACGAACAACGAGGCAGAGTACCAGGATCTCATCACCGACCTCGAGTTGGCCCTTGAGATCGACGTGCACCATCTACATGTGAAAGGAGATTCTGAGCTGGTAATCAAACATGTCATTGGCGACTACGTCATCAGGAAGCCAAAGCTTATACTATTTCTGGAGTACACCCTCCGCCTAATGGCCCAGTTCTCTTCTCGACCAGAGATTACCCATGTCCCACGGTCACAGAACGGTCAAGCAGACGCCTTGGCTGGCTTAGCCGCATCGCTCGCAGAACCCGAGCAAGATGATTTGATCATACATGTGGCACACCAGAGATTCATTTCCCCCATCACCCAATATGACAATTATGGCCTGCGGGTAAGTCATCTCACCGCCGAACTCGCTACGTCAGGGGTCCCGGGTTCGTTAGACACAGTGGTTGAAGCCACTTCCGACTGGGGGGCACCTTTTGTCGAGTATCTCCAAAATGGTCACCTCCCGGACGACTGGGCTGAGCACGAGCGAATCCGACGCTGCGCGCTGCAATTTACCCTCCATAGTAGCCCCAATCTCGAACAGATCCTTTATAAGCGGAGATTCGATGGCATCCTCCTCTGTTTCATTCAAGGAGTAGAGATTGCTCAAGTTATGCAAGAGGTTCACGCCGGTTTCTATGGCGCCCATCAAGCTGGGCGGAAGCTGTCCCATCAAATCCGGAGGTTGGGGTACTTCTGGCCCTCTATGATCCACGATTGTATTGGGTATGCCATGAGATGCCATGCGTGCCATGTTCGCACCAACTTCCTGCATCGGCTTCTGGAGCCCCTCCACCCCACCAAGTACTCTTGGCCATTTGGTGTATGGGGATTTGATGTAGTGGGACCATATCCACCGACAATAGCTCTCCAGTGTAGGTTCATCCTGACTGCTACAGATTTCTTTTTCAAGTGGGCAGAGGAATTTCCACTCAAATAGGTCAATGCCCGTTCGATCGTCAACATTGTGAGCTCCAATATTATCCACCGGTTTGGGGTCCCTCACGCCGTCCTCGCCGATAAAGGCACCAACTTCCGAGTGGCTGAGCTGAAGAAATTTTACACCAAGTACGACATCCGTTTGAACCATACCTCCCACTACCACGCGCAGGCAAACGGACAGATCGAGGCGTTCAACAAAACCCTATCTAACATTCTGTGGAAGATGGTTGGTCAGAACAAGAAAAGTTGGTCGGACAAGCTCCCCAATGCCCTTTGGGCTTATCGGACGACGACTCGCAACTCTACCCAGGTGACCCTATATTCTTTGGTGTATGGGTTTGAAGACATCCTACCCATTGAGATCCAGCTGCCATCATTACACACTGCAGTCTATGATCACCAGACATCAGATGAGGTGGCCGAAATCCATCTAGCTGAATTAGAAGAACTAGAAAAGAACCGGCTTCATGCCCTGCACAATCTGGAAAGGCATCAGGATAAGATATAGAGGGCCTTCAATAAGAAGGTTCACCTCCGTTCTTCTCTGCAGGGTGACCTATTACTGGCCCTTCGAGCACCAATGATCCCCGGTAGGAAACCGCCCAAACTAGAACCCAAATGGGAAGGGCCTTATATAATCCATAAGGTGTACCCCAACGGGGCGTACTCCTTGGTGACCATGGATGGTGAGCGCATAACTCCTCCCACCAATGCCAGGTTCCTCAATCGGTACTTCGTCTGATCCTAGAGGGTCCTGCACGACCTTAAAATGCACCGTTGTCCTGCAGGACGATAAACTGAAAAATGGTCTGAGCTCTATGACCTTAAATTAGGATATCCCCTCATCCTTACTATAATATGTTAAACTGCATGCTAGTCAGGCCTTCCTGACCGAGGCTCAGCCTCAGGCCCCTTGGCCTCCTCGGGCCCCCGGCCCCCGTCCTTACTGTAAGATGTTAAACTGCATGCCAGTCAGGCCTTCCTGGCCGAGGCTCAGCCTCTAGCCCCTTGGCCTGTGTCAACTCTGGCTCTCTAATGGGATTGTACGGTGTGGTGTGGGATTACATCCTCATCCACGTCGGGTTACCCACTGTACCATACATATACCCAGTTGAGACACATTTCTCGTCCAGAGCAATGCCAAACCGCGCTTCACGAACTACGTGTGGCTTGATTCCCATCCTTAATGGTATATGTTGGAATACTCAGACGCCTCGTCTTGAGCCCAGCCCCAAGATTTTCTCTTCCAATATCCCCCCTGGGAATAGTTTCCATGGGGGACCCTTGCGTAGTGAGGAGTAGGCTTTCTTAGCCCCGCTCATACAACCCCGCTCATACAGGGATTGTAAGGGTTGCACCATGTGCCCACTCCCATTCTTCTATCCTCCCACGTCCTCACCGCATGACGCTAAACTGCATGGCCTTCAAGAACTACGTATGGCTTGATTCCCATCCTAATGGGATACGTGGGAACGCCCGGGCAATTCATCCATTGGCCCAGCCCAAAAGCCAAAATCTTCCCCTCGGGTCAAGGTATATGGAAGGGTGCACACTTTTTCCCCAAATCACATCGAGCAAGCCTCGACTCAGCTACACGTCCCCTTGGAGATGTTCACCTCTTTTGTTGATGGATACAGTTGTGCTTCACCAACTCCTTGACTGGGATTCCATCATTTTTTTCACACCCTGAGGGACCCCCAAGAATGGCCTAGATACTATGCCCAAGGTCTCTCCTACCAATATAGGCAAACACCCCCGAGGGTTTTCAAGAAACAAGGCGATACAAGTCCCACGTTGCGAATCTTGTCAATGTTCGACGCTCATTTGTTGCTCACATATCATGTCACCATAGGAACGTTGTGTTTCAAACATGGTCAACAGTGTCCTGGATCTTCGGGTCCACCCCAAGATGTCCCAAACATCGAGTGCAGTGATTCGTTCTACCCCATCCCGAAGTGACAAACTTCCCTCTGGGTGGTGCTAGCGGTCGGGCCGATGGCCCCGATTCTCTTATAAGGAATGTACGGTGTCGTGTAGGATTACATCCTTATTCACGTCAGATTACTTTCCATGTCGTACACACCCCCGGATTAGATACAGTTATCTTTTTCCCTGTCCTCACGTAAGACGCTAAACTGAAAACTAGTCAGGCCATCCTGACCGATGCCTGACCTTAGGCCCCTTGGCCTTCTCGGGCCCCTTCGCCCATCCTCTTACCCGGGGTGTACGGTGTAGTGTGGGATTATTTCCTCATTCATGTCAGGATCATGTACCATGTCGTACGTCTTCCATCACGAGGCCCAGCCTCTGGCCCCTTGGAATTTTCGAGCCCCGGCCCAGGCCCTCTCTTATAGGAGTGTATGGTGTGGTGTGAGATTATTTCCCCATTCATGTCGGTTTATTCTCCGTACCTTACACCTTCCTTGTTTGGGGGTATATTACTCCCCTCCTCGTCTTGTATGACGTTAAACTACATCTAGAGAACTACGTGTGTCTTTATTCTCATCCTCATGTGATACATAGGACCACCTAAATGTCTACGATTCAGGTCCAGCCCCATATCTCAGGAATCTTCATCCCACCTTGGCCCCTTTGTCTACCCTTCCTCCATGAGAGGATTATATGGTGTGGTGTGGGATTATGTCCTCATTCACGTCGGTCTCGTAATGACCACGCCATGTACCTCTCCCTCCTGAGCTGTTTCATCAACCCCTTTTCAGCGGTTCACCAATGTGCCCAAGGGGACGCCGGTTTATTACCTGCAATGCCATGCTTTACTCGGACACGTCTGCACCCACTTTCTAGGATTTGTGTATCCCTGCATCAGGGCTTCCATCATCTTTCACACCTGGAGGGACCCCAAAGAACGGCCTGGATACTATGACCAAGGGCTCTCCTACCATTACGGGCCAATGCCCCCGAGGGTTTTGGACAACAAATCGATAAAATCTTGCGTTGCGAATATGGTTAGTGATCGATGCTTGTTTGTTGTTCCCACCTCAGGATAATGTGATATGGATGCTGCGTTTCCACCATGGTTAACAATTTTCCTCTATGGCAACGCCAACCCATTAAGCCCAAAATGTCGGGTACACGATTCACACCCTTCATCACTTCATCGTGTCTAAGTAGTGTCTCGGAACTCTTGGTACTTTTCCTCCGTGCACGTCTGTGTGTTGGGGAAACAAGCCACTTCAAAGGTGTCCTTCAGGGCTCTCTGCCGACTCCCCTCTGATGGACACCCCAAGTATTGCAATGAGGATTCCCCCCTTGTTTCCTACACCGAGTTTAACTCACGTGGGATTAGGGATCGGGTTGACGTCTGCGCTAACTTGGGAAGTTGTTACCATTCATGGTCCGAGCTCTAAGACCATAAACAATGAGCCATCCAGAACTATGTTCAGCTTGATTCCCATCCTCATGGGATACGTAGGACCGCCCAAACGTCTCTTCTTCAGGTCCATCCCATTTAGGGAGCTAGTCTCTCCCCCCTTCTTTTCACCTCTTACCCCCATATAGGCCCCTCGGCCTGAGGTCTCCCTCTCAGAGTGGGCTTAGAATCACCTCTGGTACGTCTGTGCTTCATGACGATAAAATGAACGCTTGGCCCTATCACACGACCCTAAACTATGACATTATCGTCCTGGCTGCACGACGAAAAACGGCACTGCATTGTGATGACCTCGTTATAGGGGACATCACGTTGGGTATTGGTCACGTGCCATGCCATTTGTCAACGCCTATCACAGCTTGATTCATGTGGCGACACCACGGCCTACTACTCTAGGCCTATCGTTCCAAAAAAAACCACTCACCTTAAAGGACAAACAAGATTTATCAAATTCCACTTCTTTTAGTGCAAGGGCCACGCCCGCACTCCTCTTATCCCCTGGCACTGGTATCTTACCATGTCACCTTTCTGTACAACGTATGGCTTGATTCTCATCCTCATGAGATACGTAGGAGCGCCTGGGCACTTCCCCGCGGGCCCAGCCTAACCTTTGTGTTCAGTCCCTCGACTCGATCATTTCCCCAGAGAACGCATGTTAAGTAAGGATTAGGTCCTCATTCACTTCGGGATTTGTTGCCATGTGTCCCCCACTCCATTTACCCATTTATGGTCTAATATCCATCAAGAACTATGTATGGTTTGATTTTCATCCTCCTGAGATTCGTAGGAGCGCCCGTGAACTTCCCCACGGGCCCAGCCTAACTTTCCCTTTCGGTCCCTTGACCAAAAACCTCTCCCAAGGAGGTCTTGCAGTGTGATATGGGATTGTGTCCACATTTGCATCGGGTTGTTCACCGCACCGCACACACCCCCTATTCCCATTCACGCCAGGTGTTTGAGTTACTCCACCATGTTCCTCTTATGTTTCCTCCCTCTATCTAATATGTCTCATTGCCATACTCAGATGTGTTTTGACGAAGTCCGAAGTGTGGAATTTTCATGGGGACATTCCCTTCGTCCCATGACCAAGCTTCGTGGGCTCACTATTTGGATCCTCATCTGCTTCCACATCCAAAAGGACCCTCGAACGACATGGATACTAGGATTAAGGGCGCTCCATGGATGTTGGACCTAAGGGCCCTCCAAACGTTTCGAGCCAACATCCCTAAGGATCTTTGGCAACATTGCGACATGGTCCCGTGTTTCGAACATCGTTAGTGGTCATCCCTCGTTTTTTTACCCATTCTAGGCTAACACGGTATGGACGTTGCATTTCCGCCACAGTTAATAGTTATCCTCTATCGTCACACCGCCATCATTGTGATCCAACTCTCGAGCGACATGATTCACTCATTTCCACTTCCTCATGTTCACGTGGAATTCCAGCATATTCGGCTCTATCTCTTCGTGCATCTATGTGCACCACATGGGCGTGTTAGTATCATGGGGTTGGTATTCACCAATCGTCCCTTCACCCTATCCTGCCCTTTTCTGTGTCGGGAAAGTCCCACCACTACTTCTTGTTTCCCACACCGAGCATGACTCACGTGGGCTTAGTAGTTTTGGCGGGATGTGTACCAACACGGCCAGGCTTCTAATCATCCCGCATGACGTTAAACTATTCTTCCATAACTATGTATGGCTTGATTCCCATCCTCATGGGATACGTAGAGACACCCTGGTATTTTGCCTAGGGTCCAGCCCATAGAAATCATACTTCCCCTTTCCGTCCCCCTGGTCGGACCCCTCGCTAGAGAGGCCCTGTCCCAAAGAAAGAAGGATCCATGAACAAACCAACGTGCCCATCTGGCGTACTCCCACCACGGTGGTGTAACTACCTAAGTGTTGGATTCTGTTCGGAGTAACCATCACTCCATACTCTACGCTTTGCATGCCCCTTATTCGGACCCTCGTCCCCTTTCATGTCTGACGGGACCCCCTAACGTCTTGGTCATATGCCGCATCGGCTCACATACTGTCCTGGGCCAACGTTCCGGAAGACTGGTCATGTTTGGAAGGACCCCCTAACAGTATGGATGTTTGACCTATGGTCCTCCAACTGTCCTGGGTCAGTGTCCCGAAAGATTGACTGACAATATTTGTGACATGGACCCGTGTTTCAAACTTGGTCAACAGTTGACCCTCATTTTTCCCCATTACACGCTAATGCAGTAAGGATACCACTTCTCCTCCATGGTTAGTAGTTGTCCCTTATTGTCACGCCATCCCCACAATGCTCCGAATCTTTGGCATCGTAATTAACGCTTCCCGTTTCTGTCTGTCCAGACTGATTCTAGTGCCCCTGGTATTGCACCGTTCGTGCATGAGGGCACGCTGAAGAAACAGTAATTTGGATGTTCTAAAAAGTTCCTTCTCCGGTCAAGCCTCTCCAATCTTTCAGAAATCAGAACTGGTAATCCAAATCCCGGATGCCCGGAGCATGGTCTCCACTCCTATGTTAGGTGGGAAGAGAGGGAAACTATCTCTTATTTTTCACATTGGCCTCGACCCACATGGGCTTGGGGAATTAACGCCGAATATCCCGCAAACATTGTAGGGATGTAACGAGGCGATTCAAATAGTGGAAATCATGGACGCTACGGCATTCAAAACAAAGAAGGAAGAAATTGAAGCGTGAAAGTACCAATAAAAGGTTTTTGGTTTGCTACAATACCTGGGGGTCGACTCCTCCCATGGACAGGTTGACCCCATAAAAAGAGTGTTGGAGCTCTGCCATCCGTTGGCTTATGGTGTCCAAGGCTTGTTGCCGATGACATAGCTCCCGCTCCTCCTCAGCAGCGGTAGGGCACAGTTCGTCAGCCTTGACTCTGGCCCTCTCTACCTCAACCTGAATGGAAGCCATCTTTCCATAAGCCTGCCTCATAAGCTCCCCTGCCTCTGCTAGCTAGGCCTTCAACCGGGAGATCAGCTCATATTGCGCATTAAGAGAGGCTGAGTGCTAATCTGCTCGGGTCTGCAGCTATTGGAGCTCACTTTCATCCTCCCGGAGCTTCGTGATGTATGTCGCCTTCCTCCGCTGCCAGCCCAAACTGAGCCCACGATCATGCTCCCGGATCTTCTAAACCATAAGATCTCAGATGAGTGTGTGAGGACATTGGGCATCCACTCCCCCAGCGCACATTTCGCACAACCGCGAGAGGAGTCTGTCCATTTCGGCCAGCCATAGTGCTTGGGGGTTTCCTTGATGAAGCGCATGATTAGCTTCCATGACCGGCGGCAGACTATGCTGCTATCTTCCACGTTAGAGGCCGTTTCATCCCAGTCTGCACGATCGGCAGGCTCGTACACAGGATACGCCTGAAGGAAGTCCTCGGTGGGATCTACATCTGGCGTTGAATCCGGCGCGACATCTGGCGCCAAAGAAGGCGCGACAGGAGTGGGACCGGCCGACCGATCCTCTTCATCGAAGTCCACCTCAATGACCTCAGGCACGACCCTGCTGGTGGTCCCGCCGGTGATGATGTGTGTTGCAGCTCGGGGAGATGGGGGACTATCGCCACCATCACTGGCATGCCTCTAGGAGGGACGCCACCAGACATCCCGACTAGTCTTGCCGCAACAGCCCATGCCAGTCGGAGAACTATACGATAGAGAGGGACATAAATTTTAGTTGGCATAGTCTACATGTGACGACAAGGAAACCGGTAGAGGAAACATACGTAGATCGACCCCCCTGTGCGACTCTTTTGCCGATACTGACGGGACCCCGAGGCGAGGCCCTCTGTATAATGTTGGAAGGTCTGGAGATTCTGGAGGAGCAACCTTGGGTGCTCTGGTCCCACCAGACGCGGAACTGGATGCAGCCATCAGCACAGGTTCTGAAGGTCCCGCATCATCACCCGCCAAGGGGTAAGAATGGGGCCTGAAAAAAAAGTTCCTCATGCACGGATCAAACTTTGGTGAGAAGTCCATAATGACCCAAGAACAGAACATGGGGAAGGTACCTCGGAATGTTACCTCAAGAGGCTTTGCGAAATCGTCGGAATATGAGCCTTGATCTCCGACCTCGTCCTCCTCCAACGGGCTCCCTCCTCCAGCCTCATCCTCTGGAGAGGAGTCCTCTGATTCATCCAGCAGTGGGAAACGCTCCCTTAGATCGGCGATCGATAACTTTGGGGGGACCGTTCAATTCAGCAGTAACCTCACTTGGTCTGTCATTGGGCGAGGGACACCACTGGAGTGAATGTAATCCTCCAGCTCGTCCAAGTGTTTCTCTGCCTCCGCCGGAGACGACATGAAGCCAGCCCATACTGGGCCTATTCCCGGTAACTCCATCCCGAGGAAATTCAAGTGCGCCCATATCTCGGGTGGGCTGAGGAGTTTCCGGTTGACATCCCAAATGTCCCAGGCTTCCGGGAAGACGACATCCTCGGCCATGTCGATATGACGCAGCCGCTTCCCCAGATCCTAAGTGGATATCCTACGAAATCCCCTCGGTGGTCGTCCCTCTGGATGGCCCTGCTCTTCCGGAATTACCGGATCTGCCACTGCTGCCACACCCTCTGCCGGTGCGGGTCTCGCCACCATGGTAGCCCCGCCACCGTGAGAGGCCCTAGTTGCCCTCCGACCCCGACCTCAGGATAGAGGAGGCCCACCGTCACCGACCCGAATAGTTGGCTGCTTCATCATATCCCCTGGGTAAGAAGCTTCCCAACTAATGGCATACTCCCTCACCAATCCGAAAGCAGCGGTGGATGGAGGCAATGTGATTCGCATCTTCCCATATTCCCATGTGAACATGAGCCACAACTTCCTCATCACACACGGGAGCTCCTCGTGATGCACCTCCTAGTAGACCTGCGGGGTCAGCCGCTGCAGGCACTGGAACTGCCTCGCAAACCGATGCGGGGTGTACGGTTCGAAGAGTGGCTCACGATCCACTCATGCCACCAAAAATACACCTCGAAAGGACAGGAGGTAAGCCTGGTGCTCTTCCATTCCCTGCCCGTCGTCAGTAAGTATCCATGTCGGCAATGGGAAGGGGTGGAAATTAAACTCATCTGCCCTCCACACCTGATTCAGCACCATCGACACGGTTAGTTTGAACAGGAATCTCCCGACCGCATTCAGGATGGAGGGGCGGAAGTTTGATCCCGGTGGCGAAATAGGGTTTGAATACTCATAGATCCCCCTGATGTGCGCCGCAATCCACCCATTCATGAGGTGGAAGGCCCCGCATATCCTTGGTGGCTTCTAACCCTCGCTAATGTGCCGCATCATTCTGTACAGCTTGGAAAGAATTGGAATCCCCAGATTGACCCGCTGCCCCATGGCCAACATGGATGCCATAATAAACGAGCTGGGCCACACCCCCATGCTTGTATCCCTCACCGGTAGGATCCAACCACAGATGTGAGCCGCGATGAACGCTGCCATCCTGACTATCAGCTGTTGTTCAGTGCAAAAACTGAAACCTTAAGTCTTCCATTCATTGTCCTCCAAGACCCGCCAATACAAGTGCTCCTTACCCCGTTGGCCCGCCCTTGGACAAGTTTGAGGCCTCGGAGGGCACTCTCGATTCTCTGGGAAATTCAGGAAGCACTTGAACCATTTATTAAAGTGGAAATATCTCACTACCTCCTTGTCCTCTTCAGGGATGAGTGCCATCAACACTGATGCCAGTCGCGGCATTTGCTCTATATCCTCCCACGCGCTCATGACGGGGAGGAACTCATCATACATCGCCCCCAAGATCGGAACCCTAGAAATCTGGTGGACATCCCACAGGCTGATGCCCACCTCCCCATGGTGTAGGTGAAAGGTATTGGTCCAAGAAGACCATCTGCTCAGCAATTCCAGCATCAGTTGTTTCGGTTGGTAAATGTGGAATTGGGAGGCCCATGCCGCCTCATATAACCCCACTCTCCCCAGATCGGCCCCAAACTCCTCGCATGATGCGCCTACCCAGTAGGACCAGGCCCAGTCATCAGTAAAGTTGTTTCCCTAGAACAGGTCCCACTAATCGGACCATCCTTTCTTTGAATCCTACAAAGCCGCCTTCAGCATGGTACGGTAGAGGGGAGGGGGCGTCTACGGTTGCAGTGGCTTCCCATCAATATTGTTCACGTGGTTGTAGAGACAATCGGCGGTAATGGGTGTGAAGTCCTCCCGCGCATGACCATCGGCCGCCCTGAACCATTGGTGTTGACATGGTGTGCTCCTAAACCAACAAACTGGTTCGTCCCTACTTGCGTCAGGGTTGAAGACGTCATCCCTCAACCCGAAGTCGTACAATGGAAGCTTCTTACACTGTGGATAATTCTTATGAACCTCTGATAGCAGATCTGTCAAAGAAACATGGTCCGAGTGGCTTCGGACCATCTCCCCAAGGCCTGGACAGTTGGCCATCTCATCCCGACGGGCGGCATCTGCAAGCACCCCCAATACACCTTCTCGATGGGCCATTTTGGTTCAGGCACTTAGAAAAGAATTTTTCCAGAACGGATCGCGAAGCTGGATCGCGAAGCCGGCTAGCAAAGGACGGTCACGGGACCAAGACACGGAGTCTGACCTAGGCCAAAAAAAAGAGTTCACTTGGTGCGGTCACGGAGTCGGAGACCCGCGGTTCGCCGCGATGCTCGATTCACGGAGAGCGGGCGTGGAGTACGCGGAGCTTCGGGAAATCGAGAGCACAAAAAGACAAGAAAAACGCGTGAAGACAAAAGAGGTCGACCCCCCAATTTATAGGTGATGACCCCGGAGCATCACGGTGTGCCCCGCCCGCGCGGAGCATCGCGGCGCATCCGGATCCGTGGCCCCGATCAGCACCGCGGGCCCTCTTTGCAAAGTCGCAGCGCGAATCGCCGACAATTTTGGCGATTTTCCCTCATACTTTGACCCATTAGCCCTCCGCGGCTCCAATTATGAGGGATGGAATGTTTTGGCGCCAAAATATTGCATGAAAGGATGGGATGAAAAAGAAGTCCCACACACTGCCTCGCGAAGCACCAACGCGAAGCACCCCGAGCGTCGTGGTCCTGCGATGCTCCGGAGGCGATACCTCTCCGCGACCGAATTTGACGTTCGTGAGCCCTCCGCGAAGCTCTGGAGGCAGTACCTCTCCACGAATGAATTTGATGTTCGCGAGCCCACCACGAAGCTGCGAAGGTGGTACCTCTCCATGAATGAATTTGATGTTCGCGAGCCCGCCGCGAAGCTCCGGAGGCGGTACCTCTCCGCGAACGAATTTGACGTTCGCGAGCATGCCGTGAAGCCCCGGAGGCGGCGTGGGAGTTCGGCTTCGCGGCGCCCCTTGCCTATAAATACAAGGCTCTCCCTGAGTCCAGGAGACGGAAAATCAGACCTTTCGGCTTCTCCTCTCCCGAATCATGAAGTACCCTTTGCCCTGGGAATCATGAGCTCCGCGAGGTACTTCTACTTCACGTGACGTCGTCGCTTTGTCTCGTTTCGAGCCCCTCTTCTGAGAGGGATTCCCTTCGCGAAGCTCAAGGGCCTTCGCGATGGAGGGGGATTCCCAAGGGAACCCGGGTAGCCGTGGAGTGTTTATGCTTCGCGAATCACCCATCCTGTATTAGTGATCCCCATGCTAAGGCAGGACCACTACACATCGCGAAGCACAATGCTTCACAGCACCCTGCTTCTTGAGGCACCTCCTCTTCGCGAGGCAGTGCTCCGTGAATACTGTTATACTTCGTGAAGCACCCTCCACTCACACCTTTTTCCCATGCTAAGGCCAAGGCACTCCGTTTCGTGAAGCACACTCCTTTTCTTGGCAATTCCCCTTCCCGTGCGACCCTCCAGGTATCACGATGTGATTTCAAAGTCCCACGGATAATACCACTCGTAGCGTTGCTTCACCTAATGCGTCTTCCCATAGGCACGCTAACGACTATTGCTTCTTCGCATAGCCACGCTATCGTGTACCTCTCGGCGGTTCGCTCTACAACCCCCCTTGACCACGGCCTTACTGGTACCTTCCCTCCCCCAACGAGCAAAGGGTACCAGTTATGTAAGTCCTAGGGGTGTGGAGTGAACTCACCTCGTCCGAGCTGCAGGACGTTAAACTGCCAAGCACCACGTCCTCAACACATGAAGTTAAACTGTGACCCGACCTCGTGCCTCACACGAAGGGTCCCCCCAGCTCGAACATTTTTTTACGGCACTCGTATCCATGGGAATGGAATCACTCCCCCATAAGGGATGATATCCTCCTTATTAGAGCGGCATATGCTCACATGAGAAGGGCGACCCTAGTTCCCCAACAGATGGTTGCACCCCTGCATCTCCGTACATCCCCACTACCAAGGTCATTTGAGGGCATGGTAGGGAACGAGGCACCTCCCATCATTGGTCCCAAATCCCTCTTTCTCTGCGCTTTGCCACACTTCTGGCCTCCATCCTGGAGTAAGTCCCAGCACCATGGACCGCCTAACGCGTAATCCCCTCTTCGCATCTCACGGACACACCCTTCGCGGCATAGTCGTCAGGTCCTTTCTACCTCTTGTTTCTCACACCGAACATGACTCACGTGGGCTTAGAGTAAGCACCGTCCATGGCAATACCCTCGTCCAGCATGACGTTAAACTTTATTCCCCCATCCACTATGACATTAAACTGCACACCCATTTGAACTACGAGGACTTTGATCCATGTCAATGCATGGTACGTAGGAAGCTTCCACGCAGTTCAAGACCACCCGTCATCCAATTCACGTCAAGTTCAACTTGCGTCCAGTATGACGTTAAACTGCATTCCTGTCAGAGAGAAAGCTGTTGTGACCAACCCGAACTACGAGGTCTTTGATCCATGTTAAGGCATGGAACGTAGGAAGCCTTCTTGAGGTTTAAGCCCACCACCCATCGGACCAAGGTCCACCTTCAACCTGAACTACGAGGACTTTGATCTATGTCATGGCATGGTACATAGGAAGCCTCCCTGAGGTTCAAGCCCATCCCCCTTTGGACCAAGGTCCCTCCTTCCTCACATCGGTTCGCCGACACCCACCATCCGAACTACGAGGACTTTGATCCATGACTTGGCTTGGTATGTAGGAAGCCTTCACGAGGTTCAAGCCCACCACTAGTGGACCCCTGGGTCTACTTACACATCGGTTCACCGATGAAACCATTTGAACTATGAGGACTTTGATCCTTGTCAAGTCATGGTACATAGGAAGCCTCAACGAGGTTCAAGGCCACCCATCATTTATTCACGTCGAGTTTATCCTCATCCCGCATGACGTTAAACTGCATTCCAGTCTGATGGCAATCCATTGTGACCAACCCAAACTATGAGGACTTTGATCCATGTCAAGGCATGGTAAATAGGAAGCCTCACGAGGTTCCAGCCCATATCCCATCAGACCAAGGTCCCTTATTCACGTCGGTTCGCCGACACCCCCCCACAAGTGGACTCCCGGGTTCACCTTCACGTCGGTTCGCTGACGAAATCCCTTTGAAATATGTGGTCTTTGATCCATGTCAATGCATGGTATGTAGGAAGCCTCCATAAGGTTCAATCCCATCACCCAGTCATTCTGACCTCCTTCACGTCGGTTCGCTGACAAAACCCATCATACCAAGGTCCACCTTCATGTCAGTTCGCTGACGATGCCTATCGGACCAAGGTCCACCTTCACGTCGGTTCGCTGACGCATCGGACCAAGGTCCACCTTTATGTTGGTTCACTGATGACCTCCATCGGGCCATGGTCTACCTTTACGTCGGTTCACGGGCACCATCCCAAACTACATGGACATTGATTCCCTGCCATGGGGATACGTAGGAGGTCTCTTCGAGGCTCAAGACCAACTTCACCATCGCCCTTGCGATGGTCCCTTGCCATTCCCCCCTCCACTTCATTCATCCATCCATCATCTACCCTGATTCTCACTCGGACCATCATATCTCAGTGAGACCATGTCAGTCCGCTCCTCTTCATAGCCGCCCATGGTCTGGTCCCGGTATCAGCACCCCTTCAAGGGAAATCCCTCAATCCAATCCATTCTAGCTAATGCTCTGATTGGTATGATCCTTCTCCGCTGGATGTTAAGCTCGTGGCATACCCTGTATTAAACACAGGAAGCTGAGGAAAACCTCATATATATGTTTATGGCTATAATCCCCCGCGCTCGATGTGGGATACCTCAGGCTTCCACGCCCTTGAGAAGCCCTATGACCAGGGATAATAGACAGACATGCCAGTTCCCCAGCATCCAGACATGCTACTGATGCCTCGACGTGACTACTCCCCTGACTGAAGGTTTCTGCCCTGACCGGACCCTTTGGAATGTCCCGACAGAAGCAGTGTAATTAACCGGCGTCCATGAAAACATGGCACTGGGAAGAGTTTCATGAACAACGTATTAAATCTATGAGGGAGACCCGGACTAGGTGACGAGTTCTGAGGAGGAATCCACAGAAGGAAGAACAGACATCCCATCATCCCGTTTTGATCAAGGAGCAGACGTCCCTGAATAAGGAGCGAATGATGCCCGCCTTTGGAAAGCGGGACTACGGGGTAACAATGCAGTGCGTCCTCCTCCGCATACGGACGGATGCGCGCGCCCTGGCGAAAGGGTCAGAAACAATAATAAATAGTGATAAGGGATATTTTATAATGAAATAACAGAAAAATAACACTTTTAATCCTTAAAACAAGGTCACATGGATATAATGAATCGCTGGCAGATGTAGTGGCCAAACCGGCACCCATCAGTGACTTGATACCCCATTTCATGGGCATAGAACACAGTGAGAAAAATAATCTGTCATCCACTTTTCCCTATATTAAAAATTATACAACACTTTTATAGTCATAAAACATGGGATGCACTATTAGGGAAAATCATGTGGCACCCTTCTGTGCACTAGAACAACTGACATCATTTAATCTATCCTTGCAAACTGGGTGATGCATTTTCCACTAACCATGAGTTCCAACTACCTTCTCAACAATATCAAGCTCCAACAACCATATAATAGATAGAAAACCCATTTCCCTCTGAAACCTCACTAGTCAGTCTTGTAAGGAAAAACCAATTAAAAAATAAAAAATTGTTCTATACCATTGTAAAAATTAGCATCATTATAATCTATACTCGTTAATGTAACATTCCTAGCGTATTTATTCACAGTTTTGTAGATTATCATTTGAAAAAAGAACTTTCCACTGAGCAAGTACGTTAACATCCCACTCCTAGGTATCATCCTTAAGTCACTCATGACATCATAGTTTCAGCATTAACATATCTAACATACCTATGAAATCCATCATTTTCCAATCAACAGTACAAGTAAGATTATTTCTTAAAGGATGCTTCTACCACAAATTAATTTTCTATTGTATAACCTATATATGATGGAATAGAATGATATTGGTGATACTTGGTTATGTGGAATACATCATGCATGTCCCAAAACCTCTAAGGGAACTACCACCGAAAGGCTACCGACCTGAATCTCTTTAAAATCATAATTGCCCCAACATAATTAGGTGATGACATCCATTATTTTGAAATTTTTCTATGCCAAATCTATGAGGTATTCAGAACAAAATATGACACCCCACCTAGATCTCAAGTATTTGATGATGATGATCAACATATTACTTATGTCTATAATGAGATATATAAATATTATTCATAATAAGTTGAAATCACTTCGATGATTCTTATATGGGACAAGGATAAATAGTTTCTACATTCCCTCCCTCTGACAAAAATTAATATGATTGATATCGACTACAATATAAGGCATCATAGGGAGTAAAAAGTTTAGTAGCCTAAACGATGTTTATATAAGATAACTCATTGAGAGGGAAGTGTTTCTCTCAAGAACCATTTATGTTATGGATGTGAAATTAGGGAGTATTGATGGTTGTTTTATGGGTGTTAGGTCATAGTAATTATAACCTATAATCCTAGATTTATATGTAACCGCTTCCTGAACTATTGCATTAAATTAGTGCATATCCTTGATGATCAGATGACTTTAACACAACCCTTCTAGACATTAAGATATTTTATGTTTATATTTACATAATAAAATAGATGGTTTGTTTACTATGTCAGTATAAGGTGTTCCATTTGGAAAGGATGCATGATTCCATGAACATGGATATTTCTAATGAGTATGTGATGGAAATTATGTACAGTATTTTAAATTAGTAAATAATTGACTTATTCAGAATATTTCAATGGTGAATCATGATTATATTACAAGGGATATTAGAAGCAAGAATAAAAAATGAAAATATTTAATAGCTTTGAATAAGGTGATCTTTCCCACAAAAATTATGTATGATTCAATTTTTTAATAGAAACTAAAATATACATATGATATAATTACATCAAAGTAAATATATAGAATAGGTGTAAAAGATGAAAATTATGATATTAATTGTCAAATTCTTCATAATGTTATTTCTGGAAGAAAAATAAAAATTCAAAGAAGAACCCTAAAAGATAAATATTTCATAGAATCAAAGAGAATGAATATGATTTTTAAAATGAATTTTTTTTATAGAAGATGAAGAACTATATGCTCAGGTATTCAAAAATTCACGTAATTCCATGATTCTATAATGACCAGAATAAATATTAAAATAACTTATGTTAAATTTATAATGAATACTAGTACATCATAGATTGTTTGAGGTATATAATAAAACATTATATTGTATTCTAATAGAGTGATATCATAATTTTATGTGGTGTAGATGTGACTAGGAGAAGATATATATAATTCTTTGTTTGGATGAGAATTATTGAAAAAAATAAGGAGTTTTTTGGTTGAAAACCCAATCACGGTTGTTGGGTTTAACTAACTGAACATGTTGTGGTTTCGTTAAGAACTGTGGACCCTACAGCATAGAATATTTATTACGATAGTTTTAGTGACTCTATAAATTCTAATTTACACATTTTAATATTTCAAATTATATTTTTAGAGTTAATTGTAGAATATTTAAATGATTACCTAGCCCATGGAGCCTCATTGTTGATATATTAAAAATATTAAATATAATATAGAAAATGTGTGATGTTTTTTAGAAATAAATCAATAAACCCAAAATGGTGTCTCATTGTGTAGAACCACAACCACCATTACATTCAGATCTATTGATTTACCACACTAATGATATTCTTTCTATGGCACTAAATGTATTGACAAAAGGTTGAAGTGGGAAAGTTACATGAATTTAAATTAATATATTAATTTAATATTTATTTCATTGAAATAACTAATTAAAAATCCTATATGACCACCTATATGTATGATTCCCTTGGGATATCCACATAACCCATGTGGAATGAATAGACAGAGATAACTCTGTGTGTAAGTGTGTTGACATATGTCTACTGGGTCATAGAAAGAAAAAAGAATTAACATGAGGTTCTTCCTCATCAAAGGAGTTAATAGACCTCTCAAAAAAATTATTTAGAATCATTAATCATTATTGATCAATCCAACATATGGTAGGAACATTCATGTTTTCATTTAATACATTTTTATAGTTTGAGACATAACAAAATTATTTCATTAAAAATTCATTTAGGGATTCTTCTTCCTTGGTCGGTCTATCATTTTTTTATTCATTAAACTAGGAATTAGTGGGTTATTCTCATTTGAATTGTGTTGTTTAGATAATCGACCATATTCATTGTATTTCAATGATGAAAACCAATGATCAAATCTCTCACTATATTATGTTCATTTTTTCTAATTTTATCGATGTTTGTCAATTTCGTTTTGGTTAGACATTGATTCAATGACACCCATGAGGGATGATTGTTGTCAATCAATCCAGTAGAACAATTGATCATGTTTATGGGTTTAGTTTCAAGTATTGTATAGACAAATAGCAACAGAAATGCTGAAGGTTATTCGATGATGGTATGGGTCATTTTGGATTTATGAGATGGTTTAAGATGGTATATCTGGATATGATGTGAAAATATTTTTCAATAAATTAATGGCTGAAATGTGTCCACATATGAAAATAGTAATTTAATGACGTCTAAGGTGGTTTGGATTCCAAAATATAGACTATTTAGTTCATTGAAATAGTGATGAGAATCCATTTTCCTAGGAAGAATGACATGAATATGACTTCCAGTTGACCAATGATGGTAGCCCAATACATTGTAATATTTTGTCCATGATTGGTGGAAACATGAAATTCATCGATGATGAGGGAATGAAAAATTAAATAGGATGTAATTTATTTTATATTATTCTATACAAAACGAATACTATGGAAGAATAGAGACACCATCTATACTCCTCTATGTGGCTGGTAGAGGAACACGTTATGTTAAATATCACTTGTAGTGAGGTTAACCCACATTTACGGTGTCCCTAAGCATTCCATAATTACCTGTATATAGAGTAAACACCAAGGAGAACATGTGGCCCCATATTTTTTATCATAGGTTACCATCAAATTATTTGGAATGTACATGGTAATTAGAAAATGAAAAAAAACATGTTACTGCTTATCCTCTGCATTTCATGTGTGATGTGGAGTAAACCACGTATACTTAAAAAACTGAATAATCATGATTAGAAGACTCACTCCGGGTTCTAAACTAACCACTATATTTCTTTTTCACTAACATCATTCCATGTAGGATGTGTGATACATTTTTAATAAGATTAGTTGATATTTAAAATACTAGACATTGTGATACATGTAATATATCTCATGTGATGCAATGATTACATCCTCTTGGGAATGCTAGATCACATGTTCTCTTCACATCATTGTCAACATGATCTCTATTAAGTTGCCTCAAACTGTAGTAGTCTAGGTGAATAACCTTTCCCCATCCATTGGTTGGTATAATGAGTTATAAGATTCCTTGAATGGGGTTTTTGTGGATACAAATAGGTATTTCCCTATGTTTCACATGGTGTGATCCACTATCATTCATCCCTATGATAAGGATGGAATAAATTTTCTAAAATCCATGGAAGTTTCGCCCTAACCAAGTGGGTTAATATGGTTAGGGTTAGGAATCCCCCATTTGATGTTGGAATGAACCCTTATGATTTTATTTAAACATGGTTCCTTCGTATTAGGTTTTGTATGATCATTTGAGTCTATAATATAAACCCTATTAGTTCAATATGTCCGCATTCATGGAAGGAACTAGAGATTATGTATATCTATATGTGTTTAATTAGTAGAGAGACACTTCTTGGGTGATTTATTTAAGAAAGAATATAAACTAGGTTCCTCTAGAGGAATCATATTCTAGTAGTGATGATGTGATATCACCTTGAGAAATGGTATCATACTTCAAGAATATTTGGGTTATATTTTTTATTTCTCTGAATTTTCAATTTCTAGATGATTCCCTATTTTATTATTAATGATAGGTGATTATGGTGTGTCCGGTCATGTATGTTTATACACTCCCCTAAATGGTCTCTTCCTAGAAATGAAATGTATAATTCTAATGAAAATAGTTTTGATGGAGACCTAGGAGGGAAATAAGTAGGTGAATATATTTGTGATAGAAAATTCGTGGATGATTTTATGATTTTTCATCTTCATAGATATCCACTATTAATTAGTAGGATGGACACTTTTGTAGTTTTGTTGTACTTATATATATTGATTTTGTTTTTTATTCAATAGGATTTAATTTCATGTGGGATAGTTGTGACATGATAATTTATAGTATAATTGTTTTATATTTTCATAATCATACTAGTTTATAGAGATTTGAATGGGTATAGGTACTTTAGGATATGGTCTATTTTGTCTATTATATTCATACTTAGTGATTTTCACTATCCACATAACTCTTTGAGGTGATCATGGGGTTTCATTCTATGAATAACATTGGCTAGGTGGGCCTTGTTGTATTAATTAATGAAAAAGTAAAATCAAACGGTGTTCGTCTTAGAATATGATTGTGGGTATTATATAGATATGTTGTTTGGTTTGAGAACTAAAAATATTGTATTAGTGTATCTATAGTAGGACCATAGGATCGATAACCTAACGGTGGTGTAGAAGGAATAAAATCCATTCAGAAGGTACCTGATAACATATATTTTCACTCAACAAATGTAAGAAATGGATTTAGGAAAAAAATAGGATCTTGTTTCACAATATAATGGGTTTTGGTTTCCATGTCCATCTTATATCGGATCCCAACACATAAACTTCTAAAAACTGATTGCATAGGATATTTTCTGATGACTATATGAAAAATAACTTGCGTAGATTCCATAGTAGTATCATAATTATGATTTACATAGTGATGATGCTTCAATCAAGGGACTTGTGAATAAGGTAGATCTTCCAGGTGGATGGTGAGTAGTGTCTCGTCTCATTGAATCGTATGTTGAGAAACCTCCATAAATTATTTGGGATGTTACACATCATGATACAAAGTAGTTAGTTCCATTTTTTCAACCTATGACACACCAATTATGAGTGATATTTATGATTATTAGTGTTATGGATCATCCATATTTCAGGATGAGTCCGACTCCCACTCCCCAGGTTATTGATGATGGGATATAATCGACAGTTTAATTATTTATCCTAGTTAGGTAAACTATTAATGCTGGCACTTGTTTCATGAAATCTATATTTACATGGACAAAATTGGTGGAGCCTTGTTATGGTGATTTTTAAATTATATTTATGCATGAAAACAAGAGGGACACTTCTCCCACTTAGATAAATTTTCTTGTGGCTTGAAGAAAAATCCTTGATGAAATTAGGTGTCTCCAATAGATATGACATTGGATATTATTTTCACTTTTATTTTTATTAATTAATACTCATAAATTTTTTAATATATGTGAAGTCATTGGAATTTTGTATTTTTCTGTAGTTTTTATCTAAATCATGAAAATTACCTAATTCCAGAATCTTAACAGTTTTTATCACTTATATTATTTGGGAACTCTGTTGTAAATTATGATCCAATTATTTAAATTTATATATTTAGGATACCTTGGATCATGGATTTTTAATTTCCCACCTTTTCCAAGATATGAATTGATGATTTGGAGGGCCAATAAATGAATGAAAATTTGAAAATCATTTTTTGAATGAATTTATACCACTTTAGAAGATGGGGAAAATCTCCTACCCAATATTTACAATTAATGACATTCTTATGGGAATGAAAATAAAATTAAAAAACAAATATATACATTGGGTACCAGGATTATATTCACTAATGAATGATATATAGGAATTCATAATATAAAATCTAGATGATGTGTCACCCTTAGAATTAAAATAGATCTTTATTAATTTAGGGAATATCATTCCAAAATTTTCCCTTATTGGATAAACGTTTGTAAGGTAAGACCAAGATCTATTGAAAATAAATTGTGAAAGAAATTTACAGAAATTATTCATCTATGATATCCAAAATCAGTAAAAGATTATGGGTATACAACCATAATAGAGAATCATTTAACCTATATTAATATAAATTAATGTCTTTACATTCATTTCAACTGATGGATAGATTGAAGGAGAGGGTTGTCTTTTGTAGGAATGGATGGATAAGGGGAGTATTACATTAATTTACAAACCCATTTTGTATTAATAACCCTATAGATGATGGAAATGTATTTGAAAAGTAATTTACCCTTTGATTTTGTGATTTTCTTTGGAAACCCAAATGTTTTAAAATTATCATAGAATTTTTTTCTTGATAAAGAGACATCACTTTCTGTAATTAAAACAATTTCTCTATTTTAATTTATTTTTTATCAATATATGATTGTAATAATTTTTATTTTGTTTAAATTTCATTGGTTGAGGTCTCCCAATTACTAAAAATAGGGTATGTTAGTTTCAATTTCATGGAGTACTTTGGGGAATCAAATAAAATTCCAAAGAATCTATAAACGAATATTTGAGGTCTCAATATGGATTCTAGGAAATATATGTGCTTAATTTTAGGTCATCACTTATAGATTGGATAATTCAAATAGAATTCTTTTTTGGAAATCATTATAGGAGTGTCTGAGGATTGAAACATTTCCAAAGATTCTATCATTATGTTTTCTTTTTTATCCCAACAGGATTCTGATTTCTAATATCTAACTATAAATTCAAGTTGTAATCAAAATTAATTTATCATAACATTTTTTAAAATTTTAAATTTCTACATTTATTTTATGAATTTATTAGAAATAAATAATCAAATATCTTGTTCAAAAATATATCCTATGACCTCCTTGTGATATAATGAAACGGTCGCTAATATATATTATTTCTATGAGCAAAATTATTGACTACTGTAATGTAACTGAAAACCATAGTCACAATTTGATTTCATTTTATGATTGGTTTCCTATGTTTTTTTTATTTTTTCCCAATTTATAATAATAAAATAAGTAAATAAAATTTTAAAAACATGGAATTTCACTGATATCAAACCTATTATTTGATTGATTATAAAAAATGAGGATTCTAGTCATAATTTTTTTTAAATTTAAATTCCAAAATAATTCACTCACTATCAAAAAAACTAATTACATTATCAAGGAGAAGAATTTAGTTATTAAATAAAATTATACTGAATTCTATAATAAAATGTAAATTCAATCATATTATTTTAAATAATGGAAGAATATATTTCTAAAAAAGGATCCCACAAAATGGAAAATATTTTCCCATACACTTTAAAAATTATGATCTTTTTTTAGTGACTTGAATACATAATTGGATTAATATTTTCTACATTTAATATAAAAAATTATCACTGCTTTATAAATTAATATGTCTTTAGAAAATAAAAATTTATTTTAGAACTTTTAGGGTGAATTCATTGAAAATGAAATTCTAGGAAAAGACTCAATTTCTAAAATTGTAAATTCAGTGCATTTGATTCATAATCCAAAATAATGTGGAATAGAAACTCAATTCATTCATCTTTGAAGATACCTTTGTAAAAGTAGAGTTATTTTACACGTTAAATACAACGATTTTCCACTCTAATTATATAATGGAACCTAAGAATCAATATATTGAATTGTAAATGTGTGATCCAATATTAGATTATTATTTTTACATTAGACGTTCATCTATTTCTCCCAAAAGATTATTTAATTCCAAGTTTTTTAATGGACTTCATATCTTGATTAAAAATAAGTGAATTCTATAATTGACGATTGAATTTCTAATAAAATAAAAGAGTACACCAGTTTGGATGAGAATGGTTTTTCTGAAATTGTCATAAAAATGAAATCATTTTTCATTATGCAATTGATAATTAATGGCATTGTAGAAATTAAATTTCAATGACCCATTTATGTATTTTTTGTAGATCATATGTTGGGATGTTGCCTTTACTCTTTTCCCTCTTCCACCATATCGTGGAATAAAAAAATATATAGAGTGTACACTGACAAAATAATAATTTGAGAGATTATATAAGTATGCATAGTTGAAAATGGTTATATAAATTTTATATTTGTTGTTCGTGATGATGAAACATCACAATCATTCTACTTGGGATAAAATTTTACATTTTATTTATTAGGGATAGTAATATCCATAAATACACTTGAGGGTTCATACCTTGGATCAATTACATTCCATTTATTTTGATTACGATTACATTATTTTAATAAAATTTTTGCTCATTGTTTTTTCCCCTAAAGGATTCTATGTTGCAGCTATCATGATAATAGATCATGGTTGCCTCCATTCAATAAAAACTAGGTTGTATCTTTCTTCATCAGTATTTTTTTGTGATTTCTTATCTTCATTAATTGAAATTCTCAATATAAACTATGGAAACTGAATGAATTGTTTAAATTATATTCTAAGGGAGGAACATTCTTGGTTGATTTGGTTTTTTTTGTTTTGTCAAAAAACATTTCTATTCTTATTTTTTATTTGAATTTATATTTTTTATTGGGAATATTGGGAATCTTGTAAGATAAAAAGACTATATAATATTTGAATTGAAGTTAATTGGAAATTACTATATCCAACATGATTATAGAAACATAATATAAATTTTTTCTGAAATAGTTTGTGTTCTAGATTCAAATTTTAAAAATTCATGGAATGTCCATAAATTTATGAATTTCATGACATAAATATAATCCAAAGTTTAAAATCACTTTCTCATTATGACATTATACAATTTTTATCCTATTAACAATAACCCCATATCATGAGTGAACTAAAAAATGAATTTTCAACTATAATGTTCCATGTTTATTTAAACACATGGGGGCATTATTGATATTGATCACAAAATGATTGAGGAAATTTATTTGTTATTGAAAGCCACATTTTTTACAGAATGTATTTTATTATAGAAATACATGTACATTTGACCAATGTGGCCCCTTTGTTTCTATAAAATTCATGTAAGATAGCCTAATTACAAGCCACATTCACTTTTCAATCAGCTAGTGAATCAAATTTCAGGATTTCAATTATGTGTATTTGTAGAAGAAGCAATTTTGTGGTGTGGGACTTCAATTGGATCTATTTTGGGTGAAAAGTAAATTTCTGATTAGATTTTATTGCATCCAGAAAGAAAATATTTTTCTGAATATTCCGTCGTTCTGTAGCGTTCATGGAAAATGGAGAAGTGCCTTTAAAAAACATCTAAATAATGAAATATTTTCCTATTTAAAGTATTTAATAATAAGTGTAGAATATAATTTTTCTAATTTATAGATAGATTTTTTATGATGTGGGACATACATTAATAATATATTGATGTTTTTTAGGAAAGTATTTTATTCCATGAATAAAGAGGTGAAAGAAAATGTTGAGTGAAAACTTGAATCATGCAATCTTACATCAATAAAATCCAATCCATGTCATTAGACCTCAGAATTTATAATAATTTAAACCCAGAAAACATAAAATCTTAGAATAACAATTTCTAACCCCTCACGATAGATAAAACTCTCTTACAAAATAGGGTGGATATTTATAAATTATTCATTCATATGGTAACCATTTCATTTATTTGGATGAGAAAAACATTTATTAAGTAAAAATTATCTTATGTGGTAAATATTTTGAGAATAGTATCATGGTTCACTAAAAAATGAATTAAATGGGGTTGGAATGAATGAAAATAATGATGAATATGGAATTAAAGGTTTTTATTAAACCAATTAAATTTATTAACTAGATTTTTATGCTTTCGATTTTCTCTAACAAAAGTTTTCATTTTTCATTTTCAATTAATTTTTAATGCCCACATGTCCATGAGTCAACGATTTAATTAATGGGGAATTTATATAGATAATATTTTAAATATTTATCGGAAGTATTTAAATGATTTAATACCAAAAAATTTGTAAATATATGTGAAATTGAAAATATTTTGTAGGATTGTTGAGTTTTGAGCTAAATTGATAAGATACATAATTTTCAAATTTAAGAGATTTTTATCAACTCTAATATTAGGGCATAAAATTTTCAATTATAATCTTTTTTTAGAAATTTTTAAGTATTCATTGGATTATGGTTTTCATTTGTTTCAACAGACCCAAGAATTGAATCTACTATTTAGATGCCCAAAAATTTAATTCAAATTTATTTTTTTTGTATCCAACGAATTGATACCCCTTTAGAAAATGGGGGATATCTCAGATAAAAGAAATCTAATTGAAGTAACATATGATGTTATGGATATATTATTTAAATGGAAACATATAAATTGAATACCACTATCAAATTAGCTCATCATGGATTGTTTAAAATCCATCAAATTAAAGGAAGATGATGGGTTGGTTTAGGTAGAAAAACAATACTTGTCTAAATATAACATATCATTTCCAATACATGTCGTAATAGCATTACATATTGTAGGGATAAATACTAATAATGTGTGAAAAAATATATTATGTAAATTTAAATATACTTTGCATGGATTGTATCCAAATTCATTCAAAAAATTTATTATAGAATGATAATAACAAATCTTTCTCCCATTTTTCCAATAAAATCAAGTTTTCACATTCATTTAAAAGTATTATTATAAAGAAAGAGTGGGGTGTTATATAGATTCTTTTCTAGATATTATGAGTATTTATATATTATATCAAAAAATGAGGGGGTCAAATCCATATGGATGTGTGCAATGAATATATGATAGAATTTCCCTTTTGAGTTTTTTATCATTGTAGGACCGAAATAATGATGTAGATTCGCAATATACAAGAGGGGGTGAATTGTTCACTTTAAAAATTTCCATAAAAAAGGAATGATCTAAGTTTAACAAAGTTAAACTAAGAAAATTCACAACACCTATAACACCAATTGAATGATTGGGACAAGGTATGAAGTTACAAACTTCTAGTTCTTCACACTTGATTAAATCTGGAAAGTGATTCTGAAAAATAGGTTACGGAAATATGGATCCGGAAAATGAAATATAACCAAAGATTAAAATATGATATTCTACCATAAAGCATATAGAATCTAACCGAATCATAGTATTCAAGTGGAAGGATGTATTAGATAAATATACTTTCATAAACATACAAAATGTAGTGGAAAAGATAAACTTGTAACAAAAACATGTAACAAGATATAAATCTTCTAACCCAAAGAGAAGGGTATCCCTTAACATTGGATAAATGTCCCTTGATTTATACTCTCAAGAAAGTCTGCCTTACCCACACCAGAGTAAGCCCTCGATATGAAGATCGGAGTCTCTATCTTGCTATTCCACAATCCCTCAACTTCAAGGTAGTTGGAACCTCTGTCTTCCTCAGCAAGGAAGCCCTCGAACTTCAAAGTAGTCGGCACCTATGTCTTCCTATCTCCGGAAGCCCTCAAATGTAATCACCAACATTCTGAGTCGCACGAAGAAATATGAACGACAAGTTCAATACGCACAAGGAAAGAAAAAGATTCTCTCTCTAGAAATCGCCTTAACAGTGTGTGGTCTTTTGAGTGATCAACTTGTTATTGATCTCTTTCAAATGAGATAATATTTAAAGGCTTAGTAGCAATGGTCAGCTCCCTCCAACGGTCATATTTTCCTGAAATTTTAGAGGGACTAGTACATGTGTCACTCAACCAATGGTTAGTTTAAAAACAGAATGGACGACATCGTTTTATAACAAATCATGTGTAACTGAAAGCATGACATCATTTTATAACAAACTTAACAAATCAGAGTTTAAGTAGAATGTTCAGAGTCTAACCAAAAATTATATTTAGAGTCTATATTACAAGGATATTCAGATTTTGTTTACCAGAAGAATTCAGAGTCGAATTTCATAAAAGATCATATCCATAATTCGTAATTAGAATTCACAACAAAAACTCCTAATGAGAATTCTGCACGGGAATTCGTAATGAAAATTCGTCATAGAATTCATCATGAGAATTCATCACATAATTTTTATGAGAATTCATCACAGAATTCATAATGATAATTCATCACAGAATTTATAATGAGAATTCATCACAGAATTCTTAATGAGAATTCATCAGAGAATTCGTAATGATAATTCGTCATCAGAATTCATAATGAGAATTCATCACTGAATGTTTAATGAGAATTCATCAGAGAATTCGTAATGAGAATTCATCACAGAATTAGTAATGAGAATTCATCAAAGAATTCGTAATGAGAATTCATCACAGATTTCTTAATCATAATTCATCACAGAATTCGTAATGAGAATTCATCACAGAATTCTTAAAGAGAATTCATCATCAGAATTTGCAATGAGAATTCATCACAGAATTCGTAAGGAGAATTCATAACAGAATTTGTAATGAGTATTCTGAATTAGAATTCGTAATAAGAATTTTTCATCAGAATTAGTAATGAGAATTCGTCATCAGAATTCTTAATGAGAATTCGTCCTCAGATTTCGTAATGAGAATTCATCATAGAATTCATAATGAGAATTCATCGTAGAATTTGTAATTAGTATTCTGCATTTGAATTCGTAATGAGAATTCATCAACAAAATTCGTAATGAGTATTTATTACAGAATTTGGAATGATAATTCGGATCCTAAAACAGAATTATTCATATCTACGTTTTTATATGATTTCAAGAATATAGATACAAATTCGATTTTTATACATAAAAAAATTGTTGATATGAACAATGAAAACTAGAAAGAGGTAAACTTATATGAGGAAATTCTCCTTAGAAGTAAAATAGGGGTAAAATCATATTTTCTTAAAGATAAGGTGTTTGTAATTTTCAAAACAAGGAATGGAAAAGTCATAAGGAAAACTGTATTGACTCAACAATCTCCCCCTTTTTGGAAAGCACAAACATCCTTACGAAAAACATATAAGGGCCTACAATGAATTTCTAGACATTGAAATTAAAGCTACTCTTTCTTTGTTTATGAATGATAGTGATTTCGAATAACTCCCCCTTAGGCTTTGGAACTCTATGGATCGTATTCTAGATTTCTGGAATAAAATTTTCATCATCATAAGAATGAAAAACATCATAATTAGAATCTCCCCCTTAGATAATTTCCCCCTTACTTGGGGATAGTTCTTCTTTACTTAGAAATTTTTCTTCTCCCTTTTAGATTCTTCCTTCTCCCCCTTTTGAGTAATTTTTTCCTTGTCCCCCTTTGTGATTTTCAAAATGAATTGAGGAAATGGAAAAGATAATAAATTACCAGAAATATTAGTACATGCAGCCAACCAAAAAACATGTAACAAAAATTTCATTACTATTGGAAAGAACTAGTACATGGAAAACAGGTCAAATGATTGGAGTGGTCTATTTTTTTTCTTTTTCCCTTGGGCATAAGCATTTTTAAAATTGTCTTCCACTTCTTCATTTCTTTGTGGTCCTCCTACAATTTATTCTCTAAGGCAAAGATTCTTGCATCTTGAGCTTCCATTGCCACTGCCTAAGATTTAAGAGCTTCATCTTTCTTTCCAACCTTTTCTTCCAACAGATTCCAAAGATCCTTTTCTTCCATGTAGTACTGTAAAAGAGAATTTAGCTTCCCATTCAGATCTTTGACCTCCTGCATCGGAACATCCTTCTCAAGATTTAATTTCTTCTCAAAAGAATTTGTAAGATCCTTGATTTTAGATTATTTTTTCTCTATAGCATCTTTAACATCTAATTAGAATTGGACAAGATCTCCCATCTCTTGAACATCATTCTTAGTCAACTTGGTTATCTTCTTGCATGAAAATCTATGAGCATCATAATTGATAAGAATGTTTTAATGATCATCCTCAAGATTAGCACACATATCCATCACCATGGATACAGAGACTGATTTTTTATTTAAGCTATATTGAATCATCTGGCATCTGGATTTTATTGCTAGAAAAATAAAAATGATGTCCACTAGCTTCATTAGGGACTGTTCAACAAAGTCATGTCTAAAGACAAATGACTCCTATTCTGATATTCTTGTTGGAAATGGTTCTTCCTCTGACTGTATCATCTTCTTCATGGATGATCCTCTAGCTTCTTTACTTCTTATAATATCTTTTGTTGGAGAGTCAAAAACCACTTGATTACCTTTATTAATTTTGGAACGGTCTGTTCATCAGGAGATTCTTTCTCACGTTCAAAACGATGAAAATCTCATATTCATCAACTTTCTCCTTCTCTACTCCAGATTCAACATCCTCAGGTTGTCTAATGTCATGATTGTGACTTTCTTCCTCATACACCTTGTTCACTTCCTCTTAACCTTTCTCATCAACTATAGGTGTAACAATTTTTGAAGATATGGGTTGGGAAGTCTAGAGTGAAAATTTCTCAGAAGCACTATCCTTCTCATGATGGTCTTCAACCTGTTTGATTACATCACCAGAGCCACCAGTGCTCTCTAATTGCTGAATTTCTTCTACTACTTGCTGAAATGTCAGCATCAATTCTTTCTCAGATTTCTTCTTCTTAGAATTTTCCAAAATCTTCTAACCCGAAGATTCATGAAAACCTTCAACCAAAAAGGATTTCGGAATGGGTAAATTTTTGAATGCTAATTCATTGGATTTCAGAAGAGATTGAACAATCTCTGCCTCTAAAATTTTCTTCTTCTTCTTCTTCTCCTTGGCTTGTTTTTCTAATTCATCAACTGCTTTCTCTTTCAGGGCCTTAGCCTCAGCAGGGTCCAATCCTAATTGTGGCTCCCCTTATTTTCTGTTTTTTATCTTTCCTCCACTTTCCAACCACCACATCTAGATAGTCCTTTTGTTTCATGGGTTTGGGAGGTGCGAATTGAGTTTCCTTAGACTAAGGGGTTTTATCAGCAACTTCCATTACCTTAAATTCCCATTTCTTTCCATATTTCATTGAAGGTTCCAGAGTTCTTTTATCATTCTGAACTGCATCAGCCTCTTCCTATGGAATAGTAGAATTCTTCGGATTCAACAGAAAAAAACCAATTTCATCCTTTCAAACGTATCATCACTAACCAGTATTAACTTGCAATTTCGTGGCTTGTTGGTGCAGGAGACTTTAAATGAATCAAGAAATATGATAATATGCTTGGAAAACATGGTCGGATACATTATAATCTGAGATTTCAGATTCCCTTCTTTAATATTCTTCACTGTAATCAGAACATGCCTGTAGAGACCCGAAGCTTGACATACATAGTCATTACATTACTTTTTCGGAATACTTAGTAAATAACAAAAACATACACACAAGGACCGTAATAGTTTAGTGTCTTTGGAAACTTGGAACGTAATCTTCTAATCGTGGTGAATGATCTTCAACATCTTCCATAAAGATCTTCCACTTTTTGTTTCCTTACCTAAAAGATTTCTTTTGATCCTGGGGGAAAATAAAACATAAAAAGGGTGAGCTCAAATGCTCAGTAAGGGTAAGCATGGATAAAATAAAACATACCATATACATTTTAACTCAAAAACATGAACATAATGTTTAAACATCAAAATCTTGAGCAACGACATAAAACATGGAAGTAAATAAGGCATAGATCATAATGGAACATAAACCATGATAAAATAGCATGGAAATAAAACATTTAATTGTGGAATCCATTAATCACATGTAATGATTTCCATAGTATCCAAGGCATTGCTTCCAAGACCATCTTAGTGGACAAAGTCCCTTTCTGAATCGAGTTCACTCCTCGTTTCAGTCATGTTTCACTGAATCGGTTCAACCTTCCGTTCCAGCCATGTCTATCTCATGAGATATAAAATCTTTACCCAATGAATTGTAGGTAGATATAGTTCCCACCCATCTCATAATGATACCATTATTATGTGTTCCACAAAATCATATACCATACATCATAGCATAACCCATGTAATAAAAATGGGATTCTTAAACATCATGAAATCATAAAACAATTCCTATATGATAAAGGAATTCATAAAAATATATCCATCACAACATAATAATATCAATTTAATAATAGGGATATAAACAAACCCCTATATTATCTTTGATGGAAAATAATTTTGATAAAACACTTGAACTCCATTTTTGAAGAAAATATCCTTTGTACTTCAAAAAAAACATTTTTCCTTTCTTAATATGTTATAAAATTTTAATCTAAAAGAATTTGATTAAAAATAATCTTGAAAACATGTAAAAGAATATTCTTGGAAATAATTTTTTAAAAATCCATTCATGTAATATAATTTTAAAAAAATCATTCTTCTCGTACTTTTGTCGGAAAAGTCAAAAAATACCTCGTACGAAAAACGACAAAAGATTCCTTTCATATATTTTACTAAAAACTCACCGAAGGGTAAAATTGGATTTAAAAAATTGTAGTTGGATGGAAATAATATTAAATATTGGGGAATCATGGATGTGGATGATAAAATACACCTCAGTAAATTCCAAAGTATAAACAATCTCGGATAAAAATGAGATTGTAATATTTTTCCTTACCTTAGGTCCAATTTGCTTCGCAAGTGTCCGAACCTCCTGTATAATGATTTAAATAATGTCATTGACTTATTAAAGAGTCATATTCATTATTATGATATCATATATGGTTCACTTATGACTATATATTACCCATTATTATGTAAATTAATGTTAAAGTAGTGTTTTGGGTAAAATCATCTTATTTATCGTACGTGTTTGGACTTGTTGTTCTTGATGTTATTATTAATTATATCATGATTTACTTAACTCAAAAATTTAAATCATGATTTATATATCATATTCATTCATTATATATCCAGAATATACAAGCATTTATAATAGTACATAACATATGGAGGTAAGAAATGAAACGCACCGTTCATGGAGATGATAAGCCGTACGTACGCATGAACGCTACTTTCATTTATATTTCTTATTTTAATGGAATTAAAACATAATTATACATAGGAATATTATAATTCCAGTATCATATCATATATAATATCTCTAACCACATCCTTTATACATCCCACATAAGGTATTAACGAATCACATCACTTTGAGGGAGCGGTAGTCCGCATTTCCTCAAATGAGATTATCGTATTTACCGACTATGGAAGCCGTAAAGGCTTGATATAATTGGGAAGTAATGAAGAATAAAGAAATAATAAACATAATATATATTATATATAAATACAGTGCCATCATAATGACCACCATGAGAGGCGGTAGGGGAAAATCGAACAATCATCGTTTCGTGAGGCGTTAGTTTGCCATCACAGAAACATTATGTTCTTCATCCATTAGATGGAGGTGTGTGTAAGTTTAGTTCTAATCCTTCTCATATTAACATCCTAGTATTTTTAGGATACTGTTTTTGTCACAAAATAAAGGATTAAAAAGATTTTATGGGTTGGAGAAGTAGAATAAAAGAAAACAACTTAAGAGAAACTATTACCTTTAATTTTTGGAACTTTCTTTAGTTTGAACCAAAAGGACTTCTTGGAGAGTCTTCTGCCTAACTTAAAGATTCAAGGGGAAGGAGAGGGATGTAGGGAGCTTAGTTGGGCAGAGTTTGGACGAGCCAAAAGGCCTGAGAGGTGTGTGGAATTGCATAGAAGTGGTCTCCTTTTATAAGGGAGTGGAGGGGCTCTTTAAGAATGTGTGAAAACATTATTGTATTATAAACATATCTTCGGTTTCAAGAAGTCTAAAACACATTAATTTCTAATATAAGATGACTCTTATTATAAATAAAATCATACAATAGTAATTGGACATGTTTTGGATGATATTCTAATCATTTTAATCTTATTTATTTAAATCATTTATTTATGAGGTAAATACTACATTGTTATTGTGTCATAAATAATTTAATTTATATGATGTATAAAAATTATAAAAAAAACTACCAACATGTAGGAAATATTTTTGTATTTCCAATGAATATTTATAGTCCAAAATATAACTTATATAACCCCTTATAAAAATTAATTACTAAAAGTGTTTTGTTAAAGTCAATTTTGTCTTTACATTAAATTAATTAATCCAAATTGTCATTTTCACTACCAAGTGGCTCATTGGGGTCCCAAAATTGGCCCAAGGATGACCATGGTCGGCCCCTACTCATCCAATAAGGTTAGGACAAGTTTCAAGGTAATTTTGAATTATTATAATATTATTTTAACCTTGAATTACCCTATTTACCTTTAACCGCAGTAAATAAAAATTACCGTAGTTACTATTCATAATACCCAAAAATAAAAAGTAGCTTATTAACATAATTTGGACCCACTGATTCCAAATATGGAATCCATTTTTCCAAATTCAATACACAAAAGTTGCAGAAATTAAATTAAAATTAATCCCGTTGTCGAAATAAAATGGGTTTTTTGTTTAAAACATTGCAAAAGATTGAATTGATTTAACCTACGAATTCAAGGTAAAATGAATGATAATGACATACATTATATTAAATGGTAAAAATATATTCTATTTATACTTTAAAACTATTCAATATTATAATTTAACCACATAAATTATTATGATGGAAAAAGTTGTTTTTAATTAAAATATAGCGTCTTTTTACTATTCATTAAAATATAAAAGTTATCAGAAAAATATCAAAACATTATCCATTTTAAATTTTTATATCTTGATTAAAAAGATTAATTTTATTCTGTCAAATTGAACTTATAAACCTGTCAAAAACTAGATTTAATGTGGGTGCGCCATCAAAAGGCGGTAAAACTGCATTTTTTGAAAAATACTTATTTTACTCGAAAAATTAATTTTGTTCTCATACCATGTTCTAGAAAATATGTAAGACTAATAATAATGTTATAAAATTCAAAATTTAGTCAATACTATTCATAAAGTCTAGTTCATAATAATATTATAATGATATATCGTTGTTTAGTAAAACTCAGTATTGCGTACAACACATGCTATCGATGAAGGTCGCGATTGCGTGAAATGAATGCCAAGTCAGGGTTGCGTGTTGTGCAAGAATCCTTCATTGTTTCATATAACAGAATCCGACCATATATTATTTATACATTGAATATATATATATATATATAACACTCAATGTTGCGTAGAATGACTATTATAAAACGAACTTGAAATTGTGTGTAACACGATCCAAGAATAGTGTTGCGTATACTGCAAGCTAATACGGTGTTGCGTATAGTACAAGATAAACATGGTGTGGTGTATAATAGAAGACATTAAAAGAATATTTTTCAAAAAATCTCGGGGTGTTACATTCTACCCCCCTTAAAATGAATTTCGCCCTCGAAATTCATCAGGGTTATAAATGGTTTACTACTCGAAAGTTTTTTTAATGAAATTCATATCGTAAAAAGGAATACCAAAACATGGCTTTAAAAACTAAAGTGTGAAATGTAACGGTTACCCAAATTAACTCATCACTAGGTTTCCATGTAAGAGAACATAGGTGAAAATATGTATATGGAAAAAAATATAACCATCAAGTTCTGATGGATAGTGGTAGAGAACATGGATATGAAAAAGCCAACAATCACAAAGCTATAGATTTGTGATGATCTAAGGTACCATCTGATTCATCAGATATAAGGGAACTAGGACAACATTTTTGGTTTTTAAGATCGTTTCCCTGAATTTGATGAATTAAAAGAAATACTTGCATGATTTTGGTACAATCTAACTGTTGTTCAGGAATTGAACAATTTTCGCTTCATCCCTTAAAGAAATGAAGTTTAATTTGTTATTCGTGATGTGTTAGCAGATCATGTGATAGAATGATGGGTCATTCCATCTCTTTCAAACAAAAGGTTAGAAAAAGTGATAAGTCCATCTTATGGTTAGATAAATCATATATGGTTCCAAAAATAAACTTATACTTCATATATTATACCGCTTAATAAAATAAAACTAGTTTATATTAACCAGGGACTTCTTGTATACCAGTGGTAGGCGATAAAGGCCAGTCGCACTTCGGTTGTGGGTTTGATTCCCGCAACCTTGTCCGACGCGATGGGTTGTCTCCCATCCTGGAGGTTGTCCTTTTTCTAAAACTGCATTACTATAACATCCCATCAATAATATTGAAAAAAGTTTTATCCTTAAACAATACTAACTTATGTCCAACATAATTCATTCCAATCTTTAGGCTTATCTAAAATACTTCTTTCCAAACTCATTGTATAAAGAGAATGATTACTAAAAAGGTCATATATCAAGCACGTGAATACCATCATTTATCCCCCATATATCATAAGATATATCTTGTTTGTCAAATTGCAAACATGTGAATACCTTAATCATGTATTCTCTTGAAGGATGAATACCCATTGAACCTTAGTGAAAACATAAATGCTGTCAAAAGTTAACTCTTTCCACATACCAAAATCAAAAAATTCTATATACTCAAACCGTGATATAACCTTCTCCTTATATCAGTCATGAGCTCATGAATACTATCAAACATTTAATTTTCTCCTTACCCCTTCATTATGCACATATCATCTACTTTCCAAAAATAAATGAATAACCTTTCATGGTTACTAGTACCATTAATCATACACATTCAAAACTTAGTAAAGACAACAGTGTAACAATCCTTAGATGTCGCTTTATTCCATAGTACCATGAGATTACTTATACAACATTACACTTGATAAACATGTAATTATTCCACTACCTTCTTAAACCATTGACCGACCTACAACAATTCTTTCATCTCACATATCATTTTTAGTCTCTTCATCATCATCAACATAAATGTTACCCATACGACCATATTGATTCTCTTCTTGAGACTTTACTTTAGGGAATTGGTTTGAATAATGCCCGTACATTCCAAATTTAAAACATTTAACCATTGTTCATGTCGTAGCAATACCATTATCCTATTCCATGGTGTTAACTGAACCTTTTCCTTTGCACTTACATGCTTTATGTCTTTCTTTTCCACACCCAAAGCATCTTCTAGTTCCATTGAAACATTCCCCTTGATGCCTCTTCCCACATGATTTACATAGGGGAAATTGAACTTTCTTTCCTCTATGATCATCATGAAACTCCATCTTTCTCTTATTAGCCGAGTCAGGAAACTTACCAAATTTGAGTTTATTGATCATATTATGAGATTGCTGATTCGGCATAATAATGATGTTTGGACTTCCAAATCCCATTTCATTTGGTTTCTCATGAATAGTATCATTCCATTGTCCATCATATCCTCCATTATCGTGAATCATCTTGTTTCTAGCCATTTTCTAAAACCCAAAAAGAATAATGTGAGAGGAAAAAATCATAATAAAGGGGGAGTAACTTCAATATCTAACATCTTAGGTTTAATATAATATCGTTTCTATAATTCTAGGACTATAACCTATACTTATACTTAACCTTAGGGACATCCCTAGAAATACCTTAGAAATATCTCTAGGGATCTCACTAAAGTTCTCGCATCCTAGTTTCCAAAGGTTGACTAAACCTTTCCTCTGATACCAACTGTAGAGAGCCGAAGCTTGACATACATAGTCATTACATTACTTTTTCAGAATACGTAGTACATAACAAAAACAGACACACAAGGACCGTAATAGTTTAGTGTCTTTGGAAACTTGGAATGTAATCTTCTAATCGTGGTGAAAGATCTTCAACATCTCCCATAAAGATCTTCCAGTTTTTGTTTCCTTACCTAAAACCTTTCTTTTGATCCTCAGGGAAAATAAAATATAAAAAGGGTGTTCTCAAATGCTCATTAAGGGTAATCATGGAAAAAATAAAACATACCATATACATTTGAACTCAAAAACATGAACATAATGTTAAACATCAAAATATTGAGCAACGACATAAAACATGGAAGTAAATAAGGCATAGATCATAATGGAACATAAACCATGATAAAATAGCATGGGAATAAAACATTTTATTATGGAATCCATTAAGCACATTTAATTATTTCCATAGTATCCAAGGCATTTATTCCAAGACCATCTTAGTGGACAAAGTCCCTTTCTGAATCGAGTTCACTCCTCGTTTCAGTCCTGTTTCACTGAATCGATTCAACCTGTCGTTCCAGCCATGTCTATCTCATGAGATATAAAATCTTTACCCAATGAATTAGAGGGAGATATAGGTCCCACCCATCTCATAATGATACCATTCTTATCTGTTCCACAAAATCATATACCATACATCATAGCATAACCCATGTAATAAAAATGGGATTCTTAAACATCATGAAATCCTAAAAAAAATCATATATGATAAAGGAATTCCTAAAAATATATCCATCACAACATAATAATATCAATGTTATAATAGGGATATAAACATAACCCTATATTATCTTAGATGGAAAATAATTTTGATAAAACACTTGAACTCCATTCCTGAGGAAAATATCCTTTATACTTCAAAAAACATTTTTCCTTTCTTAACATGTCATATAATATTAATCTAAAAGAAGTTGATTAAAAATAATCTTGAAATATTTAAAAGGATATTATTGGAAATAATGTTTTAAAAATCCATTCATGTCGTATAAGTTTTAAAAAATCATTCTTCTCGTACTTTTGTCGGAAATGTCAAAAAATACCTCGTACGAAAAACGACAAAAGATTCCTTTCATATATTTTACTAAAAACTCACCGAAGGGTAAAATTGGATTTAAACAATTTCAGTTGGATGGAAATAATATTAAATATTGAGGAATCATGGATGTGGATGATAAAATACACCCCAGTAAATACCTAGGTATAAACAATCTCAGATAAAAATGAGATTGTGATGTTTTCCCTTACCTTAGGTCTGATTTGCTTCTCAAATGTCCGAACCTCCTGTATAATGATTCAAATAATGACATTGACTTATTAAAGAATCGTATTCATTGTTATGATATCATATATGGTTCACTTATGACTTTATATTACCCATTTTTATGTAAATTAATGTTAAAGTAGTGTTTTGGGTAAAATCATCTTATTTATCGTACGTGTTTGGACTTGTTGTACTTGATGTTATTATTACTTATATCATGATTTACTTACCTCCAAATTGTAAATCATGATTTATATATCATATAAATTCATTATATATCCAGAATATACAAGAATTTATAATAGTACATAACATATGGAGGTAAGAAATGAAACGCATTGTTCATGGAGACGGTAAGCCGTACGTACGCATGAACGCTACTTTCATTTCTATTTCTTATTTTAATGGAATTAAAACATAATGATACATAGTTATATTATAATTCCAGTATAATATCATATATAATATCATTAACCACATCCTTTATACATCCCACATAAGGTATTAACAAATCACATCACTTTGAGGGAGCGGTAGTCCGCACTTCCTCAAATGAGATTATCATATTTACCGACTATAGAAGCCGTAAAGGCTTGATATAATTGGGAAGTAAAGAAGAATAAAGAAATAATAATCATAATATATATTATATATAAATACAGCGCCATCATAATGGCCACCATGAGAGGCGGTGGGGGAAAATCGAACAATCATCGTTTCGTGAGGCGTTAGTTTGCCATCACAGAAACATTATGTTCTTCATCCATTAGATGGAGGTGTGTGTAAGTTTAGTTATAATCCTTCTCATAACAACATCATAGTATTTTCAGGATACATGTGTTGTCACAAAATAAAGGATTAAAAAGATTTTATGGGTTGTAGAAGTAGAATAAAAGAAAACAACTTAAGAGAAACTGTTACCTTTAATTTTGGTAACTTTCTTTGGTTTGAACCAAAAGGGCATCTTGGAGAGTCTTACGCCTAATGTAATGATTCAAGGGGATGGAGAGGGATGTAGGTAGAATAGTTGGGAAGAGTTTGGACGATCCAATAGTCTTAAGAGGTGTGTGGAATTGCATAGAAGTGGTCTCCTTTTATAAGGGAGTGGAGGGGATTTTTAGGAATGTGTGGAAACATTATTTTATTATAAACTTATCTTCGGTTTAAAGAGGTCCAAAACACATTAATGTCGAAGATAAGATGACTCATATTCTAAATAAAATTTTTCCAATAGTAATTGGACAGGTTTTGGATGATATTGTAATTATTTTAATCTTATTTATTTAAATCATTTATTAATGAGGTAAATACTGCAACATTATTGTGTCATAAATAATTTAATTTATATGATGTATAAAAATTATAAAAAAAATACCAACATGTAGGAAATATTTTTTTATTTCCAATGAATATTTACAGTTGAAAATATAACTTATATAACCCCTTATAAAAATTAATTACTAAAAGTGTTTTGTTAAAGTCAATTTTGTCTTTACATTAAATTAATTAATCCAAATTGTCATTTTCACTACCAAATGGCTCATTGGGGTCCCAAAATCGGCCCAAGGATACCCATGGTCGGCCACTACTCATCCCATAAGGTTTGGACTAGTTTCGAGGTAATTTTTAATTATTATTATATTATTTTAACCTTGACTTCCATATTTACCTTTAACCGCAGTAAATAAAAATTACCATAGTGACTTTTCATAATGCTCAAAAATAAAAAGTAGATTATTAACATAATTTGGACCCAATTATTCCAAATATTTAATCCATTTTTCCAAATTCAATACACAAAAGTTGTAGAAATTAAATTAAGATTAATCCCGTTGTCGAAAGAAAATAGTTTTTTGTTTAAAACATTGCAAAAGATTGAATTGATTTAACCTACGAATTCAAGGTAAAATGAATGCTAATGACATAAATTATATTAAATGGTAAAAATATATTTTATTTATTCTTTAAATCCATTCAATATTATAATTTAGCCACATAAATTATTATGATGGAAATAATTGTTTTTAATTAAAATATAGCGTGTTTTTACTATTCATTAAAATATGAAAGTTATTAGAAAAATATCAAAACTTTATCCAATGTAAAATTTTATATCTTGATTCAAAAGATTAATTTTATTCTGTCAAATTAAACTTATAAACATGTCAAAAACTAGATTTCATGTGGGTGCGCCATCAAAAGGAGACAAAACTGCATTTTTTGAAAAATATTTATTTTACCCGAAACAATTATTTTGATCTCATACCATGTTCTAGAAAATATGTAAGATTAATAATAACGTTATAAAATAAAAAATTTAGTCAATACTATTCATAAAATCTAGTTCATAATAATATTATAATAATATATCGTTTTTTAATAAAACTCAGTATTGCGTACAACACACGCTATCGAGGAAGGTCGCGATTGCGTGAAATGTAAGCCAAGTCAGGGTTGCGTGTTGTTAAAGAATCCTTCATTGTTTCATATAACATAATCCAACCATATTTTATTTCTTCATTGAATATATATATATATATATATATATATATAACACTCAATGTTGCGTAGAATGACTATTATAAAACGAACATGAAATTGTGTGTAACACGATCCAAGAATAGCGTTGTGTATACTGCAAGCTAATACGGTGTTGCGTATAGTACAAGATAAAATTGGTGTGGTGTATAATAGAAGACATTAAAAGAATATTTTTCATAAAATCTCAGGGTGTTACAATGCCTCATCAAATTTAACTTCTTTAGATTTACCAAAAAGTCTAGGATATAAATGTCACTTTTCTTGAGGTTTTCCTTATCACCCCTTCTCTGTATGAAAAAACCATGTTCCCACAGCTGTAAAATCCGATTATTCAAAGAGAGATGAGAAATATTAGACGTCTTGAAATTTGTATGTCCAAGGAATTCCTTGGCATTCACTTTATTAAAACTTCATTTCTCATACAGTAGCTTGTGTGATCAAAATTCAGCTTCACCTTAATATGATAGACCCACCAAGCTTGTATCCTTGGTGTTAGATAATTTTTACATCTTCCCATAAGACTTGAATGAAAACTTCTCTCTACTATCTTCCTCATGGAAGGAAACAGACTCATAAAACTCAATCAACAAGTCTGAATAAACCGGATCCTGATTCAATGGCTTTGATAAGAATACATCCTCCCAAATATTCAATATCATATTCATAGATATAAGAAAATCATACTTGTAGAAATTTGGATGCACCAACATATCCATGTAAACTAACCACTTAGAGATGGGCTTCCCAGTTGACATATCTTGATAAGTGGCTTCTATAGGCATCCAGAAATGAAAGCCTCTGATGAAATTGGAACAGACATGGAAAAAAATGGAGCGGCCTTAAGAAGAAGGACAGTGCTTCGAGACACAAAAGCTTGATATCCGATGTGGTAAAACCCTCGGGGTCCCCTTTATTTAGGCATTGAGGTGACAGTTCAAATTCCACGGTAGATCGAATGATTGAGAATCATTGAGATTTGATCTGATGGTTGAGAAACATGCCGCAAGGAAATGTTGACTCCAATCTTTTGATGTTTTAAGAAAAATAATCAGATTGAGAAATTTTAAAATGCATAAGAAAATACCGGCATGTAAAATGTGATTACAAATACATATGTAAGGAAATCATACCATTAAGATTGATTAGAAAATTGTTCATAATAGGTGACATTTTTCTTGATGAAAATTTGACTATGAAAATCTTACTATGAAAAACAAGAGTACGAAAAATTTCATGATGAAAAATCTCAGTACAAAAATTTCAGTGCGAAAATTCTCAGTAAAATAATTTCAAAAGCATACTACGAAAATTTTTCAAAATCTCGCAACGAAATTTTTTGACATGTTTATAAAACAAATGTACTCCCCCTATAAAAGGATTTTAATACTATAAGGAGATTGTTTCAACCAGAAGTAAATGAAGGAATATTACAGTATAGTTATCATTCCTATCTTCTGTTTAATGTATTCAAATGTTTCGGAAGGTAAGGATTTTGTGAAAATATCAAAAAGTTGATCTTGCATTTCGATAAACTGAAGAATAGTATCTCTTTTAATTTTGATAATATTTTCAAAATAGTTTTTGTTACCAGTCTTATGACGGGAACATCCACTATCCGTGTACCATGTATAGCTATTGTTACATTCCCAATTTTCCTGAAAATAAGATAAAACTTAGGATTTCGAAATCCAGACATGCTTGGTTTCAGAAATGTCAGAAAACAAAATTTTGAGAACCCATATCTTCTTAGAAAAATTAGCCTTATGAAAACCTAACGATTGGGTTTTGTTTAAAGAACAAATCTTTGCCCAGTGACCTCCACATTAACAAATGGAACAAAATGGGGCACTTTTGAAACAAAATTATTGTTACTAAAAATTGGTTTAGCATGGGTATAACCAAATCTAGATTTGTCTCTTAAAGGTCGTATTTGTGAATACATCTTATAAAAAATTTCATTAAATAAGGTACAGCTCGACAAACACTTCATTAAGGAAAATATTTCGGACTTGAGTTTTATAGAAATGTTTTTATCTTCAAAATCATTAGATTTGGTACTAGAGCTAGCCTCTGAGACATTATTCTTAGAAATTAATTTTCTAGGTCATTAGAAAGTTTATTCTTTTATGAATTTACTTCCTCAAGACTTTTTGAAATACTTATAAAATGAGAATTTTTTTCATCAAGATCTTTAGAAAGATATTAGATTTATTTAGTAAGAATAATATTCCTAGAGTTTTCCTTATCATGTATTTTATTGAGTTTTGAATTCTCAATCTCAAGGAGTTTAGAAAGCCTAGAATCTTCTTCATAGGTAGGTAAAGTATTTTCATCATCAGAAGAGGATTCCTAATCAGAAGAGTTATAATATTTACTATCATTTTAATTCAAAGAAACATTGGTCAATGATTCAGTATTGTGTACCTTATCCATTAAGCAATTATTGTTAATAGGTAGTCTGGCAATAAGACCAAGATTCTTCTATCCAGAAGATTCATAATTCGAATATTCATCTGAAGAGTCATCAGCAATGGCACTCCAAGTGTCATTATATTTCAGAACATTCTTATCTTTGCCTTCATAATACTTCTTCATGTTCCTTTCATAATGCCTCTTTTTTTCAATCCTCTTGAGCAAAAACAATCAGTTCTTATGTGTCCAGCTCTCTTGCATTCGTAGAATGTGACTTCTTAATCTTTCATATCTTTCATTTCCTTCTTCTTATACATGGATTGGAAAATTATTTGTCTAGCTATCTTGTTCATCCTTCGACCAAGATTTTCTAACTCGTTTTATGAGACTTCACTCTCACAAGATTCAGTTTGGATAACACCTTTCTTAGATTTGGTTCTAGTAACTCTCTCATGAGTCTTAACTTTCATATGATTTGATGTTGTAGTAAAAGCAACAGTACCACTCCCATTCTTATTTTTTATATTTTAAGCATCTCCATTTACCCTTGTTTCATGTTGAAGAAGAGTTCCAAAAAGTTCATCTAAGGAAATTTGAGTGACCTTCTTGTTCTCATCAATTGTTGTTCTCTTTGATTCCCAATCATCGGGAATAATATCAATGATCGTGTCAACAATAACTTCATCATCCATACCTTTTTCTATAAATGATTTTAATCTATTCACTATAGTCATAAAACATTGTTTCACCTTACAAATGGGTTCTCCATAAAGAAAGTTAAAACCATGATACTCAGCTCTAAGGATGGCTCTTCTGGTCTCAATCACTTTGGATGTACCAAAATTCATAACTTCGAGTATCTTCTATATACAGTTAGCTTCTTCACAAGAATAAATTTGGCTATATATTTTCGTAGTCATTGAACAAAGAAAAGTATTGTGTACCTTATAGTTTATTTGATAATCATGCTTCTCATGGTTTGTGAAAGTACTAACTTCCTTGTCAAGAATTTGGTAACCACCAGTAAGCATAAAAACAATTTCTGCTCCAATATTGATAACAAATTACTTCATTCGATCTCTCCAATACTCGTAGTAATTAACATCAAATATTGGTGGTCTTGTAGGATATATTTTTTCAATGGGACCAACATTATTTCCTGCTATCTTAAAAATCATTCTACAAAAAATCATGTTAAAAACAATTGTTCGGATTCAAGGAAAATATTCCTGTGCAAGGAAAAAAAATATAACAATGAAAAATTGAGCAGGAAAAACTTATATGTGAATATAAGTATTTCAGAAGCCTACTCTGATACCAATTGTTGGATCTAAATAATGATGTAGATGATCAATATACGAGAAAAGGGGTGAATTGTACACTTAAAAAATTTCCTTAATCAAGGAAATATCAATGATTAATAAAGTTAAACTAATAAAATTCACAACACCTCTAATAAAAATTGAAATATTGTGACAAAGTATGAAGATAAAAACATCTAGTTCTACACAATTGCTTAAATCTGGAAAGTGATTCCAAAAAACTGGTTCTGGAAATATGGATCCGGAAGATGAAACTTAACCAAAGTTTACAATATTATATTCTAACTTAAGGAGTATAGAATCTAACTGAATCAGAGTACACATGTGTAAGGAAGAGTAAGATAGTTATACTTTTTAAGCATACAATATTCAGTGGAAAAGATAAACTTGTAACAAAAACATGTAACAAGATATAAATCTTTTAACCCAAAGAGAAGGGAATCCAGCAACCTTGGATAAAGGTCCCTTGATTTATACTTTCAAAAATGTCTGACTTACCCACACCCGGGGAAGCCCTCGATATGAAGATCGGAGTTTCTGTCTTTCTATCCTTGTAAGCCCTCAACATCAAGGTAGTTGGATCCTCTGTCTTACTCAGCAAGGAAGCCATCGAACTTCAAGGCAGTCGGCACCTCTATCTTCCTATCCCCGGAAGCCCTCAAATGTAATCACCAACATTAGGAGTCGCACGAAGCAATCTAAATGAGTTGTTCAGTGCACACAAGGCATGAAAAATCTTTTCTCTCTAGAAATCACCCTAACAGCATGTGCTCTCTAGAGTGATCAACATGTTATTGAGCTCTTTCAAATGATCTCCTATTTATAGGCTCAGTAGCAACGGTCGAGTCCCTCCAATGGTCATATTTTCCTTAAATTTCAGAGGGACCTATACACATGTCACGCCACCAATGGTTAGTTTAAAAATAGAATGGACGACATCATTTTATAACAAAACATGTGTAACTGAAAGCACGACATTGTTTTATAACAAACTTAACAAATCGGAGTGTATGTAGAAAGTTCGGAGTCTAACAAAAAATTATATTTGGAGTCTATATTACAAGGATATTCAGATTCTCTTTATCAGAATAATTCGGAGTCTAATTTCAAAAATGTTCATATCCGTAATTCGTAATCAGAATTCATAACCAGAATTCGTAATGAGAATTCTTCACTACAATTTGTAATGAAAATTCATCAGAGAATTCATAATAAGAATTTGTCACAGAATTCTTAATGAGAATTCATAACAGAATTCGTAATGATAATTCATCACAGAATTCTTAATGAGAATTCATCACAAAATTCATAATGAGAATTCATCATAGAATTCGAAATAAGAATTCGTCACCAGAATTCGTAATGATAATTCATCACAGAATTCGTAATGAGAATTCATCACAGAATCTGTAATGACAATTCATCACAAAATTCGTAATGAGAATTTATCATAGAATTCGTAATGAGAATTCACCACAGAATTCATAATGAGACTTCACCACAGAATTTGTAATGAGAATTCATCACAAAATTCGTAATGAGAATTCATCATCAGAATTCGTAATGGAAATTCGTCATCAGAATTCATAATGTGAATTCATCATCAGAATTCGTAATTAGAATTCGACATCATAATTTGTATTGAGAATTCCTCACAAAATTCATAATGAGAATTCATCACAGAATTTGTAATGATTATTCTGCATCAAAATTCGTAATGAGAATTCGTCATCACAATTAGTAATGAGAATTCGTCATCAGAATTCGTAATGAGAAATCGACATCCGAATTCGTAATGAGAAATCATCACAGAATTCGTATTGAGAAATCATCACAGAATTTGTAATGAGTATTCTTCATTAGAATTCGTATTGAGAATTCTTCATCAGAATTCATAATGAGAATTCATTATAGAATTCGGAATGATAATTCGGATCCTGAAACAGAATTCTTCATATCTAAGTTTTTATACAATTATGAGAATATAGATATAAATATGATTTGTATACTTAAGAAAAATGTTGATATGAACAATGAAAACAAGAAAGATGAAAATTTATTTAAGGAAGTTTTCCTTAGAAGTAAAACAGGGGTAAAAACATATTTTCTTAAAGATAAGGTGTTTGTGATTTTCAAATCATGGAATGGAAAAGACATAAGGAAATCCTTATTGACTCAACAATCATCCATATAAACTCTTATCATATTAAATTTCATAGAAATTTTAATCTTGATCTAAGGAGGTCTATTTCATTTTTATAAAATTTATTCTTTTTTTCTATTTCATGTCATCTTAGTATGTTAATATATTTTTGTTGATGCCTAAATTTCATGGGGGGTCTCTTGATTAAGCACAATCAGGTGATGTAGTTCCGATTTCATTGAGGAATTAGGAAAAAAAATTAACTTTTAGAAGCATATAAAAACTAATATTTGACATCTCAATATGCTTTATAGGATATATGGGTTCATAATTTTAGGTCTTGTTTTTAAAATTTGATAATATAATTAGAATAATATTTTAGTTAATGGTGAATGTAATGTTTGTAGATAAAACATTTTCCATCACATCCAAATTCATTTTTTCCTCTTTCAGTCCAAATTGGTTATAATTATTAATATCAAAAATTATTTTGTAGTTGAATATTTTTTTCATTAAAAGTTTTTTATTTCATTTCAGAACCCAAATTTTATTTCTTAAATATAGAAAAATAAATTGACAAAGTGATAAATCGAAATCTTCTCCTGAAACCTTCTCGTTATAGAATCCCACAGATAACACTTTACTAAATTTCAATTGGGGAAATTATTGATTAAGGTCCTTTTACATAATGAACTTGTACTAGATTCCCAATAAAGGTAATTTCGAATTCTACAAAATGATTTCATTTTATTTGGATTATTGATTAAATTTTTAAAGTGATATGGTGTTACAGCAAACCATTAATACTGGGAATATGAGGGTAAGGGGAATGGTAGATTCCTTGAATATTGGACCATAAATTTGAGTCTCTATATTTTTATAGAGGTATTTTATGAGTGTTATCTATATTATATATTGTTTTAGTGTGCAATTATGTGATACGTTCTCTTTATCATATCTGTTGTTCAATACCTAGTGATTCCAGTGAATCCATTTTGCACAACCCTTGAGTTCATTGGATACAAAATAGAATGATTGAGTAAGGAATAATTATTCTAATAGTGTCACAGGACATTGGTAAGATAGGACCTCTTGTAGGATTATTCCATATTTTTACTGGAGCCCAATAATGTTTTCCTTGGTATATCATAGTTAAATAACGTCTATGTATACTTTTACTATTACGAGTGAGTGTTTAATCAAATCCACTACCATGGGATGAAGTTTTACTACTTTGGATATAAGGGATCAAAATAATTGAAATAAGAGATTATATGTTTTAATACACAACCAATTCCCTTTAATTTGGAAGGTATGACCATCACAACAATTGAATGTATGGGATATTATTTTCCTTTTGTGGTGGATGGTTATGAAGAAATATTACCTGAGGGTATTTTAAGATTAACTCCCCATAGAATGATAAAATTTTATATAGAAAAAAAATTATTAACCAATATACATTCCCACATGTCATATGAACTCATAGAATTTGAGAATGAATATAAAATTTGATAATCTGTTGAGTATGGGGTTTTACTAGACTCTATTTGATTACTTGTGTGGTCTTATTGATGTTCCCCATGAAGTCAGATGTGACTCTGACATTATGTATTGATTAAGGAAACTTGAACTAAGTGACTATTATAAAGGAGTATCTTCCCCCTAGAATTTATATATTATATGTATTGTGGTTATGGTCAAAGGAGTTCTTTGATTTTTGAGCACATGATTGGATTTCAAGTGATTCTATGATAAATTTTATCTACACTGATAATATTTGGAATGTTGGATTCTCTGTAAGAGTTTATAGGACTTATGAACTATATCATTAAACCCTTGGTGTACTATTTCATTGTAGGACATATGAACAAGATCATTAATCCCTTGGTGTACTAGTTAATTTTAGTCTTTATCAATGAAATAATTTTTAACATAGTGTTAGAGATGTGGAATATGGGGAATTTTAAGACTTTTCATGACATTATTCAGGATAACCATCATTGTAGGAATCACTTTTAGTTTATGTTCTTGTTTTTGGAGATCCACTAATTGGTATATATCTTTTTAAAATACGTATTAGTATAGGACCCAGTAATTTTTCTGGTTGCGCCATCATTAGAGACACCTTAGATAATGGTCATGGTTTTCTATTATAATGATATGGTTTTCCATTCACATTTTTTGAGCAAGGTGACACTGAAATTAACCTATTTATAGTTGACCATTAAGGATGATGATGGTGCATTGTACCTCTAGTAGATGTTTTTTACCCCTATCATTATTTATTATGATAGGGAGGCATAAATTTTAAATTTCTATGGATAGATATCATGTAACCAAAAATGAAATGTACATGATATGTATGTATTTTCTATAGCAGAAGATAATCTCTTCAATGTTCATCAATGGTCGAGTACACTATTAACCCTACTAGATTAGGTGATAAGGTGGTTTCATTCCATACATTTTTAAAACATAAAATAGATGTTACTATTTTCTAGGATCTTTTTCCAGTAGGTAGTGTGACCAAGGATGTAGTATAATGTTTGGGTGTTTATCTCTTGAATCTTCACCATCCCAGAAATAGAAGGTAAATGTTCTTTGATGTGATTTGAAGTGGGATGGATTACCGGTAATTCCAATGATGGATCTTCCTTGATAAATGAGGGGTTAAAAAATATCTATGGTAATATAGACAAAACCACCATATTATCCTACATTCCATCCACTTTACAATAGTTCTTAGTGGTGTGTTTGGGATTCATGTGCATGTAAGAGGTTGTTCAGATTTAAGAAGTTCCCATGTTGATCATTTCAAACCATGATAATTGTATTATTTCATGATTATGGAAGGTGTTCTGTGATTATTTAGTGATCAATTGAAATTTATTATGTTGTATCTACCCTAAGGATTTTTTCTTGGAAAACTAAATCATTCATGTCCTAGAGAGCATGAGTGATGTTTTCATGTTAGCATTGAACATTTTATTCTTCATCATCTATCATTGATGGATATTTCATATAAAAATAGTTACTACCCTACTATTGATGTAGCAGTAATTGGGGAAATCTATTGGATACTCCACTTTTCACCTCTATAATGTTCAGAGCTAGGGGAACTCTGTTTATGGGTCCAAAGTTTGTCTGAGTAATGGTAATGAATTTGAAATTTATACCATTGAAAATGAGGACAACTCAATGATTTCAGGTGTCCATTGTGGAATAAATATGGATCACATTATAGTTCAATGAGGGAGTAGAAATGTTCTTAAGGGTCACTACACAACATGATTTAGAAAGATTTTGTTGGTGGAAGGTCATCTCCTAGGTTTATAGGCCCTTATTTTCAGCTTCCATGTAAGGTAATTGAGGTGGAGTTATACTTATCTATATCAGTTTTGTTGGAATGGGTGAACCATGTGTTATAGATGTTTTTGGTTAATATATATGTTCATAAGACATAAAAAGATGTCCAAAGGGGTGACTTGGAAATTTAGAGTGGAGTTAACCTTTCAAGGACCTGAGTGGTGTTTAAGAACCTGTATGAGAATACCCTTCTTGGGAATTTTGATTCAACAGGTGCATGTTTTTGGGTTTATCGGAACCAGTTGGGGAGATCATAGATGTGGGAGATCCATAAAAAAGAACAATATCCCCACTTTTCTAGTTATTTTGTTTAGTTAGAGATGAAAATAAAATATGTTAGTGAGAATGAAAAGACAAAAAATTATTTCGGACACCTTTAAATATTTAATGTAATATTTATTTTGTAAATCACATAGTTGATATGGGATTCTAAGGCTCATAGAACCATATTGATGATATATAAAAGTCATTAAATATAATAATTGTTTAACAAAAAAATTTAAAAAATAATTAAATAACTATTTAATGAATTATAGGATGGGAGAACTAAGAAATTGATTAAATTTGGATTATAGGTTTCACCATTGGCACAAAATAATTCTTACCAGTGTTTGGTGCTTTGATATAGTGTTTTCAGGGGAAGGATAAATGAATTGATGTAATTTATTAAATTAATTGTATTTTCGTTATTGGAATCAAATATAATTATAGGTAACTATGATTTTCAAACATAGATTTGACATCCTAGTAAATTTTCATTCTTTACATTACATATAATTTATGACAAAATAGTCGTGTTTTTCTGACTTTGCAAACATAACCACATGAAAGAGTCGTTCCTAGGTGAACTACATCATAATATTTTCATAACTATCACCCTTTATTGAAATATCTTACATAATTCCATTCCTAATAACATGTAGAAAAGAAACATAGTAAAATATGAGATCAGTTTATTAGAAACAGTAAACATGGGAGATATTAATATAATGTGAGCATAAGGGTATGACAAATGAAAATAACATGTTGAAACTGTACCCTGCATAAGAAATTTCATGAACATTATTCATGGAATTAATTTTGGTTTTCCACCAGACATATATAATAGTGGAATCAATGAACATGATAGGAGATAACATAATATTGGCCTAACCCATATGAATATGGAATAAAAAAATAATAAGAAATATTATTTCAAGGATACCACCGAGATGATTATAACATGCTACTACCATGATAATAACCTATCTATATACTTATGTCATGGTATGACATCCCATGTACCCTCTTTTTGAATGACATAACCTTCCTTAAACCCTCTTTCAGGCCCATAATAACCTTCCATATACCTTTTTTCATCATTAGTATAAATTCTCCTATACCCTCCTTAGATATTAGGACAACCTCCCATGTACCCTCTTATAGGATTTGAATAAATTCCTATATACGCCCATACAAGCATGGTATAACCTCCCTTTAACCCTCTATTGGGCTTGGGATAACCTATTGTGTACCATTAGATATCATAAAGCATTAATAATTGCATAATTTATTGGAGGGATATATAATTATAGTCCCACCAATCACTTAATTAAAATTATAAATATGTGTTTTACAATACCATAAAACATTTATCATATAATAACCAATAAAAATTAATATGTTTTACAAAATTCCCAATATAATATCACTTGTGGAAAATATATTTGTTTCATAAGCATTACTCATGGAAAATAATCGTTTTTCGTAAAAATAAATTCATAATAAAAATAATATATCCATACAAAGAATAGGTATTGTTTCATTGCATTATTTACACAATAGAGAAAATGTCTAATTCAGGTCTCTTTCATTGATGAATTGAAATACCATTTATATATCATTAAAACATTTTTGGTGGAAATATAAAATCCATTATGAAGAAATCATTAATATTTGAAAAATATTTATTTAAATGTGAATATTTTTTTCATTTGAAAATTAGATACATTGAGAAGGAGATTAAAATCATTGATCGATCATAATGGTGTGATTTTCTATTAATTTCATACACATTAAAAGAGTGATTTCATTCAAATTTTTCGAAAAAAATGAAAAAATGTATTATTAAGATGTCGATAGGAATTTTACATTAAATTTTTTATAATGTAAAACGTGGGAGTTTTTTAAAAAAGAATGTATAATATTAAAAAAATTATTCATTTTTTTAGAAAACATGGACATGAATGTAAAAGAATTTTTTATCGATGAGGGAAATGAAAATTATTTTTCATAGAAACATTATTTTTTTAGAATATAAGGTTTTTATAATTGAAGAAAAATATTTTTTATCAATAAATAAATATATAATAATAATATTAGAGTGTTTATTAAGAGGAAGATAACATGATTTCATCATTAGCAACATAATAATAAAATATCTTGGTAACAATTGAATTTTATGATAAAAACAAAACCAATTTGGTAAATTTTGAATCATTGAAAGAATGAAAAAAAAACTACAATATTTAGAAATAAAAATCCCATTAATATTTATATTAATAACTATAAGAGTATTTCATTTTCATAATATACCAAACATAAATGAAATAAGTGGGGAATATGGAATGTTCCTCACAAGAACAAGTCATTGACAAAAATCACATACCTTGAGTCTCAAATGTTTCTCCAATAAAGTTCAAACCATTGATATAATTAATATAAGACTGTTATAAATACATTCCATTACCATAATAATATATATCAAAACATATAAGACTTACTCATGTCCTTTTATAACGAAATTTATTAATAATTCCTTGTTAAAGTCATGTTTTGGGAATAACTACATTGTTTTTCACATATGTTGGTCTTTGGTACATTCGGTGAAGGTACTGAGCGTGTAGTGGATTCCAAAAAACTCAATTTTTTTATAAAATTATAGAGACAAATGAAATGAACAAGTTGATGTCAGGGAATCAATTATAGATTAATTCTTTAGGGTTATACATGAAATAGATTAAGCATAATATTAAAATCGTACAATTCTTTGTTTAGATTTAAAACCACACATGACATATTCAATGTGTTGGTGATTATTACTCAAATTATCTGAAAATTTATTTCTATTGTTATTTAGAACAAGATAAAACAAACTATTAGAGAATATATCTTCATAATCAATTTGGTAGCATCGAGATCCGATGATGCCTTCAATGCTCTAACAATTACAACATCCCATTTGCTTGTGATTCCTAGGAGGGAACAAAATATATTCTCCTTGATCATGAGGTAAACTCTCTAGATTATGGGAAATAGAATATGAGAGATAATGGATATGAATATTTAGAAATGAATTCATAACATCTTCTATTAATTGGGTGTTAATAAAGTTCCTAGTAAATCCTTCTTGATCCTCAAATAATTAACATTCTATAAAAACAATATTTTGACTACTAAACTGAGATATTAACATCATTTTTCCTTACTTTCACTTTCCTGAAAAATAATAAATTTATTACTTGATAATAATTGAGCCATAAACTCGACAACCAATTCCCACAAATTTTAAATTAACCTTAAATAGTATTATTCAATCAATTAATATTCTTTCATGTATTTACTCATATCATTGTAATAAATTTACAAAATAAAATTCATTCCCATTATTTTTAACCTGAATAATATGAATTTAATGATAATTGTGGTGATCATAACTCCTTGGAAAAATCATGGACCCCAGTGGTGGGGCCCACTATTTCTAATATACCTATTCAACTGAATTGATCTTTTTATTGAATTTTTTTATGTTTGACCCTCTAGTCCCTTATCCAAATAGTAGTGAACTCTATTCATAGACCATGACTGGGATATATCTACCCATCATAGCCTCTAAAGAGATAATTATTTACACAATCGTAATAACCAAACTCTGAACGCACACTATTTTTTATAATCTCATTGTCTTTAATATCTCATAATGTATGAGGAACAAATATTTCTTCATCCTTCCTTTCTTTTTTATTTTTTGATCTAACTGAAGGGACTTACCGTCAACTGTTACAGAAATGGTCTTATGAAAGGACTAATATCCTGATCAATATGGCTTGCTATATATAAATTCATTAACCTGGAAGAAAAAAAATCATTTCATGACTATTCATCCAATGCCATTACAATAAAGATGCACCCCAAAAAAACTAAATTGCCACAATTTCTATATCGTGGTTTTAAACGTTCACTAAAGTACTCCATCAAAAGGCACACGCTAGAAATGGTCTCATGTGAGGAGACCATAAGACCTCTTCAAAGATAGAAACATACAATGACAGCCAAACCATGTGGTGTTCCTATTAGAGGGTCCATCCTCATGACCTCAATAATAGAGATAACCATGTGTGAGCTTTAGGGGATGATGTATTGATGCTTATAAGCCCCCAGTACGAGATATTCAAACTTCTACTGTGATGAGTAAGTACATTGCATCTAGAACATAAGGCATTTTTTTACAATTAATGTCATATTATCTCACAATTCTTTTTATATAATGGGATAAGATATATCCTTTTGTGGATACAAACAATCATTGTAAATTAATATTAACTATTGGATGTAGAAAATTCTACTCTATAATGTTAAGTATTCATCATGTATAACTATCTGTATAAATGATATGGTAATCCAAAACATTACATAGCTGGGTATAGTGAACCCACTATTAAAATGATCCCACTTTCACATGATCCAATATGCAAATCAAAATTGTTTTCTCTCACATAATAAATATAGTGTTTCTATTTAGTAATGGATTTAACTATTATGCCTTCACTGATTCCACTACGTGGATTTGTTTCTCAATCTTACCTCTTGAGTAAAACATAACAAGAGATGGTATCCAAGAGTTTATAAATTTTTGAAACAATCATAACATGACATCTTTTCTAATAATAATGTCATAATTTATTTTATAAAAGTACATTTCTTACTAGTTATGATTCCATTAAGTAGAAAAAATCATTTCATTCAACTACTTTTTAGATGTGTCAGAAGCAGCAACATACTCAGTATTTGTAGCTTTAGATGACACTGGATTATATGAGCTTGTCTCACTCATAACCATAGCATAAATATGGCACTAGATCTCATTGTTCTAAGTATTACTTGTTTGGGTCCCCCTAAATCCAATATCCATTCTTCTCCACATACCGAGTACATATATTTTTAACTACAAAATGTAATATTGGATTTTTCTGATTACATTCCTTGTAGTTCTCAATGATATTTTTGATATTATTATTTTATAAAGTATATCAAGGAAATAAAAAATTATTTATATCCATTAGCATCCATTATTGATCCATCAAAAAATCACATGGACTTAAAATACCCTTGTTCTTCTCCTCCCTTGTTCCAGACATGTCAACCTCGAGAGGTAATTCTATGACATTGGTAACAAATCATATCTAGAATTATTACTACTTTTATTTTTCAGTCTCATGTATTTATATGTATGATTTATTAAGTCCAAAAAATCTTTAGATATACCTTAGTAGATCATGTTCCCTAGATATTTTGATGCCACATTATGAAAATCACTGGAGAATAAATTTCTTCTTCGTTTTAACTAACATAAAGACCAATCTCTTTTCTATATGTTTCCGAACATATATTATTAGAAAAAATGTGGTGCTCCCCCAATCCTTTGTTGACACAGGAAATAAATTCATTCAAAATAAATATTCAATGGTCGTGTTTCTTAATTAAATCTACAACTCATTAGCATTAAATTTATACCATTATAAGCATGATGTGGTGTGACCATCCTTTTCTGGCTGTGTAATATAGTCACCTTCTATGTTCATTGATCATGACAACTAATTTCAATATAATATGGTCATAGAAAGTTTCTTTGACCAGTAAATCTCTAATGGATTTGGGCACAAAGACATGGTGTAACCAAACAAGCAATATTATAACTACACTTATACCATCAATGTATTTTTTCACTAGTATACCCACCCAATATTTAAAATTATAAGGACCCTATTTCACTTTTATATATGAAATACATATTATAATTTTAACAGGTGTTTTAAATATCATATTATTATTATACACTTTATACCTATAGGAAAATATGTTCACAAAAAAATATATCACCAACCATAGTGAATACAAAATGCATCACTATGGTTTTATCATTCATACATAGTATGTGTCTCTTTAACAAACTCTTTTATGCATGCACTTGTGGAACAGGTTACTATGCCAACTCAATGTGAATATATTGAAATAAATAAAACAAATTCAATCTGTCTCACACTATTTCAAACTGAAACATGCACCAATTTTTATAAATGTAGTCTATCACTTGACTGCAGCCTTCTCTATCATAGGGATTTATATAATATCCTAAGAAATAATTATGACAAATAAAATACTTTCACAATGTGTTATATTTGATGAATGTTTTTTATATCCTCAAAAACTATTTGTATCTAAACCCATGTTTTTATGAAATAATAAATTACCATAATACTATAAATCACTTGATATCCATTATCCTATTTTTTAGAATATTATTTAGGGATATAGCTATTATTTACCAAACACATCATAAAATATAATTGATGTTTCAGCTAGTTGAAAGATGGATATTACATACATCATAAATCTGCTGTATAAAATGTCTTTTTAGGAATTAATCCATGAATCCTTTTGTTGATCAATTTTAACATGTGAAACATTATCATCGTTCATTCTTATTAACATTAATGTTGTGATGTAGTTAAGGTAATTTTTTTAGGAGTTACTCAAAACTACATTATCATGATTGAAAAATGATTGGAGAGTATATTTTTCGATATTCTAACATGAAGAAACTCATATCCTAAGACCCTGTTTATGCATAAATCTACCATAACTGAATGGATTAAAAGAATATAAAAGATTACATTTACCAATATCTTACGCTTTGGAATAGATCACACTCAATTGTTGAACTAATTCCTATATCCTGTTGGCTTACCATTATTTTTAAAGCTTCTTTTTCCCAAAACTAAATATATTTTTCATCCATACCAAAGGTGTTTAGCTATACTAAACATAAATACCATGATAGGAATATCCTTTATGTATAATTTACTTTTTTGTTGATAATGATTTATCATTCCAAAAGTCGCTAAATTAAGTCTTTCATATTATATTCATCAAGATATTCCATTTGATACATCTACCACTGAACTATTACTTCTGTATTCCTTAACTCAAAAAAAACATTCCAGAATCCAGAATTATTTCTCCTTGTGTTTAAAAGTCATATGAGATATTTTTTTATACTCAATAACTGTACTAAAATAATTTATAACATTGAAATTTGATGTTTTTCACTTCTCACCACTGATATAAGAATCAACCTTTCTCATTCACCAAGAGAATAAACCAGACTTTTAGTAATATTTCTTTACAAGGTTAATATATTTTAATACACACATGTGATATGAATATTTTATTAAATACCCATGATGTGAAATGGAAACATTTTATTTTACTATGATGACTAAATCGGATGAAGAAATAACAACCTTCATCTTTAATTCAGTTAATTTCATCAAAGATTTTATTATTTTATTTTATGATAGGCATAAAAAAATAACTTTTTTTAATACCTATTTCATTTATGGACATTCTAAATGTGATTATATCATTACATTACATTGGATCTTTCCCATACCTTTCAATATGTTCTCCATATTAATTTAATATTAATCCGCCTTTTATATTCTTGTTAAAATTATTATCTTTACCCAAATAGGTAATTAGGAACTTACTCAATAAATTTTCATTTTATAACCTAATAAGAGACTTGAGTAAATTGGATAAAATGATAAGAGAAAGGGATCTATTTACATATCATTATCCACCTTTCAATTCACACATTCTAGTGTAACCATCACCTTATTCATTTCTTGATTCACTCTATCCTCGAAAAATTCTCACAGATGATAATACATTTTATATCATCCATGTCCTTATGTAGAGACCACAAAAATCATGAAATGTTGATTATATCATAATGACATATGAATCATTTGACATATACATGAGTCTCGTGTAAGCAATTTCTCCCCCACCCTTTTTGAGGTGACAAAAGAGGTGCAGGGGAAACAAGCATCTGGGGATTCCCATATCATAGTACTATGTGCAAGCGCCCATACTATTCTCAGATATTCTTGGTAATATAGACATTTTTCCCATTATTTATCATAATTATTTACTGTGGTATTAAATTATATTTTCTAAAAAACAAATGTTTATCAAATTATACCTAAATGTCATTCACTATTTTATCAAATTCAAGGAATAGCCTATGATATAATTTGACTACTACATTTCTTTAGTATTACAATGGAAAGTGTTCTTCCAACCTAACCTCGTAGACTACAATCTATGGCTATGCTACTGTGTGGATGGTTCAAGGCATGATTTTTTACTAGCAAGCCGCATTAACTCGTGGTTCCTTGATCTGTTGAGTGAAGTCCATGCTTCTAAAATTATTACACGATTCACTATAATAGTTACACTAAAATGATATAATGTTATCTTTTCCTAATCCTTACTACTAATTTATTTTGTCAACAAACACCTTTCATAATTACTCCCATGCAGAAAGATGTACCCTCAACTATGGCATGACCAGCACCCCAAACACCTAGTTTGGACTAAAGTCGAATGATGGATGGTGGTTTAGAATTAATATTAATTGGAGGATTTTATGTTCTTAATGTTATGGAAAAAAAATGTATTTTACTTTAATTTAATACGTGATCTCACTCTCAACTAACCATTCCATAAATGTAATAATAATTTTGTCACATGCTCATTTTATATTGCAGGCTTGTTTATTTTGCATGAAATCAAGCATAGACTAGATATTCACAGAAAATAAAAGACTATGATAATATAAAATGGTGAAGTAACCCCGAGTTATTTCTAATTATTGATCTATTTATTGAATAATGAATCACCTAGACCCTTGGGGATAACCCTGAGTCTCATCACTTGTGACTCAAGATAAAACACATGCACATCCAATGCATCGAACATATATCTGGTTTGTCGCCATCACTCAGAATGATCTACACCACTCATTGTCTTTCCATTAATTAATATTACACTCTCGCTGGTGAAGGGAACATGGTAGTATAATATAAATATCTAAATTGGATAGACAATACCATATAAATATAATTCCACCTAGATTAAACCCATATATCCTTTTAATTAAATAACTTATTACTAACCATTGTAATAAATAAATAATGCATCAAGCATCCATTGGTTGGTCCATGGACCATGACTAATAAATCTGTATAAATTCACATTTTGAAAATTAAATGCATGAAATTAAATTGAATTTACATTAAAATTAACATGAGGGAATTTAGTTGAATTACAAATTTCCCTCTTATTTTTAATTTAATTATCATCTCATTTGGTCCAATTTATTTATTTATTCCGAAAACATAAATTCAAATTATTTATTTAATTCAATTCATCCAACAATTAAATTAATTAAGAGAAAAATAATCAAAAAATAATCTTTAATAAATACAATATTCATCCAAATTAAAATTAATTAAATTAATAAATTTTTGATCTTTTAAAATTAATCGGGCCTTGACAACCCCGGGCATGGCTTGTGCAGGTCGGGCCGATCCTACACATGCCCTTTTTTTGTTATTCTAACCCTGGTTAGGGATAATGTTGGTCATTATTGTATTACCATGCCATTTCCTTGATGGGTTGATCCTCACGAGCATATAACAGGAAAATTTGGTTCCAATCGAACCCGCAATAGTGGTTACCTCACCATCTCGTAGGGTCTTGTCTGTTTGGGTGAGGTCTCTACACACAAAGGATGTGGAATGACCCAATCTTGGATGGAGAGGTTGTATTCCCTAGGGGATCATGGAATCAGAAAGATTATATATTTTAGTATAAATGTACGACTGTAGGAGGTCGTTTGATTAGCGAGGGGGGTACCACATATGCAATCGACCACAAGGAAGGTTCCATGGTTGATCTCAGATGACGAAGACTGTCACATAGGTGCGTGACTACAGGATGGTGCTCAACTGTGAGAAATGTTGGGGAGAGGTGTTGGGTGAGGGGTCACCCGCTATGGATGAGGCATGATCTGCTCCTAGAGGGTAACACTGACTCGAAGGGTGGTTGGTCGGGCAATGTCCCAAGTGGTGCAGGGAAGCTGATTGTGTTGCAGAATCCTTCTATCAAATGAGAGTTGATGGAGGGGCTATGTGGAGAAGGTGGTCGTCGTGAGGTGGGTGAGTTATATCAGCTATGAAGAGGTGCAATGCATAATCGGTCTGGAGGATATGGATGGCAAGACGGGCCATTGGGATCCATCGTGCAGGTGGGGAGAAAGCATTTGGGAGATGAGGACCACAATGAGGAGTGGCATGGGGTTTCTATCAGACTAGAAAGACAAAAGGATCCTAACCAGATCTAGGTACAAACATAGTGGAAGTGTGTGAGGAGGTTGGTGACATGGTCTCATTGAAGTGGATGGCTAGCAAGGAGGGGACCACCGTACCTTAGAGGGATCGGTGGGTTCCCTCTTCATGTCGTTTTATCAAATCAAATACTCTCGAAACACAATAATCTCCCCTTTTATTTATTTTTGTTTTTATAGGTAACTCACCACTACAAAATGTTTTCTACCCTTTATTATGTTTCCCGAATCCTATGTATTATGATTAAAAAAATATTAATATTATTGTCATAATATAATACTAATAAATGTTATATTATTATAGTAAAAGAAGTGGTACAAGAAAACAATATTCTTGTGAAATAATGATTTTTTAGTGATCGACCTTAGTGGTATAACATTCAGGTAATTATTTCATACAAATTGTAAACAACAATTAATTATAAATAAACCTTCAATATAGTTTTTGATCCACATCTAATAATTCAGATGTACACAACATTGTCATTCGAGGTTGGATTTGAAATATGTCTAAGTAATTGGTATCACAACAAAGACATAATTTAAACATAATAAGAATTTTAATTTTTCATCAGGTAAATATTTCACTGTTCCCTATGATACCAATTGAAAGTACCAAGCACACATCGGAAGCCCAAAAAGTGGTATTTTTAAATCATTTCACTAGAAAACAACATTATGTTATTGATGTTAAAAAATCACATCCTGATTACTTCTTCTAGATCTTCTGTGAATTAGATTAATCATAATATTAAAACAATAAAATACATTGTTTATATATGAATACATGTATGTATTATACTCTTCATTAGCGATCACTGCTCTAAGAATCAGAATCTTAATTCCTCTAGATTTTCCACACACTATTTAATAAATTATAACAGCACCATTTGTTGAATTCATGATGCTCGAATGGAGATGAAATGATGCCTTCAACGCTACAATGATCACCACATTGCCTTTCTATCAATGTAAGGAAGAGTTTCCTATCCATGATCTAAGATCGAGAGAATCTATCTATATATAGTGGGATATAGAATAAGAGAAATAATGTCTATGAGTAGTCATAAGTGAATTCCTCTCTTCCTCTTTTTATAAGGAGTTAACAAAATAAACAATAATTCCTTCCCGAAAATTGAATAATTTACAATCAATACAAGCAATATTTTGACTACAATACTATTTCAAAAATTTAAATTATTATTATTTTGGAATTCTTATAATATAATAAATATATTACGTGATAATAATTGAGTTATTAACATGAATAGATGGTATCATAAATATAAAAATATCTGTGAACCATAATATTCATTCAATTAATATCTTTTCATTTTTTTACACAAAATTTCTTAATAAACATAATAAATAAATTAAATTCCCATTATTCGTAACATTAATAATAATAATTTATTTTTTACTTTTAATGTTGTATCTCCATTGACAAATCTCAGACCCTAGTGCTGGGGAAAACCTTTTCCAATATAATGGTTCATAAGAACAGATCATATTCATGAATAGACTATTTTGTGTGACCCTCTATGACCATATCTCGATATTAGTGAATAATATTCACTAACTCTGAGTGAGGTCAAGGAAACCATCATGTCCCCATAAGATATAAGGATTGTCACATCAATGACAACCAACCTATGATGACACACCATGTAATCTAATCTTGTTGACCATAATATCTCAAAAAATAGGACACACACCCATTTTATCACCCTTAACATACATTTTTATCTTTTGATATAAATAGACAGACATACCATCGACTACCATCGACATGGTCTTATGAAGATACTATGATCATTATCAATGTGGGGTGAGATATATAACATCCTTCACATAGAACTGAAAAATCCTTTATTGACTATTCAATAAGGTTCATGCCACCAATGACGCACCCCACACAAAATAGCTCACAATGATTTTAATATCATGGTTTCTCCAATCATCAATGTTCACATTCAAATAGCACAATATAGAAATGGTTTCTTGTCAAGAGACCATTACACATAACCATATATAGGAACATATAATGACAACCATAATATGTGGTGTTCCTATTGATGGGGTTTTCATCATGATCTCACTACTAGGGATCACCAAGTGAAAACATCCTATGAAGAACACTCAATTATAATGATCTACCATCTCTTGATAGTGAAAAATCTGCTATGTAGATTAAGTATGATGCATCTAGACCAATTGACCTTTGTTTAAGAAAAATTTCAATGTATTAAAAAGTTCTACTTATTTCATGGAATCATATATAAGTTTTTGATATGAAAATTAATCTATGGAAATTACCATTAAATAATGAATGTAGAAATTTATACACTAGAATTTTTACATAGTTCATGTATAAATATTTATATACACGACATGGTAATCAAAATCACTTTATAGATGTGTCTAGGGACCCAGTATTTCAAAATTCAATCCATTTACATTATTCATCATTCCTTCATCTGAAAATTATTATCCAATATATTAATTTCATATATATATATATATATTCATTTTATAATCAATGATATTAATCAGTAAAATCTATTAATGAAAAATGAATTACACCATTTATAGTGATGGTATATCATTTGTACATAGAAACGTTCTTTCATTTTCTTAATGGATGGAAAAAAGAAAGGTAAATTAAAATTAGCCATTAAAAAATATTTTTAAAATAATATAAATAAAATTTATACATTAAATATTTCATCATTGTTATCCATTAGAAAATAAAACGAAAAAAATGTCACACTGCTTCATTGATGATGTATTCCGTGGAGACATGTGAGAAACATTATCAGTTCCAAACATATTGTACTATAAGAAGGTAGATGTAAAATTATAATTAAGAATTATAAATGTGTAACATCTGTCATATATATTTTAAATACATCATTATATCTATATATGACTTTTTTTTATGTAAGATGTATTAATTTGGTTCATAAGATGGTTATCAACCAAGCACATGATCGAGGACATTGTATCCCATTTGATGGAGGAGGAGGAAGATATAGGTTACAATATTTAAATAATTAGAGACATTTTTATGGGAGATACTATTAATATTATATAATATTTTATTTGTGAATAATTGAAGGATTCTGAATAATAAATAAATTAAAATTGCATGGTTAAAAACGATACATCATATTTAAAAAACGTTTTTATATATGAACAAAATGCCTTGATGAGATGTTTTAATAATCAAAATATGGTCTCTAGTATATTCGTATGGAATTTTGGAAGGGATTTCATATGATATTTTTTGATCAAAAAAGAGTTTGTAGTGTGAAGTGGAGGGGTTAGTGAGTTACATATTATAGGTTGGGGAGAGGACACATGGATATTTTTTGAAATAAAAAGTTATAAACACCATTTAAAAGTGAATAAACTCCAAAAATAGCTCATTATACAACATTATATGAGATAAGTTTAATTATATATTAAAATTAATATAATTCCCTTTTAAAATCACTATTATTGAAAAAGACATCATAATATATTATTATAAAACATTCATTTTGAAGAAATATAAATAGAAAAAAAATAAAAAAATCATATAAGAGATTAATATATTTTATACCATATAATTAATACCTAAAATATTTAATATAAAGTGTTGTCATACTTTAGAGGTCCTAAATTTTAAATGAATTTCCAAATAAATACCTCACAACTTTATTGTAATAGAAATAAAAACATTAAATGATATTGATGTTGAAATTAAAAATAAAATATCATTATTAGATGTTATTTAATGATATAAAATGTAAATTATGAATAATATACCCAACACAAAATAAATTTGTTTTATAATAAAAACATGTATCTTTCTGAGGAATTTGTGATTAAATATTCTTACCTAATTTCCCAATATAATTAAATGAAATATAAAATCACATATAAAAAAGATAAATATATTAATCACTTATTTTAGAATGACTTTCGTATACATTAAAATTTATTAAAATTAACAAAAACATTTATTTATATTTATTTAAGTTATTTATATACTGTTTTTCTTGTCTGTTCTAGGTAATTTTCTTCATCTAGAACTAGTTTCATTTGTTTCATATTAGTAACATCTCTTATTCCAATGTTTATCCATCTAAAATATTTAATGTCACTATACCATATGGTTTATAATTATTTTTCTTGATTAAATATCATTTCATGTTTACAATATTCATCAATCTTTGTGATACAATCAACAACTATCATTTTTAAGAATTTTTTTACATATGAATAGTTTTTTATTTAATTAGTTTCATATTGATGTATCCTTTACATAACTACAGTTATTATTATTTATATTATTATATCATATTATAGTAATAATTATGTTATAATAAAGATCAATGATATAATTTTATATCAATTTTCTTGTAAAATGAACCAAACATCATCATACCATGACTAATGAAGGATTACATAGTTATTAATTAACAATGCACATAGACCAGTGGAGTAATTCTATAATTTATTATTTAATAGTTTGATAAAAAAAGATAGAAATAGTTAAGATATGTGGTGATGGATAAGAAACAATTTTATTTTATGTATAAATTCTTTTACTCGTATATTGTTATTTCAGATGCATATATTTATATTGATTGTTTAACATTCATATAATTAGAAATATTTTAAATTTTAATTAATTAACAATAATATATATCATAAATATCATTTTCATAATTTGAAAACATTAAAATTAACATCGATTTAATGCAATGAAGGAAAAAGTTAAAATATATCATTCCATAGAGGCGGTACTCCGCACATAAGCATGGAAAATGATTTAATTTTTAATTGAAGTGGGAAAAGGAATAATGTGGAAAAAAATTAATGATATAAAATATTTCATAAAGATAATCATTATATATTAAATTCCCCATTCATACTATCCTTGTAAGGTGATGGTTTAAAATGAATCTTGATGCATCGTTGTTGAAATTGTCTGCAAAACACAACCATCACAATTTTTTTATTAAATTCATATTGGTGGGTTTTTTAGGCGTTTTATATCATAATAATAATATTCAAATAAAATTATGAGAACAATTTTATTTTTATGCTATTTTAAAAATAAATTTAGAGAATATGAAAAGAATTACTAGAAAATAGAATGAGAGCATTGGAACTTATTCCACAAATCTTGGATCGATTGTAAAGGGTATTAAGTAGGTGAAGGATTGTATATTTTGAAACCAAATCATTTTAATGGTGTATTAAAGTACTAGGGAATATTTATGTATGATAATTAAGGGGTATATTTAACATTTTTAATGTGATAATGAGTGACATATTTGTAAATACTGAAAAATTTCAATAATGAGAGGGCACTCATATGGAAAGTGGACAAAATATTGATAAATAATTGGAATATATGTAGTGATAAGGTCAATTATATCCCCTGTAATACATTCTATCACATAATCCAAAAAATTTCCAAGATATTCACTAATATAATTTTATATCCAACATTGAATGTTTTACGATGGTGATAATATTTTTCATTGGGGGACATGTTTTTTTATGGTGAAAAATAAAAATGCACTAATTTCATAGTTTGTCCTATATGATTACAAAAAATTAAATAAATTTTATTTGATTCAATTTTAAAAGTGTATCAAATTAATTACACACTTTAAGTGTTTAATATATTAATAATGTTTTGGTAAAAAATATAACTTTTGTTTTGATAATGTCATTTTTTTTAAAATATCATCTATACTTTTAATAATTATAATTTTAATTATTAAATACATATTTTTTCTTATAAAAATGTTTCTTTAATTTCTACTTCATACATATATATAACTAATTTTTAACAATTCATGATCATTGAAAAAATATTATTTTTTACTATTCAGTTAAAATTAATTTTTTAATCAAAATTCATACAATAAAACATAAACTATAGTTTAATTTTCTAAAATATGGCACTTTATTTTATTCTGAAAATAATTTTTTTTATAAATTTATAATCATTATTTAAATATAAAAATTGTTTTTATTAAATAAGGGCCTTTTTAAACATAAACTGCAATTTTTTTAAAAATAAATTTCTGTTGAAGCCTATTTTAATAAGGAGATATAGAACATCTTTATATATGGAAATAGTGAGAACCATTACATAGAACATATGCACAAGGACAATTTTTTTTATTATGCATGTTCCACTGACTTCCCACACCATGCCATCATTAATTTCTTTCCATATCATGCCTACGGCCGCACCCTTAATGTCAACACCAATATTAGCTCTTGCATCCTAAATCCTTCCATAGTTCCCATAAGAATTAAAACCCATATCTTTTGGATGTTTAATTACGGGGTTTACCAAATAAGTGTCACAAAAAATGAAAACATTTTTTTAAAAAAATTAATAAAATAATATAATAATATATATTTCTTATAATTAATTATGTTCCATTTATAAATTATGGATTATATTATTCATATAAATTTAATATTTCACTATTAATTTCATCCAAGTGTAATGTTTTTTTGGTTTTTTCTGTGAAACAAACTATTGATCATTGTATTAATTTAATGAATCCAAAATATCTTGTCCTAGAATTCAATTTCGTTAAATAAGTTGAATTCTTAAAATTTTAAGTATAATTATAAGGATAAATATTAAGGATTTTATAATATAGATATTTATATCAATAATTCATTCTATTATATTTTTGGATCATTTTGAGTTTATATTTTTAGATAATTATTCCATAACATATACCTAACCATATCATATTATACAATGTTTAGTCTTTCGATCCATAACCATTTCCAACCATATAAACATTTTAAAACAATAAATAATACAATTTAATAAAGAAAAACTTAATGACTTTCAAATTGACATATTACATTCATTTTCAAATAATTTAATCGTGGGAAAAAATTACAAAATGTTGGATGAGTTCAAATAATAGTATTGTACTTATAAATAAATAAAATTTATAGTCTAGTGAAAACAAGATAAATCACGTCAATCATTCCTTTATATGCATAGTTCCTTGAGTATATGATATAAGTCATTTTTATATGTAATCATTCTAAATATTTTTATGAATGGTTGGATTTTAATACCCATATCATTAATTGTTTTTTAAAAAAATCGGTAACATAAAGACTCACTATCATAAAAACTTTTAACACCATTCCAGAAGTAACTAGATCGTGGTTAAATCCATATGAAAACCCTTTATTAAACCCATATTTATTTTTTATTAATTCATAGACCATTACCCAAATAATTGGTGGGATATGTTGGAAGATAAGTCATTTAAGCTTTAATGGGGTAACATGATAGTATCTCAGACCATCAATTTTATATCTCATGAACCAAACCAAGTCATCCAAGAACCGGTCACCCATGCTGGTCTGTGACAAGGACCTAAGGGAATTCCTGAACACCACCGACAGACCACTTTTTCTATATATAAAAATAACCTGTTGGGGATGATTTGTCCTATAAAAATAAATATAAATAAATAGAAATAGAAAAAAAATATAATAGTAATTTTGGAAATAAAAATGTAACTGTGTGGCTAAACATACCTACAAGTGACCTCATGGGTCACTACCAAACATAAAATCACACTTACTAGAGGAAAAATCCAAAACATTGACCAAAAAATTAAAATATAGGTTAGGTGTGATCACTAATATCCTCAATAAGAATTATAAGGATAAACAATTACATATTCATTTACATTTAAAAATAAACCAAAATCATTCTAGTTTGAAAAGAATATATAATAATAGAAATAATGTTATAATTCTTTTCATATTCAAGTAACAATTTCTATATTTAGTAAACACATTACCTTTTCACAATGTTTTCAAAATAGATTCTGATCATTCATAGACATTACAAAATTAATGTAAAAACATTAAATTAAAAAATGGTTTTCACAAAATGATAACATCAATGAAGTAACCAAAAGTAAAATCACATCAAAACCATCATGTCACATGTGAGGAAAATGGGAAATCCTTATATGTAACTAGAACATGTGGGACCCCATAAACCTCATTCCTCAGTGAAACACGGTATAAAACCCATTAACAATAGCATTATTATGCACTAGTCACTAGTACGGAACATCCTAGCGGTCGAGGGATCTCCCATAATATCACATGTTTAGTTACTATAGTAATATTAAATCATTAAAGATGAAACTAGGAGTCAACCACTTCCCAATAAACATGCACACGAGTTCTAGTCCTCCCACAAAGATACCCTAGGATTCCCAAGTTCTCTATTTCTATTACGCATGTCACATTTGAATCACTAATTTCAAATCCACACATTAAAAAGATGAAACGAAAAACAAAATCACAATTTCTCATAATAAAAACATCTTTAAAATTTACATGCACATCAAATACACTTCAAAAAAATGTATTACACCACATGGATAATTTTTTAACCCACATTGAGAATTTTGAACACAAATTAAAGAATCACAACCAAGTAATTCACTTTAAAACAAAACATGTCCTATATAAAAAACCAATTTCACGACATATGAATCTTAAATAATTACAATATCTCCATCCCCACCACACATAGAAATCAGGGAACATATTTAGAGATCATATCAAGTATTTTTGAAATCAAAGGATAATAGAATAACCATGCACTAAAGATTTAAAAGGAAACTATAAACCATGATTAATTAAAAAAAATCATTTTAAAAGTTCACAATAAGTTCTTGAAACCACGTTCAAATCCATTATTCAATGACAATGAATTATTAATTTTTTATATCTTTTTATCATAGTCAATTCATAGAAAATGGAAAAAATTATTTTTAAAACAATCATGACATCATGGAATTTAAATTTAAGGCCTAGGCATAGGGGTCCTACCACAAAAAATTCAACTTTTGACAGTGACCACTCAAACCAATCTTTCATGATTCCATTCTCAAGCACAAATACACATATATATAAATAACCCTAGGTGAATTAAACATATTCCACACTCCGTTAAAAAATATGCACATATATGGAATATATATATATATATGTTGTAACCATGCATGTGAATATAAGCTCTCTTAACACCTATGACCAAAAACCACAACAGCGAGGTTGAACACCGCTAACAAAAATTACTGGAACCAAAAAAAACAATAAACCATTAAATTAAAATTGAACTAAAGTGATGAAATCGAAAACCCTTACAAAAAAATATATAAAATCCTACTACCCTTGATTATGGAAGCTATGACATGTCTCAATCATACAAAAAACACTAATCATTAAGAATCAAAAATAAATCACCCGAAATTTGATTTAGAGTTTGGAAATGGTGTTTTCACCACACAGAAGAAGGGTAAACCTCCATATAGAGGAAGAAAAAGGGTGAGGAGACTCACTAAATATAGTTTCACCGAAAATTGAGAGGGAGATTAGTTACCATATAGAGGGACCACTATACTAGGGCTCTCATGGTTGGAATGGATGATCGAATATGACTGGAATTGGGGGAGGTAATCTACGAGAGAGATGAGAAGGGGAGGAAGGCGACACATTGGAGGTCTCCATGTCTGCAGAGTCATGTGAGTATGAGGGGAGGTGGAGAGGGGAGTGATGCAAAGAGAGAGAGATGTCAGGTTTTGGGGCAGGGGTTGTCATGTGGGGTGAGTAAAGTGGAAGGGGAAAACCCATATAGGGTTAACAAAGAAATGGAAAACTATAAATTAAAAAATACTAATAATACTAATAATATCATTAATAATTTTATTAATATAAACACTATTATTATAAAAATATTATTTTAATTTCATTTCATTTTTCTTATACTATATTCATTTATATTAAATAATGTTTGACTATAGGCAAGCCACGTAGCATGGTTGTAGAGCTTGTGATACCATGCACCAACTGGGTGTAGCCTATAGGTCACCCGAGTTGGCCGCAACAAGGATTGATGATTTTCCTCAAATTACACAGGTTTTCAAACTGTTCAAAGTATCAAAATAAATATTTGGGAATTATTAGTCCCATAAAAATAACAAATAATGATATATAAAAAATCAAAATAGAACAGAATCAGTGTAAAAAAATTATAACAGGGAGGCTAAACATTCCTCCATGTGATTGCATGGGTCACCACCAAATATAAAAGAATGATCATTATAAGAGATATCCAGAAATTGAACCTGACACTGAAAATATAGAATACACATGAGCACCAAGATGGTCAATAGGAATTACAAGGCTAAACAACTCCCCACACCAATACCTCTAAAATGAAACCCAAATCATGGTATTATTATAATATGACAAGGTAATAAAAATATTTTCTTTATTTCATTTCAAATTTGCGTAAAAAAATTTCATTTGAACTTATACTATAATATTTATACCATGTTTCCAAAATATATTCCACAAATTCATAGAGTTTTTGAAAATAATTAAAATCAATTTAGATTAATATATTAATTTCACAAAGCGAGAAAAAGCATGAAGTAGCTGAAATGAAAATAACATCATTAGAATCATTTCACAAGGGAACACCATGGAGAATCCCTATAGGTAACTAAAAATATTTTTACCATAGAATCCTTTTACCTCAATGAAACTTTGTATAAAAATCCCAACCAAAAACATTTTAATGAATGAGCCCCTAAGATGGAACATACCACAATCCTACTGAACACTAATCATATCACATGTATTTTTATTGTGGTAATCGTAAATCATACTAATAAATTTGGTACTTTACAACTTATTAATCAAATAGAGTAATAGTTCTATCCCACCCCCATATAAGCCCCAACTTCCCACGAGATCTATTTCTTTTTCTCATGTAACACATATAAAACAAAATTCACATGAACACACTAGAAATGTGAATATACAACTAAAATCATGATTTCCCATAAAAAACACTTTCAAATTTAAAAACACACAAAATCAACTTTAAGGTATATTTCTCACCACATGAATAATTTATAAAACCAATTTCACTATTAATAAAACACCTTACAGAAGAACTGAAAAATAAAGAACAAGAAAACAACCAATTTATCTTAGAAAAAATACACTTTCATGCCATACACATCATAAAACCATTCATAAACACCTTTTCACCACTTCCATAAATCATGGAAAATCATTATAAGTAATAGAAATAATTTTAAAAATAATTTAAAAGGAATATTGAAAATACACCACACATTTAATAGAAACTATGAAAATAGGCTTCATACAAATAATTAAATTTAAAGGTTTAACAGAAGGTCTTGTAACTATGTGTGAGGACAATTTTCAAGGACCACAAACAAATATATATATATATATATATTGAATATTCATTTCATAAAAAATAGGAAAATTTTTTAAAAAACAAGGAATAATTAATGTCATTTAAATTAATGGATTATTCATAGGTGGCCTTCCTCAAACATGCCACTTTTGATAATGACCACACAAACAATCTTTCACTCTTACACACACATGAATTTTTATATATTTAAATAAATTCCTCTTGCTAAATTTCACATATTACCCCCATCATGAGGTAATATGTACAAAGGGGACACACAGATAAATATATAATCATTCATTACCCAGGCTTGTGCATATAAGTGCACTCAACACCCACAGCTCAAAACCATTGCATAGGGGTTCAACACAGTAATGAAAATTTACAAGAAATTCAAAACCCAAAAGCCCTTAAATCATAATTGACCCAAACTATTGAAATCAAAAAAAATATACCCCAAAATGAATCAAATCTCACTTCCCTTGACAACGGTGGCTAAAACAGGTATTCACAAGATGCTTCTAGTTCTAATCATAATGAATTGACAAATTAACACCAAATATTTATTTAGGGTTTGGAAAACATGTGTACACTACACATAAGATGGGTAAAATATAAGTATAATAATAATATGGATGAGGAGACTCATTAGAGATAATTGAATCCAAAATCATGAGGATGAGAAGTCACTAAAGGGGGAGTGTGTCACACCAGAGCTCTCCTAGTCGGTCTAGTTTCACGAATTGTAGGGGAATGTGTGGAGGCCATTCATGAGATAGAGGATAAGGGAAGGGATGTGGCGTGTTTTAGGTATCTCAGTCGGTCAGGTTGTGTGACTAAGTATGGAAGGGGATAGGGGTGATCCACCAAGAGAGGGAGTGTAAAGGGGGAGGGGTGCATTGTATGGGGTGAGGTATGTGAAAGGGGGAAACCCCTTTAAGAAAAAAGTAAACATAATAATAATAATATTTTCCTTAATGATAATAATATTCATAATATTATTTATATAAATAATATTATCAAATAATTATTTTAAATTTATTTGATTTTTATTATTTAAATATCATATATTTTTGTTATTGTTGAACACTGGTCACAAAAAATGGATTGGACGCATGATCTTCCATATCGTGAGTAAACCATGCACAACCTAGTAGAGGGAAGGTGAATATTCATATACCAAAAAATGGTTTTACAATTCCTGTGCCAACTGTGAAACTCATCTCTATCATTTGAAAAATCCATTTCTCATTGTAGGTCTGTGGTTAATAGATTTTGCACAAGTTGTGAGTTCCAACAATTCCCCACTTGTGCATTCTCACAGGCAATACATGATTACTATGAACCATACAAACTAACCATGAAACATGTAAGGGGTTTAAAAAAATAAAAAATTAGACCCACCAACTACTAAAACTCAATAAAATGAATGAAAAATATACAATTATGTAAAATTATTTAAAATTTAATGGTTGAGGTGTTGTATTTCTCGCCACCCTAAACATATTATTCCAACAAAAAGTCTCCTAGAGAAATAAGGAACTAAACTCCAACTCAAAACCAAACAAGGTCAATAAAACCATGAACTTAGTGTAACCTTTATCTATAAATATCACACCTAACAATGTCTAATACAATAAAAATGAGAGTAACCATGTGGAAAAAAAGAGGGTTTCCCCAACAAAAAAACCCAACTACATCAACCAAATCTCAAAGGAATAATGAAAAGATCCATTGTGTGTCTCCAAACCAGTTAGACACCAAATTTCATAGACCAACCACCATTGACCAATATGGTAAGCCCAATTCAGACCAACCTAGGATTTCTAAATGAGGACATGATTCCCCTTGATATAAGGGGAAACCTATGGAAATATCTCATTGAAAAACAGCATATTGAACAGTGAATGATCATTTTAAAAAAAAAACAGAAATCCACAAAATTTTAAAAACATAAAACAAAAAACATTCCACAAAATGGGCTGACTAGACTCACATCCACAAAGACAAAACCGATCAATGGTTTGATTCCATAAAGAAAAACTACAACCACAGAGGTTTACAAATATACATGGCCACCATGACTCTATACAATCAAAAAAACATTCAAAAACAGGGTCTTTAATGAAGAAATGAGGCCTCAACATAATTACAACAAAATAGAACCTTCAATAATAAAAATGATACAACAGAGAAACATAAATTGTCACTATACTAGCACTAGGGACAATAACATGATTAAGGTTCCCCACACCTAACGATTTCTTACTATGTTAGAGGAATCACTCAAAGGCCAATGATTGGAGACCTATTTTTTAAATGAATCTACTTCCCCATAAAAATCAGCTTATAATACTCAACTAAAACTTATTAAATCGATTTTTTAAGTTTCAAAACCATTCAGTTGACCCCAGAAACAAAGTTGAATGAAATAACATTTCATAAGCCAATACAAACAAGAAATTATTTTATTTTTCAGTTACTATAGGTGGGTAAGAACCCAATATTAATTTGGCATGTTACAATGTCTAGAAACGATCTAGTACCACCACATGATTATGTGTTTGGAGGGAGTCATAAATGTGAATACAGAGAGACAAACTTATTCATAATTTCCTCAAAAATCATAGCCACTTCTGTTTTTCCAGGTTCATGCCACTAAATGATTATGAACACCAATTCCCAATCATGATCATCACATAAACAAATACTATGGCATCCTAAAATCTAACCAATCACTCCTTAGTGAGAAGATTCTTTGTAATACTCAAAAATATCCTAAAGCTAAATCCTAATACATCATTATGAAACATTCCACAATTAAATCACAAATGATATACGTACTAAAATAACCATTATGACCCCATTTCCAAAAAAACCCATGATAGCATGAAAAAAGACTCAAAACATTGAGAAAAAAAACTAAACAACTACATTCTCACTTTTCAAAACATTGAAATCACCATTTTTGGAAACCATTTTTCTTTAATCAAAACAATTTAAATGCGCACCATTGGTATTCCATGATGTCTTGCATATATATACCCTTATAATAGCTCAAGAACCCATTCACATGTGCCACAAATTATCTAGATTCAATATGCAAACATTGATATATGTTATCATTCATAGAAATGATAGGGGTCAATTAAAAATATTTATTTTTTTCCAAAATATTTAATTAATATTAATGCAAAAATTCTCAACCAATTTGAGGTAACATTTCATCACTAATGAATTATATTTACAAATTTCCAATCCTTTTTAATTCATATAACCAAATTATTCCCAAAATCACAAAACAATCCCCAAAACATAAACAATATTTCTATTTAAAACAACACATACTGTTAAAATAAGTCTACTTCCATGAATAATTTTTATTTTAAAGAACCATATTTTCACTCTTAAATAAACATTACCTTTTTAAAACCAGTTTCTAAAAACCATATTATTTTTTAAATCTACTGAAGACATCAAATACAAATCCCAAATATACATCACATTAAAACATTTAAGTATAATGAACAAGTGTATATGCCTACCCAAGCCACATATTTTAGTAGACCACCCTCTAAGTGTGTATTAACCACAAGAATTATCTTTAAACACCCACAAGGGATGTACATGGGACTCTACTCCATGAATCCTCATCACATAACACAAGTTCACTCAAATTGTCACCCCTTATCTACTCCAAGACAAATAGAAAGATTCACACCCCAGAGTACCCATGGTAACTAAAGGGTCAGGATGGGCCCAAATTCATTATGTCATTAATGCACCTACCAATCAACTCTCAACAGTCCAAATCTATAAAATAAATGACACACCAAATAATTGGTACCTCCACCTCTAATAGCATTTTATCACAAAACAACATGGGTTGACCCCTAATTGGTCACCTGAACTGGTCCATGATAAGGCCCAATGGGCATTCCCAATCAACATGGTCTTGGAACTACTTCCATGAATAAATATATGAAGCTGGGAATGATTTTTCACATATAAAATGACAAATAAATAAATATAAACATTAAAAATAAAATAGTTGATATAAAAATAAAAATATATCTGGGTGGATAAGCATTCATCTATTTGACCTCATGGGTCCCAAAAAAAATATAAGCACTCTTTTTGAATGAGTGATCAAAAAATAGACAGGAATGAGAAATTATAGAGCAGGCATGAGCACCATGATTCCCAGAAGGAATTTTATGCATAAGCAACACCCTCTTCCCTTACATTTAGAATGAAACCAAAATCATGCTATTGTGAAAATAGTACATATTAATAAAAATAATATTTTTAATTATTTTTTAATTCATGAAATAAATTTAAAATTTTAGTATGACCATTTACTTTTCACAACATTTCCACAATATTTTACATTCATGCATAGACTATTATAAATAAAATAAAATCATTTTATATTACATCATGGTTTTTAGACCTAGAGAATAATCTTAAATAAACTGATTATAAAATCATATGACAAGAATCATGTAACAAGTGAGCACCATCGGCCATCCATATAGGTAACTAGCCCAAGTGGGACACTAGAAACCTCATACCTTAATGAAACATGGTATAAAAAAACAACCAGTATCGTTATCATGAATGAGGCACTATGTGGGAACATCCCATAGGCCTAGTGGTCTCTCATAATGTAAAATGTTTAGTTAGTGTTGTAATCATAAAAACTGCTAGATGAAATCCAGGCTCATCCATTTCTGAATCAACTAGCATACTAGTACTTGGCCACCCTCTTTTATACACCTAGATTATCATGTTCTCTATGTCCATTTATCATGCCACATATGTATCATTACGTGTAACATCCCAGGTAAATGGAGAATAAGATATTTTCATATTTATTAATATTTTTGAATTAAACATTAATTTTACTTTAAAGGGGTTTCTATGTTCGATAGCGTACCTGATACGCGACAATAGGTTTCTTTGGAATCTTATGTTGCACACTAATAATATAATATTATTATTTTAAATGGTATTTAACTCCTAGCAGTTTTATAATAGGGAGTGAATGAAACTAACTACAATAGGATTATATGTATTTTTTTATTTTATTTACATTTATCTAATAAAAGTTAGAGGTTTAAAATATGAATGAATCTAATTTTAAGCATAATTTACATTAAAAGGAAGATTTACCGCCTTTTGATGGAGAACCCTCTTTAAATCTAGTTTCTCTCACTTTTATATGTTATATTTGAAATATTACTATTATTCTCTAGTATAGGGACATCAAAATTTACTTTCGGTAAATTTTTGGTATTTTTCTGATAAAATTCATATTTTAATGAATACTGAAAAATATTGTATTTTAATTACAAACTACCTTTTAATATAATTTATTTATATGGTTAGATTATTATTTTAATTGGTTTAATAGTGTAAATAGATTATATTTTTACCATTTAATCTAATGTTGGTCATTAGAAGCAATTTCCCATTTAAATTGTACATACTAAACTATCAATCTTTTGATAGTTAATATTTTTTAAAAACACGCCTTTTGTTTTGACAGCGGGAATTCATTTTAAATTAATTTCTACCACTTCTATATTTTTAATTAGGATAAATGGATTCCATATTTGTAATCATGAGGTTAAAATTGTGTAAATAGGTAACTTTTAATTTTAGGCATTTTAAATATTTACCTAAGTAAATATTTTATTTACCGTGGTTAAAGGGTAAATCAGTTAAATAAGGGTACCAAAATAATATTTATTTACCCTAAAAGGATTCCAAATCCTATTGGTTGAGTCATATCCGACCCCGGCCATCCTTGGGTTGATTTGGGGACCCCATGGAGCCACTTAAAAGTGATTATGACACTTTATTTTAATTAACTTAAAGTAAAGGCCAAAATGAAATAAACAAATATCTTTTAGTAAATAACTTTTTACATGGGGTTATACAAGTTATATTTTAATCTATAAATATAAATTGGAAAGATAAAATTATTTCCTACATCATGGTATTTTTTTTATAATTTTTATACATCAAATAAATTAAATTATTATTGACATAATCATGATGCAGCATTTACCTCATTAATAAATGATTTAAATAAATAAGATTATAATGATAAATATATTATCCAAAACATGTCCAATTCTGGTTGGATGATTTTATTTAGATTATTAGTCATCTTATATTCGACCTTAATGATTTTTGGACCATTATAAACCGAATATAATTATATAATAAAATAAATTTTTAACACTTTCTAAAAAGCCCCTCCTCTCCCTAATAAAATGAGACCACTTCTATGCAATTCTTCAGACATCTCAAGATATATTGCTTGTCCAAACTCTTCCCAATTAGGCTCCCTACATCCATATACTCCTCCTAGAAGCCTTACCTTAGGCATAAGGCACTTAAAAAATCTTTTGGTTTACACCAAAGGGAGTTAACTAAATTAAAGATAACGGTTTCACCTAAATTATTTTCTTTTATTTTACTTCTCCAACCGCTAAATTATTTTTGTTTCCTTTCTTTTATAACAAAACCAGTATTTTCAATATACTAGGATGTTGTTATAATAAGAATTCAAACTACACTTACACACACCTCCATCTAATGGATGAAGAACATAATGTTGCTGTGGATGGAAAACTAACGCCTCACGAAAGGATGATTGTTCAATTACATCTTAACACCTATCATGGTGGACATTATGATGGAACTGTATTTATATATGAAATATAATATGTTTATGATTTCTTTATGCTTCTGTAATTCTCAATTATATCAATTAATTATGGTTTCCATTGTGGGTAAATACGATAATCTCATTTGAGGAAGTGCGGACTACCGCCCCCTCAAAGTGATGTGATTCGTTAATTCCTTGGGTGGGATGTATAAAGGATGGAGTTAATGATATTATATATCATATTATACTAAAATTATAATATACCTATGTATCATTATGTTTTATTTCTATTAAAATAATAAATTGAAATGAAAGTAGCGTTCATGCGTACGTACGGCTTACAGTCTCCATGAACGGTGCATTTCATTTCTTACCTATAAATGTTATGTACTGTTATAAAAACATGTATATGATAAATATATATGGTATATTTGATATCCAAATCATAATATCATTATAGATATAATGAACCTTTGACCACATGGACAACTTGTAAATATAAGTTGTTCATTTTATTCAAGTACCAAATATCGACAAAATGAATGTTATTTATATAAATGATTGCATAATGTTAATAACATGGTAATAAGTTATATAAAAGGAATAATAAACTTGAAAAATGTTCTTAAGTAAGTATAAATTAACTTTAGTTTATTATTCAGGATATTAAAGAACGATCAAGTCAAGTCAGACACGAGGTAAGGGACTTCATCTCAATCTCCTTTCATTGAGGCATTTTTAGTTTTATACATGACATTCTTATATACGATGTATAAAACCCTTGTAATTTTAACTTTATTAAAAAGGAATCTTTTCTCTAAAAAGAGTTTTACTAAACTAAAAAAAGTAATGTTTCTTTTAACGTAAACGGCGGCAATGACCTTTCCGCCAATGCGAGTATTATTTGATCTTTGGCATTCTTAACAAGCTGGAATGTTTTTAAAAGGAAAAATAAATACCATATAATATTTTTATGTATTTTGGTATTAAAAATGATTTTGAGAATGGATTTATTATTTCAATATATTAAAATGATATTTTATTGTTATAATGTAGAAATTTTATCTTTAATTTAGGCTTAGGTTTTGTGTTATGATCATGTTATGGTTCTTGGGAATTATTTCCGTATACAGGTGGTTCTGTGATAAACCTAGGGTGGGTGATCCCGAGATAGCTCTCTAATGCATTGGGTAATGTGATGGAGGTAAACATGAATGTTTTTCCTAAGAGATTTAGGGAATATACTGTGATGGGTATTCCAAATGTAACTCCCTACGTACCTGTGATAGCTACAGTGTATGTATGATATGGATTCCACAAGTTACCATTATGATTTTTGATTTCTATATGTATTTCATAAATATTATGATTTAATATGTTATGTTAAAGAGATTATGTTATGTATGTATTGATGATCTAATGTTTTCTTTCTTTTTTCTATAACCCTTATTGATCTTTTTATGCTCATCCCAAGTTTTGAAATGTTTTTCACAAGACTTAAAGATGAATAGGGTTAAGGATGGGATCAAGGAAAAGTCATGCTATATAAAACATGGGACTAGACATGACTCTTTTATTAAGAGTTTTTAATTTGTGAGAAAAATGGAATATGAGAATAATTGTATACTTTGTAGTCTTAAGATTTAATGTAATAGTTATGGTCTAATTCTCTAAAACTCTAAACCTGAAAAGATCCTCAATGTGAAATATTTTCTTAATTCATGATTATGTAATGTTTTAAGGCCAGGTCCTTATAGTTTGTATCAGAGGTCGGTTTAGATAAATTTAGGAGTTAGAACATTGTTATATTAATGTCCATAAATTAATTTATTCTAATATTGAAATAATATAGCATTTATAGATTACCATGTTGCTTCTCCTAAGATATTTTTGTGTTCAGAATGGTTTTCCACAGAGGAAATAGGGCATCTATGTTGGGACAACATCAGGAGGAAGAAAACCTTCCAAATCAGCAACTTGAGATGGTCGTAATCGGAACAGAACAGTTTGTTTCAGTGATGGAACAGTTGACTCAGGCGATAAACGGTGGTGGTATCCATGTATGAGAACAGCCAGATCAACCACAGAGGAACATGTCAGTATTGGAGCATTTCATGAGGCAATATCCCCCATCATTCAGAGGATAATCTGACCCTGTGCTAGCAGAAGGGTTGATTAAAGCACTGGAGATGATTTTCGATGTTATGGGGTGCACAGAACATCAATAGGTTAGTCTTGCAGTTTGCCGTTTTGAAGGTGAATCTGATCAGTGGTGGTAAATGGTGAAAAATATCAGGGATAGTGAGGAGATTGATGGACTCGATTTGGATGAATTCAAAGGTATGTTTCTTGAGAAATATTTCCCTAAGTTAGTTCGTCTTAAGATAGAAAAACAATTCCTGGAATTGAGGCAGGAGGATGACTAAGTGGCTCCTTATGAAGAAAAACTCACTCAACTAGCAAGGTATGCTCCAAATTTCATATGAGATCTTGATAGTAAAATCAACAGTTTTTACTCAGTATTAATGCCAAATTATCAAAGGGCTTTAGCTTCTCGTGATTTCAAAAGTTATGAAAAACTTGTTCATTGTGCGGAGAAGGAGGACATGGAGTTCTCCAATGATCATGTATTCTTTGAAAGACAATAGAATAAGAGGTCGAGGTGGCAGGCGAAAGGGAAGACCTCTTCAAAAAAGTCTGATGGTAAGAAACATAAGTTTACAGTTTTTTAAAATTGTTGTAAAAAGAATTCTGCAGAATGTCTTTTGAATTCTGGTAAGTGCTACCGATGTGGTAAAATGGGACGTAAGGCTCGTAATTGCACTAAAAAAGATCAGGGTAATGGTAAGACAAAATCTGATTTATAGTCAGTAAAATGATTTAAGTGCAATGAAATTGGTCATTATGAAAATGAGTGTCCAACAAATAACTCAACCCAAGGAAAGCGGCCAGAATCCATGTAGAAAAACGTGGTGAAATCTTTTGCAACTACTTCAGCGGATGTTGGTCCATCAAATGAAGTTGTATCAGGTACATTGTTTGTTTGTTCAGATTATGCCAATGTGTTGTTTGATTCAGGGTCTACACACTGTTTCATTTCTGAGAAGTTTTCTAGTAAATTGGGAATTCCATCTCATGATATAAATACTGAACTTATGGTAAAAACACCTGGAGGAAATGTTGATACCAAAAGAAACTATAAGAACATTCATGTCCTTGTGTGTAGAAAGAATCTACCTGTGAACCTTATTGTTTTCTCTCAAGTAGAGTTTGATGTTATATTGGTCATGGACTGGCATTATGTTTATCATGCTATGATTGACTACAGAGCTAAAGAGGTTTCTTTTCAGAATGATTTTCAGTTTGTGTACAAGAATGAACCCTTTCTTTTGATAAAATATCATGAAGTTGAAAAACTTGTAAAATATGGAAATGAACATAACCTTGCACATATTTTTGAAAACAAATGGACTGTTCAGATTAATGATGTGCCAGTGGTAAATGAGTACCTTGATGTTTTTTCTGATGAGTTGCCTGGTATTATACCTGGTCTAGAAGTTCAATTTACTACTGACTTAGTTCATGATACTATGCCTATTTCAAAACCCCCTTATCAAGTAGCTCAAATTGAAGATTTAGAGTTAAAGAATAAATTGAAGGAGTTATTAGATAAAGGTTTCATTCGACCTAGAACATCACTATGGGGAGATCCTATCTTTTTTTTAAAAAAAAGATGGTCAATGAGACTTTGCATTGATTATAGGGCATTTAATAACATTGCAGTTAAGAACATGTATCCTTTTCCTCATATCGATGATTTGTTTGATCAGCTCCAGGGAGCTCAGTATTGTTCGAAGATTGACTTACGGTCGGGGTACCATCATTTTAATGTAAAGGAAGATGACGTTCTGAAAACCGCATTTCATACTAAATATGGCCATTATGAATTTTTAGTTATGGCTTTTGGGTTAACCAATGAACCTACTGTATTCATGGATCTTATGAATAGAATTTTTAGTGAGTTCTTGATAGGTTTGTGGTTGTGTTCATTGATGATATTTTGGTTTATTCAAAAGGTAAGGAGGGTCCTAAAAGTCATTTAAGGGTTGTCTTGAAAACAATAAAAGAAAATAAACTATTTGGAAAATTCAGCAAGTGTGAATTTTGGTTACAAGAAATTTCATTCCTCGGTCACATTGTTTCCAAAAATGGCATAACTGTTGATCCTGCTAAAACAAAAGTTGTTGAAAAATGTCGAAGACACACAAATATAACCAAGATTTGTAGTTTTCATGGTTTGGCAGGTTATTACCAGAGGTTTGATGAAAACATTGCACGGTTAACCATTATAACGACTAAGTTAACTCGAAAAGGTGTCAAGTTCATCTGGAAAAAAAATGTGATGATTGTTTTCAGGAATTGAAAAAGAGATAGGTGAATGCTCCAGTTTTGGCACTACCTTCCAGATATGGTGAGTTTGTTATCTACAGTAATGTTTTGTTGAAAGGACTGGGTTGTGTCTTAATGCAGAATGATCAGGTAATTTCTTATTCTTCACGTTAGTTGAAACCACATGAGTTAAATTACCCTACACATGATTTGGATTTATCTGATGTTTTGTTTGCTTTATAAATTTGGGGGCATCATTTCTATGGAGTGAAGTGTGAAATATATACTGATCACAAAAGTTTGAAGTATATATTCACTCAGAATGAATTGAACATGAGATAGAGGAGATGTTTGTAATTAATCAAGGATTATGATTGCACACTCCTTTATCATCCCAGGAAAGCAAATGAAGTGGTAGATGCTTTGAGTCGAAAAAATAACGCGTCATTAACCAAGCTACATTTGGAATAAGATCCATTGGTTTTTGATTTGATGAATTATGGCATAGAAGTAGTTGGTGTAGAAAATTCTTCTTTTTTTGTTTCAGGTGTCAGTGAGATCATCTCTAACAGACAGAATTATGCAAGTGCAGAAGGAAGACAGTGAGTTACCGAAAAAGGTAGAGTTGGTTCAGAAGGGAAAGTTTCCTGATTTTAACATTGATAATTATTGTGTTTTGAGATTTGGAAAGAGATTATGTGTGCCTTGTGATTCACAATTGAAGAATGAGTTGTTTTGTGATGTTCATAGTTCTCCGTTTTCAGTTCATCCTGGCAGTACTAAGATGTACAGAGATCTTCGGGAGTATTACTGGTGGGATGGAATGAAAAGAGATATTGCTGATTTTACTGTGAAGTGTTTGACTTGTCAGCAGGTTTAAGCAGAGTGATAGTTACCGAAAGGAATGCTTCAGCCTCTACCGGTGCGGGAGTTGAAATGGGAAAATATATCCATTGACTTTGTCGTGGTATTACCAAATACATCTCGAGGTAATAATGCAATCTGGGTTATAGTTGACCGTTTGACTAAAGTTTCTCATTTTTTTCCTATTAGAGATACGTGGTCTCTAGATCAACTTTCCCGGTTGTATGTTAAAGAGATAGTCAGGTTGCATTGAGTTCCCCTCTCCATTGTATCTGATCGTGATCCTAGGTTCACTTCTATCTTTTGGAAAGGCCTTCATAATTCATTGGGTACTGAATTAAACTTTAGTATAGCTTTTCATCCTCAATCAGATGGGGAGTCCGAATGAACAATTTAGACCTTGGAGGATATGCTACGTGATTGTTCACTGGATTGTCAAGGATAAAGGACCAACACCTTTCATTGGTTGAATTTTCATATACTAACATCTTTCATTCTAGTATACAGATGGCTCCATTTGAGGTATTATATGGACATTGTTGTCGAACTCCAGCTTTTTGGGATGAAGTAGGTGAAAGGAAGCTGAGGGGACCAGAATTGGTAGAAGAGATGGAAAAAAAAGTTCAGTTGATTCAGAAGCACAAGAGAACAGCTCAGATCAGACATAAAAGTTATATAGATAACCGGAGGAAGGATCTTTCCTTTGAGGAGGTTATCATGTATTTCTCAAAGTTTCTCCATGGAAAAGTGTGTTGCGTTTTTGTAAGAAGGGAAAGTTGAGTCCGAGGTTGATTAGAACATATGAAATTCTAGAGAATGTTGGATCAGTTTCATATAGAGTGGCTTTACCTCTAATTTTATCTTAGGTACACAATTGTTTTTCATGTTTTGATGTTGAGAAAGTATATGTCAGATCAATCTCATGTTTTGAGCCCAGAGGTAGTTCAGTTGGAAGAGAATCTCTCTTATAAAGAACAACCAGTCCAGATTCTTGACCGTAGAGAGAAAGTGTTGTGGAATAATGTAATTCACCAGGTAAATTTTTTGTGGAAAACCCATATGGTTGAAGAGGAAACGTGGGAATATGAAAATGCTATGAGGGATAAATACCCCCACTTATTTTGATAAGTGAATAAAATTGCGAGGACGCAATTACCAAAAGGGGGGAATGATGTAACATCACAAGTAAATAAAGAATAATTGATTTTCATATTTATTAAAATTTTTGAATTAAATATTAATTTTACATTAAAGGGGTTGTTATGTTCGTTAACATACCCGATACGCAACAACAGGTTTCATTGGAATCGTACGTTGCACACTAATAATATAATATTATTATTTTAAATGGTAGTTAACTTCTAGCCATTTTATAGACAGGAATGAATGAAACTAACTTAAATATGATTATACATATTTCTTGAATGTATTTACATTTATCCAATAAAATTTAGAGGCTTAAAATGTGAATGAATCTAATTTTAAGCATAATTAACATTAAAAGACCGATTTACCGCCTTTTGATAGAGAACCCACTTTAAATCTAGTTTTTGTCACTTTTATATGTTATATTTTACAAAATAATATTATTCTTTAGAATTGTGACATCAGAATTAACTTTGGTTAAATTTTTTTATTTTTCTGATAAAATTCATTTTTTAATGAATAGTGAAAATATTGTATTTTAATTCAAAAATGCCTTTTAATCAAATTTATTTGTATGGTTAGATTATACTTTTAATTGGTTTTAAAGTTTACTTAGATTATATTTTTACCATTTAATCTTATGTTGGCCATTAGAAGAAATTTCACATTTAAATTGTATATAATCAACTTTCAATCTTTTGATAGTTAATATTTCATAAAAACAAGCCTTTTGTTTTGACAGTGGGAATTAATTTTAAATTAATTTCTGCCACTTTTTTTATTTGAATTTGGAGAAATTCATTCCATATTTGGAATCAAAAGGTTAAAATTGTGTAAATAGGTAACTTTTATTTTTAGGCATTTTAAATATTTACCTCAGTAAATATTTTATTTAACGTGGTTAAAGGGTAAATCAGGTAAATAAGGGTAAAACAATAATATTTATTTACCCTAACAAGTGTAATAATCCTATTGGTTGAGTCATATCCTACCATGTTCATCATTGGGTCTATTTGGGGACCCCATGGAGCCACATAAAAGTTATTATGACACTTTATTTTAATTAACTTGATGTAAAAGTCCCAAATGAAATAAACAAATATCTTTTAGTAAATTAATTTTTAGATGGGGATATACAAGTTATATTGTCAACTATAAATATTAATTGGAAATATAAAAATATTTCTTACATCAAGGTATTTTTTTTATAATTTTTAGACATGAAATAAATTAAATTATTTATGACACAATCATGATGTAGTATTTACCTCATTAATAAATGATTCAAATAAATAAGAATATAATGATTAAAATATTATCCAAAACATGTACAATTATGAGTGGATGATTTTATTTCGATTATGAGTCATCTTATCTTCTACCTTAATGATTTGTGTACCATTATAAACCGAATATAATAATATAATAATATAATGTTTTAACACTTTCCTAGAAAGCCCCTCCTCTCCCTTATAAAGGGAGAATAATTCGATGCAATTATTCATATCTCTAAAGCCATTTGGCTCGTCCAAAATCTGCCCAATTAGTCTCCCTAGATCTCTCTCCTCCTATTATAGGCCTTACCTTAGGCATAAGGCACTTCAAGAAGTCCTTTGGTTCAAACCTAAAGGAGTTACCCAAATTAAAGTTAACAGTTTCTCTTAAATTGTTTCTTTTATTTTACTTCTCCAACCTCTAAACTCTTTTTATTTCCTTTAATTTATAACGAAAACAGTATCCTCAATATACTAGGATGTTGTTATAAGAAGGATTCGATCTACACTTACACACACCACCATCTAATGGATGAAGAACATAATGTTTCTGTGGATGGAAAACTAACGCCTCAGGAAATGATTATTGTTCAATTACATCTTATCACCTATCATGGTGCCTATTATGATGGAAATGTATTTATATATGATATATACTATATTTATGATTTCATTATTCTTCTATACTACCCAATTATTTCAATACATTATGGTTTCCATAGTTGGTAAATACGATAATCTCATTTGAGGACGTGCGGACTACCGCCCCCTCAAAGTGATGTGATTCGTTAATGCCTTATGTGGGATGTATAAAGAATTAAGTTAATGATATTATATATGATATTATACTGGAATTATAATATACCTATGTATCATAATGTTTTATTTACATTAAAATAAGAAATTGAAATGAAAGTAGCGTCCATTTGTACGTACGGCTTACCGTCTCTGTGAACGGTGCATTTCATTTCTTACCTATAAATGTTATGTACTGTCAGAAATAAATGTATATTCTGGATATATATGGTATATATGATATCCAAATAATTATATAATTCTGGATATAATGAACCTTTGACCACATGGACAACTTTTAAATATAAGTTGTTCATTTTACTCAAGTACCAAATATCGACAAAATGAATGTTATTTACATAAATGATTGCATAATGTTTATAACATGGTAATAAGTTATATAAAAGGAATAATAAACATGAAAAAGGTTCTTAAGAAAGTATAAATTATCTTTAGTTTTTAATTCAGGATATTAAAGAACGATCGAGTCATGTCGGACACGAGGTAAGGGACTTCGTCTCAATCTCCTTTCATTGAGGCATTTTTAGTTTTATACATGACATTCTTTTATACGATGTATAAAAACCTTGGACTTTGACTTTTATTAAAAAGGAATCTTTTCTGTATGAATAATTTTACTAAAAGACAAAAAAGAATGTTTATTTTAACGTAAGAGGTGACAACGACCTTTCCGTCACCGCAAGTATTATTTGATCTTTGGAATCCTTTACAAGACGAAATGCTTTTAAAAGAAAAAATAAATAACATATACTATTTTTATGTATTTTGGTAATGAAAATGATTTTGAGAGTGGATTTATTATTTCAATATCTTGAAATGATATTTTATTATTGTAATGTGGAAATTTTATCTTTCCTTTAGGATTATGTTATGTGTTATGATCTAGTTATGGTTCTTGGGAATTATTTATGTATACGGGTAGTTCTCTGATAAACCTAGGGCGGGTGAGCCCGAGATAGCTCTCCAATGCATTGGGTAACGTGACGAAGGTAAACGTGAATGTTTCTCCTAAGAGATTTAGGGAATATATTGTGATGGGTAATCCAAATTTAACTCCATACGTAGTTGTGATAGCTACAGTGTAAGTATGATATGGATGCCACAAGTTACCTTTATGATAAATTATTTCTATGTGTATTTCATAAATCTTAAGATTTCATGAGGTATGTTAAAGTGCATATGTTATTTATGTATTGATGATCAAATGTTTTCATTCTTTTTTTTATAACCCTTACTGATCTTTTTAGGCTCATCCCATGTTTTGAAATATTTTTCACACGACTTAAAGATGAATAGGGTCAAGGATGGGATCAAGGAAAAGTCATGCTATCTAAAACATGGAACTAGACATGACTCTTTTTTTAAGAGTTTTTTTTTGTGAAAAAATGGAATCTGAGAATAAGTTTATACTTTTTAATCTTGAGTTGTAATGTAATAGTTATGGTCTAGTTCTCTAAAACTCTAAACCTGAAAGGATCCTCAATGTGAATTATTCGATTATTTCATGATTATGTAATGTTTTACGGACGAGTACTTATACCACATTCCAATTCACACACTATAAATGTGGATACACAATAAATGTCATCATTTCTCATAAGAAGAACCTCTTTCAAATTTATACACACACAAAATGAAGTTTAAAATGTGTTTCTCAACAATTGAAGAATTTATAAAAAACTTTTACAATTTATTAAACATCTTTATAAAGAATAACAATTTAATTCACCTAAAAATATAAACTTTCATTAGAAATAAGACTCGTTAAATTAATTCTCATCTTAAAACATTTCTAAAAAGACATTTCACACCACAAACACAAATCATTGAAGGCATTTATAGGTCACAAAAATCATTTTGAATATCATTTAAAACGAAAATTGAACAACCATAACAAAAAAATTAAAATAAAACATAAAACCATGCCTAATTCACAAAATACATTTTAAATGTTTAAGCGAATGTTGAATAACAATTTGGGAATCCATTTTTCCGCATCCATGTCAAAATTTATATATATGTATTTATTGTATATTTATTTAATAAAATAATTCAAAACACATTTTAAAAAATAATCATGAAATCATGCAATTTATATTAAATTCATATGCAAAGGGGACATATGTTAAGCATTCTACATTTGAAGACAACAACATAAATTGATCCATCAGGACTAAAAACACATGAATTTATAAATAAATAGAAATAAATCTAGCTTCATTGATCATATTACCCTCACCGTGATGGAATTTTCACAAAGAGGGAATATATATATATATATTCCTCACCCAAGTGTGTGCATATAAACATAGCCGAAACCTATGTCCTGAAACCACCACAATGTTTCCCAAAATACATTAAAATAATTACAAAAAACTCAAAAACCACAAAAAAAAATTTAATATTGTTAAAAGTTTGAGAAATCAAAACCCGTACATGAAATTGAAGTGAAATCAGCTTCCCTTGATGTTGGTTTCTAGAACCTGTATTGACGGGACCCAATGAACCCTGATCGTCAATAATTGACAAATAAAAGACAAAAAAATGAATTTAGGAATATACAAAGGTCTGAAAAAAAACATGGAATATGGGTAAACCGCTAAATATAGGATGTTGATGGGATAAGAGATTCACCATATATATTTTCAACCAAAATTGAGAAGAGCGGCCACGAGAGAGAGGTTCAATCACATTAGAACTCTCCCATTATGCACGGGGTGAGAGAAGGAAGTGAAAGTGGTGATATTGTATACTAAAGAGAGGAGAAGGGGTGTTAGGTGGCACACAAGAGGTCTCTCTGTTATCCAGGTTGTGAAAGCATGAGTGGAATGGGAGATGGCGACACAACATGGAAGGAGAGAGGGAAGGGGTGGGTGTGCATCGCATTCATTGACATAGGCGAAAAGGGGAAACCCTTTGGTGTAAAAAAATTTAAATATAAAATTAATTATTATATTCATCATCTTATTAGTATTAAAAAATCATTTAGTTTCATTTTATTTTTCTTATTTTATTTTCATTTTGATACAGTTATTTTTGAACACAAGGCATGTCACAAGGTCTTCCAGACCTATCACCAACTATGAATACCCTACTACAGAGAAGGGGAAAACACAAAAATTGGCCGCACAATTTAAGATATTGTACATCAATAGTGAAACTCAAATCTTTCATTTGTCAGATCAATTTCTCACACATTCAGCATAGTTAACAGACAGTTCACAAGCCATGCACCACCCCACTGCCCCACATGGGAACCTACATGGGTACCACATAATTACTACTATTTGTACAATCTAACTTTGTAATAGAAAAATGGATTTAAAAATTTTATAATTCGAACTGCCAACTCATTAAACTCTAAAGAGATGCTGAAAAATATTTAAATAATTCAAAATAGTCTAAATTTTTGTGATTGGTGTGTGGAAATATAAACTACAGCAAGATCACCATGATATCCATAGGAGCACCCTTTTCTTCTGTTATAATTCTCAAGTATCATACCATGAATTTGTTTTTTATGATTTCAATTTTCCATCATAAAACATTTCAAAATATTTTTTAATCCTATAAGAAAATTAATTCTAAATATAAAAATAACTTTCTCAAGAAACATTCTTTATAAAAATACCCAATAAGATGAATTTTTTTTCAATTAATATTACATGATTTATTTCAAATTATGTTATATGTAAAATAATTATGACTACAGTGGAAAAATTCATTGTCATTATAAATGTTAAAGTATGAAATTCTATTTATCATTTTTCAAAACGTTCTAAATATGACATGTAAAAATATTCCTTTTGAAAAACTTTGAAATATATTAAAAGTGATTTAAATTTACATTATATATCTTTTAGGAACATATAAAAACATTTTTTAAATCATATAAGTAACATGGACATGGAAGAGAAAGAGTTCGGATGAAAAAACATTAATATATGATTTAATAAAAGAAAAACCCCTTATACATTGGAAATCACATGAATCATAAGGCCCCTGATATAATATCATTAGAAAAATTTAAAAATCATTAGAATGGAAAAACTCAAGATATAACATGAAAATATGGCCTTATATTGATATTATTAATCAATAAAGGTGAATTATATCAAAATTTCCCTCATAGAATGGAAATTGAGACGAGGTAATATGAGTCCAACCAGTCATGGGTTTCTTTATATTCTTAAATTATAAACATGTTTTAATTATTTACATTAATGGAATATTTTTTCATGTTTTTTATTAATTTTATTTCACATAGTACCATCTAATATATAGTTACATTATCAATTAAATTTATATCGTATATTTTGATTATATTCGGCTTATGTGTCAAAAATGACTTTGGTAGGTTGAAAAACGTCAATGTGGATGGTATTTAAACACATCAAGAATAATGGTCATGAAAAATCTCTCACATATATATATACATGTAAACCAGATTTACTTATAATACAAATAGTGAATGATGGGATTGATAAATGAAGTATGTTACTATCCCTATGATGGTAGGACTTATTTACATATGAGATACTTTCCAATTGGAAAAATATCATTAAAGAAAGTAAGTATGAAATATTTTATAATTCTATAATGATTAAGATATCATATATAATTTTTTTTTTATTTAAATATAAAAATATATCTATCCTTAATCTTTTGTGGTGATGAAGACAGGGTCACATCGCTTTGTGATGGCTATAGTCCACATGTTCCTGTTGGATGTTATCATTTTCTTGTGCGTGAAAAAGACAAATAAGAAATGATATATTATCATTTTATAATAATATATATGTCATTAATAGAAAAATTATTTCATTTAAATAAAATATATTCATTATCATTACCCTTATTACCTTCTAGGTAAGGCGTTTTATAAAATGAATCACATCGCTTCAAGAAGTGGTTCTCCACCATACACATAAGAGACATTATCATATCCCCTATAGAGTGGAAACTAAAAACATTATATATGATATAATTATTCTAAAAGAATAATTATTTTATAAACATAACATATTTTCTTTATATACATCATTGTAACCCACCGTGAGTGGTGGTGACAGAAAAATGAATTACAATGGCTGACAATGCGGTAGTCCACTGAATATATGATTAATGATTTGGTAATCCATTTGGTGGAACAAGAGATGGATTTATGTTATTAAACATTCATAATAATTTATTTGTGTATTAATAATTATATGAATATTAGTTAATCATGAATTATGAATAATTTAACTGGGGGTGGAAGAAATAATATCGAAACACTTTTTGACGAATGTTACCTATTGTTCAAGAAACATATTTTGTTTAGCACCAATGTCCCTAAATAATTGTATCTATGATGATAATAAGTCTTCCAGGATTATAATAGGGAATTATATAAGTGATTTGGGTATTTATTTGATTAAACAATGTGATTAATTGTATGAATAGAGGTGCATAGTGGTGTCCTTTTATAAGAGTTTTGAGTGGCATATTTGTAATTGTTTAATATAATGAATTCCATGCATGTTGTTTTAATTTCAAAAATCTCCAATAATAGACTATTATCTATCCAATAAATTATATTATCTAAATATATCCATAGAACAAATTTCATGTTAGTTTATATGTCATTTTAATACTTACATTTTGAGGTTAACACCCAACCAATCCATCTTCACCTTAAATCAGATAATTAATTTTTATCATTTTCAATATTATGTTTTGTAAAAAAATAAGCTTATATTACTTGAATAAATAAATTATGATGATTCAAAATATATATTCCACTTTATAAAATTAAATTCATTTTTTAAAAAAAAAGTTCAATTTAAAATAATACTCAAAGACGTGATGAGAATGTATGTTTTTAAGGAGAGTATTTTTTGAACAAATGATTATTATATGTCAACATAATGACTAATCAAAAAAATTATATGAAACAAAATTAATATTTAATTATATATAAAAAATAAACATCGTTTAAAAAATTATCAACTAATGATTTTTACTAATAATTAAAATGAAGAAAATTTATTCATTTTAAAAGAGTGTTTAGAAAAAGATCGTTCTTAAACCCAAAAACTGTCATATATAAAAAACCAATATATAGTTGATTAAACGAGATTATTTATAATAAATATAACTAAATAATACCTTTTTACCAATAAATAATAGTACAAAAATATTCGTACCATTAAATTAATTAATTTATATAAAAGAAATCATTTTCTTACAAAAAAATGTTATTTTTACAATTATATGAATAATCAATAGCTTTAGAAAAATAACAAAAATTTATCATAGGTAAATTTTGATATTTTGATATAAAAAATTATATTAATATTGTGAAATTAATATCCAAAAATATAAAATGTAGCTTTTAAATAGAACCTATATAAGAAAATATTTTATTTAAAACTATTTAATTTTTATATAAAAATAACATAATATTTTTATATAGAATTTGAATATCTAATTCATATTAATAAATATTTATAAGATATATTCTATCACTTCTATGGTTTTTAAATCCCCCACCATATATAAATTTATTCTCCCAATTTTATTCCATTTTAATAAAAAATTGGATTTATTTCCCTCAAATCATTCTTATATTCCCATGTTTCCTCTTCAACACTAATGTTTTTCTAAAAAAAATAACCAGCTAAATTACCTTTTTCAAAAAAATGTTTATCTAGGATCATGAATCAAAAATTTATATTCCTCGTAAGAAATATATCTTCAAATTGAGGAACCTTTTGGATCAAAACATTGTAGGAATCTAGCACATATATCCTTAATATCGATCATGAAATACATTGTGTACATATGATAAACTCAGAGGTAAGGACGCTTGGTAGAATAATAATCCATATTTATCTAGGATTCAAGTTGTTCCATTCAACTATGGAAAAATATTCCCCTACCTACCAAAATTTATATCACATTTCCATTATGAATCATTGAGAATGAAACTATATGTTACCTAGAATGAAAGAACTATCATCTGGTGGTCTACATAATTTTTTAATCAACTCTGAGTCATCATCATATATTGATTAATCAACTAAACATTCTAAAAAATGTCTCTACCAACTCTGGTATCATCATTTCCCTTTATCCTATATCATTCCAAAAATCGGGTGACTTAAATCTCTTTCAATATTCCACCTTAAATGGTCTAATATGAATACTAGAATGAAATATATTTTCCTAAGAAAACTCAACCAAAAAATATGTTCCTAAAAAATTCTATTCTAATATAATGAACAATAATGAATGATATCTTCCATGGTCGGTATTTTTTTAATAGACAATTCATCATATTGAGGATGAAAAGATGTTATAAAATGTAGAATATCTCCGAATAAATTTTTTTGTCCATTCCATATATTATATGCAAACATGGTATCACTGTTTGAAATGATATATAGAAGAACCCTATGTAACCTAGTTGAATACATTAGAAATAGGATGAAATGTTGATCTAAATGATTTTTTTCTCAAATATTAAGGAAAGGTAAATATTTTATTAATGAATCAACAAATAATAATTAATTGTTACCTTCTGATGTCCTTGGAAATACAACCATGAAATCAACTAAATTTTTTCATAATTTACACTCTATAATTGGAATTTTATGAAGAATCAGAATTGTGAATTGTATTCTTCTTTAATGTACTGAAATGTCAAACACTTCATCATAATGTTATCAATATATGATTTCATTCCATTCCACCCGAAATTTTCACAAATTTCTATTTACATATTAGTTCCACCCAGATGTATAGAAAATAGGGAACTATGAGCTACACCATTTATATTTTATTGAACATGGAAACACAAATAACACATAATGTTTTCAAAAATAAAAAAAACATTTTATTTATATTAAAAAATATTCATACCCTTCTTAATGGATTCTTCACTTCCATTTAATGAATGATCCGCTATATAAGCACTCATAATACTTTCTAAAAAAAATTGTTCTGCATTGATACCTTAAAAATGAGGATTTCCCTACAAAAAAAACATCATGGAAACAATTTATCAATTCCTTGATAAAAGGGTTATGTTACAAATTTAAAATAATTAATGTAATTTTTTTCATGTCAATGTATCTTCCACATTGATTTATATTGGATGATGGTAATGATACATAAACTCGTAATCATTGGCCATTAACAGCAATATTAAATTTCTCATATTTAATAATATATATTAAAATATATTTCAATTTTTTATAATTAGTACATATTTCACACATTACTCCATAAAAATGTTGCCTCAGTTGTTTTAAAAAACCACATCTGCTAGGTCCATATCACGTGTAGTGTAATTTAACTCAGTAGATTTCAAATAATTTGAATTATACCAAATTAACTAACATTTTTACATTAGGACATAACAATATACTTATAAGAATTATCAATAAAGATGAAAAAAAATCATTTCATAGTGGATGTTAAAAAATAAGGTTTCAACAAGCTACTTTTTGATCCTGAAAAAACATATGACCTAATTTTTTCCTAATTAATTTTTAATCCTTTTTGTGTTATATTTTTCAGTGGGATACACAACCAATAATGGTTTTCAAAACTCTACTCATAGTATCCTACTATTCAAATAAAACTATTATGTAATGTTATATTTTTATATATTTTTCATTATTCACAAAAATTTATTTAATAGGTAATGAGTTCATCCATTTTAGAAATAATATTCCCAAAGAATGAAATTTGGTACAACAAAAATTCAAACTTAAGAAATTCCACTTATAATTCCATTTGTTTATTTTTTATTAAAATAATAATATGTATTTAATGTCCCAATTAAATTTTAGAATATTCCTTGAAGTCATCAATAAACCTAATTAAAACATATCAAATAACACATAAAAACAATATTCATAATGTCTATAAATACATAAGGTGCATTTGAAATCCCAAATGGAATAAATACAAACACATTATTCCCATATATAACCTAAAACATTGTATCCATAATTTTGTGTTACTTCACATTCAACTCTAGTTAACCTAAACGCATGGAGACATTTAAAAAATACTGAAATATCTGGAGAACATTATACAAATTATTAACATGAGACATATGATACTTGTTTTAAATGATTATGTTATTCAAGGGTTTACAATATATGTTATGTCACATTTAACAATATGAATATTTTAAATATTAAAGGATCAACCCATGAAGATGTGGTAGGTTAGATGAAAATATAATCTAATGACTCATATAATTGGTTTCAAATTTAAAATATTTACACATGATACATTTTAAAAGGGGTTTTATAAATAATTATCAAATCATGTATAAAGTCCTCAAGAAACTCTAAGGGATGAAATAATTTTGAATATCATTCTTATCTATTAAATCAATCATAAAATGATAAATAAAAACCAAATAAAAACCACTAATTATAAAAAAATACTATTTTATAGTTTCTAATATGATTTTTTTTGGAAATTCGACCCCACTTATAATAGTTGGAAGATTCAAATAAATAATGTTTTCTTTAAAACTTCCACCTTGATATTCACTAGTAGTTTTATCTTCTTTCCATGTGGTGATATTACAATTTTACATGATAATTTATAAAAAAAATAATGAATTTGAATAAGCAAATTGAAATAGGATATTGTAATAATTCTAATAAAAAATTAACATTACTATCATCATGACATTTGATGGGCCAACAAAAAATATAGTAGTAGAATATTACATTTCTCAACATTTTTTCCCATTCATAATGATTTTCAACTTATGAAAATAAATTTGGACACATATTATCATAATGAAACAAATCCTTAAAAATAAAACACCTCACCAATAGTTATATATCAGTTTCCCCATTTATTTGTTTTTCATAAATCTTTTCATTACATTCAATGACCCAATGACTAAATGAATCACACAAAACCATCTTTTTAGATTCTATTAATCATTTCATGAAATTTCATCTTACACAGATAGAAATTTTTTTGTCATACCACTATAATTCTAGAGGAACACTTATCTGTTTCCTTCGACCACAACTTTTTCTTATTTCTTTTATATCGAGGAACATATGTGTTAGAAATTTATATCTCAAATTTCTCAATAAAACAAACCTCATTGTCAAAAAAATTAAATTATCTAATGGAAAATGGTATTTTTAAAAATTATATCATTCTTGATTAAAATCTATTATTTTTTTATGAGCGTCATAAATAATATCTTGGATATACCAATACAATGTTATGATTCATTCTTCATTTGAACTTATAAAATCATCACCTTTTTTATTACGTTCTTGGAATTTGTTTTCCATATAGAGTTGATTAACCATACAGAAATATTTGATGACAAAATATCATTTAATGTATTATATTACATGGAATCGAGAAGATCATTCTCTTGGGTAATCTTGAACAAATACAACATTTAATCAGATTAACATTCAAAATCATAAACATTAAGGGGCAGTTTTTGTTTTTTTTCAACATCCCATGATGTCAAGTATATTCTCTAGGGAATTAATACTTCAATTATCTATCATGGGTATAGATGATCCAATTAATAAGGATGATTTTTTCTAATGACATCATCCACTATTATTATGTTTCTCTAGGGTAGATCAATTTTATTTATTGTATGGATACCAAAATAATTAATTTATTATTTTGATGAGCCATAACTACATGAAACAATTATGTTCTAAATATAAAAATTTTGGGGTGATGATTTAGAAGTTTACATTCCTCTCACTACCTTACAACTACATTATTCATATTTCCTTTGTTGAAAACCATTTAGAAAAAATATAATTTAGGTAATGCCACATCGTAATATTAAATATTATATAATTTAAACAAAACCATAATGTGTAATATTTTAGGTGTGCTCTCTTATGAGTATCCCAAAATCTAATGTTATTTAAACTAACCATTTATAACAAATATTATGACCCTTCCTTAATCACTAAAAAATATTTAGATTTACACCAGGAATTGAATGTCTTACATTTGATGAATTTTTCAAAGTGTTAATGTTGGTTAAATAACCCAAAACACATATATAACTTGAAAATATAATACAATGTTGACACATACAATCAATATCCATTTTTTAAACCATAAAATAAATTTAATACAAAAAATGATTTAGTTTCATAAAAAAGTAATCATCACATTCAACAATACATCTTTCCTTCCCTCACCAATCCTTAAATAATGTGGCAATAATTTTAAAAAACATGGATGAGAATAAAATTCTCATTAAGAATTAAAAATAAAAGAAAATTGTTATTATTATGAAATGATATAAAATCATATAATTTTGACCTATAAATTCAATTTTATTTTATATTGTTAAATAAAAAATTTTACATTAAGAATACTCACTCTTTTTTCTCAAATAAATCCTTTAAAAACATATAGAAAGTAATAAAACCAATTTTATTTACATAGAGAATCACATACATAACCCATTTTAATCTCTTGTAAGAAGTAACTATAGAATATTTATATCGATAAGAGAACCCATTATTTAACATTCAACTTTTTTAATATTAAAACCATTAACATTACTCAATTCATTGGATTGTTATCTGGGTGCAACCTTTAATTCAGCTATACGAGGCTCAACTGTTGCTATATGGGTGCACCCATCTTATATGTTGTAATAGGATCACATGATGCAATCAATGTGTTCCTATTTCCCTTGTATAATTTTCATGTACAATATCATGAATAAAAAATTTTATTCTTATAGTTTTCCATTATAATGTATTTTAAAAACACATTTAAACATGTTTGAAAATCACTTTTGGATATAGATATAAATATTTCTTTTAAAACCCCATTTTCAATATAGAAATACTAAAAATCTGAAATGGGTTTTTTCATTTATTAATATATAAAATATTATAAAGGATGATAAAAATAAAATAATGGTCGTAGTGGATAAATAATAATTATCATGGTAAACTCAAAAATAAAACATTATTTTTCAGATTTTTCAAAACAGTCCATATAAAACATGAAAGAGATTCATATTGAAAACATTTTAAATTATGAAAAATTAAAATTTAATTTAATTTAAAATTATTTTCTGTCTATGTTAAAACTATAATTATTTAACTAAAAAATATGTACAGAAATGAAGTATTTTGAAAGAGAAAAAGTTAGTGTTGGATTATTTCTAAAGGAAAAGTCTCGTATCTATTGGGAATCACATAAATCATAATCCATATAAAATAATTGCATTAATTAAAAAATATGTATCACTATGATAGATATATTCATGATAAAGCATGAAAAATGGATTTTATATAAATTTATAAATGAAAATAGGCTCACAGAAGAGAAATATGCCTCAATAAAATTAAATTGAGATGATTTACCTTACCTTGAGTTTGACATGTCATTTGTATCTGTATATAATAAAATAATAAAATAATTTTGATTATTTAAACTCTTTATAATATTTTCCATGATTATTATTACCTTTATTTTACATATTACAACATTATATCTAATTACATAAATTATATTGTTTATGGGGGATTTTTTGAACGTGTTTGGCTTATGTGTCAAAATGAATTTAGTATGATGAATATGGTCAATGTGGACATTACTTAAACATATCCAAAAACAATAAAATATTTTTAATATTTACACATCGATTTTACCCTTGTAACCAATCATGATATATATTTTCCTGGGAATTAAAGTACATTATAATCACGATGATGGTTGGTCATATATACACATGAGTAACATTTCCATTTTTCAATGATAATTATAAAATAGATTTAAGTAATATTTTATCTTTATAGAATTATAAAAATATAAAATATACCAGTTTATATATTTAAATATACTTATATATATCATCTACGTCTTTTGGGGATGAAAAACGAGTTGTATAGCTTAGTGGAGGTGGCATGCCATATGTTCACAAATGCAGTTATAATTTATCACTATGGGAAAAGGTAAAAATGAAAATAATATATTATATTTTTAGAATGATAAACATATACATATTATCAGAATTATATTTACACTTATTTAAATAAATGTAACGCATTTATAAAGATATATTAAATCTCTTTGTGAGGTTTTAGTCCTCAAAACACAAAAGTGATGTTATCATGTCCCCTATGGAATAGAAAGTAAAAAATGGAATATATGATATATTGGAACTAGATGTATAATTATGATATAAATATAATTTTTTCATTATTTCTATCATAATACCCAAACGTGGGTGTGGCTAATGAAAAAGGAATTACAAAAATTCATATGGTGGTAATCCACCATACACATGAATACCGATTTTGTAACCTATTTGATAGAATCGAAGAATAATTTAGTTCATTCCATTCACATAAAAACATATTAGTATATGTAATATATTTATGATATTATTTAATATTTAATTATGAGTGAAAACATTTTTTCGATCATTTTTCAGCCCTATCTATGTCACCTTGTACTCATATAACACATACATGCACTAAAACACTATATTTGTGAGATACTCCACCCAACAAATAATAATTGATATCCCATTCAAATATCAATCATAGAGAATCATTGGGGTCGCTCTAAATAATAGAACATACCATTGAAACATGGAAATTTATATCTATTCTTCACTGTTTTTTCGTTTAGTTTTTTGTAATTTACGCTGAGTTGATGGCTATTATTCACCATCTTGAAGAAAAAATAAGTGAACCCAATAATGAAGTACTCATCTAAATAAATCCCTTCAACTCCAGGTTCAAATCCTGAACTATATGGTTTGTCAAATTGTATGTCTCTATATGATAAGGATAATCTATATGGGATAGATAGAATAAATAATACCTATCTAAATGGCGTGTTCTCAATTAAGGGGATGTATTGTGAATCCATCCAAGAATACATCCTAATAGAGACCCAAAAATTAGGGAAATGAAGAGGGGTATTGACCTAATCCAACAAATTATTCCATGTCCTCACTTTTTATCATGATTTTACCAAGTTCAATTATGTCCAGAACAACTCATCCATCTACTAGTACCCACCCACTAGTCGTCAAGAAATTGTATCCTTTGAGAGATGTAAAATATAATCACCCATTATAATAAAACACTTGAGATAAGAATGCGGTAAACTAGTGCATGAAAAGAATACAGTCGAATAACATCAGATATTTAAACATTAAGTCCCACATATTTCTATAACAATCCATGAATATAGTAAATTCTAGGAAATTCTGAAGACAATGAACTTTTATTCATAATGGTTTATCAATGGAATGTAAATTATATGAAACAATTACTAGTTAGTCATTTCTAAAAGTAAAATGTGTATATTGGACGAAATGGGATGTAATGATAACAAATATTATTTTAGATAAATTATATTTGATTAAAACCATAACTCAAATAGTATATATCCCCATACCCCCATCTAAAAGAGTTTGAGGAATATTATAATCATGGTCTACCTGATCATTTTGACTCTATACTGAGGATTCCTGACAATGATGAGTCATCCTTATAAGAAACAACATCCTAGGATGCTTTCCATATTCCTAATTCCTTAACAAAGTCATCCCTTCCCATTAAAAATACTAATTTTATTTATCTACTGTAGAATTGATGAAGGCTACCCATTATTCATCATTTTATGAACTTTCTCTGTGGTATTGAACAAGACTTTTGGTTATTTCTGACAATTCTATATTTGAAGAACTACAGGTCACCTCCATAGTAAAATGTTGATAACATCAATAGTCCACAAGTATGGCACTAACATAATGTATACTCTCATTTTTCATCCTCTAACAACAGTAAATTGTGATCACCACAATTTTAGGATGTCCAACCACAAGAATACTGAATGTTATATCAAAACCAACTACTCAATCCTCCAACATGTCCTTTTATGTGTTGAAGGCCTTACATAGAACATCCATGTATGAATCTAGGCCAAAAAAACCGTCAATTTTATAACAAGGAGAAGTCCAAGAATAATCATCCAAGCTTTATGTTCATCATTAAAATCCTAGAGAAGTGGAAATTAGAGTGTTTTGATACCACTATATACCATTTATAAATCTCCATGAGGTACTTTTCTCTATCTAGATTCATTGAATTTGTAAATACATCCTTATTGAAATTATTATTGATGGCCTCTAAAGTGAGACCCTCACATATTCTAACCTATCCCACAATACCACACCATGTCCTATTATGTCCCTATAACATGGAAACTTCCATATTTTCCTTTATATCCAAATAAATCATAATGTGGTTGTAGTCACCAACTATGATGTTGTTCTAATCCTCCATATCCTATAGTCTATCAGTTACTTGAAAGGATAGTGGATATTGGAGATATAATTGTCTATATTAGTCAATTGTAGACCTAAAATCCCCCCTTCTTTAGGTATGGATAAGTGTATGGGCTCCAAAATGTTTTGGTAATACTATATATTCTATATAAGTATGTGAAGGATAATCATCCCTAGTCAGAGGAACCCAACCCTTGTCAATTGGAGGTCCCATTATAAATTAATGAGTTCACATCTGATAAATCAATAAATAATACTTATATCATTTAAGATAGATAATAATATGTCTATTGGATCACTCATGTATTTATAAAGTGTCTACTATTACCACAATTTAGATTTCTCCTAGCAGTAACCAATTTACCATCTCTAAATATTAGACATAATCACAGATATATAAATTATAAACCCATGTTCATGTTAATCTAATTAATGATATCATTTATATATCACAATAAAACAGTAAATAGGAATATCACAGAATTATATATAGAAGACTATCTTGATTAAATGGAACAAATCATGACATTAAACTAATGAAATAGTATGACAAACATTATATGGAATATATGTGGATTATGATCATATGATCATAGTGATGATGCATATAGACACCTAAAATCTTATAGAACTGTAACTATAATCTCGTCAATGTTATCTCAGAGGTCTGTAACACATGTGGTGTCTTGGAATAATAAATATCTCCAAAATATGACCGACAATGCTATATCTATTCTAAAATCTAATTTTTTAGTTAAAAAACAAACTATGTTACGATTCCATTTTGTAACACACATAATCAAATCACCAATTAAGTGATGGAGTGCCACGTAATCCCATGCTTGTCTCCCAATATTCAAAAGGTTTATAACTATAAAAGGGGTCCACATCAGTATGGTTGTGACTATAGCATAAATATAACTACTTTTAACCCCTATAGATTTAAAATTATGTTCATTTTATTAAATATAATATAGGACACTTATTATTGTGCTTAATAAAATGACATTGTATCTTTTTTAAGTTAAACCACATTGATAGCATGTGGAACACAAAACCCCATTCCCAAGTGTATCATAATATAGTATAATTTGAAAACCATTATATTAAATTAGACGGTATAAATAGTACTAACTAAATTAAAACAATTATGATTATCTATCAATTAAAATAAAATAACATTCATTTTGAAGAAAAATAATTATATTTACCATTAATTTTTAGGGATGAATCCTAATTATCCTTAAAAATGATCATTATATTTTGGCTAGAGGGGACACATTTTGTGTTCAGTTAGCCCAGTATCCCCAAAATCCCTTTACCTAGCCCCAAATGACCATATATTATTAAATAAGTAATTTTTATTGAACGTTGAAAATTATAGATTTATATTGAAAATATACATTGGGATTAAAATATTTACCTAGATAAATTATATTTTCAATTGGTTTTAATGTAAAATTCAATCACTTATATTAAATTATATCAAATTTAGGTCACTCAAAACAATTTTGAAATTTAATATTTTTTAAATGTTCAATAATTATGATATTCTTCTCATTGGAAACCTACTTTTTCATTGCCACTATAACGATAATATTAAATTGTATTCTTCCACATTAGTCAATGTAATTTATCAAACTGGTTCCATATTTTGATTCATAACAACTTATATTATATAATAATATAATCATAGTTTTAATACCATTATAAATAGTAAAAATGGTAAAAAATATTTACCATGGCGATGGAAAAAAAATATTTAATATAGGGTTAACTAAAAATATAACGTATGAAATAACCTACTAACTTATTACAAACTAGTTTATGGATAAAAATAGTCCTTTTCACCTATATTGGTCAAGAATGACACATTTGTTTAGGATTTTGGAATGACAAAATTTGGGGGTAATTGAATCTTTTTAAAACAATAATATCTGTCCTTTAACCCCCATATTATAAAATCACACCAATATGATCACCTATTCACACTTATATATACATCCGTTTCAGGAAATAAATACCCAATGAATATAATTACTACCATAAATATATCCATGTTCCCCATTATATCAAAAGTCCAACCTATGAAGAATTTTTTGAGCAAAAGATAATGATGTTTTTGGAAGAATATGTATTGTTCAAAAACAATCGGTTTTTATTTTGATTTTTATCCCAACGTATTATTATAATAAAATCCATGATTATATATTAACCTAAATTTATCCTATATAATGATATTTTTTTATTTTTTATGAATAACTGATATCTATCTTCTTGTCGGTCATGTTGAAAATGAAATTTTAGATCATGTTTATGGACGACTAGCTTCTCACAAACCGATAAGAATCATTCTATATAACTGAAATTTGATGATTTGATAAAATGATGTTATTGAGAAAATTATACTATATTTATGATAGTATTTACATATGGAATTATAATACCAAATATATATTTTTTCATTCCATTCCATTAAATATTTGATAACATCACATGTTTGAATGGATAACTACCACCTCATTAAGCGATGTGACTCATTTTCACTTATGATATACAAGGAATGTATAAATGATAAATTTAATGAGTATATGTGTTTTATACTACATTATATTTTATATTGGAATTTAATAATTCAACTAATTACATACCCTTTCACCATTTATTAAAATGATAACATCACTTTAGCATACATATGACCTACTATCTCTGTGAAGTGATGTGATCCATTATTCATGTCAAGATTATAATAATGATTCTAAAATTGATACTAATAAAAATAATTTATAACAAAAATATACTTATTTAGATGGTGAAAATATATAATATTGTATGGAATAATTAGTATCATGTTAAAAAAAATATGAGAAAATAATAGAGGATCACTTGAAACAATAGTAATAATTAAATATTATCAGATAATTTTTGATAATTTGTTATCAATGGATCATATATTACATTAATAAAATTAATATGAGTATGTTAGAAATTAATATCATTTTTAATACCATTAAACATGAGGTAAAATTATTTTCAACCAAAAGGTAGTGTGAGGTAAGGGTCTTTTTCACAATTTTCCTTCTTTAGTGCATTATTTATTATACTGCATTAAATTTCATTTATATTGTGTACATACTACACAATTTATCTAATATTCCATTATTAATTAATACATCATGGTATTTTAATTCAAATTATAATTATAACATAAAATTTATTTCAAATAAAATTTAAAAAGTGGTAAATAATTTTATAACTCAAATTTTTTCATTAGGTTATATTGATTTTCATTGTCTAAGATAATATAAGGGGATGTGTGTCGTGAATTTTTACTATATAATTATTTATTTCTAATTTATTTATATATATTTATATTTTATAATCATGTTATATTAATTGGTTAATTATCCCTTCATGGTTTTGGTCATTATAAGGGTTTACTTCATTGTCTCGTTTTAATGCGGATTCTTTATGCATGAATTTATATTAAAAAAATTCATTGTATAATAAATCAATTTTATTAATTATAATCTAGTAATTAATGATGTTATCATGTAATATTACCATTTATAGATTTAATAATACATAAAATTTTCGAATTTTTTTTTAAAAAAACCCTTCATTTTTTCTCACTTATGTCGAAAATCCCTTTTCATCAAAATCCATGTTTTTATAAAATGTATGCATAAATGTTTTTATCCATATTAAAAATGATTTATTAAATAAATTTATTACCATTATACATTTTTAAAAAATTATTTTAATTAACTTTTTATATAATATATTAAAAATTTACCGATTTAGATTTTACTGAAATAGTGAATGAATTATTGGTTTTAATGTGTTTATAAAGAAAAATAAATAATATTGTCATGACCAAAAATTAATTAATATATTATTTTATATTCATTAATGTTTATTTTTAAATTAAATTATTTTCAAAATATTATGTGACCTTTTAGTTAAAAAATATTATTTTCAAATTGAAAAGGATATTTTCCTCAAGAATGTTTGAAAGGATATTTTTGTGGAATTTTTATTCATCAACGAAAAAATATATCTTATTATAAATATGCTCTACTGGGGTTATGAGGCATTAATAATATCAGTATTAATGTTATCGATGGTTTATGAAAATTTTAATCAATGAAATTATTAAAATTAACTTTATTGATTCATTTTGGTATTCATTAACATTTCCTTGAAATATTCACTATTCTAATTTCATTGGACGTCAAATATCAATTAAATAAAACAAATATTAATAATGAATATTTATTCCTATAACCATATTTCATTTTTACATACAATTTTCTATAATTAATGTTATTATTTTATTTGGGGAAATGCTATTTAATATGCATTCCTTAGTCAATACAAATATTTAATGACATTGCACATTATTCATGAATTAAATTGATTATTTTATATATTTAGAATAATTTGGACTTGTAGTGTTGGGTGGCCCCCAAAACTCTATATCTCCTTGATGAAATGGTATTTTCCATGATTCAAATCAATAATCTATAATTAAATGGGTTTCAATACATATTTTTTAAAACACCACAGGAATGATGTTGAAAGAAGAGGTAGCATGATGCGTGATATCATGACATATTAAAATTAAGTATCCCCTTTATAAAAAATTCTGGTATTATTATCCACGATTTTTTCTAATTAATATTATCTATTAATGAATTTCAATGTCATATATTTATTACATTGCTTGTGATTTTTGGTATTAAGCTTTTCATATTGATTATTCTTTATCTATTCATGATAGTTGACTTATTTATAAAATAGAACATGTTTTCATATATTTACCAATCCATACAAATTATTACATATCTATTTTTTATATTCAATTTATTGATTAAATGTTATTTCTATTCAGTTATTTAAATAATGATTTTGACAATTAGTTACATAATAATAAATTTAAAATTATTAAAATGGAATTATTGTTCAGTTATTAATCATTTCATTTTGATTTTTTTTAATTCATAAGATATTCCACTGTACATAACCCTTACCAAGAATTTGAGCTCACTGATATTTTTTATCACTTACCATGAATATTGAAAGTCTACTAAGAATGATATGTAAGTATTTCCATGATATAATATTCATATACATAAAAAATATGATGTAAATTTTTTATTCAAATATAATATGGGTATCATTTATATATATAGTATATAAAGACTAAAAACAATTACATTCGGGGTGTGAACACTTGTATCTAGTTATAATGTGTTAATGTAGACACTATCTTTGTGCTACATAGAATGGGATTGTTATAGTTGGAATTAGAGGAATCATGGTATAAACATAGTGAACTAAATTAAAGAAAAAAATGATTATGTAATATAAACCTATTATTTAATTTTAGTATAAGTATATAAGAAAATCCTAATGGTCTGGTATGGAAGATATTATTCCATTTTTTCGTTGGAAAACATCTATGTATGGATACTAAAATTGGATTTGGTTTTGGAACAAAATTTCCTAGGGGTAGTAAACATAATAAAATAATGTATGTATTGGATATATCATTGCACAGTTTAGAAAAATGGGACTTACTACCCACCTCTTTTGACACTCATAAGAAATATTCATTAGATAATTAAATTTTTTTACATACAATTAGGATAAATTTGAATAGATGATGGTAATGAATGTCATATGATAAACATAATGAGCCTTTTATTGAAATAAATGCGTCTCAATGAATGGGGAAATTATTATTATTTTAATTAAGGTTTTAAATAATTTAATTAACATGAAAAAATGAGGAGTACTATCGAAGGAGATATATGTCATCAAATGAGCAGATTAGTAGTTATCTATCTTAATTATGGGGGACCTTAGAATTATCTGATGCAGTGATTCTAAAGGATAACCCCTCTACTATGGATGAATCTATGTTGAAATAAAATGGTGGAATTATTTAGATATTGGTATTCAATAATTGCTTTGATGAATTATTTTTTCCAATAGTGTTTTTCATGAATCGTCTTCAGATTTGGTTGAATTTTTTGAATATTTTATGAACTAATTTTCTTAATAAATATGGATACCATCATGGTTTTATGTGTTCAAGATTCATCATATGTATAAAAGACAATAAAACACTTTTTATGTTTTATGTGGTGAGATTCTTGTAGGATCATGTATAATTTGGGATACATTAATTTAAATATAACCCATTGGTTTAGTTTATGGTTTTTGTTAAAATATAGATAACAAAAAATTCCATTTCTTATATAACAATAAGTTTATATGTACTGGATACCTTTAGGATTAATGTTTTCATTGATATTGATGTAATTATGTGTGATTAAAATGGTGGAATGATATTTTTATATATATAAATGGTTTTATAAAAAGTACGACCCAAATGTTGGGTGACACACATCACATCTAGCATATCCACAAAGCGTTACCCCACAACTAGTGGTAAATAATGTTTAATTTCCTACAACCATCAATTTGATGTTGAAATTATATGATGTTGTTTATAGTTTATAAATTAGAGAAATATATTTTATTTATAAACCAACGGTGTTAATTTTCAGGTTTATAGTTTAATTTGGCATATTAAACAATTTGTGGAAACCATATTGGTTTATGAAAATAGTTAAAGACATACTGAAATGCTTTTCAATCTTTTATAAATATTATGGTAAACTAAATGTGAAATTTACTAAAACTAACATTAAAATACCATTTGGGGATATTCATTTCATTGAGTAAGATATGAATTTGAAATTCATCAATGTGAAAAAAAGGTTGAAATTATGCTTATGAAATACAAACATGTCAAATAAGTATATTTCCAAATATTCATAGACTGAAAAATAAGTCATAAAAATTATGAAAATTATCTTTAATTTTTTTATCATGTTAAATTAATAACATATTGTTGTAATGGTCATTTAATTCATCACATATTTATGTTTTCAAGGTTTTTAACATTCCAATGGTCATTCACTTTCTTTATATCAAGGACCTATCTCACTCAGTCTAATTATATAAAATTTTATTACATGTACTTATCTTCACCCCCATCATATGTTCCCAATATAAAAACTGTGATATATTTTATTCTAGACGACATTAATTTATACCTTTCTCTCTTATTAGTATAATGTTTTATTAAACATTTTAGTTAGTGGGATTATCATTATTGATATTTCCAAATGTCAAGCCATTAATTATTGATATCATTTTTAAATTTGAAGAAATAAATTTACTGAACACATTTAATATGTTACAACCTTATATTTTCAATGGTTACCATTTTATTACATACCATATTTTACATTAAACACAATGATTAAACCACCCATGAGATATATAAATTTGGATTTATTCTCTTAAATGGAATTAGGAATAGAGAATCCCGAGATTAATCGTACCATCATATATAATATAATTATATACTAGCCATAAATTTTGAAGGAGTCAATACTAATAACTAAATTGTGAAAATTGAGCATATTTATATATTATTATTAATTAAATATTCATTTACAAGAAAAATATTATTTATAATAAACTATATTTTTCTAAAAAACACATTAGTCAGAATATGGGAACATAATTTAAAATTAATTTTTATCCCCATTGGTAAATGTATTCTAAAATTGTTTTCATAATTTTTGAAATCCTAAAATAAAAATTATAAAATGGTTACTTTTTTGTATTTTCCTGATATTTTTACTTCATTGATGAATACTGAATAATATATTCTTTTTTTGAAAACTAAATGTTTGTTTAAAAATATTTAACGGAAAGAATTGAATTTGGAATTGGATTAAATGAAAATTTATATACTTGTTAAAAAAAATATAACTATATATGATCAATAGAATCGATTATATATCTAATTTCTACATTAAAACCTTCTATACTTATTATAATTTTTTCATTGAAACCCCTATATTCATCATGTATATGGGTCTATTTTTATTTTTTATTTAATCACATCTCAAAATTCAATTTGGAAAATTAGATTTTATATTTTTAAAAATAATAGTTTATAATATTCAACTATCCAAAATAATTTTTTCCTCTATTATTTGTAAAATATGTAAAAATTTATTAACATATAAAGATGACAACGAATTTACCAATGGGTTTAGATAAGAATATAAGTGTTATAATGACATAACAACTTCTAGAAAACCCATTTTATCGCGATTTTAATGATGCAACCAAACATGTACCAATGGTTTTTCACGTTGACAGATGATCGTCACATACTTATCCTCTATCTCCACTGGGTACTCTACAATAGTCTATATCTTCTATGTGCCATTCACCCTAGTTAATAAAGTGAGATGGGTCATCGATGTACCTACTCAACTTGGACATGTGGAATATATCATGTACCTATTACAATTATGGGGGTTGATCTAATTGGTATGAAACCTTCCAACTCAACACAATATCTGAAAAGGGATGATAATCCTTGGACATAACATGCTGCCCTGACCAAATCTCGGTAATCTACATTGAGGAGAAACTCCTAAGATCATGTTGCCTCCTTCCTCAAACTATAAATTCCCCCATCGCCTTTCATCATAGAACATCTCAGGAATCATTTTAGTATTCATATGCTCCATGATTATTTACACCTTCTATATAATATCACTCACCAGCTCAAGACCCTTGAGTGCTGACACTCCATGGTTAGTCCAACAATGTGGTGACATAAAATGTCCCCCTATAATAATCCTTGAAATATTCCATACTAATAGCAGAATGTTAGGTATTGATGTATGTAAAGTCCATCTATGGTAGGTGATCCTCCCAACTATGGATAATTTTTGACATGAAATACCACAACATGTCCTCTAGCTCCGGAATGGTTCTCTCTGTCTGGTTATCCATTTTTGATTGAAATACATTGCTAATGCATAACTGGATCCCAAATTCCAATTTCAATAGATTCTACAACTGATATATAAAACGATGATCATAATATAAAACTGTCATCAATAGGACTACATGGAGTTGAAATATCTCATATATTTAGAGGAATATATCTCTATTGAACTCTACTCTTGTACAACTAGGAGTTGGGCTGACATGGTGAGTTCGTCAATGATCAAAAATATATAATTGTGTTTCTATTATGAACACGGTAATTTCATGATGAAGTCTATTGATATCCCATCCCACTTCTATTCCATCACATTAAGGGTTTGAGCTAAACTCTCTAGAACATGGTGCATAGCCTTATCTTACTAACATGTAAGTCATCGATAAATGAACTCTGCAACACTCCTCTTCATCCCCGACCACTAAAACTAACATTGGTGGTATTTGTACATTTTTTACACTCATGTATGTACTTAATATAGTGGATGTATGAAAATGAATAAAAACACATCACAAAATTCCACAAGTACTATTATGAATCCTCTAAAAGGAACGACATGCCCCCCTGTTAATATCCATTAAGAGAATTCCCTATTTCTATTGGATCATGTAGGGCCTCAGGGTTGGTATCTATAAGGTTTTCCTCATTAACTCTATAAAATATTGGATTGGTAAAAAACATCCACTAATGGTAATATGATCCATTTACATCCAAAAAAGATAAATATAATTAGTACAACTTCTTTGACATCTCATTTAGCTTCTATGAACTAGATTTTAAGATGAGGGTGTATGCCACCACCTTTCACTTCCCAAGAGTAAAGAGAATCGACAATTCATAGTCTAGAAGAAATCTATAAATACTTTATATATCATGTTCAGATCATTACATTAAATGGTGTACATGAGAATCTTGTGATCCGAGTAGATGATAAAGAGGTCTCTCATGAGGTAGTGTCGCAACATATTGAACATGTACACTACCACTGCTAACTCAAGATCACGGGTCCCACGGTTTAGCTAATGTGGTATCAACTGGTACAAACCATATGAAATAATCCATCAAATATACATATGTACAACACTATTCCTTATTCCTGATTCATCATATAACACTACATACATGACATTCTCCACCAACAATATCATGATTGGGGAACTTTTCAGAGTCTTCTTCAACTACTAAAAAACAAGTTGGAAAATCTCTATCCACAACAAAGGATTCCACTTTATGTCATTCTTTTAGACGGATATGATATCCTAGAGAAATTAGTTATGAATCTTCAATAATATCATTCTAGCATGAGAAAGCTTTGCACCTCTGTCACGTTTATAGATGTCTCCCGTGCTAACACTACTTCAAGCTTCATCGGGTCCACTGCTACTCCATCCATTGATTTATAATGCACCAAAAGTGGAATATATGATTCTAGAACTTTAACTTTGAGAGTTCCCCATAATTCTGGTTCACTTTGTGTATTCCTAGAACCACCCTTAAGTGTCTTGCGAGCTCCCCCTCAGACATCGAGTACATAAGGTAATTTTCGATCAATATGGCCATGAAAAATTCCATGGAAGGCTGAATGATCATATTCACGAGTCCCATGAACACTGATAGGGTGTTTCTCATTCTAAAGGGCATCACCGTGTACTCATAATGACCGTAATGAAATCTGAAACCCTTCTTCTGTATATCCTGATCATGTACTTACAATTGGTGATAGATTGATCTAAGGACCGACTTTGAGAATCATAAATCCGCTATATATAGATCTAATAGTTCATCTATCCTTGATAGTGGATACATGTTCTTCATGGTCACATGGATAATTTTCTTGTAGTCCATACATAACCTCATGCTCTTGTATTCTTTTTGGAAAAAACAATTGGGGCCATCCATGGTGAAACACTATGCCTCATGAATCCCTCTATCTGTATCTCCACCAATTGCACCCTTAGATCATGAAGATATATTGGGAGTCATCTGATATGCTGGTCGAGATATCAGTTTCATACCAGGGTATATGTCAATGAAGATGGTAACCTCCCGATGGGGAGGTAACCATATAACGTATTATGGAATTACATCCTCGTACTCAACCACCATTTCTAGAAACAGAATACTCAAACCATCTTCTATGGAAATGGGTAGGCAAGAAAATTAAATTGAAATCGTAGGCCCCCTCCATTTCATGAGTTCATCTAGTGCTTCCTGGGATTACTTTTAACAGATAAAGGAAAAACTCATTCAATCACTATGGACATACATCACCATTTTCCTAAAACAGTCAATATGGTCATATAATTTTGATAACCAATCCATTCCAATAATGACGTTGTAAGTCCTTGATGCTACCACTGAGAGGTTCCAACCAAAATACTCACCTCAAAGGTTTAGTTAACATTGTCATCATAGATGAGTGATCATCGAGTCTTCTCTAGTAGATGACTCTAAAAATAATATTTGATTCAATGGTGAAACATAAATTAGTAGGTCTCAAAAAAGAAATGTGCCGAGAAAGGAATGACTATCACCCGAGTCTATCAGTACTGAAATAAATGTATAAAAGACACATAATGTTCCTTGGATCATTCCTAGGGCCCCTATTCCTTATAACATGACTTCATAAAAATGTCCAATCCCTCGTCCTGCCACACCATGGGCCTATAATTGACCCCATGGTGGAGGTGGTGGTAATAAATCAAAACATCAACCACCTCCTACTGTTCTCCTAGTTCCTCTTCCACATACGTCGTCCTACACATCTACCTAATCTTGTTGTAGTGGCTTCCTTTCTAGTTTTTCCCCAGTCTCCCAATTAGTAGCATTGTAGTCTGTACAATTACTATAGGGATTTTCCATATATTCACATGAATAGAACGGCCTCTCCATAGTGCATGTGTACCCACCCTGTATGCCCTAATTTGTAGACCCTTTATCCTTGGACTTCCCCTAGAAATATCTTCAATGTCCAGGTCCATGTGATTGACATCATCTCCCTCCTCCTAAGGAATATATACATGATCATCTACTACTGACTGTCATAGACTGTATCTGCTCATCCAAGAAACATTCAACAACTAAAGTTCACTCAAGCACCCCCAACATAAGTTGATGTCAATGTGGGATAACATTGACTCTAATGTCTCTACATATAACCCCCTAAAAATTTTGATCCATGAAGTACTGATCTCTAACCATATCCATTGACTTACTAGAATGGTTGGTGAACATCGACTGATAATCAATCAATATCATGCTACCGAAGTGGAGATGAAGAAGCACATGTATATGCAAAACTTTTATCATAATTTTAGATAAGTCATCTTAAAGAGACACTAGAACCCTATCCACAATATTGTCACGTCATTTTGAGTTAGCGTGTAAAACTCCACAGTAACCATATTAAGAAATGTATAATCCTTGACGACAATACCACCATCTACTTTCATGGTGTATGGAATAGGTAGAAAATTTGGTTCACTGCCTCAAGCCAGTCCCCAACCACATGAAGTTTGTTCTTGGCTCAAAACCTAAGGGTCTATATTTCTGAAACTCATGTTTTTACTCAGCCTGTGATCCTTGTCTACCGGTATTGTGGGTACCACGTCTTTCTCAACTAGTGGTTGTATAACGTTTTCCCTATATGGAGGTGACATCATGGGAACTAGTCCTTATTTATAATCATCATCATTATGGGGGTCACCCTCCTGACCAAGATATTGAATCTCAGCTGGTATGCATCACAATGGAACCATAAAAAAATAAAATGTACAAAAATCAATGAGAATATCTTGAGAGTTGACTAACACAGATATGGAATCTAAAACCCATTCCAATATGATGCACTTTCTGTCCTTTTCCCTAAAACTAGTGTCATCATATACCGAGTTGAAAATATGGTTATCATATTCCTAGTGTATGGATACATTAGCCACACACACCCCCATTTTAGTCCATAGAATGTATGATAAAATTGAAACACATACCAATGTTAACCCAAACCAATCTCATAGACTCTATATCCAAATTTAGAACCTACCAAATATGATTACACTTTTTTATGAACCATTATAGTGGGGTTTTTGTTGTGACACCCCACACAAACCTCCAATAGGTCAGGGGATCGTTACTAGAAGGTATTAGTCATATCACTACCGTGGGAGGTGTTGCATGCGTACCTGTATGCATGCACCCATCTCCATGCCCACAAAATTCTGAAATGAGATAATCACTAAGTAACAAATGCATGAATACCACTATATCCCAACCAACAGAGTATGAGAAGAATGTAAAGAGGGTAATCTATAATCATCCAGAATAAATTCCCACCAACAGTAGTCTATGAACTACATGCCAAACTTGTAGAAAAAAGGTATTCGGACTACTACCCATAGCCATAGGAACACCTCAGCCTTCATGATCTCAATATGATTTGTTTGGTCCTGGTCCGCCTAGTAATTATTCAAAAGTTCACTCTTAAGAACAAGACACAACATGTGCAGGAAAATACCATGCATGGGAGAGTATTAGAGTGCCCGATAGGACACCACAAAACCATAAAGTAATATACCAACCAATTGTTTAGTCCTCTCTACATTTGTATATGTCTACAGCACATATAAAAACACCCAAATATATGAAATCCAATAGGCAAAGTCTAGAGGTAAGTCATGACTACCACATAGAAACAGATGTGATTCAGCTTGAAGATTGCCCAAAGAACACATTTTCGACAACACACTTTGGTGTCTGATAGCACTCGTGACGTCCATACAAGGAATATTATTCACCAGGAACCATAATGAGAGAGATATAATGACACATTTGAAAAGAGATACAATACAAATATGAAGATGACAGATAGGCCTAGGGGATAATAAAAACCAATCAATCTTAATTAACCCTATATGTTGAGGATTGATGACCTATTGGGTCACATCAACTACAAAGAATCTACCTAAGGTATGAAGAATGAATAGAGGATCTAGCTCCAAGCCTAATTTGGGATTCAACACCTCTTTCCATATAGTCATGTAGAAGGAATCATAATCCTTTCAGTTGGAAATTATAATACCTACCTATAGGGTAAATGATTAAGGGACCAAACCCTATCAAATCTTTTCCATGATTTAGGGGACAATAGAATTATTCCTGGTTGAAACGGTGTAAACGACATGTTGTACGGTCACATGTCATGTCTCATGACCCTGTGTACTACTCGTGTACAATAGACCTTGTCATTAGAACAAGTCATGTAGAAGATGGGAACACAGTATGGAAAAGGAGTCACATGCCCTGTCCTTATATCTACGGTCCACCTGTTTCCTCTAATTGTGTTCCAGTACATAGTGTCAACCAGTGTAACCTTAACATTGTACTAGTAAATTGTGTATCCTGTGTGTTTGGTTCAAGGCATGTTATGTGGTGGAGTACACACCGTGTAGGATACCAGTGTACTCCATCCTATGTTCTTGAACATTCCATGTTCATGTCATGTGGTCCAATGATGAATACACACCATTTGGATGCAGCTACAGGTTTTGTGTTCTAGATATTCCAAAATATTATAATCTTACCCATGCTCGCCTTGTCTGATCGTCGAGTTCTGTTCAAGTCCTTGGTTCTACATGAAAATCATGATCAAGGTTTTTTTCACCACCCAAACACCCAAGTGTTTGGTTTTGATGCATTCAAGAAGCTCCACAAATCTATTAAATCAAATGTAATACATTCCCCCCCCCCAACAATTTCATTAAAATTACTTCGAATCTTCTATCGCTATTTCGGTCGCACCTCCAATAGGCTTTCACAATGTTGTATCATCAAATTTGAATCATTGAACCATGAAACAAAATTTCAACAATCTTTTATTTAAAACCCATTGAAGAATGATGAATACTTGGAATAATCAGGGGATAGAAAAATGCACATGGATAAAATCTGAGGAATGATCCTCGAAAGTTGATTATTTTATCCTCGATCTATTCCTATATGAATGATAAATACTCAAAACAATAATACCTCTAATGAAACCCCATAAATCCTAAAAAGTATAACCCATCTCACAAGGAATGATTGAATAGTGGATCAACCATTTCTTTTGTTGGCCCACATTCATCATTGAGTTAAGGAATGAGGATATAAATCTAAAATAAAACATCATACATTGGAATTTTATAGATCACTATTGAACAACAATTTAGGTTGGTATGATCTGTCTAGAACATTATTCTTAAATCATTGATCAACAGTTCCCTCATCACCCACTGAGGGAAGTATTCAAGGTTACATTTCCAGAGCCTCTAGGGAAATCTAGGGTTATAATCTTATCCTTGAAACCTTGTTGAATGGATTATTTAAAAATAAAAACAATCACTGCATCACTACATTGAAAAATAATAAGAAATAAAAAAATTTATCAATTTATTTTATTCATTAAAAAACATGTATCAACATTGTACAATTGACTTGCGCTAACTAATTTTAGGCCACAAATAGGGTATATCAACTACTTTAAATGAAACTAGGACCTTATTTTTATGATTTTCGAACCTATTTAGAAATTACACTATTTTTTATGAAACAATTATCCACAGGATTTTTAATATTTTATTAATTATCAAAAAATTATTTCTAGATGATCAGGACTCAGAATCGCACATTGTCTTAGAGCCTAGTATCGAAATTAATTCATATAATATTTAAAAATAGTACACACAAAATATAGGACATTGAATTTTTTACGGTTAAATCAGAAAAAAAATATATGTATTAAAACCATTTTTCTTATTTTTTATATAACATATTCACATAATACAAAATGTTAAAACAAAAAGAATATCTTATGAGTTGAAACTTCCATAATAATCAAAATAATTATCAATAAATGTATTATCTAGGACTACTCATCATAATACATAACCAAATGGTATTTATAGCCATTTATAGTTTTTTTGTTTATGTAATAACAAATAATTCTAGTTATAGGGAATTATTCCTATTCAAAATAAACTTCCATACTCATGTACAAGTATATTGATCATCAAAACAAAAGAAACGAACACTCTTAAGAGAAAAACCTTTATCGTATAACTCATCAAAAGGACCTAAAATGACTTATTTAAATTATAATAAATCAAAATAAATTTATAAATGGTTATGGATTAATTAATTAATTGATTTAATTTGATTATCCAAGACATTATAGACAAGTACAGAACATATTCAAACATAGGGTAAGGGTTTTATCCCCAAACCTCCATTTTTATTTGGGTGATGATTTCTCCTCCTATGAACAAATGTAGTTATTCAATATTTTTAAAAATTTATTTTATATTATATTTATACATTCAAAAATATTGTGTCTAGAACAGTTCATATTTTTCTTATATGGAACACTTTTATTTAGGTTCCCTTATCAGTCCTTCATAATATGCAAGAGAAATTAATGGGAATGCCTCTATTTCTTAAAAAATTTCATATACCATCTATATTCTATTTTGTGAAACCGTATATTTTTTAAATCCAAAAATTTTCATGAAAAACTACATTAGTAAGTTTCCAGTTTTTGGAAATGATTTATCCAAACGAACACTTATTCTCAAGGTAATATGATTATTTCTCTCACGAATTATTCAAGGATTGTATAAGAGTATTTTAATATATTTCCCTACCCTTATTGATTCATATGTTTAATTGCGATTAATAATTTTTTAAATCATTTATGATATTATATTGAATGGTTTATGATTTGTTTTATTGTGGATGTATAATCTTAATAAAATTCGCTATATCAATCTAAATGGTTAGTTATTATGATTAGTAATTGGGGAATGTTATTGACATTTCATATGTTAGTGTCAATAGGAATGTACACATTGATTATGTTTAACCTATTTCAAATGAGGAATTTATTGGACAAGGTAATTGTTATGTGGTTCCTGTTATATCCTCTATGTGCTTCAGTAGGTCTCACGAGACAAACTAGTTTGGGTATGGGAATGTTTATTAATCTATTATCTATGGAATATTTCCCAAATCCTTGATGGTATGTTTATGATGTCCCTCATTATTAATTACCTCATTATAATATTAGTATTTGATATTCAATGTGATTATTTGACTATAAAAATATCAATGGTTATGTTCCATTCTCATATGATCATTTATATGGCTTTATTTAAATAGTTTTTATTCCTTCCATATTAGGCCCAATATACTATTTTAATAGAATTTTATTAGATCTTCACCTTGCATTATTGTTTATTTTTAGCCTTCAATGAATTCTATCCATTACTAAAAATATGATCTGACCCCTTTCTTATGTCATATTTATTTTTTAGATGTGAATATATATATATATATATATATAATTGACATGTAAATATAATCTAGATGTTTATTCTTGATTCCAATAGAGTTACAGTATTGTCCATTGTTTTCATGTTATAATTTAACAATTATCTAGATATTTAGTTTTCCAATGAAACTAAAACATTTGATACTTCAGGATGCAATTCCTTGAACTATTTACAAATTAATAATGTAAATCACCAAATCCATGCTATTATAGTTGGGGTTCTTATAGTTCGTATAAGGCAATGATTAGTATAAATCTTGGAATCTAGATTTATAAAACATTGATCAGAAAACATAACTCGATGATATACATTGAGGATATGAATAGAAGAACATCATATAATTTTGATAATGTATATATTATACGGATATTACATGAAATAAATCCATGTGTGGATATAACTATGTAGATGTGGTTTTGGAAGAGATTAAACATGGTGTAACAACTATGACAGTGGGTCTTGGGCCTCACTTGGGGTGACTTATTACCTGAAAACGGTCCATATTGCACAACTAGTTTGATAGTACTAGGGGATATACGTAGTATAAGTCATATTTTATAAAAAATAATTATTGAGGATATAAGGTAAAAATGCTCCCCAAGAATACATGAATATGACTATAATATTAACTATGCATAAAATTTCAATTTTTGATATGTTTTATTAATAGTTTGAGATTATAAATTATGATTTATAACCAAATATAGTTTATACCATTATTTAGAAATGGTTAATAGTGAATGAAATGGAAACCATATAACCACACATATCCAATGTAGGTATTTCCATCCTATTCAAGAGAATGATGTCTGTATGAGGGTTTTTGAGCACTCTAGAAAAATAAATATGCAAATGGGGAATAAGGGAAGTGTTTAATTTCCATCTACCTCAATTATGGGAGGAAACACCCTGGTACTTGTTTGATGAGAATGTGAGTTTGTTACATGTGTAGAGAAAAATTACACCAATCCAATACTTCAAGGGAATGATGGAATATTCCATTGTTTAATTATATAATTGTAAATAGATGGGAAGTTATGACCATGAATGTCCTAGGTGTTATTGAAACATTCCCTAAAGAAGGCCAATAGGGAAAGGACAATCATATGTGGTCACAAATGCTGAGATTTATGTTCCTAATGGCATTTTGGAAAGTACATTAATCATTTCATAAAACATTTCCAATAAACTATATTATTATGGATTATCTCATTCATTAATATCTTCCCAGTTTCCCTGAAAAATAGTCATTTACAATTTGATTTAATAAATGAGTTTTTATTAAAAAAATTAATGGGATGTTTCATTAAAAAATATGTATCCATTAGTAACCTTTATGACCCATAAATGTGCTTTAGATGATGACCTTATCATTATACCTCTAATTGAATTTGACATAACTCTTTTTTATAGATTGAACTTCAAATTATGATTGGATATCTATTTTAAGAATAATCAGGTTACAATTTTTTTGAATGATGTTGAATCCATTGTCTTTAGAGAATAATCATCATTAGCATACTCTTATCTAGACCCACCCACATTAACTCTACTGAATTAAATTATTAGGGAGGATGGGAAGAAATTAACTATGTTTGAGGTATGAAATATTTTAATTAATGATGTACCTATTTTGCAATATTACATCACTGTATTTTCAAGGGTTTTACATGGAAATCCTCTAGAGTGGGAAATTGATTTTTCTATTGATTTAATTCTGAATGGATGACCTATAGTAAAGACTACATATAGAATGGACCAAGTGGACATAATACAAGTGATTAAACAATTAGAAGAATTGACTGATAAATGAATTAATCTCTCCAGTGTTTCTTTATTGGATACTCATGTTCTCTTTTACATGTAGAAATATTAATCCATGAGGTCGTGTATTGACAATCGAGAAATCAATTATATTACAATCAAGAACAAGTACCCCTTCCTCACATTAATGATTTATTTGATCAAGTTATGACACTAAATACTTATCTAAGAGTGTACACAGATCTAAATAACCTAAATCACATGGAAGGAATGATGATATAACAAACACCGAATTTTGATCCAATTATGCATATTACAAATTAATAGTAACTCCATTTGGACCGAAAAATGAACCCCCTGTTTTCATGGATCTGATGAACATAGTTATCAGTAAATAGATTGATGAATTTGTGTGTTATTTATTGATGATATATTTGTATAATTCAAAATCTACAAAGTCTATTAGAACCACTTATGGATTCATCAGAAGACTATTTTAAAAAATTACCTGTATTGTTTGTTTATCATGTGTGAATTTTTTATCCAATCAGTTTTTTATTGGAATTATAAAATAAATTGATGGAATCTTAGTTTTTCTAACAAAGAAACTGGTGGTTCATGAAAGGTATACACTAACGAACATAACATAGGTACATAGATTTTTTATATTAGTACGTTATTAGTGGCATTTCATTAAGAAAATTTCTCGATTAGCTAACCGGTTAACCAAGATTACTCGTAAAGGGGTTATGTTCATATGGACAAAAGAATGTGAATGATGTTTCAAATAATTGAATGCATGATTAGCGAATTCTCTAATCTTGAATTTACCATTTTGAAATAGTGGATTTGTGATTTATAGTTATGTTTCAATGAAAATACATTTCTGTATCCATATGTTTATTAATGGAGTTATGTACTATTCATCAATGTAGTTAAAAATTCATGATCAAGACTGTACAACTCCTGATATAGAGATAGATTATGTAATAATTCCTATGAAAATATTGAAAAACTATCTATATGGTGAACAATGTTAGATATATATAGACAATGAATGTTTAATTTACAACTTATTACTGAATGATATCAACATGAGGTGAAGTAGAAGGTTCGATCTAGTCAAGAATTATGATTATTTAATACACCACCACCCAAGAGATGTGATTATGTTTGAATATCCATTGAGCATGGTAGATCATGGTTTTCTGAACAAAATGTGGATTTTAAAGGATCATGGGTACATTTATCTAGCTAAGATGGATATAGGAATTATCTTGGAAGGTGAAACATAATTAATTTTCAACTGGTTTCCCAAACAACATTATTGAAAATAATTATCATTTCTTAGTGTGATGATGAGTATTATCAAAAGAAAATTAATCCTGGAGATGATGAGAAGTTACAAAACATTGTGTGTGGGGATTTAATTCAAAAATTTAAGAGGATTTTTTGTCTTCCATCAATACTCAAGCTAAAAAGGGAGTTATTATATGTTGAACATAATCTCGAATTTATCAATACTCCACGGTAGCACTAAAATGAATATATATATTAATGATCATTTCTAGTAGGATAACATGAGGTGGGAAAATGATGATTATGTATCAAGATATGTTGATTGTAAATAGGTGAAGGTGGATAAAAAACATCCTATAGGATCCATTAAACCTCATCCTATTCCTATATTGAATTTTGATTACATCACCATGGATTTTCTCCTGAGTTTACCAAATACTACTAGAATGAATGATGCAAAATGGGTAATTATTAATGGACTTAACAAATCTGCACACTTCCTCACTATAATGGAGAATTTTCCACTAGAGATCCTTAAAAATTCTATATTAATGATTTTAAAAGAACTCATGGAGAACCTATCTTAGTTGTGTCTGATCATGATCCATGATTTACAACAAAATTATATAAATGTATCCAAAAATATTTGGATACAAAGTATCATTTGATTACTATTTATCACCCTCAATCATATGGGAAATGTGGAAGGACGATCCTAAATTTAGATGAACTATTGAGATAATGCTCACTTGATATTCAAGGATTATGTGATTAGTATTTACTGATGGTAGAGTTTTCCTATAAAAATTGTTTCCATTATAGTATTAAAATGGAACTATATGAAAACTTTTATGGAAATAGATTTCATACAACAACATTTAAGGATGATGTTGGTGAAAGGAATATTGTTGGCCTAGAGCATATGGAGGAAAGAATAGAAAATATAAAGACACTCAAATACCATAAAGGTGGTAAATATAGAAAAATGTTCTTTGATAATAATAAAATGAAGGATTTGGAATTTAAAGTGGGAGATAATGTTTTCATGAATTTATGTCCATAAAGGGGTGTTAGATGATTTTTAAAGAAAGGGAAAATAAAAACCATGTACATTGGTATTCTTGAAATTCTCGAGAGAATAGGATTTGTGGCCTATCATTTGGAAATTCCCAATATGCATTCCAATGATTAGATTTTGTTCCACATATGTTTGTTAAGGAATTATTTTCTAGAACTAATGAATATTCTAACAACTAAGTAAATAGCTTTGGAACATAATTTATCTTACTATAAACTGACTATCCATATTCTTCATAGTAAAGAAAAGGTTTTGAGGAATCAGAAGATTCGGCTACAAAAGTTACTTTGTAAAAATCCAAAAATTGAAGAGGAGATATGGGAACCTGAGGAGCATATGAAGTAGAACTACTCAACTATTCTTATGAGGTGACATTTTTTGGAAATTGAATGAATCATTTTTTGGAGGAGGTAATAATTTAATGAAAAATAATTTAATCAATGAGATATCCCTTCTTATCTTTTTTTAATGTAGTATAGATCACATAAAATCTCATATAGAATACAATACAAAAAATATATATGAATAATGATCGAACTAATGGGTACTTCTAGAAGTTATGCAACATATATGAATAAAATACTAACTTGACCTTAGGAATAGTAATACGACCCATACAAATAGTAAACCAGCCAAATGAATAGAACTCCCGTCAATGAAATTATAAAAAAAATTAGGAATCTTATAAATGAAATTATGATATAATTATATGATAGTGTATTTAAACGAATTATTTTCAAATTATTAATTATGTGATAGTATTTTTTTTTGTTTCACAAATATTTAATTACAATTTTATAATAAAAAAAAGATTTAATAGACATTAATTTCCATAAAAAAATTTCTTGAGTTTATATATTATTGAATTATGATTAAATTATAATTTTAGGAGACATTACTTATATTTTTTAGAGTGTTATAAAATCAGTTATAAATTTTAATACTGTTTTTTCTGGTAAATGAATATTTTATCAAAAAATAAAAGATCTCATATTTAGAATATTATTTACATAAAAATTATTTCATTTTGGAATTTGAGATGATAAAAATTTGTTAATGTGAATATTTGAGATTTTTCTAAAATTCTAGAATTATTTTTGAATAGAAAAATATGGTAATTTACAAAATAAATACATTCTATGTTAAATACACTATTCTGTGGGTCATAATAGATGTAAGAACCATTATCTTGAACTAAACATAATTAATTTAATAATTTTATGATAATTCTAAATCTATTAATTGTCTTGATCCAAAATAATAAACAAATGAATAAAATATTCAATCATAAACCCACCTCTCCACTATAAATACCACCACTCTCCACCAATTCTCTTCACACCTCTATTCGTTTAATATAGTCCAAATTATACCCAAAACCCTTCCCAAGTATCTTACCCACATCAAAGAGCTCTTTTTATCATAAAGAGAAAAAAACCAGTCACCTTATCAAGGTTCTCAAATAGGAGAATTTAAAATGTCAATCACCTTTTTCCCTTAATTTCCTTTCAATTTTTTTATGTTCTTTTCCTATCCCAACCACCAATGTCCAAATGAGAATGATAACTCAAGTATCATATATATACTATAATGATATAATTTATATTTAATTTCCTTCATCGAACTCATTTCTCCCACTCTCATTTATTTTAAAAATGAAATCCACATCCATGAGGTGCCGATTTGCAACCTTTGTGGACAACAGATTAGGATTCTTCAACTTATCCTTCAAGGCTATATACAAAAATATTTTTATGGTTAATTTAGACAATTTTAAATTTTATAAAACCATTCTTATTTTATTAATGTAAAAATTTTACATAATACTAATCAACATATCAAAATGTGTTTTTTGTGAACAATAACTGTTGTAATAATCTAAATTATTACGAACAAATTTATTTTCTAATGATTCATCCTCATAGTTTATAAAAAATTGTATATATAATGATTTTTACTTGTGGATGTTTTTTGTATCTTATAATTCCATTTTTGAAGAGTTATACACATTCTACATGAACTTCTATACTGATACAAGTAAACTGACCATGAAAACCAAGGAAACGAACGACCCCTAATGATAAAATTATATCTTACAACTCATCAAAAAGACCAAAAATGATCTTAATAAAATTATACTAAATAAAATACAAGATTAATATTTTTTTTAATTCACTAATTAATGGATCAAATTATATTATGCAAGATAATATGGTCAATTGCAGAACAATTCGGAAAAAATGTTGGAGTTTTCTTGTGGAACCTCCATTTTCATCCATGTTATGATTTCTCCCTCTATACAAAAATTTAATTCTTCAATATTTTTATATAATTAATAAATATTAATTTTATAAATTCCAAAATCATTCTTCTAAATTAGTTAATCATTAATTTATAAAGAATTCATGTTTTTATGTTCCCTTCTTAATCAGTCCTGTTACGAACGACCAATTAAAGGGAACATCTGATTTCAGACCCATTTTCATGTAACATATATATATATATATACTATTTTAGAAAACAATATTTTTTCAAAAATCATTATTTTTTTTGTGGAAAAAAATCTTAGTTCATTTTGGGATTTATTCAAATATTTTTCTAAAAGAACTCTTCTTTGTAAAAAAAGAGTTTCTCTCATGAATTCCACAATGATTTTATAGAAGAATTTTCAACTATTTCAAAAACCTTTTAGAGTAATATGTGTAATTGATATTAATGTTTTATGATATCAACTAAAATGTATTATTGAATGTATTATGATTAGTTTTAATATGTATATCTTATCTTGATACCATTCACTATATTAATCAAAATGGCTAGTGATTATGTTTACAAAATGAGTAATGTTATTTACATTTTCTATGTTTGCATCAATATGGATATATATGTTTATTTTGTTTCACCCCTTTAATATATGATATGCATCTAAAATAGTATGTGTGAGGTAGGGGAATATATATCCCCTCGGTACATTGGTATGTCTCATGATAAAAACTTGTTTGGGTATGTGCTAACCCATTACCCTATAATTATATTGTGTCTTATCTGATGCTATGATGGTCTGTTAATGAGATCTCTAAAGATAAATTCACTCATTATGAGGTTATTAATTGATATTCCATGTGATTATTCTAATTTTATTATATTTTTTCATCAGATTAGGCCACACAAGAGGGGTGAATTGAGTGTCTATAAACGTTATTTCAAAAAGTATTTTTTTGTAGTTCCCCCAAATTCAAGAGTCAACTAATCAGTTATCCAGTTGTGAATTTATAATATATTGACGATTCAATTAATTTCTCAAAAGATTGATTAGTTCCCTTTAAAAAACATTATAATTAGTACAATATTTGAATATATCAAAACTAGTCAATATAGTTATAATCACATACTAAGACTAACTACAAGAGTTCAATTTAGTTTTTTGAAATATGTGATAAAATAGAGTAAAAATAAAAGTAACATCACAGTGGACATAAAACAAGTGGTTCAGTCTCAAGTAGAGACTTAATCCTCTCCACTTGTTGATCACCTACCACCAAATAGTTTCAATTAATATATTAATTGATCTACACCTTTGATTTGGGTTCACAACAGCACACAAGTTGTCGAGGTCAAAAGTCCTCTACCACAACTCTTCATGTGTACAAACTACCAGGTCATAGAAGGACCTCTTCCGTACATATTTGTGGCAGTAAACTGATGTAAGACACAGAAACACCACATGTAAAGACCCATAATATTCATGTAATTTTTTTTAATTAAATGGGAATTTTACGAGTCCATGAAAATTGACGGTGTGCGATTCTGAGACTCATAGTGCCCGGAATGAATTTCTGATCTTTTTTTCATGTATGTACAGTAAATGTGCGAGCGAGTTTTTCTAACATTTTAACTGGTGCTTGGAATTGAAATTTGAGGGCACTGTTGAACTAATAGTGCCAATATTTTCTTAAGAATAATATCACCTCGATGGGAGTTGGTCGAGGGTGAAAGACAATTTTTGGTATTTTTCGTGCAAATAATAAAATAAATTAAAAACACGTTTTATTTTATTTGGTTTGTCGAAACCTCCAATTGACAGTGGATGTGTGGGGACTACCAGGCCTTAACCTCCCATGGGAGGTTATGTGTAGAGACCCAAAGATTTAAGTACATGGAAAATTCATTACTTTTTCAGAATACTTAATACATAACAAAAACAGACACAGAAGGCTCGTAATAGTTTAGTGTCTTTGGAAAGTCGGAATAAAATATTCTAATCGTGGTGAAAGAACTTCAATATCTCCCAATAAAGATCTTCCCCTTTTTTTCTTACCTAAAACCTTTCTTTATATCCTGGGGAAAAGAAAACATAAAAGGGGTGTGCTCAAATGCCCAATAAGGGTAAACATAGAGAACATAAAACAATCCATAAACATTTGAATGCAAAAACATGAACATAAAATCTAAACATCAAAATCATGAGAAAAGACATGAATCACGGAAGTACGTAAGGCATATATCATAAGGGAACATGAATCATGATAAAATAGTACGGGAATAAAACATGTAATTGTTTCAAACATTATGTAAATGATATGATTTCCATAGTAGCAAATGCATTGCTGCCAAGACCATCTTAGTGGACAAAGTCCCTTTCTGAATCGAGTTCACTCCTCGTTCCAGTCTTGTATTACTAAACTGGTTTAACTGGCCTTTCCAGCCATGTCTATCTCATTAGATATAAATCTTTACCCAATGCATTAGAGGGAGATGTAGGTCCCCCCCATTTTATAATGAAATCATTCTTACTTGTGCTGCAAAATAAACATACATCATTCATAATAACCCAACGAATTAAATGGGTTTCGAAAACATCATCCCATCATCACATAATCCATATAAAATAAATGGATATCATTTCATTATAAGAAAATTGAAACCATGTAAATCATAGAGACATTATACTTGAAATATACACATATAAAATAATGTCATCTTAGATGGAAAAATGGCTTTGATAAAACAATTGAAATGAATTTTTTAGGAAAATATCCTTTCTTCTTCAAAATCATTTTATTTTAAAAAAATTCCATTGAATTTTAAAAGATAAATATTTTGATGAAAATAGTCATAAAATCTTGTAGAGTAAGCTTCATGAAAATGAGGCGTTATGAAACCGTAAAAATCTGTTCACGTTGTATAAGTTAAAAATAACATTCTTCTCGTACTTTGGTCGGAAAAGTCAAAAAGTTCCCCGTGTGGTAAAAAAAAGTAAGATTTCATTCATAACATGTGGTAAATTCCAAAAATGGTTAAAAAGGACTTTAAAAAAATATGAAAACATTTTTAGAAAACATTGGCACGGATGAAAACAATAACACCAGTAAATACTTACAAATGACAATATCAGATAAAAACGATATTGGAATAGTTATCCCTTGCCTTAGGTCTGATATGCTTTGTACATATCAAAACCTCCTGTATAATGATTTAAATAATTTCACTGTCTTATTACAGAATCATATTCACTGTTATGATATCATATACATTTCACTTATGACTTTATATTACCCGTTCTTTTGAAAATTCCATGTTAATGCAGCGTTTTGGGTAAAATCATTTCATTTATCGTATGTGTTCCGACGTGTCATTCTTTATATTAATAATTATTTCCTGATTTACATAATTCCATAATGTAAAAAATGATTTATATATAATATATATTCATCATATACATATAGATATTATAGATCGATAAATGGAATTAAATACACCGTTTATGGAGACGGTAGGCCGTACATACGCATGAACGTTGTTTTCATTTCCTTATTGAATTGAATGACACTAAATAGATGAAATACATATATATATATATATATAAATACAGTAGCATTCATATGTTTCATTATTATTCATTATATTAACTTTATGATCATTCATGTATGGTTAACATGGTGAATGAATCTCATCGCGTCTTGGGGGCGGTAGTCCGTACGTACGCATGAGTGATGATATCGTTCCCATAATTATTGAATAGAAATTTATGGATGGTATAATATATCATAATAAGTATTATGTTATAATAACCATATATATTTATTACTTACACCATTATTCCCTTCCATGTAAGGTGTTGGTGGAAAAACAGATTTCACCACGGCGTGGAGACGGTATTTCGTATGTACGCACGCGTGGTGATTTCATTTTCCGTAGGATGGATAGATGGAGAAATAGGGTTTATTAATACGTATAATAACATATAAGTATATGATTTATATGTATGTTATTACTTCATAATGAAACAACTAAATAATATGAAGTGGAAGAATAAATAAAGTTGAAAGAATCGGTAGCGGACATTACCTCTTCTTTGAAGTGCCTCTTTAAGACCTCCTCTTAGGCCACTAAAATTGGTCTTTGAAGAAGATCAGAAACTCTAGTATGTTTCTATGGAAGTGGAGAAGAGAATTTGTCGGTTGTTGGCCGAGATTGAAGGCTCCATGTGGTGTGAGGAAGAGAGGGAGGAGGTGCCCTTTTATAAGGGAGGAGATGGGCACCTTTGGAAAAACTAAATATATTATTTTATTATAAAGTCATATTAGGTTTTTAATATCTCCAAATTGAGTTATTTTTAATATTAGGTGGGGATGGGTTGAAATACTCTCACCCAATATAATTTAGATATGTTTAGGTTTCTATTTTAACCTTATCATTTAGATTTAACCATAAGTTAAATAATTTTACTTTTACCGTGTCTTCTTATTTTCTTACACTATAAGGTTAATAAACATACTATAACAGGACAAAATAACCCCAATTTGTTGATTATTAATATATATAACATTATCTAAGTAATTTGGCCGATCCATATATTTTTAGGAATAAAATAAAAATTAATAATATAATATTTGTTTTAAAAACTATTTTATGTAAATTTTAACACTATTTTGTAATTGATTTTTTTAAAACTCATAACAGAATGATTAGTTCGAAAAATGTTAACTAAATAAATACTAACATGTCATATTAACCTATAAAATTTGTTTAATTCATAAAATGTCACAAATTACATTTATTTGGGTATTTATAACATCAATTATGTCAATATTCCATTAATAAGATAATTACTGCATCATATTTGTGTCATATATAAATTAACTTATTTAATGTCTAAAAATTATAAATAAAATACCATTATATAGGAAATAGTTTTATATTTCTAATTAATATTTATAGTCAAATTTATCATATTTATAACCCTATATTAAAAATGATTTACTTATTAATCTTTGATTTTAACTATTTTAACCCTTCATTAAATAAATTAATATTAAATGTCCTAATCTAATCCAAGTGGGCCAAAATGGTCATATTGAATTCCTAAGGTTGTTTTTCGTCGAATTACACTTATCCAATAGAATTAGGATATGTGTTAGGGTAATAATAATATCATTTTTACCCTTAATTATCCTATTTAATTTTAACCGTGGTAAATAAAAGTAAAAAGTTACTATTCACCAAAAATATTTTCATCTCATTGAACCAAATTTTAGTCCTTGATATTAACTTTGGCTCTTGTATTTTCTAAATTCCACTCATAGAAGTGGTAAAATTATGTTCTATGAAAATTTCTGTTTTTTAACTACCACTTAGTGGTTTCACTATTCATCAAAAAATGAATGTTTCCAGAAAAATACCAAAAATTGGGCCAAAGATATATATGATATTATGAATTCAAAAATGATGTCTATTTTACCAAATTCAAAACATATCAGTTTCATTAATTAATTTAAAATTTTAATTCTCATTGTCAAAACAAATAACATGTTTTTAAGAGATAATAACTATCAAAAGATTGACACTTGTTTATGTCTGGTTTAAATGTGAAATTACATCCAATGACCAACATTGTATTAAATGCTAAAAATATATTCTAAATATATTTTAAAACCACTCAAATTAATAATTTATCACTATTAATTATTTCGATTAAAAAAGTTGTTTTTAATTAAAATATAGTAATTTTCACTATTCATCAGAATATGAAAGTTATCCAAAAAGTACCAAAATTTCACCCTAATCTGATTTCGATATTCCAAATCCAAAAATGAAGTCCATTTTGAATGATAAAATTTATAAAATTTCAAAAAGTGGGTATTACTATTCATAACGGCTAGTTTATAATAATATTATAATAATATCTCGTTTAGTGAAACTCGGTATTGCGTACTATACACGCTATCGAGGAAGGTATTTATTGAGTGTAATGCAATCCAAGTCAGGGATGAATGTTGTGTAAGCTCCTTTTGCTGTATGGTACAACACAAGACATTAATGAAATAAAAAATAATATTTTTCATAATATCTCGGGGTGTTACATTATACCCCCCTTAAAATGAATTTCGCCCTCAAAATTCGTTAGGGTTATAAAGGGTTTGCTACTCGAAAGTTTCTTTAATAGAAACCGACATCGTAAAAAGGAATACCAAAACATGGCTTTAAAAACTAAAGTATGAAACATAAAAGTTACCCAAATTAACTCATCATTGGGTTTTCACATAAGAGAGCATAGGTGAAAATATGGATATGGAAGAAAAATCTAACCATTATGTTCTGATGGAGAGTGGTAGAGAACATGGATATGAAAAATCCAACAATCAAAAAGGCATTAAATTGTGATGATCTAGGGTACCATATGATTCATCGGATATAAGGTCACTAGGAAAGCATTTTTGGTTTTAAAAATCATTTCCCTAAAGTTGAAGAATTTGAATTAGAATAAATAATTAATTTATTTTGGTACAATCTCATGGTTGTTCGTGCCTTGAACAATTTCCACTTCATCTCTTAAATAAATGAAGTTGAATTTGTTATTCGTGAAGTGTTAGCAGATCATGTGATAGAATGACGGGTCATTCCATCTGTCTCAAACAAAAGGGTAGTAAAAGTTATTAAATATATATAAGTCGATCTATAGTGAGATTAATCATATATGGTTCCTAAAATTGACTTATAAATCATATATCATACTGCTTAATATAATAAAACTAGTTTCTACTAAACATAGACTTCATGTATGCTAGTGGTATGCGATAAAGGCCAGTCACACTTCGGTTGTGGGTTCGATTCCCACAGCCTTGTCCGACGCGATGGGCTGTCGCCCGTCCTGCAGGTTGTCTTTTTTCTAAAACTACATTACTATAAAATACCATCAATAATATCAAAAAAAAGTTATATCCTTAAACAATACTATATTATGTACAACATAATCCATTCCAATCTTTATCTAAAATACTTCTGTCCAAGCTCATAGTATAAAGAAAACAATTACTTGAAATTTCATCAACTGTAATGCCTCGGCCCCAGTTACCCAAAGTCGGTGCATTATTACATAACATTGGCATGATCACAAGAATAATCAAATCTCGAAAGACCGATTGGTTTAGTAGCCTTGGAAACACTAGATATATTCATAAGTCTTAGATTATATCCTAAAAATTAAAACTATAACAACATATTTTCTTCATAGTCTACACTCATATCCCCACATACTATCCCTACAGGTCATTCATAAATTACTTCTTCACATCTTGGGAAAAATAAAACATTGAAAGAGGTGAGCTCAAATGCCCAGTCAGGATAACAATATAGCGGAAACATTCATGAATAAAAATAAACATTTAAGGAAATGTATAACTAAAACAAAAGCCTTTTAAACTTGAACTTAAACATAGTATGGAAAAAATAAAATGAAATAATTCCATTTACTTATTCACATGTATATTCTACTAATCGAATAATCACATGCAATATCAATAACCACTTTCATAATGATGGAATGCATAATTCCAGAATATCATAACCACATAGCCAAGGCCTCATGCCAAGACTAGAAATAATATTTTGTCAAGACCTTGTGCCAAGACACTAGTTTGTCTCATGAGACCTACCGATGCATCGAGGAGCTATAGAAGGCTTTGCCCGTCACATATTAAGTCCAATGCATTCCTCATATGAACAGGTTTAAATATAACATAAACATTCGTATAAAAACTAGCATACAAAATTTCAATACTTTCTCCATAAACCATGAATGGTATAAAAATAACACATACATAGTCAAACATATCACAAAACCTTCAATAAAATATAGAAGTTTTAAATCATAGTAAATCGACTTCAAATAAGTTTAAAATCTATCAAAGGATGTTGATATAGATGAAATCAAAACTCATTTTAGAGAAATATCTATTCCTATATTGAAATCATTTAAGTGTCATATATTTATAAAATAAAACATTTTCTTTGAAAATATTATCATAATATTGTAAGGGAAGATTCAAAGATTTTATAACGGTGGAAAATAGCTGCACCCGCTGTATAAGTTAAAAAAAACATTCTTACCATAATTCTGTCGAAAAGGTTAAAAGCACCTTGTTTGCAAAAAGACGGAAATATTCCTTTATAAACCACTTATAAAAAGTCAAACAAGGGATTAACTGACTTTAACCCATATTCTTGTAAATAGTAAAAATGTTTTGAAATACATTTTTAGAAACATGGATGTGGATTATTAAGAGATCCCAATAGATTATAACGTATAAACAACCTCAGATAATGAAGAGATTGCGAAATAAACCCTTACCTTGTACTTTTACTTGGTTGGGGTAGGTTAACCTCCTGTATAATGGTGAAATAATTTTTATTAAATTATACAAGAATATGATATCATATCTGATCTTTTAACATTTATTTGTTAATAATATCTTAGTATTATCATTGTTTCAGGTGTTATCTTACTCATTTTCTTTTATATGTTTTGTTATGTAAGACATGTTTGTCATGGATAGGATGTATCATATTCATATCCAGAATGATATCAATTACTTATATACTATTATTAATCATCAAATGAAATTATACTTGAATGGATACAATGGAGAATGAATCTTATCGCGTTCATGGAGACGGCAGTCCGTACGTAGGCATGAGTGACAATATCATTCTTTTTATATTAAAATAATATATAATTGGATGGTATAACATATATACAGAATCATTATCATGTTATATTTATTATTTACATGAGTTACACATCATTATTATACCCATCCAAATAATAATTTATTGAATAACAATTACACCATGACATGAAGACGGTAAGTCGTACGTACGCACGTATGGTGACATTTTATTCGAAGGATGGATAGAATACAGAAATATGGTTGTAAAATGTTTATAATAACATCAAAGTATAAATAATATACTGGATTTATTATTTTAGAGGGGTAATAACAAAGAAAGAAGAAGTGGAAGAAGAAATGAACTTGAAAAAGGGAGGTGAAATCATTACCTCTTCTACGGGTTCTTCCTTTTGATTTGATCAAAAGGGCTTTTTAAGATGGCTTTCTGACTAATGGAAGTCCTCTAGGATTAATTGAGGGACGTTGATAGAGTATTTGGGTAGAGTTTGGCCGATCCAAAAGGCTTTTAATGAGTGAGATAATGAGAAGGGAGAGTGCCCTTTTATAAGAGGGGTGAGGGGCACCTTTGGAAAAGCTAGAAATATTATTTTATAATAAATTCATATTCGGTTTCTAATGGCTCCAAAGTAGATTATTTAAAGTTTAAGGTGGGGAGAGGTCTAAAACCACTCAACCAATATAATTTATACAGGTTTGGGTTACTATATTAACCCCATCATTAAGTATTAACTCTTAGTTAATTAGTTTCACTTTTACAATGTCTATTTGTATTTTTATATTATATGGTTAATAAAATTACTATATACATCCTATCGACCCCCCCAAGTGGTCCATTAATGATACACCTATCATGATATAAGTCTCTTTGCCAAACAGTAGATTTTTAGGAATTTAATATCAATTAATAATATAATATTTGTTTTAAAAAACTATTTTATGTCAATTTTCACACTATTCAATAATTGATTTTTTTAAAAATCATTAAAGAATGATTACTTCGAAAAAATTCAATTAAATCAATCCTAATATTTCATAGTATCCTCTAAAATTAGTGTAATTCATTAAAAGTCTCAAATTATATTTATTTAGGTATTTATAATATCTATTATTTTAATTTTTCACTATTATGGTAATTACTGCATCATCATTGTATCATAAATAATCTAAATTATTTAATGTCTAAAAATTATAAATAAACTATCATTATGTAGGAAATATGTTTGGCTTTCTAATGAATATTTACAATCTAATTTATATTATGTATAACCCTATATTAAATATGTTTTAGTAAATAAACATTGATTTTAACTCTTTTAACTCTTCTTTGAATTAAATAATAATAAATGTCATAATCTAATCCAAGTGGACCTAAATGATAATATTATATTCCTATGGTTGTTTTTGGTCGAGATACACTTGTCCAATAGAATTAGGACATGTGTTAGGGTAATATTAATATAATTTTTACCCTTAATTTCCCTATTTACTTTTAACCGTGGTAATAAAAGTAAAAAGTTACTATTCACCAAAAATTATTTTCATCTCATTGAACAACATTTTACTCCTTGATAATAACCGTGTCTCTCGGATTTTGTAAATTCCAATCACAGAAGCGGTAAAATTAAGTTTTATGAAAAATTCAGTTTTTTAACTACCACTTAGTAGTTTCACTATTCATCAAAAATTGAAGTTTTTCAGAACAATGCCAAAATATCACCCTAAGCTATAATTGATATTCCGAATTTAAAAATGATGTCTATTTTAAAAAATTCCAAACATAAAAGTTGCGTTAATTAATTTAATAATTAATTCTTGCTATCACAACAAATAGCGTGTTTTTAAGAAACAATATATATCAAAATATTGACAATTGTTTATGTCCAATTTCAAAGTGAAATTAATTATAATGAACACCATTGGATAAAATGGTAAAAATATATTCTAATTATACTTTAAAACCACTCAATAATATAATTTATCACTATAAATTATTTTGATTAAAAAAGTGGTTTTTAAGTATTTTTCACTATTCATAAAAATTGGAAGTTCTTAGAAAAATACAAAAAATTCAACATAGGATAATTTTGATATTCTGAATCCAAAAATGAAGTCCATTTTGAAATATAAAATATAAATAATTTCAAAAAGTAGGTATTACTATTCACAAAGGCTAGTTTGATCTGTTGTGGTGTGTGTTAGAACTCGATGTTGCGTACAACACACGCTATTACATTATTCAAAGGGAAACGTACCATAGAAGCTTGGGGCGTTACATTCTCCTCCCCTTCAAATAATTTCGTCCTCGAAATTTCTAGAATACTGCCTCATGAAAAGACTCGGGTGGTTCTTCATCATATGTTCCTCGGGTTCCCACGTTGCCTCTTCCATCTTATGGTTTCTCCACAAAACGTTTACCAAACGCGTCATCTGGTTTCTCAGCACTTGTTCTATCGTATCAAGAATCTTGACGGGCTCTTCGCAATAAGACAGATCATGTTCCAGTTCCAATTCCTCATAGGTGATTACATGTGTTGGGTCAGGCATGTATTTCCTCAATAGAGATACATGGAACACATCGTGAACTTTGGAGAGGCTTGGCGGCATTGCCAATCGGTAAGCTACAGCCCCAATTCGTTCTAGAATTTTGAAAGGTTCGATGTACCTGGGACTCAATTTACCTTTCTTACCAAAATGTATGACTCCCTTCCATGGAGATACCTTCAGGAAAACATGATCACCGAATTGAAATTCCAAATCATTCCTTCGATTATCGGCATTTCTCTTCTGTCTACTTTGAGCTGCTTTGATGTGATTTTGGATTACATTCACCTTTTCCATCGTTTCCTCCACCAGTTCTGGGCCTACAAGTTTTCTTTCACCAACGTCATCCCAACAGGTTGGTGTGCGACATCTCTTTCCGTATAACGCTTCATATGGTGCCATATGAATACTCGAATGGAAGCTATTGTTATAGGAAAATTATACCAGGGGTAAATATTGATCCAACATACCCTGAAAGTCAAGTGAGCAGGATCTCAACATGTCTTCTAAGGTTTGAATAGTTCTCTCTGATTGTCCATCTGTTTGAGGGTGGTAGGCAGTGCTCAAATGAAGTTCAGTATCCAAGTATTTTTGAAGACTTTTCCAGAATCTTGAAGTAAAACGGGGATCACGATCAGAAACAGTCGATAGAGGTACTCCATGAAGCCTCACAAATTCATCAATATGTAGTCTTGCTAGATGTTCCAGTGGTAGATGTTCTCTTATAACAAGAAAATGTGCTTACTTGGTATGACGATCAACAATGACCTATATTGCATCATTACTTCTAGGAGTCTTTGGTAGCCCCATGACAAAGTCCATCGTAATATTGTCCCATTTCCACTCCGGTATGGGAAGTGGTTGCATGACTCCTCCAGGTTGTTGCCTTCCAGCTTTCACTTGTTGACAAACCATACATCTTGACACAAAATCAGCAATCTCCCTATTCATGTTGTCCCACAAAAAATGTTCCTTCAAATCTCCATACATTTTGGTGATCCTAGGGTTTATAGAGAAATTGGAACTATGAGCATCATCCAGCAATTCCCTTTTTAGATCAGGTATATCGGGAACACAAAGTCTCTTCCCGAATTTCAAAATTCCATCTTCATACACAAAGTCTCTCAATCTCCCATCATTCTCACCTTTAATATTCTTTTGAAATTCATCATAATCGGTCTGAGAACTCTTAATCATTTCTAGTAAAGATACTTTAGCAACCATTTGAAAAATAATTGATGTTTCACCATCCCTGGATATTCCCATGTCCATCTTCACTAGATCCATTAAAATTGGATCCCTTTCAATTCTCATATTGTTCAAAACACCATGATCTTTTCTGCTCAAAGCAACTTCCACCTTGTTTTCTTTCCCCGGGTGGTAGTTTATTGTACAATCATAATCCTTGAGTTATTCAAGCAATCTCCTTTTCCTCATGTTGAGTTCTTTTTGTGAGAAAATATACTTCAAACTCTTATGATCAGTATAAATCTCAAATTTTTCACAATAGAGGTAGTGCCTACATATCTTCAAAGAAAAGATCACAGATTCTAACTCGAGATCATGAGAAGGATAGTTTTTTTCATGAATTTTCAACTACATTGATGCATAGGCAATAACCCTATCATTCTGCATAAGGACACAACCAAGTCCTTTCTTCAATGCATCACTATAAATAACGAACCCATCATTCCCCGACGGTAGAGTCAATATAGGAGCATTGACTAATCTTCTCTTCAGTTCTTCGAAACACTCTTCACATCTTTTGTCCAAACAAATTTAACCCATTTACGTGTGAGCTTCGTTAATGGGTTTTCCAATCAGGAAAAATTTTGGATGAAATGTCGATAATAACCTTCCAAACCAGTAAAACTACATACCTCAGTTATACTTGTAGGTGCTGGCCATTCTTTGATTGCCTTGGTCATAGAAGGATCAACAGAGATTCCATCTTTAGAGACAATATGGACAAGAAAAGAAATCTCCTGAAGCCAGAATTCACACTTGCTAAACTTCCCATATAATTCATGTCTTCTCAGAGTCTTCAGGATAATGTGCAAGTGATTTTCATGATATTCGTAGCTTTTGGAGTATACCAAGATATCATCAATAAATACCACCACAAATTCATTGATATATTCCTTGAAAACTCTATTCATCAGATCCATGAATACAGAGGGTACATTAGTCAATCCAAAAGGCATTACAGTAAACTCGTAATGCCCATACCTGGTTCGAAATGCTGTCTTTAGAATGTCTTCCTTCTTCATACACAACTGATGGTGTCCAGATCGATGGTCAATCTTTGAAAAGTATTGATCTCCATGCGGTTGGTCAAATAAATCATCAATGCGAGGTAGGGGATACTTGTTCTTTATTGTTATAGCATTGATCTCCCTATAGTCGATACATAACCTCATAGATCCACCTTTCTTTTTAACAAAAAGAATAGGGGCTCCCCATGGAGAAACACTAGGGCAAATAAATCCCTTATTACTCAATTCCTCTAGTTGTTTATTTAGCTCAACTAATTCTACAGTGGAAATTCTATAAGGGTTCTTCGATATAGGCCTTGATCCAGGAATTAAATCAATGGAAAACTCAGCTTCTCATTCTGGAGGATGTCCAGGTAAATCTTCCAGAAATGCATCTACATATTCATTCACAACAGTTATATCCTCTATTTGAACATTCCATTCCTCACCCACTGTAATTTCATCCTCTTCTTCCCTAATAATTGAATTTAGTTGAGCTACTGGGGGTGGATCTAGATAAGGTTTAGGTAGTGACGATTCTGCTCTAAAGATAAGGTGCTCCTTATCTTCGTCATCAAAAATCGTAACCTCCTTATTCTTACAATAAATCTTCGCATCATAATCCAAAAGCCAATCCATACCGAGGATTATATCAAACTCAATCATAGGTATGACGATGAGATCAGCGGATAAAGAACATTTATGTGCTCTAATGGGGACTGATTCACGAAACATTGTTGTAATGATACTTCCCTTAGGAGTTTTAACGGACAACTCCCTTTTTAAATCAAATTGGAAATATCTAATTTTCTTAGAAAACTGGGAAGATATGAAACAATGTGATGATCCAGAATCAAATAATGCATTTTTTAAACTTGAGGAAAACATTAAATTACCTGCCACCACGTCTTTCAGAGCTTCTACCTCAGCAGTAGTGATAGCATAAGCTTGGCCTTGATCCCTTGTCCTTTTCTGAGGTATGTTTCCCTGACTCTTATGACATTCATTTTCATAATGTCTCATCTCCCATCAATTGTAGCATTGAACATTGGTAGCTTCCTTCTTCCCTTTGCATTCACGAGCTTGGTGGCCTTTTTCACCACACTTGTAACAGACACCCATTCCCTTCAAGCAAGTACTGGAGTGTTTCTTCCCACATTTACCACAGGATGGATATTCAACCTTTCCTTTCTTCCCCTTATTTCCATTCCCAGATTGATCAGCAGATCTCTTCTTGTCATTCTTTTCTTTAATGTCATTAGACATAGAGAATTCCTTTTCTGTCTTGATAGCACATGAGACAATTTCTTTATATGACGAGAATGATTGTGAGACTAATGCTCGACGGAGAAATGGTTTTAACCCATCAAAGAAATGATCAATCTTACTTCTTGGGTTATGTATATAATCTCCATCATACCTTTCTAACCTTGTAAAGTTAGCCTCATACTTTGCAACATTCTCATCCTCCTTTTGTCTCAGACTCATAAATTTCCTTTCCATATCCGCTCAATGGTCACGAGGAATGTATTTTTCTAAAAACAGATCTTTGAACTCCCTCCATTCCATATTTGATACTTCGTCATCTTCCTTTGTGTTTTGAATCAATGACCACCATTGATCAGCATCTACAGTGAGGCAGTAAACTTTCATGATAACTTTTTCCCTTTCACTACTCCCCAAAGCCTGAAATATTTTCTCTAGGGAACTTATCCATTGCTCAGATACTAATGGATTTGTACTCCCATTGAATGTTGGTCGTTTCTGCCTCATGAATCGATCTAACATTGATCCTCCACGCTGCGGATCAGGGGGCTCCATACGGGTAAATTTATTATTCATAACCTAAGTGAGTTGTCCCAGTATGGTGATTAGCTGATCGGCACCAGTTGCATCACCAGCTCCACTATAATTATTTTGAGTAGGAGGGAAATCACTACATGGAGTGCATTCATTGATATGGTTTCCATTTCTTCCACTAGGCGCCATTTCTAAACAATGGAATAAACTAGATTAGTTTATGAATCAAAATACAGAATTTCTTACTTATAAAACACTTAACATAAATTGAACTATTAATGGATATTATCCATAATCATAAAAATGTTTTCTTTGAGAAAGTATATACTCATAAACCTTTCATAATGATTTGTAATGAAAATGAGATTTATCCTAAGCATATCCCCCAGGAGTGTCGTAACCAAGAGTACAGCAAGGCCCATTGTCGTGCACCAGTTCCTGTTCGAGTCTAGCTCAAAGCGGTGTTTTCGGGTTTTACTCCTAGGTACATCTGTGACAGAGCCGCCTCTACCTGCTCGTATCCAGACAGGGATGTATTGCTCGGAAAAATCACAAAATCTCTACAATACCAAAATTCTAGGAAGTTCTTCTATACTAATCCTCAAAGTTCATCATAGGTCTACGTGCTCTAATCAGAGTTTATCTAAATCTAGCTTCTAAGGTTTATACTAAACTTCCTCTGATACCAACTATAATTCCCCGACCCCAGTTACCCAGAGTCGGTTCATTATTACATAACATTGGCCTGATCACAAGAAAGATCAAATATCGAAATACCGATTGGTATAGTAGCCTTGGATACACTAGATATATTCATAAGTCATAGATTATATCATAAAAATGAAAACTAAAACAACATATTTTCTTCATAGTCCACACTCATATCCCCTCATTCAATCCCTGCAGGTCATTCATAAATTACTTCTTCACATCCAGGGAAAAATAAAACATTGAAAGAGGTGATCTCAAATGCCCAGTAAGGATAACAATATAGCGGAAACTATCATGAATAAGAATAAACATTTAAGGCAATGTATAACTAAAACAAAAGCCTTTTAAACTTGAAATTCAACATAGTATGGAAAATATAAAATGAAATAATTCCATTTACTTATTCACATTGATATTATACTAACCGAATAATCACATGCAATATCAATAACCACTTTCATAATGATAGAATGCATAATGTCATACTATCATAACCACATAGCCAAGGCCTCGTGCCAAGACTAGAAATAAGATTTTGTCAAGGCCTTGTGCCAAGACACTAGTTTGTCTCATGAGACCTACCGATGCATCGAGGAGCTATAGCGGGCTCCACCCGTCACATATTAAGTCCAATGCATTCCTCATATGAATAGGTTTAAACATAACATAAACATTCGTATTAAAACTAGAATACGAAATGTCAATACTTTCTCCATAAACCATGAATGGTATAAAAATAACACATCCACAGTCAAACATATCACAAAACCTTCAATAAAATATATATGTTTTGTATCATAGTAAATCAACTTCAAATAAGCGTAAAATCCATCAAAGGATGTTGACATAGATGAAATAAAAAATCCTTTTAGAGAACTATCTCTTTCTATTTTTAAATCATTTAAGAGTCATATATTTATAAAATAAAATATTTTCTTTGAAAATATTCTTATAATCTTGTAAGGTAAGATTTTAAGATTTTATAACGGTGGAAAATAGCCACACCCTCCGTATAAGTTAAAAAAACATTCTTACCTTAAGTCTGTCGAAAAGGGTAAAAACACCTTGTTTGGAAAATGATTGAAAGATTCCTTTATAAAACTCTTATAAAAAGTAAACAAGGGTATAAATTACTTTAACCCATATTCTTGTAAATAGTAAAAATGTTTTGAAATACATTTTTAAGAAACATGGATGTGGATGATAAAGAGATCCCAGTAGAGTATTACGTATAAATAACCTCGGATAATGAAGAGATTGCGAAATAAACCCTTACCTTGTACTTTTACTTGGTTGGGGTAAGATAAAGTCATATATAATGGTGAAATAATTTTTATTAAATTATACAACAGTATGATATCATATATGATCTTTTAACATTGATTTGTTAATAATATCTTAGTATTATCGTTGTTTTGGGTGTTATCTTACTTGTTTTCTTTTATATGTTTTGTTACGTAAGCTATGTTTGTCATGGATAGGTTGTATATTATTCATATCCTGAATGATATCAAGTCCTTATATAATATTATTAATCATCAAATGATAATTATACTTGAATGGAAACAATGGAGATTGAATCTTATCGCGTTCGTGGAGACGGTAGTCCGTACGTACGCACGAGCAACAATATCAATCTTTTTACATTAAAATAATATATAATTGGATGGAATAACATATATACATAATCATTATCATGTTATATTTATTATTTACATGAGTTACACATCATTATTATACCCATCCAAATAATAATTTATTGAATAAAAATTACACCACGACGTGGAGACGGTAAGCCGTACGTACGCACGTCTGGTGACATGTTATTCGAAAGATGGATAGAATGCTGAAATATGGTTGTAAAATGTTTATAATAACATAAAAGTATATATAATATATTGGAGTTATTATTTCATAATGTTAATAACAAAGAAAGAATAAGTGGAAGAAAAAGGAACTTGAAAAAGGTTGGTGAAATCATTACCTCTTCTTCGGGTTCTTCCTTTTGATTTGATCAAAAGGGCTCCTTAAGATGCATTTCTTAATAAAGGAATTCCTCTAGGAAGAAGTTAGTGAAGTAGAGAGATTATTTTGGAAGAGTTTTGCCGAGACAAAAGGATTTCAAGGTTTGAGTTAATGAGAAGTGATAGTGCCCTTTTATAAGAGGGGTGAGGGGCACCTTTGGAAAAGCTAGAAATATTATTTTATAATAAATTCATATTCGGTTTCTAATGGCTCCAAAGTGGATTATTTAAAGTTTAATGTGGGGATATGTAGAAAACCACTCAACAAATATAATTTTTATAGGTTTGGGTTACTATATTAACCTTATCATTAAGTATTAACTCTAAGTTAATTAGTTTCACTTTTACAATGTGTCTTTGTATTTTTATATTGTATGGTTAATAAACACACTATATACATCCAAGAGACCCCCAAGTAGTCCATTAATGATACACCTATAATGATATAAGTCTCTTGGATGAACGTTCGATTTTTAAGAATTTAATATCAATTAATAATATAATATTTGTTTTAAAAAACTCTTTTATGTCAATTTTGACACTATTCAATAAATGGTTTTTGTAAAAATCATAACAGAATGATTACTACGAAAAAAGTCAATTTAATCAATACTAAATTTAAATATTATTCTATAAAATTAGTGTAATTAAATAGAAGTCTAAAATTATATTTATTTGGGTATTTATAATACCAATTATTTTAATGTTTCACTATTATGGTAGTTACTGCATCATCATTGTGTAATAAATAAATTAAATTATTTAATGTCTAAAAATTATAAATAAAATATCATTATGTATGAAATATTTTTATATTTCTAATGAATATTTAAAATCGAATTTATCTTATGTATAAACCTATATTAAAAATGTTTTAGTAAATAGACTTTCATTTTAACACTTTTAACTCTTCTTTGAATTAAATAATAATAAATGTCCTAATCTAATCCAAGTGGACCTAAATGATAATATTTTATCCCTAAGGTTGTTTTTGGTCGACATACACTTGTCCAATAGAATCAGGAAATGTGTTAGGATAATATTAATATCATTTTTACCCTTAATTACCCTATTTACTTTTAACCGTGGTAAATAAAAGTAAAAAGTTACTATTCGCCAAAAATTATTTTAATCCCATTGAACCACATTTTACTCCTTGATATTAACCGTGTCTCTCGGATTTTCGAAATTCCAATCACAGAAGTGGTAAAATTATGTTTTATGAAAAATTCTGTTTTTTAACTACCACTTAGTAGTTTCACTATTCATCAAAAATTGAAGTTTTTCAGAACAATGCCAAAATTTCACCCTAAGATATAATTGATATTCCGAATTAAAAAATGATGTCTATTTTACAAAATTCCAAACATAAAAGTTGCATTAATTAATTTTATAATTAATTCCCGATGTCACAACAAATAGCGTGTTTTTTAGAAACAATATATATCAAAATATTGACAATTGATTATTTCCAATTTCAAAGTAAAATTAATTATAATGAAAACCATTGGATAAAATGGTAAAAAGATATTCTAATTATACTTTAAAACCACTCAATAATATAATTTATCACTATAAATTATTTTGATTAAACAAGTTGTTTTTATGTATTTTTCACTATTCATACAAATTGGAAGTTCTCAAAAAAATAACAAAAATTCAACATAGGATAATTTCGATATTCCAAATCCTAAAATGAAGTCCATTTTGAAATATAAAATATATATAATTTCAAAATGTAGGTATTACTATTCATAATGGCTAGTTTGATCGGTTGTGGTGTGTGTTAGAACTCGATGTTGCGTAAAATGGATGCTATTACATTATTCAAAGGGAAATGTACCATATAAGCTTGGTGTGTTACATCAACCAACCATCGTTTATCCCCCATTATCTTTTTGGTCACATTCCAATCATGTGAATACCTTAATAATGTATTCTCTTGAAAAATGAATACCCATTAAACCTTAGTGAAAACATGAATGTTGTCAAAAGTTAACTCTTTCCACATACCAAAATCCAAAAATTCTATATACTCAAACCATGATATAACCTTCTCCTTATATCAGTCATGAGCTCATTAATACTATCAAACATTTAATTTTATCTTTATCCCTTCATTATGCACATATCATCTACTTTCCAAAAATACTGGTACCATTCATCACACACTTTCAAAACTTAAGGAAAGACAGCAGTGTAACAATACTTATATGACTCTTTAATCCATAGTACCATGAGATTACTTATACAACATTACACTTGATAAACATGTAATCATTCCACTACCTTCTTAAACCATTGACCAAGCTTCAAAAATTCTTTCATCTCACATATCATTTGTAGTCTCTTCATCATCATCAACATAAATATTACCCATACGACCATACTGATTCTCTTCATGAGACTTTCCCTTAGGGAATTGGTTTGAATAATGCTCGTACATTGCACATTTAAATGATTTAACCATTATTGAGGTCCTAGAAATACCATTATCCTCATCCATGGTGTTAACTGAACCATTTCCTTTGCACTTACTGGCTTTATGTCCTTCTTTTCCACACCCAAAGCACATTCCAGTTCCTTTGAAACATTCTCCTTGATGCCTCTTCCCACATGATTTACATAGGGTAAACTGAACTTTATTTCCACTATGATCATCATGAAACTCCATCTTTCTCTTATTAGTCGAGTTAGAAAACTTACCAAATTTGACTTTATTGATCATATTATGATATTGATAATTCGGCATAATAATGATTTTTGGACTTCCAAATCCCATTTCATTTGGTTTCTCATGAATAATTTCATTCCATTGTCCATCGTATCCTCCATTATCGTGAATCATCTTGTTTCCAGCCATTTTCTAAAACCCAAAAAGAGTAGTGTGAGAGGCAAAAATCATAATAAAGGGGGAGTAGCTTCAATATCTAACATCTCAGGTTTAATCAAATATTGTTACCATAATTCTAGGACTATAACCTATACTTATACTAAACCTTAGGGACATCCATAGACATACCTTAAAAATATCTCTAGGGATCTCACTAAAGTTTTCGCATCCTAGTATCCAAAGGTTGACTAAACCTTTCCTCTGATACCAACTGTAGAGACCCAAAGCTTGACGTATATGGACAATACATTAATTTTTCAAAATACTTAATACATAACAAAAACAGACACACAAGGATCTTAATAGTTTAGTGTCTTTGGAAACTCTGAATAAAATCTTCTAATCATGGTGAAATATCTTCAACATCTCCCAGTAAAATCATACCATCTTTCTTACCAAAAACCTTTCTTTATATCCTTGGGAAAAGAAAACATAAAAGGGGTGATCTCAAATGCCCAGTAAGGGTAAACATAGAGAACATAAAACAATCCATAAACATTTGAATGCAAAAACATGAACATAAAATCTAATCATCAAAATCATGAGAAAAGGCATGAATCTTGGAAGTACGTAAGGCATATATCATAAGAGAACATCAATCATGATAAAATTGCATGGGGATAAAACATGTAATTGTGGCAACCATTAAGCATATGATATGATTTCCATAGTAGCCAAGGCATTGCTGCCAAGACCATCTTAGTGGACAAAGTCCCTTTCTGAATCGAGTTCACTCCTTGTTCCAGTCCTGTAATATTGAACCAGTTTAACTTTCTGTTCCAGCCGTGTCTATCTCCTGAGATATAACTCTTTACCCAATTCATTATATGGAGATATAGGTCCCACCCATCTCATAATGAAATCATTCTTACTTATGCCACAAAATAAACATACATCATTCATAATAACCCAAAAAATGAAATGGGTTTCCAAAACATCATCCCATCATCACATAATCCGTATAAAATAAATGGATATCATTTCATAATAAGAAAATTGAAACCATGTAAATTATTGAGACATTATAATTGAAATATACACATATAACATAATGTCATCTTAGATGGAAAAATGGTTTTGATAAAACACTTGAAATGAATTCTTGAGGAAAATATCCTTTCTTCTTCAAAATCATTTTCTTTTCACAAAATTCCATGCAATTTTAAAAGAAACATATTTTGATGAAAATAGTCATAAAATCTTGTAGAGTAAGCTTCATGAAAATGAGGCGTTATGAAACCGTAAAAATCTGTTCACGCCATATAAGTTAAAAATAACATTCTTCTCGTACATTTGTCGGAAAAGTCAAAAAGTTCCTTGTGTGGTAAAAAAAGTAATATTACATTCATAACATGTGGTAAATTCCAAAAATGGGTAAAAAGGACATTAAAAATACATGAAAACATTTTTAGAAAACATGGGCATGGATGAAAACAATAACCCCAGTTAATACTTACGAATAACAATCTCGGATAAGAACAAGATTGGAATAGTTATCCCTTACCTTAGGTCTGATATGTTTCGTATATATCGGAACCTCCTGTATAATGATTTAAATAATTTCATTGACTTATTACAGAATCATATTCATTGTTATGATATCATATATGTTTCACTTATGTCTTTATATTACCCGTTATTTTGTAAATTCCATGTTAAAGCATCGTTTTGGGTAAAATCAATTCATTTATCGTATGTGTTTTGACTTTTCGTTCTTGATATTAATACTTATATCCTGATTTACATAATTACACAATTTAAAACATTATTTATATATAATATATATTCATCATATACATATATATATTATAGATCGATAAAAGGAATGAAATACACCGTTCATGGAGACGGTAGGCCGTACGTATGCATGAACGCTGTTTTCGTTTCCTTATTGAATTGAATTAAACTAAATAGATGACATACATATATATACATAAATCTAGTATCATTCATATATTTCATTATTATTAAATATATAAACTTTATGATCATTCATGTATGGTTAACATTTAGAATGAATCTCATCGCGTCGTGGAGACGGTAGTCCGTACGTACGCACGAGCGATGATATCATTCCCATAATTATTGAATAGAATTGGAGTGGACGGTATAATATATAAGAATCAGTATGATGTTATAATAACCATATATATTTATTCTTTACAACATTATACCCATCCATGTAAGGTGTTGGTGGAAAAATAGATTTCACCACGGCGTGGAGACGGTATTCCGTACGTACGCACGCGTGGTGATTTCATTTTCCGTTGGATGGATAGACGGTGAAATAGGGTCGTTTCATAATTATAATAACATATCAGTATAAGAGTTATACTGATGTTATTACTTCATAATTAAACAACTATAGAAGAATAACTGGAAGATGAAATAAAGTTGAAATAATCGGTAACAGACATTACCTCTTCTTTAAAACGCCTCTTTCAGACCTCTTCTTAGGGCACTAAAATTGGTATTTGAAGAAGACCAGAACATCTAGGATGTTTATATGGAAGTGGATAAGATAATTTGTCAGGTTTTGGGAGAGAATTAAGGCTCAATGTTGTGTGAGGAAGAGAGGGAGGAGGTGCCCTTTTATAAGGGAGAAGAGGGGCACCTTTGGAAAAACTAAAAATATTATTTTATTATAAAGTCATATTCGTTTTTTAATATCTCCAAATGGAGTTATTTCGAAGATGAGGTGGGGATGGGTCGAAATACTCTCATACAATTTAATTTATACAAGTTTAGGTTTCTATTTTAACCTTATCATTTATATTTAACCTTATGTTAAATAATTTTACTTTTACCGTGTCTTCTTGTTTTCTCACACTATAAGGTTAATAAACATTCTATAACCAGACAAAATAACCCCAAGTTGTTTTTTATTAATATTTATAACATTATATAAGTCATTTGGTCCAACCTTAGATTTTTGGGAATAAAATAACAATTATTAATATAATATTTGTTTTAAAAACTATTTTATGACAATTTTGACACTATTTGGTAATTGATTTTTGTGAAAATCATAACAGAATGATTAGTTAGAAAATATTTAACTAAATCAATAATAACATGGCATATTAACGTATAAAATTAGTGTAATTCATAAAAAGTCTCAAATTACATTTATTTGGGTATTTATAACATCAATTATGTCAATATTTCATTAATAAGATAATTTCTGCATCATCTTTGTTTCGTAAAAAAATTAAATTATTTAATGTCTAAAGATTATAAATAAAATACCATTATGTAGTAAATAGTTTTAGCTTTCTAATTAATATTTTTAGTCGAATGTATCTTATGTATAACCCTATATTAAAAATGATTTACTTATTAATCCTTGATTTTAACTATTTTAACCCTTCTTTAAATAAATTAATATTAAATGTCCTAATCTAATCCAAGTGGGGATAAATGGTAATTGTTTATTCCTAAGGTTGTTTCTGGTCTAATTACACTTATCCAATAGAATTAGGACATGTATTAGGGTAATAATAATATCATTTTTACCCTCAATTATCCTATTTACTTTTAACCGTGGTAAATAAAAGTAAAAAGTTACTATTCACCAAAAAATATTTCCATCTCATTGAACCACATTTTAGTCCTTGATATTAACTGTGCCTCTTGGATTTTCTAAATTCCACTCACAGAAGTGGTAAAATTATGTTTTATGAAAATTCAGTTTTTTAACTTCCACTTAGTGGTTTCAATATTAATCAAAAAATGAAAGTTTCCAGAAAAATACCAAAAATTAGGCCTAAGCTATATTTAATATTATAAATACAAAAATGATGACTATTTTACCAAATTCAAAACATATCAGTTTCATTAATTAATTTAAAAAATTAATTCTCGTCGTCAAAACAAATAGCGTGTTTTTAAGAGATAATAACTATCAAAAGATTGACAGTTGTATATGTCTGGTTTAAATGTGAAATTACATCCAATGACTAACATTGTATTAAATGATAAAAATATATTCTATATATACTTTAAAGCCACTCAAATTAAAAATTTATCACTATTAATTATTTCTATTTAAAAAGTTGTTTTTAATTAAAAATTATTAATTATCACTATTCATCAGAATATGAAAGTTATCCGAAAAGTACCAAAATTTCACCCAAAGATAATTTTGATATTTTGAATCCAAAAATGAAGTCCATTTTGAAAGATAAAATTTATAAAATTTTAAAAAGTGGGTATTAATATTCATAACGGCTAGTTCATAATAATATTATAATAATATCTCGTTTAGTGAAACTCGGTATTGTGTACTACACACGCTATTGAGGAAGGTCTTTATTGCGTGTAATGCAAGCCATGTCAGGGATGTGTGTTTTTCAAGCTCCTTTTGGTGTACCGTACAACACAAGACATTAATGAAATTAAAAAAAATTCAAAAAATCTCGGGGTGTTACATTATGGTTGTGGGGACCACCCGAACCTAACCTACCTTGAGAGGTTATGGTGGTGGGGACAACCAGAGGCCTAAACCTCTTGGACTCCCCCTCATTATGGAGAAAAACCTCTCAAACACCCTCATTAATGAGGTGGGGCCTTTTGACTTCCTTCACATTAGTATTTCCATTGCACATATCTTTGTTATGACAAATCTCCTTTATTTAATTATTTCATTTTTGAATATTTTTCCAATGATTAATAGATATTACAATCTATTACATTAGGATACCAATTCATTTTTTGGAAAAGGAGGATTGTGAGAACAAGGGAGAAAGGTCTCCAATGAAGAATGCTCTGCCAACGAAGAATGATGAACTCCTTCGAACTTCTTCCTTAGGACTTCAACTGACGTGGGACATCCTCATCAATGAAGAATCAACGACCGTACTACCATCTTGCACCAGATCATCATGCAAACAAGGTAGGGTTTTATTCCTAGTATTTTATCACTTTCCATGTTCTCCCTTCTTTTCTTGTGCGGGTTGGGAACATACATTGCGAAAGAATATGGTTTCACATTCATGCTTCGTTCTTTGTGAACCTCTTTCTACCACTCTAAATGCATAGGGGGGAAGGCCAAACAAACACGTCCCGACACCTCTGTCATTATTCTTTGGTGTGTTCTTCGAAATTGAGGAAGACGACAAAGGTAATGAAACTGCCACCTGCGGCATCGCCTCGCTGCCCTGGCCACCACGCAGTCCGAACTGAGCCATGTCGTTGTCCGCCGAGTCGCAACGCTATCCTAGAAGAGCCGCACATCCATATGCCAAGCTGCACCGATGTCCGAGCCTAGCCTCACCGCCATCCACTGACTGACGCCGTTAAGCCAAGCCACACCGCCATCCGCTGAACCGCATCACCGTTCGAGCCGAGCCACACTATCATCCCTCCTCGGCTATGTCGTGCCTCCATCCGAGCCGAGTCGTGCTGTAGAGCCGAGCCACGCTGCCGATCCGATCTGTGATGCTGAGCTGAGCCACACCGTACTCCTGACGAAACCGCTGCCGAACCATGGCCGGTCTGCCGACCCACAACTGGACCGCCGACCCTTGGCCGATCTGCCACCTTCACGGCCGGTCCAAGCCCTTGCGGCCTATCCATCGATCTCGCGGTCGTTCTTCGCCCTCGCGGATGGTCTTCACCCTCGCAACTGGTCTGTGCTCTCGCAGACGGTCAGCACCCTCGTGGCTGGTCAGCGATCCTTGGGGCCCTCATAGGTCGGGATAGACCCAACATGTCCGGCCATTATTCTGGTCGGGCCAGACCCAGTGGGTCAGGACGGGTCTTCCCGAGCCGGGTCTGGCATAGTCGACCCGAGCTGGGTCGAGCTGGGTCGATCCGACCAGGTTGGACCAGACCCGGGCCCACTACGACCCCTTTTTACAGTTTCATGTTGATGAAATTTTCACCGATAGTATGTTTTAAGAACCGTAAACAGTGCTGGAAATCTTAGAGCTATACGGTCCCTTTGATTATATTCCATTGAGTTTTGGATTGTGATGGGGAATAATTAGGTTGGATCAAGCATGAATCCAACCAGGGTCCCAAGACTAAAAGGCAAATAACTCACAGACCGGGCATCTGATGGACTCTTCGTGTGTTACATTGATATCCCTATGATGTGGTGGACCCTTGAGATACTTCCTCATAGGACTTCGTGGCGGTTGGAGTATCAACCAGTAGCCGATGGAGTGGATCCTCGAAGAGGTGAGTGAGCATTGTGGGGAACCTAGTAGCTGGCTAAGACTTGACGAATGCTGACTGTTTCGACTCGGAGTGACATGAATGGCCAAGTGGGGAGCGCATTGGTGAAGCAGAAGACCCACAGTGGGGAGCACCTTGATGACGCGGTAGACCCACAGCACTCGACAGGAGGAGTAACTCAACATTCCATTAGGGGGAGCGCCTCTATGTGATGCGGCAGACCCATGGTGGGGAGCGCCACTGTGTGACATGGCAGACCCACGGTACTTGACAGGAAGAGTACCTCAGCAGTCCAAGGTTAGTGGGAAATTCCTCTGTGTGATGCAGTAGGCCCGCTGTACACGATAGAGGAGGAGTTCTCCGGTAGTCGAGGGTTCAGAATGTTACTTGTTACTACTACCCTATAATAGATCATGGTATTAGCTGAGTTAGTTCCTCTGTGTTTTCCTCATGATTGAGATGTATTATTTGATAACTTAGGTATATGTATGGGCATATAACTAAATAAGGATATGTGTGGATTTCATACATTGTGTATATCCTTGATGGATTTTTGGAGACATAGAGGGTCTTGGAATCCATACTGATTTTCGTTATACTCACTCCTGTAAAGTCTATTCTCACACCTTGTTGTGTTGGATGCAGAGGACAGACATCATTGATAGAGGCCGAGAGTACCAGGTGTGGACGACACCCAGATGTGGACCTTATGAAGAGTCGGTACACAGAGGTGAAGGACATATGAGGAGTGATGAGGAGGCGATTTGTACTTACCCTTCAGGTAGGAACCTCAAGGGATGACCGAGTAGCTGTTTTCCAATTTCATCAGTTGAATTGTATCATAGTTTTACTTGTATCTTCTAGTTGGTCTTGTATTCTATCCCCTTTTACTTTCAGCACTCTTTTGTTATACAGATTATATAGTGTTTCGTATCCATATGTGTACTTGCTTGTGTGTGTGTTTACAGATTATAAAGGAAATGCCTTCCCAGTTTTAGGGAATTATGCCTTTTGTGCTAGTTTCCTGCCCCTAGCCTATGGAAGGCGGGCTTGGGGTAGTCATGACATGGTCCCCAGGGGACGGTTCGTGAGAAATTGGTATCTGAGGTGTCCATTCTACCATAGAACAAAGGAATCTGATATTTCTGTTCTATGAAGAAATAGTTTTAAGGTTAATGACTGCAGTGTTCAGTTCAGGTAGTCCAGTTTTTGTGTGGCGGCCGTTTAATCCGTACACCAGGACCCTGACTTCTGATTTCCGACTTAGTGCATGAAAACATGGATTTCATGTGTTTTTTCAAAAGTTTTCTTGGTGATATTTTTAGTAAGATCTCGAGGTATAACTATCACCTCACCAAGTATATCTTACTGATCGTGGTGCACCTGTTTCCTTTTAGGATGCCTCAATGAAGTCATCCAGCTAGGGTTCTGAGAGTTGTATACACTAATATCCCACCAAGCGATGAGGCATCGGTACATGGCCCTTATATAATAGAGGCACCAATGGAGGCACCAGCGGTACCACTCCCTGTGGGTCCACCAATTCCACAATCCCCAGCAGAAGACGATGCACACCGCTTGAGAATATTTCACGAGTTCCAGCGCCAAAGGCCACCTAGTTTCAGGGGAGAGACGAACCCGCTAGTGGCTGAGGATTGGATGGAGGCTATAGTGATAGTTTTTCGACTGGTAGGGACACCAGAAGACCTCATGGAAATCCTTGATGCAAGAGTTATTTAGGAAGCAGTGGGCAGATGGTGGAGTTTGATGCTCCAGGTTCTCGATAAGATGATACTTTTTTGGGTAGACTGTGAGAGCCTGTTTGGGGAAGAGCATGTCCCATTGACTCTTTGCGTAGTTTTGATTCAGGAGATACTTCATCTATATAAGGGCATCATGATTGTAGCTCAGTACACAGAGAGGTTCAATAACCTCTCACGCTACTCCAAAGATATGGTGTGGGACCCATTATTCAGGGCATAGATCTTCTAGAAGGGACATAGGTTGGAAATCAGGCCTTTTATGATCTCACTCCGCATCCCAACGCAGGTGGGGGTGTCTAAGAGAGCCATCATAGTGGAGAGTTTCCAACTGAGCAGTCACTAGTAGTGAGACCCACCACCTGTCGACATGTAGCAGAGTCTTCTGCAACTGGCAGAATAAATACATCATAGAGGTCCAAGAGTACCAGAACTACAGGTGGAAGACCGCATGGATCAGGGTCAATTTTGTAGAGAACCTGAGGCATAGCCAGTAATGCCAGGTGCGGGCAGTGTTACGATTGAGGAGGGAAGGGTCACATGGGTCATGACTCTCTGACCCTGCATTCGGATGATCAGCAGATGGTTGAAGGACTGACCAAGCAGAGAGAAATGTTCGAATGAGGAGTTCCGAAGGGAGCAGGAAGACTTGGAAGAGGAGCTGGTCATGTAGTTGGAGGTGGGTGAAGATTTGAGGTGTTACCGCCAACTCCACCAAGAGGTCCTCCCCAACCATATGGAGTAGGGGGATAGGGGAGATCATAGTTCCAAGCAACTGAGTCCTACAGTCATGGTTCTTCAAAGATGATACGAGGTACGATATGTGTCTACTCAACCTTAGTTGCAGTACCTATAGACACAGGTGCAAGTCATTCATTCATTTCCACATCCCTTGTTTGTTTCTCGGAGGTTCTGACGGAGCCGTTGGCTTGATCGTTACAGCTAGAGACTCCAACAAGAGATGATTCAACAATTACACACTCGTTCCGGCAGTGTAAGCTTACTCTAAGAGGCAAGAGATTCTGTTGGGATCTCATACTAGCAACATCGAGACCTTATGATGTCATCTTACGTATAGACTGGTTATCTAAAATCCATGATCAGATAGACTATATTAGGCGCAATGTGAGGTGTTTCCACATAGATGGGAGTATGTTTACCTTCACCGTTGAGAAGGGATCCTATGCATCGTAGGATGGAATTACCCGGAGGAGGGTGAAACCAATTACTCGTCAGTTTGATAGCCTTACCCTCAGACTAGTTGATGTATAGGGTCCGAGCAATCCTGTAGTGGTGGACCAGTACGCGGATGTTTTCCCTGATGATATTCCAGTTCTACCTCCTCACAGAGAGGTGGACTTTTACATTGTCTTGTACCCCGAGATGACACCGATATCTACACCATCATATCGAATGGTTGACTTGGAGCTTCGAGGGATGTGGGTACTGCTTGAGGAATTTCAGGGGAAGGGATTCATCCGACCCAGGGTTTCACCTTGGTCAGCCCCGATTCTGTTCTCCAAGAAGGCAGATGGGAGCATGAGGTTCTGTGTCGACTACCAGTGCCTCAACCAGGTGACCATGAAGAATAGGTACCCACTCTCGAGGATTGAAGACCCATTTGATCAGCTGAAGGGACCATAGTGGTTCTCAAAGATAGACCTCAGATCAGGTTATCATCACCTCCGAGTATGAGATGAGGATGTGTAGGAGACGACATTCAAATTTCTATATTGCCACTAAGAGTTCTTGGTTACGACATTCGGTGTAACCAATGCTTCTACAGTGTTCATGGGACTCATGAACAAGATCTTTCATCCATACCTTGATCGCTTTGTAGTAGTCTTCATCAACGTCATTCTGATCTACTCGACTACTATGGAGGAGCATACATACCATTTGTGGGTAGTACTGGACACACTCGAAGAGCACAATATTTATGGTATTCTCTAGAAGAGCATGTTTTGGATCCGAGTGGTTCACTTTCTGGGACATGTCATATCATAGGCTAGAGTTGCTATGGATCCAGTGAATAATGATGTTGTACTTGCTTGGGAGCATCCTAGGAGTGTGGTGGAGGTATGATGTTTCCTCATATTGGATGGATAATACCGATGATTTGTACCAGATTTATCCAGAGTTCCAGCAACAATATCAGCCTTAATAAAGAAGGGGAAAACCTTCGTTTGTTAAGTGAAATGACAGTGGATTTTTCAGGAGTCGAGGAAGAGGCTGACTAGTGCCCCCATCTTGAGGATTTTAGAGGAGGGCGTAGGGTACGTAGTCTACTGTGACGCATCAGGGACAAGACATGGATGTGTCCTGATATATGAGCAAGAAGTGATCCCATATGGTTCTTGATAGCTAAGAAAAAATGACCAGAACTACGCTACCCATGACCTTGAGTTAGCAGCAGTGGTCTTCACCGTGAAGATGTGGTGACACTATCTGATGGGCATGCGCTTTACAGTGTACAATGATCAAAATATTCTCAGTTATATCTTCTCTCCAAAGGACTAGAACCTGAGACATCGATGTTGAATTGAGTTCCTCTAGGACAATGACATTGATATATTCTATACTACTGGGAAGGGGAATGTTGTAGCAGATGCACTCAGTAAGAGGTCTGGTATACATATGTTAGGTGAGGCGACGGAGCAGTTGGATGCTTTGTAGATATCTTTTGTGGTTAGAAATGGAGAATCATTTCTTCAGTATCTTACAGTCACTCCCCCACTTATTCAGTGATTCAAGGAGGTGCATCATGGGGATGTTGACTGCAAGACACGACGTGCTCAAATATTCACAGGGTAGGCACATGATGGATTTTCTAAAGGTGGGGTGCACGTCATCCTCTTCAGAGTATTAATCATGGTTCTAGTGTCACTCAGGATGATATTTTGAGGGAGTTCCACACTTCCCATCTTGTATTACATCTAATAGTGGGGAAGATGTACCAGGATCGCCAGTGACATCATGGGTGGCCAGGATTGAAGAAGGCAATAGCAGAGATTGTTTCTTGGTGCCTCAGTAATCAACATGTGATGACAGAGAATCAGGTACTAGTAGGCTTGGTTCAGACTTTAGAGGTCCCAAAGTAGAATTGGGATGGGATATACATGGACATTTTGATAGGCCTTCCACATACATCTAGAGTACATGACATGATTTTGGTGATGGTCGACTGACTCATCATGTCTTCCAACTTCCAACCGATCAGGGAGCCGGGTTCAGTAGAGATCTTGGGACGTCTCTATGTGTAAGAGATTGTGTGGTTACTTGGAGTACCCTTGACGATTGTTTCCAATCGTGATACGCGTTTTACTTCACGGCTATGGAAGGGGTTGCAAGAGGATTTCATGAAACAACTTCATTTTAGCACCGCCTTCCATCCTCAGATGGATGGCCAGACTGAGCAGACCAATTAGACCCTCGAGGACATGCTCTGTTCTTGTGTCGTTAACTTAGGTCGTAGCTGGGAGGATCACTTACCTTTGGTGGAGTTTTTATATAACAAAATCTATCACTCCACCATAGGGATGACTAATTTTGTGGTGTTATACAAGCGACCTTGCAGATCACCTTTGAGTTCGACTGACCCAGGGGAGTCAGCCCTCATGGGACCAGAGATGGTTCGTGCTTACACAGAGAGGGTGTAGATTATCTAGGAGCAGATGAAGACTGCACATAGTAGGCATAATTCATAAGCCGATAGGAGATGTATACCTCAAGAGTTCGAGGATGGGGACCACATCTTTCTACGAGCCTCACCTCGACGATGTCTACAAAGATTTTTCTGAGGCGGAAAGTTATCTCTGAGGTTTATCGATCTTTTTCAGGTCCTCAGTAGAGTTGGAAAGGTGGCATACTACTTAGATCTTCCACCTTAGTTGCATCGGGTGCACGACATCATCCACGTATCCCAGCTGAAGAGATATGTGCATGAACCTTATCACATTATCAACCATTGGGAGCGGGACATTCATGATTGGGTGACTTTTACGGTGGTTCCAGTGGAGATTGTGGATAGACAAGAGTGGGACCTTTGTGGACGATAGATACCTCTGGTGCACGTTCACTGGCAGCACGGGAACCTCCGGGAGAGCACATGGGAGTGGGAGACTCAGGTTTTTGCACAGTACCCCCACTTGTTCCCTTAGTTTGAGTTGTGGCTTATGGGGACATAATGCCTGAGGTGGGGAGAATGTAAAGACCTGGAATTTTCAGGTAATTTTTTTTAATTAAATGGGAATTTTTCAAGTCCTCAAAAATTAATGGTGCGAGATTCTGAGGCCCATAGTTCCTGGAAGTAATTTCTGAACATATTTTTGGGTATGTGCAGTAAATGTGTGGGAAGGCTTTTCTAACTTTTGATCTGGTGCTTGGAATTGAAATTTGAGGGAACCATTGAACTCGCAGTGCCGGTATTCTATTAGGAAGACTTTTACCTCAATAGAAGTTGGTCAAGGGTGAAAGATAATTTATGGGGTTTTTGTGGAAATAATTTAATAAAATAAAGACACCTTTTATCTTATTTGGTTTGTTGAAACCTCAAAGTGGATGTTGTGGTGCAGGGACCACCAGACCTTAAACTCCCATGGGAGGTTACAGTGGTGGGGACCACCCGAATAGAACATCCCATGAGAGGTTATGGTGGTTGGGACCACCTGAGTCCTAAATCACTTGAACTTCCCTCATTTTGGAGAAAACCCTCTCAACCTCCCTCATGAATGTGGGGGATACTCTTGACTTCCTCTACATTAATTGTGCCAGTGAACATATCTTTATTATGGAAACTATCGTTAAATTAATTAATTCACTACTAAATACTATGCCAAAAAATTAATAGATATTACAATATATTACATTGGTCTTCATATTCATTTGTTGGAAATGGAGGATTGGGTGAACATGGGTAAAATATCTCCAACGAAGAATGCTCCACCAATGAAGAATGCCGACCTCCTTTGACCTTCTTCCTCAGGACTTCTTCCAACATGGGATCTCATTATCTACGACAAATTGATGACCCTACAACCTTCTTGTGCCAACTAATCAACTGAACAAGGTAGGGGTTTATTCCTAAATTTTTATCACTTTCCATGTACTCCATTCATTTCTTGGGTGGGTTTGGAATAAATATTGGGGAAGATTATGGTTTCGCATTCATGATTCGTTCTTTGTGAACCTCTTGCTACCACTCTAAAAATAGAGAGTGTAGGGAAAACAAACAAGACCCGAACCCTATGTCATCCTAATTTGGTGTGTTCTTCGAAATGGAGGAAGATGGTGGAGGCAACGACGCCACTACCTGCGGCCTCACCGCACCGCCCTGGTTGACCTGCGGCCTCGCCGTGCCACACCGGCCATCTCGTGGTCCGAGCCAAGCCGCACTAAATATAAATGCACTGGAAGAACTCACCAAGGAAGAGGTTAGATTCTTTCATCAAACCCTCTGGGCGACTCATTTCTTTCTTCAACATTGAAGAGTGGCCTACCCTATGATTCATGCGCACTATGAAGACATTGTTCAACAATACTATTTGGCTGATTTGACCACACTCCAACTTTCTTAGTGCCCTATGCCACAAGGCCGCCATTGGATCCTCCAACAATGATGTGTCCATAGCATTAAATTTCTCCACAAGGTCATTAAAAAGGCTTCTCCCCATGTGCAAATTAATGGTTGGGGCAGTATGCGGCCTTCCAATTTTGTTCCATCTAGCACCAACCCGACATTCCAAGAAACATTGAGGATATACTCCCAGGTAGGGTCGCGGTTGACAAGGATGACATATTAGAGGGAAATAATGAGAAGGAACTCCTTGATATGGACATACCCCCTGGGGGAGTGCCATAACAATTGGATCTATTGGGAAGGGTCACTCGCTAGTAGAGAAATCTACTGGGTCTTCCCGGGGCCACTGAGGAACTAGTCCTCAGCCGGAATCCCAATATGGTCAAAGAGAAAATTGGAGCTGTCAAACCAATGGACCCCTCCAGATTGATTCATGATCCATTAGAAGATCATGAAAAGACTGTGTTGCATCTAAAACTCATATAACAAAAGAATATGGCTAATGAAATTCTTGTTGAACACGCTGCAAAGCGGCAACCAAATTATGGTGATCAGTGTTCGGGGAAATTGGGGCAGGCACCACTTCCCCCCAGTGAGTTGCTTCAGGTGACCCTAACCCTTCTACCCATGTGGACAGGATAAAGGCCAAAACATATGGCCGGAGGGAACATTATGTGTTTCCAAATTCTTCTGAATGGCTTGAAAATCATCAGGACGCAGCTCTGGTTCCCCTAGCTGCTCTACAGGTTATTCCACCAGCCCCTCCACTAACCAATGTACCTACTTATCGTGATGAAGAACATGGACACCCATTTGTTGGTAAAGGATCCCCTTCATGATAGGAACCCCCACCTAGATGATCCAATGGCGGCACACATAGCCTACATCAAGGCATCAGAAACTGGACAGGTGGACATCTCTCATGATGGGAAGTTATATCCAGCATGGGTGGATGAAATGCCATCACCCTAGAGTTTTGGAAATCCCACCTTTCTCTCCATTACTGGGATGGCATACCCATTACAGAATTTGGCCTACTTCATTCCAATGGGTGGTCCCATGTTGGGAACTCCAGCGTAATAGGAGGCTGCCAAACTCAGATGCCTTACACAAATATTGGAAGGGTTTTTGTTCATTTAGTATAGTTGAATACCCATCAGATCAGTAACCAGTTGGGACGATCTTCATAGGCAATTTCATAACCTTTTCAATTATACCACTCAGAAGACAAGTATTAAGGATCTCTTCAAGTGAAAACAGAAGCCTGGAAAGTGCATTGCAGACATTGTCGCCTGGTGGAGAGGGCTCAGATACCCTCTTGACAGATCGCTTACTCAGGAGAAAATGTTGATGATGTGTGCATCGAATTTCAAGACAGAACTACTCCCCTCTCTTGCCACCTAGAAATTACCCCGTGGGATTCTGAGACTTCTCCGATAAATCCTAACACCTAAAAGAATTTATGCAACATTATAGTGAGGCACGTCCGCTGCCTCTTCCAATACCAATGAGAAGGGCTGAAAGGTTTGATCCCACCGCGGTTGTGCTAATAGAGTCCCCTAGACCATCTAAAATATTACTGGTAGAGCCACCTCCATAGCCTCACAGAGTCCCGCCACGATGGGCATAGCCATCGGCCCAGTAGCGCCCACCTCAGAATCTCCAAGTGCCCCCACGTAATGCACTACCCCCACCCAGGAGAGACAACCATGTTCCACCTCATCGACAGAATCCTCCAGCCCCTTGTTAGGGTCCGACTCCAAGGGAACCCTTTCTCAATAGGAGGAACTAGTCCAACACCTTCATCGAGGCTCTGGTCTGTGGTTATTTTAAAAGTGATTTGGAACAATGGATAGTAGGTTTACCTGAATGCAGGAGGCTCGAAGAAACAAACCCCACTGGTTACCCTAAATAATACCCCTATCACTGGATTTTAGGGCACACCCTCAAATAGTGCAATGTGTTTAAGGACTAGCTTCAGGACCAGGACAACAACAACATAGTAAGGTTAGGTCCAGCTCTAGCCCAGGTAGCATGTGTTTCCACAAAACCAGACAGTGGCAGCTATAGGGAGGGTGAGTGACATCAGGTTTCTAACCATGGGTCACAAAATTATGATGAATGTATGGCACGAAAAACCGTCTCCCATTCCCATGTCATTATCTGGTAATATCTTAATGAACTCGAGCCCTTAGAGTCCATTGTCTCATCTACATATAGTACTTCTAATAAGATGTCTCTGCCCTCATCCTCCTAGAAGAAGAAGCATCGGTGGCGCAAGAAAAAAAGTCCCCCACTGATTCCATAATCATCTCATACTATCAAAGACTTCATTCCCCTAGATATGGCGATTCATCCCAGAATCCTCCCAGTAGTGGATGACTCTTCAATTGATAGTCAAGACTATTCCTCATTTAACACCACAGAGCCTGTAATCCCCTACTTGATTTCTGATGGTGTGGAATGCTAGGAGAATCCTCACAACGTCTCCAGCCATTGTCAGCATTGAAGGAGATGTGGCAATATAGGTCATCAGAGTTCCTCTATCAAAACTTACATCTGGGATGTTCATGCTACCAAAACCCGGTAGTATGCCTAGCGTAGAGCTCAGCATGCACAACTTTCTAATTAGGTGTCATCAGGTATGCCTTCACCGCCATTTGTGTGATTGGATTAGGAAGAGAAGTCTCAACCGCGTTGTGAGAAGCTGTTTGTCCCTCATCTGGTAGTCTCCCAGTAGACTTTGACTAGTGAGTAGAGGGATATTCACAGAACCCATCAGCCGTTGGTCTAGCCAGTTGGGCATGCCATACATCTTATCACAGAGTGACCTGTAGTAAAAAGAAGCACACACCTGACACAAAATTATATGTCCTCAGGCCTCTTTCCAGAATTCTATAAATAATCTCTTTCCATGAGGATCTTTCCCTTTCAGAAGATATGAGTGATGCCCTTTTCGAAGCTTTAAGGAGCGACCTCCAACTCAAGAGGGAGGTAGTAGCCCCAGATTCCTTCCATGCTTAGGAGGTCGGGCATGCTGAATATTGGGATATTATCTCATTATTTGGAGAAGATTAAGGCTCTCCCATACAGGGGAACATTCACCCATTGTACATCACTGACCATTTTAATAGCATGGTGGTTTGTTGTGGTCTCTTCGACATAGGCTCTAGAATGAACATAATCCCACCTCATACACTTCAAAAAAGGGGCTGTGTGGAGTTGATTTGAGTCCGTCTAACCTAAAAATCCTAGGTTTTGATAGGAAAGAACGTACATTGATTGACCAACACCATTTTCATGTTTGTATCCTAAGACATTACCTACAATGCCTTGATGACTAATCCATGGCCTCACCTGCATGTGATGGTACCTCCATCGTATCACCAGTGCCTCAAGTACTCTCTTAATGGTTGAGTGTGAACAATCCAAGGTGACACATCTCCCTTTGACTATAGTTATTCCTTTTATCTAGATGTTGACTATTACAAGAGAAAGGACAAGTAAATTCAGGATAACCAGGTAGATCATGCTATGAATGTGACCACCCCGTGGACAGATATGGATGATGCCTGAATATTTCCAATCCACTGATTGGATGCCACAACCCCAGACATAGGACAATGATTAATTGTTTCTTAAATGAAGGGGATCACATTCTCAAGTCTATGTGATGCTAAAATATCACCTCATACTCTTACACAAATCAGGCTGAGGTGATCCTGGAGCTCCCTACCCCAATTAGTTATTAGGATGTTCGCCCCATACCAACATCAATAAGTCATACTTTTTTTTGTTATGTCAGTCTATTATAAACCAGCACAATCCCACATGACAATGTTGATTCAATATAATCATGAGTGTCCCATTGGGAAAATGACTACATTGAATCAGATCTATAGCTTTCATCGCCTTGGTTTCACCAGTGCAGGAGTCCCCTGAAGCAATGTCCACCGCTGCTCCGGCTGGAATCAGTCTCCCATCCGGATCTGTTGACTCGCAGAAAACTACTCCCCCTGAGGATCCCCCCACCACAAGTGAAGAAAAGGATTTAGAGTATTCTCCCCCCACCTTTGAATAGGGCGTCTCCACCATTGTTGATGAATTTGTAAAGGTGCACCTCGGTAGTGAGGCAGACCTAAAACCCAAACTGACCAGTGCTATTATTCCCATTGAGGACAAATTGTAAAATTTCAACATCCATAAACAACACTGGGATGTATTTTCCTAGAGATATGATGAGATTCTAGGACTAGATCATCAGGTATCAATCCACCACCACGGTCTCCCAACAAATCACTGCGGGTTTATTCTGCCTCCCATAAAGATGCACCATTCTCATGGGGCCATGTTTGAGGATGAAGTTGATAAGCTCATCAAAGCCAATTTCATTACACAGGTCTACTATACCAAATGGTTATCCAACATTGTTCTAGTCAATAAGAATAATGGATAGATATGAGCTTTCATCGACTTCTGATATCTCAACCATTAGTTTCTGAAGGACGATTTTCCCCTTCTTTTGAAATAAATGTTGATCAATGCTATAGCTAGGTTCTAGGCCCTCTCATTCATGGATATATATTCTGGGTAAACCCAGATCCGAATTTCCATAGATGATGAGGAATACACCACATTCAGGGAACCACAATTCACTTTCTATTAACAAGTCACTCCCTTCTGTTTAGTGAATAAAAGAGCAGCCTATTAGCGTACCATGAATCTCAGATTTAATATGTTCCTCAGGGAATTGGTGGAATGTTATGGGGACGATCTAGTGGTCAAATAACTCCAGTTTCAAGAACATATCACAGACCTTGAGAAAGTGCTAGGATTCCTCCATTCTTCTCACCTGAAGATTAACCCATTTATGTGTGCCTTCGGGGTCACCTCTAGAATGTTTCTTGGAATTGTTGTCAGATACTAGGTCATTGTAATCAACTCAGATTAGATCAAGTCCATCAGCATGATGTTTCCCCAAGAAACATTCTGGATATTTGAGGAATTAATGGCCACTTGGCCTACATACTCTTATTCATCGCCAATTTTGCTAGAAATTGTAGGCCCTTTTCATGGACCATGAAGAAAGGAACTATCTATCTGTTAGAAGAAAAATATCAGACTGATTTTGAGGAAATCAAGGAGTATCTACTCTATCCTCTAGTCTTAATTCCACCTATCCCTAGAAATCCACTGATCTTTTATGTGACATCCCTAAAATGATAATTTGGTTCCCTCGTCACCCAAAAGAACAATGAGGGAATGGAGAATAGACTTTACTACCTCAGTCACATGATCCTTGATACGGAGACAAGATAATACCCAATCGAGAAGAGAAAACTTGAGTTGGTATTCATAGTACAGAAATTATTGCATTACCTACAACATCATGAGGTAATGTTGGATTTATAAGTGGACGAATTGATGTATATCCTAAAAAGACCAATGATGATAGGATTACTAGCTCGGAGGGTAGTAATACATTAGTAGTTCGACATTAGGGTTGTACCTCAAAAGTCTATTAAGGGGAATGTGTTGGAATACTTCCTTCCTGACCATCTGACTATTGCAGACCTGTCCCTAGACCATGATTTTTCTGATGAAGTGATTTTCTCAGTATACCAAGCCATTCCATGCTAGAAAATGATCTTTGAGGGTACTTCCTGGAGCCCCCCTAGGAGAAGGCCCAATGACCCAGGCTCAATAGAGTAGTCATGGGTTTTGTCTTCATTACCATAGCACAATCCATTCTCTCATATTCATTCCTATGGTCAGAAGGCTACTCCAACAATGAGGCAGTGTATCAGGCTCTCATTACTAGCCTCAATCTGCCCCTTGAGAATGTTGTTACCCACTTGAAAGTGAAATCAGACTCTGATCTAGTAATCAATAAGATCAAAGGCGACTATGTCGTCTAAAATCCAGAACGCGTACTATTGGTGGAATGAAACCTTCAACTAATGGCCATGTTCGTATCCTGACCAGAAGTCACCCATGTCCCATGGTCCCAAAATGATCGAGATGACTCATTAGCAAACCTATATGCATCACTTACAAAGCCTGAAAATGATGATTTGATTATCTATGTGGCATGTTGGAGAGTCATTTCTTCCATCACTCCAGATAAAAATGGTATCCCATAGGTCAGCCACCTTGTTGTTGGTGCCTCCACATCAGGACCTCCAGGTCCCCCTGATGTAGTGATTGAGGTGACTCCTGACTGGAGAACCTCCTTTTTTGAGTATCTCCAAAACTATAATATCCTGGATGATCGGGTCGAACTTGAGTGAATCTAACGCCGCACATTACCATTTACCCTCTAGGATGGTCCTGGTCATTATGAGATCCTCTACAAGATCGAGTTTTATGGGGTTCTCCTCTACTGCATTCAAGGAGTTGGGATTTCTCAATTCATGCAGGTGGTTCATGCCGGTTCTATGAGGCTCATTAGACTGGGATGAAACTATCTCATGAGATCCAGATATTGGGCTATTTTTGGCCCACCATGATCCATGACTACATCGTATTCACCAAAAGGTGCCATGAATTCAAAATTCATCCCTACATTATGTAACGGCTCCCAAAGACTCTCCAATCTACCATGTACTCTTGGACTAATGAAATATGGGAACTCAAAGTCAAGGGGATATATCCACTAGATATAAGTCACCAATGCAGGTTAATCCTGACAGATATAAATTTCGTTTCCACGTGGGTAGAAGCGGTCCCGCTCAATGTTGTCAAGGCTCGTTCCATTGTTGAGTTTGTGAGATCCATCATTATCTATGGATTTCGAGTCCCTCACGTCGTCCTTACAGATAATGGATTGAACCTCTGGGTAGTTGAGATAATGAAATTTTTTTCTATGTACAACATCTGTTCTAACCATACCTACCGTTATCTTGCACAAGAAAATGGACAGATCGAGACATTCAACAAAGCCCTCTATAAAATTTTGAGGATAATGTTTTTTCAAAACAATAATAGTTTTTCAGAAAATCTCCCCAACTAACTATGGGATTATTGTAAGAACATTTGTAATTCCACTATGGTTACCCAATATTCCATGGTTTATAGAACAAAGGATGCCAAGCCCATCGAGATTCAATTTCCCTCATTGTGCATAAATTTCTATGATCATCAAGCGCCAGATAATGTAGATGAAATCTGTCTGGCTGGGTTATAAGTACTCGACGACAATAGGATCCATGCCCTGCTCAATCTAGAAATGCATCATAACAAGATAACTAGATCTTTCAACAAGAAATATTGCCTCCAGTTTTTTCTTGCAAGGTGACTTGTTGTTGTCCCTAAGAACACCAGTGATACCTGTTAGAAAACCACCCTTGTTAGAGCCCAAATGGGAAGGACCTTACATCATTTACAATGTTTACTCCAGTGGCATATAATCCTTGGTTACCCCGGATGGTGATCGTATAACTCCACCCAAAAATTCCATATTCTTCATGAAATAATTTTCTTGAGTGTTATTTTCCAACATGACCTTCATCTATATGGTCCTACACAACCATAAATTGCATTATGGTCTGGTATGATCGTTAACTGTCTGGTCCTTCATGAACATAAACTATAGAGTCCAACATGACCTTAAATTTTCTTGTCCTACAAGAGGTTAAACTGCATTTCATTAACTATTTATGGCTTTATTCCCATCTTTATGGGATACGTAGGAATGCTCAGACGTCTTGGAAAAGAGTCTATCCCCCACTCTCTTCTCGTTTGACTACCCCTCCTTGGTGTAGTTTCTTTGGAGGATCCCATGTGGTGAGACCTAAGCTTATTCGATCCACCGCTCATGTTAGGATTAAGATGATCATATCATGTCCCCTTACTTGTTCTTCTATTATCCCACATCCTCATCGCATGAAACTAAACTACATGTCCTTCAAGAACTATGTGTTACTTGATCCCCATCCTCATTAGATATGTTGGAACTCCTGGAAATTTTGTCTTTTGGCCCATCCCAAATCATCAATATCTCCCATTGGGATGGAGAATATGGTGTGGTGTCAGATTAAGTCCTCCTTTATTTCAGGTCTCTCACCATGCGACACACATTCCTTTTCTTCTAATCCCGCAAGATGTTAAACTGCACCTTCAGAACTACGTGTGGATTGATTCTAATACTCATAGGATAATAGGACATCCCGAACATAGGTCCATCCCTATTCTTTAGAAACCTCCTCATCATCCTCACCACTTGGCCTGAGTCCTCCCCGAAATGGGGTATATAATGTGGTCTTACCATACATCCTCATTCATATCAGGGTCTTAACAAACATGTGATACACATCTTTCTTCTGAGAGATCTTACTTATTTAATTCCACACTAAAATTTTCATGTCATCTTCTCTTATGTTGGGTCACTCAACCCTCTTCTGTCATGCACTAATGTTCCCAAGAGTACTTAGGTTCAGAACCTAGAGTGTTAGATTATACCTGGACTTGCACTTTTCCATTCTCTAGGCTTCTTGTTCCCATTAATTTTGTCTTTCAATATCTTTATATCTGAAGGGATCACAAAATGGCATAGATGCTCAGCCCATGGGCTCTCCTACCATTACAGTCCAACATCCTCGAGGGTTTCGACTAACATATTGATACAAGTCCTTCATTCCTAATATGGTTAGTGGTTGACGTTCATTTTTTGTGCCCAGACACATGCCACTCACGCAGCGTGGTCAAAAACAATTATATTTTTCCTAGTGGATCACAGTGGTTGGCCAATGACGTCTCTCATGATCATACTTCTAAATGTGGTTCACATACATCTTCTATATCACCTAGACTATCTCTTTTTGTTTTTTTATATTATTAAAATCAATGACATGTAAAATGGGTATTATAAATTAATACTATAATGCCCCGACCCTAGTTACCCAGAGTCGGTGCATTATTACATAACATTGGCTTGATAAAGGAAATAATATCCCAAAAGTCTGATCAGTTTAGTATCCTTGGAAATAATAGATACATTCATAAGGTCAAAATTAAAATGTGAAAATAAAAACAATACTAAATTATTCCATTAGAAACATCCAAGCTTCTTAGATAATGCCTTCAAGTCACTCATAACTGTCTTCTTCATATCCTAGGAAAATGAATCATAAGAAAGGGGTGATCAGAAATGCTCAGTAAGAGTAAGGAATACAGTGTAAAATAATGTAAACATTATGCATTGTGAATAATTTAAAACACGTGCCTTTAGAAATAATTAACATGAACACTTTATGGAAGGAATATGAGCTGAGTAAATAATGACATAATAAAACATAGTCATGGATATTATACTAGTCAAATAACTACATGAAATATCAATAGATAATCACAAAATTATGGAATGCATAATCCTAGACATCATAACCACATAGTCAAGGCCATGTACCAAGACTACAAATAAGATTTTGTCAAGGCATTTTGCCAAGACACTAGTTTGTCTCATGAGACATATTGATGACTTGAGGAGCTATTGCAGGCTCCAATCATCACTTACTACATCCAATGCATTCTTCATATGAAATGGGTGAAACATAATATAAAAATTCGTATTTAAACTAGCATAGAAAATGTTAATAATTTATCCAAAAACCATGAATGGTATAAAAATAGCACATTTACAGTCAAACATAACTCATTCAATACAATATGTAAGACTGTATTGTAACATATTTACTTCAATTTATATTAATGAAGGATATCAACATAGATGAAAATAATCATCATAACTATTTGAGAGAAATATCAATCTTTTTGTTGAAAACATTTAAAAGTCACACTATTTGTCGAGAAGCTGTTTAAAAATATATATTTTAATCAAAGTGTCCCATACCATTTTGAAACATCCAAAAGAAATTTTAATTTTTAAACCTTAATTTCGATGAAGATAAATCATTAAAACAGTTTTTAAAACATGGACATTAATGAGAATGATTTAGAATAAAAAATCATTAAAACATTTAAAATGGCATTTTAGATAGGGTTCCTAACCAATATAGAGACACGTGAATACAAATAATTGAGGTAATAAAAACATTATAATATCATGAGAATAGAGGAATTCATGATATACTATGCATAAGTACATTATATACATAATATAAAAGTTATTTGGTGTATAACAACAATGAATTCTCAATGGAATGTAAATTGTGATGAAATCTATAATGAAGACATGATCCTTAGGTTAAGGATAAATTAGCGACATAATTATGTGTGATAAATATAAATAAACTAAATATTATTGGATATTCAGTGTAAATATATCAAAGGACATTCACACATATTCTTGTAAAAACAACACCAATGAAATGGATGTTTAACTCAATAAATGGAGATTGAGTTGAAATTACTATTATCATGTTCATATCGAGGAATTGAGAATTTATCAACTTAGTGATTATGTGTATCAAAATTATATCGATAGAAAGTGGGGTGAATTATGACATAAGAAAATGAATAGTAATTCCACACTTAATTCGAAGTAAAATAATCAATGAAGTATGCGTAATGTTGAATGAGTGGAAATTGAAATTTCAAATTTCCTTATAGATTTTGTAACTTATGAAACATACAGCCATGAATGATGGATCATACAATGATTATGTAAATATCCATAAACTAATGTATATTACACAATGAATACAATCCCGGGATGTACACACGCCACATGCAATAAATAAGTGGTGATCAATGGAAATATCATGGAATTAAAAGTGAGATAAGAAACCTTTACTTTGTAATTTTTCCTTGGTATATAGTAGGTTAAACTCCTTTATAATGGTGAAATAATTTTTATTAAATTATAAAAGAATCATATACATTAATATGATATCATATATGATCTTTTAAGATCGCTTTGTTAATAATAATTAAGTATTATCGTTGTTTCAGGTGGTAATGGGTTCGTTTTCCTTTATATTATTTGTTATGTGAGTCATATTTATACCGGATGGGATGTATCGTATTAATATACAGATTTATATCATGTCTATAAACATTATTTTTTATCATCATTTGAAAATTAGTCTTGAATGGATATGATTGGGAATGAATCTCATCACGTTCGTGGAGACGGTAATCCGTACTTACACACGAGCGACAATATAATTGTTTTGATATTAAAATAATATATATTTGGATGGTATATCATATATGAAGAGTCAATATCATTTTATATTTATTATTAAATCAATAAACATCATTATTATACCCGTCTAAATAATAATGTATTGAATAACAATTACATCACGTCATGGAGACAGTAAGCTGTGCATACGCACGTATGGTGACATGTCATTAAAGGATGGATAGAATAATGAACATGGTTGTACCAAATTTATAATAAAATTAAAGTATATAGAATATACTGGAGTTATTGTTTATAATGGAACCAACAAATAAAGAAGAAGTGGAAGAGGAATGAAACTTGAAAGAGGTGATGAAATATTTACCTCTTCTTCGGGTTCTTCCATTTGATTTGATCAAAAGGGACTCTTATGATGGCTTTATTACTAGAGGTGAGACTCTATTATGAAGGGAGAATATTTTACAGGTTATTTGGGCTTGGGTTGGCCGCGCCAAATGGCTTTTATGGTGTGAATTAGAGAGAATGGGGTGCCCTTTTATAAGAGGGGTGAGGCTCACCTCGGGAAAATCTAGAAATATTATTTTATAATAAAATCATTTTCGGTTTATAGAGGCTAAAAATGGATTATTTAAATTCTAATGTGAGGATAGGTAAAACACAACTCAAAAAATAGGTTTTAGATAGGTTTGTGTCAATATATTAACTTTATCTTCTAGATTGAACTCTTAGTTAAATAGTTTGACATTTACCATGTCTCATTGTATTTTTATATTATATGGTTTATAAAAATACTATATACTTCCAAGAGAACCCAAAGTGGTTCATTAATGATATAACTATACATATATAACACTTTTGTCTGATCTTTATATTTTTAGGAATAAAATATCAATTAATTATATAATATTTGTTTTAAAAACACTTTTATGTCAATTTTGAAACAATATGGAATTTTGTTTTTGGTAAATTAATGACAGAATTATTACATCGAAAAAAATTTATCTAACCAGCCATAATAGGTTATAATAACGTAGAAAATTAGTGGAATTTATAAAAAGCCTCAAATTACATTTATTGGGATATTTATAATATCAATTATTTTAATATTTCATTAATACTGTAATTACTACATCATCATTGATGCCTAAATAAATTTAATTATCTAATGTATAAAAATAATAAATAAAATACCATTATGAATTAAATAGTTTTATATTTCTAATGAATATTTATAGTCTAATTTATCTTATTTATAACCCTATATTAAAAATGTTTTAGTTATTAAACATTGATTATAACTATTTTAACTCTTCTTTAAATAAAAATTTAATAAATGTTCTAATCTAATCCAGGTGGACCTAAATGATCTTATTTTATTCCTAAGGTTGTTTTTTATCGAATTACACAAATCCAAGAGAATTATTATATGTTTTTAGGAAATAATAATAAATGTTTGACCCTTAATTACCCTATTTACTTTTAACAGTGGTAAATAAAAGTAAAAAATTTACTATTCACCATAAATTATTTTCATCTTATTGAACCAAATTTTACCTAATGATATTAACTGAATCTCTCGGATTTTTTGAAATTCCACTCACAGAAAAGGTAAAATTAATTTTTAGGTGAATTTTAAAATTCTCCTAGGAGGTGGGTAAAAGGGGGTGAAAAGTTCAATAAAATATTTATATATCTAAATTTATTATAAACTAACTCCATTGAATTATATTAATCTTATATAGGTATTATGTATCTATTTTGACAGAGAATAAATTTATATAAAATTTATAATTATATAAATAAAAATCTAGTTTCAAACTATAACTTATTGTTTTTCACTATTCATCAAAAATTGAAATTTTTCAAAAAAATACCAAAAATTCACCAAAAGCTAATTTTGATATTCCAAATCCAAAAATGAAGTCTATTTTGAAGATAAAAAATTTATAAAATTTCAAAATTTGGGTATTACTATTCATAACGGATAGTTTGATTGGTCGTGGTGTGTTAGAATCTCGAAGTTCCGTACAATGCAGGCTATTACATTATTAAAAGGGAAACGTACCATGTAAGCTTGGGGTGTTACATTCTTCCCCCCTTTTGGAAATTGCATCCTCACATTTTTTAAAATTGGGCTTGGGAACATAATTGAATATCCCAAATTGGAAAAAGAGTTAATAAGACTATCACTTTAAATGAAAAAAGATAAGTACAAAGGTAACCGGAGATAACCCATACTAGGATTCCATGTAAGAAAACCTGGATATGGAAGATAAACTAAGTGTCAGGTTATGATGGAGAGGGATAGAAAGCATGATCAGGAGAATGTTAACAATAAGAAAACCACAAACTTGTGATGAGACAAATGGTCATTAGTTTCCTAGTAGGAAAAGTAATATGACAATAATTTTTAAAGTTACATTTCATAAATATGGGGAATATATATATGAGATTGACCAAGAACAAAATGAGATATACATAATTTTTAAGTAGAGCAACATTCATTAATAAATTTCTACTAAAAACTCATTTTTTCTAAATGATGAGTATTCAAGATGATTTGGTTATACCGGTAGAGCTAGAATCAACTTCTATAGAATAACATGATTCACAATGGATAAACTATATATTTACCTTGTTCGTAGAGATTAATCAAAACCAAAACGGTTAGTACAAGATCAGATGATCCCCTAAAAGGATATTCCTTTAGAGAAAGAAACAAAAATCTTAATTTTTAAAATTAAACCAACAATACCCCAATGTTAAATAAATACCATTCAATAAACAATTGTCCTTAAAATCCTAAAATATAATCAAAACTAATATTAAAACCCAAAATGTAGAATAATTTGGTTATGTTGTCTTCCAAGTTAAATTATATCTCCAAATAACATCGAATAATCTTAAAGTCACATACTTCATAGTAATTAACCTAATCACATAATCTCTATTATCTTTTAATCATTTCCATAAATAACAAAATTCACTATAAATCCACAATAAAAACATATATATCCACCATTACTCCTCAAAATAAATCTCATTGTATTTTATTTTCATTAGTCATATAGTGTTCCCAACAGAGAGAACGTCGTCCAAAATAACATTTATCACTTAATCACCAAATCATTTTTCTTTACAAAGGGTATTCATTTGATAATACATAAGACCCCAAATCAAATTATTGTTGATAAATAAGATCATTTAGCTAAAAATAATTAGTCACACTAACCAGGGACTTCACGTAGTCTAGTGGTAGGTGATAAATCCCAATCGCACTCTGGTTGTGTGTTCGATTCCTATACCATTTTCCGACACGATGGGTTGTCACACGGTCTACGTGTTATCCTTTTTCTAAGACTATATTTTATAACATTACCAAAATGAGATAAATTCATCAAGATAACCATAACATAATTTTACAACAATTTTTATCTCATACCTTGCATTTTCATCACAAAATATAATAACTTGTAATTGCCTCAAATTCAAGGATCATATAAAACCAAATTGTTATTTATAACTATATTCACAAGAGAAAATACAATTCTTCCTCAAATATCATTTTCACATGATAAATTTCAGGCTTACACGTATAAGAGAAAATTCATGCAATGTAATCTCAAAAAAAGAGCACTAATACATTTAAAGAATTTTCTACAAATTAATTTCCACATAGGTTTATCCTTGACCAAGAGGTTATCCTATAGAATATGACATTGACTTGGGTGATGCCAAGGACCCATAAATTTATGACACATGAACGTAATTGGAATATTAGGATCATTTTTATTTTCTTCCATAGTACTGATCATTTTTCCTCGGCAATTCTTTACTTTATGCCCTTATTTACAACACATAAAGCATTTCTTTGTTCCATTGAGACACCTTCCTGGGTTTCTCCTTCTACATTTCTAGAATGATGAAAATTGAGCTTTCTTCTCTCCATGATCACCACAGCTGGAGCTCTTATCATTCACATCCTTTATCTTCTTTTTTGAGTCCGGGAGTTCGTTAATATATATGTTGTTGATCATATTTTTGTAAAAATGATTTTCCATGAACACAATATCTTTTACGCCTATCTACATTCCAATTTTTTTTCTCATTTCCACCACATTTCCTACCTCATACATCATGTTCAATGTTACCATGACTTCCTTGGAATCCATACATTAACTAAAACCATAAAACATTGTGTGAGTAAGAATAGTCATAAAATTATTTAGAAAATATCATCACACCTTCTTTTCAATAAAAAAACACCACAGTATTAACCAAGGTTATTTATTCTCGTCTTGTATTAAAATATTTCAAATCGGTTTGTAAAGAAAATGTAAATTATCGTAAGCATATCCCCTGGGAGTGTCGTAACCAAAAGAGCAGCAATGCCCATTATTGTGCACCAATTCCCGTTCGAGTCTAGCTCAAAGCGGTGTTTTGGGGGTTTACCCCTAGGTACATCTGTGCTAGAGCCGCCTCAACCTGATCGTATCCAAATAGTGATGTATTTCTTGGAAAACTCACAAAATATCTACAACACAAAAAAATTTAGGATGTTATTCTATACTAATCCTCAAAGTATATCTTTGAGATATGTTCTCTAATCAGAGTTTATCTAAATCTAGTTTCCAAGGTCTGTATTAATCTTCCACTGATACCAACTGTAACGCCCCGACCCCCGTTATCCAGATTCAATGCATTATTACATAACATTGGGATGATACAAGGAAATCATATCCCAAAAGAATGATCAATGTAGTATCCTTGGAAATACTAGATACATCCATAATGTCAACATTACAACTTGAAAAGAAAAACAACACTAAATTATTCCATTAGAAACATCCAAGCTTCCTATATTATGCATTCAAGTTACTCATAACTAATTTCTTCATATCCTGGGAAAACAAAACATAAGAAACGGGTGATATCAAGTTCCCAAAAAGAGTAAGCAATACAGTGGAAGATTACATAATCATTAGGCATGGTGAATAATTAAAAACACATGCCTTTACAAATAATTAACATTAACACTTTATGGAAAGAATATGATCTGAGTAAATAATGCCATAATAAAACATAGTCATGGGTATTATACTAGTTGAATAACCAAATGAAATATCAATAGTTGATGTCATAATAATGGAATTCATAATGCCAGACATCATAACCACATAGTCAATGCCTTGTTCCGAGACTACAAATAATATTTTTTCAAGGTCTTGTGCCAAGACACTAGTTTGTCTCATGAGTCATACCGATGAATCGATGATCTATAGCAGTCTCCACCCGTCACTTACTAAGTAAAAATCATTCCTCATATGAAATGGGTGTACAATAATATAAACATTCGTATTAAAAATAGCAAACGAAATGTCAATACTTTATCCAAAACCATGAATGGTATAAAAATAGCACATCCACAGTCAAAAATAACTCATTCAACAAAATATGGAAGATTGTATTGTAAAAGATTAACCTCAATCAAGAATAATAAATGATATTTACATAGATGAAAATAATCATCAAAACTATTTGATAAAATATCCACCTTTTTCTGGAAAACATCTAAAAGTCACAGTATTTGTCAAGAAGTGGTTTAAAAATAGATTTTTGAATCAAAGTGTCTCATTACTCATTGAAACATTTAAAAATAATTTTAATTTTAAAACTCTAATGACCATATAAATAAATCTTCAAAACCATTTATAACACATGGACATTAATGGGAAAGATTTATAATAATAAATATTTAAAACCATTAAAATGATATTTTAGTTAGAGTTCCTAACCAAAAGAGAGAAACTTGAATAAAAATAATTGATTTAATAAAAACATTATAATATCATGAAATTAAGGGGATTCATGATATAATATGTCAAAATACATTATATAAACCATATAAAAGTGATTTGGTGTATAACAACAAGGAAGTATCAATGGAATGTAAATTGATATAAAATATCATATAATGACTATATCCATAGGGTTAAGATAAATAAATGACATAATTGTGTGTGAAAAATAAAAATAGACCTCAATATGATAGCATATTCAGTGTAAAACAATCAGAGGACATTCACACATATTCTTGTAAAAACAACACCAATGAATTGGATGTTTAACTCAATAAATGGATATTGAGTTAAAATTACTCTTCTCGTGTTAATATCGATGACTTGAAAATTTATCAATAGAGTGATTATGTGTATCCAAAGTATATACAAATAAAGGGGAGTGGAAAATATGACCTATGAAATTGAATAGTGATTCCACACATAATCTTGGAGTAAAACAATCAATGAAATATGCGTAAAGCTGAATGAGTGGAAATTGAAATTTCAAATTCCCTTATTGATTTGTTTACTTACAAAACATACACCCATGAATGAATGATCATACAATGATGATGTAAATATAAATAAATTAAAGTATATTACACAATAAATTTAATCATGGGCAGTACACACACCACATGCAATAAATAAGTGGTGAACAATGGAAATCTCACGGAATTGAAAGTGAGATAAGAAACCCCTTACTATGTACTTTTTCCATGTTCAAGGGTAGGTTTACCTCCTGTATAATGGTGAAATAATTGTTATTAAATTATACCAAAATCATATAAATTAAAATGTTATTATATATGACCTTTTAATAATGCTTTGTTAATAATATCTTAGTATTATCGTCGTTTTGGGTGTTAACAGATTCATTTTCCATTATATTCTTTGTTATGTGAGTTGTATTTGTTATGGATGGGATGTTTCTTATTAATAACCAGAATTATATCAAGTCTCTAAACATTATTTTTAATCAGCAAATGAAAATTAGTCATTGAATGGATACGTTGGGGAATGAATCTTATCGCATTCGTGGATACGGTAATCTGTACGTACGCACGAGTGACATTATAATTCTTTTGATATTAAAATCATATATAATTGGATGTTATATAATATATGAAGATCCATTATCATGATATATTTATTATTTAAATCAATTACCGATCATTATTATACCCATCAATATAATAATGTTTTGAATAACAATTACACCACGACGTGGAGACGGTAAGATTTACACGTGCATGTATGGTGACATGTCATTCAAAGGATGGATAGAATAATTAATATGGATGTACCATATTTATAAAAACATCACATTATATATAATATACTAGAGTAATTATTATATAATGGAAGCAATAAAGAAAGATGAAGTGGAATAAGAAAGGAACTTGAAAGAGGTGATGAAATATTTAGATATTTTTTGGGTTCTTCCTTTTCATTTGATCAAAAGTGCTCTTTAGGATGGATTTATGACTAAATGAGGGCCTCTAGGATAATTTTAGGACATGTTGGAGGGTATTTGGGCTGGTTTTGTCCGAGCAAAATGGTTTTGAAGGTGTTAAATAGAGAGAAGGGGGAGTGCCCTTTTATAAGAGTGGTGAGGGGTATCTTAGGAAAAGCTAGATATACTAATTTATAATCAACCAATTTTCGGTTTATAATGGCTAAAAAATAGATTATTTAATGTATAAGTTGGGTATGGGTCCAATACCACTCAACCAATAAGTTTTATATAGGTTTGGGTCAGTATATTAACTTTATCATTTAGATTTAACTCTTAGTTAAAGAGTTTGACATTAACCATGTCTCTTTGTATTTTTATATTATATGGTAACTAAAAATACTATATACATCCAATAGAACCATAAGTGTTTCATTAATGATTAAAATATCATTATATAATCCTTATGGATGAACCATAGATTTTTAGGGATATAATATCAATTAATAATATAATATTTGTTTTAAAAACTCTTTTAAGTCAATTTTGACACTATTTGGTATTTTGTTTTTTACTAAATTCAAAACAGAATTATTACTTGAAGAAAAATTCATCTAACTAATACTAACATGTTATATTAACCTATAAAATTATTTTAATTCATAAAAATCCCTAATTACATTTATTCGGATATTTAAAATATCAATTATTTTAATATTTCATTAATATAGTAATTACTACATGATCATTGTGTCATAAAGAAATTTAATTATTTATTGTCTAAAATTTATAAATTGAATACCATTATGTAGAAAATATTATCATCTTTATAATGAATATTTATAGTTGAATTTAACTTATTTATAATCCTATATTAAAAATGTTTTAGTTATTAAACTTTGATTTTAAAACTTTTAACTCTTCTTTTATTAAAATAATAATAAATGTCCTAATCTAATCCAAGTTGACCTAAATGCTTATATTTTGTTAATAAGGATGTTTTTTGTCGAATTAAAATTATCCAATAGAATTATGATATCTGTTAGAGTAATAATAATATCATTTTTACCCTCAATTACCCTATTTACATTAAACCATGGTAAATAAAAGTAAAAAAGTCATTGTTCCCCAAAAATTATTTTCTTCTTATTGAACCACATTTTACATACTAATATCAACAGTGTCTCTCGGTGTTTTTAAAATTTCACTCACAGAAGTGGTAAAATTATGTTTTATGTGAATTTTAAAATTCTCCTAGGAGGTGGGTAAAAAATCGTAAAAAGTTTATTAAAATTTTTATATATCTAAAATTATTATAAACTTACTCTAATAAATTACATTGAAATTATATAGGTATTATGTATATATTTTGACCAAAAATAAATTTAATTAAAATATATAATTATTTAAATAAAAATTAGGTTTTAAACTATAACTCAGTGTCTTCAGTAATTATAAAAAATTGAATGTTTTCGGAAAAATACCAAAAAATCACCCTAAACTAATTTCAATATTCCGAATCCAAAAATTAAGTCCATTTTGATAGATAAATTATATAAAATTTTAAATAGTGGGTATTACTATTCATATAGGGTAGTTTTATTGGTCGCGATGTGTTAGAATCTCGATGTTGCGTACAATGCAAGATATTACATTAATCAATGGGAAACGTACCGTGGAAGCTTTGGGTGTTACATATACTGAGATGAAAATCTAAACAGAATGAATTTATGAATAATGGACTTGGTTTGGGGTTTATTCTGGGATTCAATCATTTTTCTCCTTTATATGTTTAATTCTATATTGATAACGCAAACATGAAATGTCATGTTTGAATCACTATTATTTTCCAGAATAGAAATAGCAAGAGATGCATGTCATTGGGAACTATCACCCAATGGGGGACATTCCCCTCAACCAAGCATACTAATAAAGTCTATCCCAAATTTAGAATAATCATTAAAGAAAATCCATGAAAACCATGACCTCCCCCCAAGACAATCATCGGGGTTAGCCTCTCATTTCTCAGAGTATGAGATCAAAACAGTGGATGGATGGGTTGAGAGAGGGGGTGGAGTGAGAGAATAAAAATAAATAATTTATAATGTTTGTTAAAATTATAATAATAATATTATTAATTAATTATATTATTATTGTAATTAAGATAATAGTATTTGAAGGAAAAGGTGGAGAAAATAAAATATCTTGGAATTATGAATGTGTTAATTATAATAATGATAATTAAAATAATATTAATATAATAATAATATTATTATTAATATTAACACTAATAATAAATATAATAATAATTTTTATTAAAAAATGAAATTAAGAAAAATAATTTTTGGATGGATGGTGAAATAAAAATGCTTGGATTAATAAAACTATAATTTGAATTACAATTGAAATTAAAATATGACAAAACTAAAATAAAAATTATATAAAAAGAACAAATGAGGGTTTAGTACAGGAACCACAACATCTCGATCCCTGGTGGGATCCCTCCTTGGTTGTGGGTGTCGAGCTGGTGATTTGGGAAGGAGATGAGGGCCTCCTTTTATATGAAGAATTCTGTCCTCTGAAAGGTGTGCGCATTGTTGGACCATTAAATGGTTGAGTCACGCGTGGAATCCTTATTAAATTTTATTCATCAATATTTTGGGCATTCATCATCAATATTTCCCATCATTTGGTCACATGATGAATGAGTTATGAATTTTTCATTGGCAGTTTCTTTTCTAGACGATGCTTCTAGGTAGGTTCCTCAATAGGTATAACATTCAATGGTAGCCTTAATGACTTCAAAACACCCCCAAATTTTTTCCACGGTCGTCTGTTTGTGTCCTCGATCTATCCCAGTTGTAATCACCTCAATTGGATGTGTCAAATCTATGACGTGGTTCCGTTATGGTAGTGGGGACCACGCTGTCTGCCCAGAAACATTTCCAACTTCCATGGAATTTTATAGCCACTAGATGACCAAATCTTCTCTTAGTCTTGAAGTCAAATTTTAAGGAAATAAAATCAGGATTCTAATAAAATAACTATTTTTTGAACTATTTTTTTATGAAATGAAAAAAATACCCTTGTGGTAAAAATCTGTCCAATGTCCAGAATTATGCACTATCCTAAATTTTTTTCATTTTCATTATAAATTTCATATTACCAATTATTTTAATAAAACAATCAAATACATGGGATTTATCATTGAAGAACATTAAAAAATTCTCATTATTTGCTAAAAAAATATGTACGTAATTTTTCGTTGTCAAATACCACCACACATAAACCATGGGTTTCCTCAAGTATAAAATATCAACATGGAAATCAAAGGACACCAATGTTACCTATATTCAAATTTTCATGCAATAAAATCAAAAAAAAGTTCAATGTGAGATAAAACATTCAAAAATATACCTAAAATATCAATTTAATTTCCAAACATTCAAAGAAAAAAATAATCCAAAAACTTTACTTTCACCATTTGAAAATTGATGGAACTTATCCTTTCATTCATTCATGCTCCTTGATTCATTTTTATTAAACCTGAAAATTCATGATTTTACGTCACTTTTGATTGTTTTCTCTCATCACTAATGATACAATTCATGTAGAGTTATGCTCGTATCATGAAAACATGCTCCTTATACATAGGATTATAAATGAACTACATTCTCTACATTCTAAGGACAAAGACACATAAAATCACGAGGAATTTCAATAAATGTTCAAATGAATTTGAGGCTTATGGTTGGTAGTATTTGATGCTTTAAAAATTAAGGCTCATGGAGGAGGCTAAAATCGTAATTAATATTTAGGATATCAAAATTAAAAGTGTAACAAAATTCTCCCCATAAAAGTAGCAACACCCACTACCCAAAACCCAAAGCAAGGTCATGACCAAATTATTGATAATGAATGATTTGTGCACCCTCTGGAATATTTTTATTAACTTTTTTAATTTTTTTTTTGAAAATGATGATAAGATAAAACCTCATATCCATCACCTAACCACATATGATTAGAAGATCATAGGTCTGGAAAATGGTGATTTTTGGTTCCCCTAATCACAAACCATTTTTCAATTTTGTTGGATAGTTTTGTCATTTTTTCATTTATTTACAATTCAAGAGGGGAAAACAATTAAATATAATCAATGATTCCAAAAAATTTTACAATTCCCACAATAAAACCCCACACTTATTACTTATAATGTGTATCATTCCATCAACCATGATTCCTTTTACCCCCACACGTTATCTTTAAAAATATCAAGAAAATAGTAAGAGTATGGTAGGAATGGCTAAATATAGATTGAAACATGGATCATCCACATAATGTTCATTCATGGTATCTATGGGCTGAAATAATTATTGATATAAAGGTGGAATTTTAAAGTAAATTATCTTTTCAAAGGATTCTTCAATCATTTTAAATGTGTTTTTGAAGAGTCACATCTTTTAGAAGTTTCAATTAATGTCGTGCTCAGTTATAGTTCACAAGCTCACTCATGAAATATTCTTAAGAATAAAAAGGAAGTACTTGGTCTATAAATAATCGTGGGAAAAGAAAATATAACATTGAACAATCATTCATGGAATTAATAATAATAATACATCAATTCACATGAACTTTGGAAATTTGAAGCATGAAAGGTGGTATTGAATTTTCGTTTACAATAATCACTTAATTCCTTAAAATCACGAGTCATCATTTCAATATCCATGCGTTATTTTTTTTCTTTTGATTCTCCATTTAACTCAGTCAATATAATTAACATTGAGATCTAAAACAAGGAATCATGTGATTCATAAGAAACTCATGTCTCCTAGACTAGTCAATTAGAGCATAATTCAAGTGTGGGCATGCAATTTTATCTTTAAAGCTCAAATTATGATTTGGGAAAAATTCATGAAGTTTAATGATAATTATAAAAAGTGATCTTCCATTCCCATGATGCTTGGTCCTTCCCTGCCATTGTGTGGGGCTTCCTTGTACCCTTACCAACCTTTAAATGGAAACAACTTAATTAAGAACCAAAATCAGGTCTTTAAGGCTCAAAATGATAGAATGGAAGGTGTCACAATCTAGATTAATTCCTAAGATAAAATTTAAAATATAAATTCCTAGAATAAATGTAAAGATAAGTGTAGGTATAATCCCCCAAGTGGGCCCTGGAACCATTTATAGCCTCCAGAGGGTAGTACCAGCTGTTATCAAAAGTCTGATGGTCATTGGGGTTTCTTTGACATGATCCACCACATGTGTTTTTTCTCAGAATCAACTTCTTTCTCTCTTGTTGAGGAGAACTACAAGGATAGATTACACTCGATCCATCCCCTTTTCAGTGTGGAAAAACTTTCATGGAGGGGGTAGGATAATATATGGAACCTCCTCCTTATTTGTTGATACATGTAAAACATTCCATTTTCCTTCTTATTCTCCCTATTGTAATTGTTCAATGTCTGTAGGGAGATTGAAATGTGCATCAACAATGGAATTTTTATTTTTATAATCATAAACTAGGGAATCACAAAATGTTGGTCGAATCTGAAATTTCAAAATTATTCAGAGTGGTAATGAAATTAGTATCAATAATATTAAATGTGTTTGAGTTGAAAAAATTATCATATCCCTCAGGCGGTTCGGTGTGATGTTTTTCGTCAGTGGAAAGTGCCTATTGTAGTTTATTATCACTGGATAGATAGAGGTAGTCAGTGTAACACCCCGAGATTTTATGAAAAATATTCTTTTAATTTCATTATTGTCTTGTGTTGTATGCTACAACAAGATCACCTTGAGCTATACGCAACACCGTATTAGCTTGCAGTATACGCAACACTATTCCTGGATCGTGTTACACACAATTTTGATAATAGTTATTCTACATTGAGTATATATATATATATTCAATTTATTAATGAAATATGGTTGGATTATGTTATATGAAACAATGAAGTATTCTTGCACAGCACGCAACCCTGACTTGGCTTGCATTACACACAATCACAACCTTCCTCGATAGCGTGTGTTGTACACAATACCGGGTTTTACTAAACAATGATATATTATTATAATATTATTTTGAACTAGCCTTTATGAATAGTATTAACTAAATATTGAATTTTATAACATTATTATTCATCTTACACATTTTCTAGAACATGGTATAAGAACAAAATAAATTTTTCGTGTAAAATAAGTATATTTCAAAAAATGCAGTTTTGCCGCCTTTTGATGGCGCACCCACATTAAATCTAGTTTTTGACATGTTTATAAGTTCAATTTGACAAAATAAAATTCTTCTTTTAAATCAGGATATAAAAATTTACATTAGATAAAGTTTTGATATTTTTCCGATAACTTTCATATTTTAATGAATAGTAAAAACACGCTATATTTTAATTAAAAACAACTTTTTTCATCGTAATATATTATGTGGTTAAATTATAATATTGAATGATTTTAAAGTATAAATAGAATATATTTTTACCATTAAATATAATATATGTCATTATCATTGATTTTACCTTGAATTCGTAGGTTAAATCAATTCAATCTTTTGCAATGTTTTAAAGAAAAACCCATTTTCTTTCGACAACGGGATTAATTTTAATTTAATTTCTGAATCTTTTGTGTATTTAATTTGGAAAAATGGATTCCATATTTGGAATCAGTGGGTCCAAATTATGTCAATAAGCTACTTTTTATTTTCAGGCATTGTGAATAGTAACTACGGTAAATTTTATTTACTATAGTTAAAGGTAAATCGGGTAATTAAGGGTAAATATAAGATTGTAAAATTACCCTAACACTTGAAAAAATCCTATTGGATGGCTAAACATAGACCCATATAACCTAAGGGTCAGATTAGATTCATTTTATGGACTTTTTTCCATGAAAATTATTTAATTATTATTAAAACCAAAGAATGTGACAACATGTCACTTTCTTAAAGCTTATAAGTATAATAATTTTACTTTAGTGATAAAATTCATGAAACTTCAAAAATTAATAGTCTCCTGAAATCTAATATAATTATCTACATCATAGGAATTTATTTAGAATTTTTAGGGATTAAATAATTATCATTTAGTATGACAAAAAGATGATGCAGTAATTGCCTTATTAAAGAAATATTGACATAATTGATGTTATAAATGCCCAAATAAATGTAATTTGAGACTTTTTATGACTTAAATTAATGTTTTAGGTTAATATGACATGTTATTGTTGATACAAGTAACTTTATTTGAACTTATCATTCTGTTATGAATTTCATAAAAATCATGTACCAAATAGTGTCAAAATTGACATAAATTAGTTTTTAAAACAAATATTATATTATCAATTGTTATTTAATTCCTAAAAATCTAAGGCTCGGCCAAATGACTTAGATAAGTATATATATATTAATAATAAACAACTTGGTGTTCTTTTGGCTTGTTATGGTAAGTTTATTAACCATATAGTGTAAGAAAACAAAAAGACACGGTAAAAGTTAAATTATTTATCTTAGAGTTATAACTAATTGATAAGGTTAAACTAATAACCTAAACATGTCTAAATCCTTTTGGACGATATAATTTCGACCCATACCCACTTTATCTTCGAAATAAGACCCTTTGGAACCATTATAAACCGAATTTGACCTTAATATAAAATAATATTTTGAGATTTTCCTAAGGTGCCCCTCTCCTCCCTTATAAAAGGGCACCTCCTCCATCTCCTCCTCACACCAATTTGAGCATTCAAGCTCGGCCAATACCTGACAAAATATCTTCTCCACTTCCCTAGTATCATCCTAGAGGTCCTGGTCCTCTTCAAAGACCATCCTTAGTTCTTTAAGTGGAGGTTAAGAAAAGGCGCGTCAAAAAGAGGTAATATCCATTACCGATCTTTTTCAATTTCTTTCTTCTTCAACTTCTTATAATTTAGTTTTTTCATGATAAAGTAATAACATCAGTATTTATTATATACTTATATGTTATTATAAATATTAATCAACTCTAATTAACCTTCTATCCATCCTACGGAAAAAGGAAATCACCGCGCGTGCGTACGTACGGAATACCGTCTCCACGCCGTGGTGTAATCTATTTTCCGCCACCACCTTAATTGGATGGGTATAATAGTGTAATGAGTAACTATATATGATTATTATAAAGTGATATTGATACTTAAATAGTATACATACACTTAAACACAAGTTCACGATCATGAGAACGATATCATCGCTCGTGCGTACGTACGGACTACCGTCTCCACGACGCGATGAGATTCATTCTCCACATTAACCATTCATGAATGATTATAAAGTATATATAATGAATAATAATGAAATATATGACTTGTTAAATCTAATGGATTTATGTATATATATATATGTATGTCATCTACTTACTTCCATTCAAGACAATAAGGAAAGGAAAACAGCGTTCATGCGTACGTACGGACTATCGTCTCCATGAACGGTGTGTTTCATTTAATTTATATATATTATATATATATATATACTGAATATATATGATATATAAATCATGTGTTATATTCTAGAAGTAAGTAAATCATGATATAAGTAATAATAATGTCAAGAACAACAAATCCAAACACCTACGATAAATGAAACGATTTTACCCAAAACGCTTCTTTAACATGGAATTTACAAAAGAACGGGTAATATAAAGTCATAAGTGAACCATATATGATATCATAACAATGAATATGATTCTTTAATAAGTTAATGACATTATTTAAATCATTATACAGGAGGTTCGGATACGTACAAAGCATATCGGACATAAGGTAAGGGAAATATCACAATCTCATTTTTATCCGAGATTGTTTATACTTTAGTATTTACTAGGGTGTATTTTATCATCCAAATCCATGTTTCCTCAACATGTAATATTATTTCCATCCACCTACAATTGTTTAAATCCAATTTTACCCTTCGGTGAGTTTTTAGTAAAGGATATGAAAGGAATCTTTTGTCATTTTTCGTACAAGGTACTTTTTGACTTTTCCGAAAAAAGTACGGGAAGAATGTTTTTTTATATTATATGACATGAATGGATTTTTAAAACATTATTTCCAAAGAAGCATCCTTTACAAGTTTTCAAGTTTATTTTTAATCAACTTATTTTAGTTTAAAGTTTTATGACATGTTATGAAAGGAAAAATGTTTTTGAAGAAGAAAGGATATTTTCCTCAAGAATGGAGTTCAAGTGTTTTATCAAAATTATTTTCCATCCAAGATAATAAATGGTTCTTTTTTTTATCCCTATTATTAAATTGATTTGATTATTTTGTGATGTAATTATTTTTATGAATTCCTTTATCTTATATGAATTGTTTTATGATGTCATGATGTTTAAGATTCCCATTTGTATTACATGGTTATGCAATGATGTATGATTTAGGATTTTGTGGCACACATAAGAATGGTATCATTATGAGATGGGTGGGACCTATATCTCCCTCCAATGCATTGGGTAAAGATTTTATATCTCATGATATAGACATTGCTGGAATGGTAGGTTATACCGGTTCAGTGAAACAGGACTGAAACGAGGGTGACTCTGTTCAGAAATGGACTTTTTCCACTAAGATAGTCTTGGCAATGAGTCTTGACTAATAAGAAATGATTCTCTATGATTATGTGTGTATGACACAAAGTATCATGTTTTATGTTATGATTATTGGGATTCCATTTCACTACTATGATTTATCCCATGTTATGAAATTATGCTCTCTTTTGCAGGTTAAGATTTCCAAAAAGTTATGTTCTTATGAATATGATGTGATTGATATTTCTTTTGTTTACCCTAAATGAGAATTTTAGCTCACCCTTTTATGTTTTCTTTTCCCCAGGATATAAAGAAATGTTTTAGGTAAAAAAAAGGAAGATCTTTATGGGAGATGTTGAAGATCTTTCACCATGATTAGAAGATTACGTTCCGAGTTTCCAAAGACACTAAATTGTTACGGTCCTTGTGTTTGTGTTTTTGTTATATAATAAGTATTCCGAAAAAGTAATGTAATGTCCTTGTACATCAAGCTTCGGGTCTCTACAGTTGGTATTAGAGGAAAAGTTTAGTCAACCTTTGGAAACTAGGATGCGAAAATGTTAGTGAGATCCCTAGAGATATTTCTATGGTATGTCTAGGGATGTCTCTAAGGATAAGTATACGTATAGGATATAGTCCTAGAACTACGGTAACGATCTTAGAATTTAACCTAAGTTGTTAGATATTAAGGGTACTCCCCCTTTATTATGTTTTTTTCCCTAGCATGATTTTTGCCTCTAACAGTATTATTTTTGGGTTTTAGAAAATGGCTGGAAACAAGATGATTCACGATAATGGAGGATATTATGGACAATGAAATGAAATTATTCATGAGAAACCAAATGAAATGGGATTTGGAAGTCCAGCCATCACTATTATGCCGAATCCGCAATCTCATAATATGATCAATAAACTCAAATTTGGTAAGTTTCCTAACTCGGCTAATAAGAGAAAGATGGAGTTTCATGATGATCATAGAGGAAAAAAAGTTCAATTTACCCTATGTAAATCATGATGGAAGAGGCATCAAGGAGGATGTTTCAAAGGAACTGGAAGATGCTTTGGGTGTCGAAAAGAAGGACACAAAGCCAGTAAGTGCAATGTAAAAGGTTCAGTTAACACCGGGGATGAGGATAATGGTATTGCTACGACATCAACAATGGTTAAATGTTTTAAATGTGGAATGTATGGGCATTATGTAAACCAATTCCCTAAGGTAAAGTCTCATGAAGAGAATCAGTATGGTCGTATGGGTAGTCTTTATGTTGATGATGATGAAGAGACTACAAATGATATGTGAGATGAAATTATTGTTGAAGCTCGATCAATGGTTTAAGAATGTAGTGGAATGATTACATGTTTATCATGTGTAATATTGTATAAGTAATCTCATGGTACTATGGATTAAAGAGACATCTAAGGATTGTTACACTTTTGTCTTTCCTTGAGTTTTGAAAGTGTATGATTAATGGTACCAGTATCAATGAAAGGTTATTTGGATATTTTTTGGAATGTAGATGATATGCGCATAATGAAGGGATAAGGAGAAAATTAAATGTTTGATAGTATTCATGAGCTCATGACTGATATAAAGAGAAGGTTATATCATGGTTTCAGTATATAGAATTTTGGGTTTTTGGTATGTGGAATGAGTTAACTTTTGAGAGCACTCATGTTTTTACTAAGATTCAATGGGTATTCATTTTTCAAGAGAATACATGATTAAGGCCTTATAATATTTGGAATGTGACCAACAAGACATATTATATGATATATGGGTATCAATGATGGTATTAACATTCTTGCTATATGAAATCTCTGGTAATCGTTTTCATTATATTATGAGAGTGGACTGCAGTATTTTGGATAAGCCTAATGATTGGAATGGATTATGTTGGAGATAAGTTAGAATTGTTTAAGGATATATGTTTTTTCGGTATTATTTATGGGATGTCATAGTAATGTAGTTTTAGAAAAAAGGACAACCTGCAGGACGAGCGACAACCCATCGCGTCGAACAAGGCTGTGGGAATCGAATCCACAACCGAAGTGCGACTGGCCTTTATCACCTACCACTGGCCTACAGAAAGTCCCTGGTTAGTAGAAACTAGTTTTATTTTATTAAGCGGTATGATATATTAAGTATAAGTTCATTTTAGGAACCATATATGATTAATCTCACTATAGATGGACTTATGTATTTTTTGATAACTATTATAACCTTTTGTTTGAGATAGATGGAATGACCCATCATTCTATCACACGATCTCCTAACACATCACGAATGAAAAATTCAACTTCATTTCTTTAATAGATGAAGTGGAAATTGTACAAAGTACGACAAACGGTGAGACTATACCAAAATCACAAAAGTATTTCTTCTAATTCCAATTTCATCAACTTTAGGGAAATGATCTTGAAAACCAAAAATGTTGTCCTAGTGCTCTTATATCTGATAATCAGATGGTACCTTATATCATCACAAATTTATGGCTTTGTGATTGCTGGATTTTCCATAGCCATCTTCTCTACCACTCTCCATCAAAACATGATGGTTATATTTCTCTTCCATATCCATATTTTCACCTATGTGGAAACCCAATGATTAGTTTATTTGGGTAACTGTTACGTTTCATACTTTTGTTTTTAAAGATTGGTTTTGGTATTCCTTTTTACGATGTGGTTTCTATTAAAGAAACTTTCGAATAGTAAACCATTTATAACCCCAACGAATTTCGAGGGAGAAATTCATTTTAAGGGGGGTAGAATGTAACACCCCGAGATTTTATGAAAAATATTCATTTAATTTCATTAATTTCTTGTGTTGTATGCTACACCAATATTACCTTGCGCTATATGCAACACCGTATTAGCTTGCAGTATACGCAACACTATTCTTGGATCGTGTTACAAAGAATTTTGATAATAGTTATTCTACATTGAGTATATATATATATATATATTCAATGTATAAATGAAATATGGTTGGATTATGTTATACGAAACAACGAAGGATTCTTCCACAGCACGCAACCATGACTTGGCTTGCATTACACGCAATCACGACCTTCCTCGATAGCGTGTGTTGTACGCAATACCGGGTTTTACTAAACAATGATATATTATTATAATATTATTATGAACTACCCGTTATGAATAGTATTAACTAAGTATTTAATTTTATAACATTATTATTCATCTTACACATTTTCTAGAACATGGTATAAGAACAAAATAAATTGTTCGGGTAAAATAAGTATTTTTAAAAAAATGCAGTTTTGCCCCCTTTTGATGGCACACCCACATTAAATCTAGTTTTTGACAAGTTTATATGTTCAATTTAAAAAAATAAAATTCTTATTTTGAATCTAGGATATAAAAATTTACATTAGATAAAGTTTTGATACTTTTCCGATAACTTTCATATTTTAATGAATAGTAAAAACACGCTATATTTTAATTAAAAACAACTTTTTTCATCGTAATATATATTTGTGGTTAACTTATAATATTTAATGGTTTTAAAGTATAAATAGAATATATTTTTACCATTTAATATAATGTATGTCATTATCATTGATTTTACCTTGAATTCGTAGGTTAAATCAATTCAATATTTTGCAATGTTTTAAAGAAAAACCCGTTTTCTTTCGACAACAGGATTAATTTTAATTTAATTTATGCATATTTTGTGCATTGAATTTGGAAAAATGGATTCCATATTTTGAATTAGTGGGTCCAAAATATTTTAATAAGCTACTTTTTATTTTTGGGCATTGTGAATAGTAACTACGGTAAATTTTATTTACTATAGTTAAAGGTAAATCGGGTAATTAAGGGTAAATATAAGATTATAAAATTACCCTAACACTTGGAAAAATCCTATTGTATGGCTAAAAGTATACCCATATAACCTAAGGGTAGGATTATATTCATTTTATGGACTTTTTTCCATGAAAATATTTTAATTATTATTAAAACCAAGGAATGTGAGAACATGTCACTTTCTTAAATCTTATAAGTATAATAATTTTATATTACTGATAAACTTCATGAAACTTCAAGAATGAATAGTCTCCAGAAATATAATACAATTATATACATCATAGGAATTTATTTATGATTTTTAGAGATTAAATAATTATCATTTATTTTGACACAAAGATGATGCAATAATTGTCTTATTAATGAAATATTGACATAATTGATGTTATAAATGCCCAAATAAATGTAATTTGAGACTTTTTATGACTTAAATTAATTTTTTAGGTTAATAGGACATGTTATTGTCGATATAAGTAACTTGGTTTTAACTTATCATTTTGTTATGAATTTCATAAAAATCATGTACCAAATAGTGTCAAAATTGACATAAATTAGTTTTTAAAACAAATATTATATTATTAATTGTTATTGAATTCCTAAAAATCTAAGGTTCTTCCAAATGACTTATATAAGGATAGATATATTAATAATAAACAACTTGGGGTTATTTTGGCTTGTTATGGTAAGTTTATTAACCATATAGTGTAAGAAAACAAAAAGACACGGTAAAAGTTAAATTATTTAACTTAGAGTTAAATCTAATTGATAAGGTTAAAATAATAACCTAAACTTGTCTAAATCCTATTGTATGAGATGATTTCTACCCATCCCCAATTTATCTTCTAAATAAGACCCTTTGGAACCATTATAAACCGAATTTGACCTTAATATAAAATAATATTTTGAGATTTTCCTAAGGTGCCCCTATCCTCCCTTATAAAAGGGCACCTCCTCCCTCTCCTCCTCACACCAATTTGAGCATTAAAGCTCGGCCAACCCCTGCCAAAATCTCTTCTCCACTTCCATAGTATCATCATATATGTCCTGGTCTTCTTCAAAGACGATCCTTAGTTATTTAAGTGGAGGTTAAAAAAGGCGCGTCAAAAAGAGGTTATATCCATTACCGATCTTTTTCCATTTCTTTCTTCTTCAACTTCTTCTTCTTTAGTTGTTTCATGATAAAGTAATAACATAAGTATTTCTTATATACTGATATGTCATTATAAATATGAAACAACTCTAATTAACCTTCTACACATCCTACAGAAAAAGGAAATCACCGCGCGTGCGTACGTACGGAATACCGTCTCCACGCCGTGGTGTAATCTATTTTCCACCACCACCTTAATTGGATGGGTATAATGGTGTAATGAGTAACTATATATGAATATTATAAAGTTATATTTATACTGAAATAGTATACATACACTTCAAGACAAGTTCACGATCATGATAACGATACCATCGCTCGTGCGTACGTATGGACTACCGTCTCCACGACGCGATGAGATTCATTCTCCACAATAACCATTCATGAATGATTATAAAGTATATATAATGATTAATAATGAAATATATGACATGTTAAATCTACTAGATTTATGTATATATATATATATATGTATTTCATCTACTTACTTCCATTCAAGATAATAAGGAAAGGAAAACAGCGTTCATGCGTACGTACGGACTACCGTTTCCATGAACGGTGTATTTCATTTCATTTATCTATCTATTATATATATATATATATATACTGAATATATATGATATATAAATAATGTTTTATATTCTGGAAGTAAGTAAATCATGATATAAGTAATAATAATGTCATGAACAACAAGTCCAAACACCTACGATAAATGAAACGATTTTACCCAAAATGCTTCTTTAACATGGAATTTACAAAAGAACGGGTAATATAAAGTCATAAGTGAAGCATATATGATATCATAAAAATGAATATGATTCTGTAATAAGTTAATGGCATTATTTAAATCATTATACACGAGTTTTGGATACGTACAAAGCATATCAGACATAAGGTAAGGGAAATATCACAATCTCATTTTTATCCGAGATTGTTTATACTTTAGTATTTACTGGGGTTTATTTTATCATCCAAATCCATGTTTCCTCAATATGTAATATTATTTCCATCCACCTAAAATTGTTTAAATCCAATTTTACTCTTCGGTGAGTTTTTAGTAAAGGATATGAAAGGAATCTTTTGTCGTTTTTCGTACGAGGTACTTTTTGACTTTTCCGACAAAAGTACGGGAAGAATGTTTTTTTAACTTATACGAAATGAATGGATTTTTAAAACATTAGTTCCAAATAAGTATCCTTTACATGTTTTCATGTTTATTTTTCATCAACTTCTTTTAGTTTAAAGTTGTATGACATGTTAAGAAAGGAAAAATGTTTTTGAAGAAGAAAGGATATTTTCCTCAAGAATGGAGTTCAAGTGTTTTATCAAAATTATTTTCCATCCAAGATAATAAAGGGTTATGTTTTTATCCCTATTATTACATTTATTTGATTATGTTGTGATGGAATTATTTTTATGAATTCCTTTATCTTATATGAATTGTTTTATGATGTCATGATGTTTAAGATTCCCATTTGTATTACATGGTTATGTAATGATGTATGATTTATGATTTTGTGGCACACATAAGAATGGTATCATTATGAGATGGGTGGGACCTATATCTCCCTCAAATTCATTGGGTAATGATTTTATATGTCATGAGATAGACATGGCTGGAATGGTAGGTTATACCGGTTCAGTGAAACAGGACTGAAACGAGGGTGACTCGGTTCAGAAATGGACTTTGTCCACTAAGATAGTCTTGGCAATGAGTCTTGACTAATATGAAATGATTCTATATGATTATGTGTTTATGCCACTAAGTTTCATGTTTTATGTTATGATTAGTGGGATTCCATTTCATTACTATGATTTATCCCATGTTATGAAATTATGCTCTCTTTTGCAGGTTAAGATTTCCAAAATTTATGTTCTTATGAATATGATGTGATTGATATTTATTTTGTTTACCCTTACTGAGCATTTGAGCTCACCCTTTTATGTTTTCATTTCCCCAGGATATAAAGAAAGGTTTTAGGTAAGAAAAAAAAGGAAGATCATTATGGGAGATGTTGAAGTTCTTTCACCGTGATTAGAAGATTACGTTCCGAGTTTCCAAAGACACTAAACTATTACGGTCCTTGTGTTTGTGTTTTTGTTATGTAATAAGTATTCCGCAAAAGTAATGTAATGTCCTTGTACGTCAAGCTTTGGGTCTCTACAGTCAGTCTCCACCACTATGATTTTGGCTCAAACTTCTTGGATGTCTTCATTGAAAACTGGGATGATCAGTTTCGCTTCCTTCTTGGCCTCAAATCTTTTTAAGTCATCTCGAAGTTCGTCGACCATGGCCATCAAATCATCGAGTGAGATCTATGTTGTTATGAATCTTTCCATCTAGTTCACCATTATCATAACAACATTGGCCCTTCGTTGGAGGGCCTCCTGAGTATAGTATGCTTCTTCATCCTGCACATGTGAGTAATTTTCAATCCATGTAGAATAATAATCATTTGAATTCCTTATGTAAAGATGTTTTTTAATTTTTTATAAATGAAATCTAACTAAGATGTGAGAATGGAAAAATGTAAATGGAATAATGATTGGATCCTTAAAAAATGCCATTTTTGAAGAACGCCTACCGTGGCGCGTGGACAAAAATAGTTATATTTCTCCTCGTGCAGCAAAGTGGCAGACCAGGGTCATCTCTTTTCCGGAGCCTTCTTAATGTCGTTCACCTACTACTTTATATATCATATAAACAATCTCTTTTTGTGTTTTTTATATTTAAAAAAATTGACATGTAAAATGGGAATTCTAACTTTATACTAATAGGAATTTCTAAACAGAATGAATTTTGTAAGAACGAACTTGATTTTGGTGTTCATTCATAGATTTAATCATTATTCTCCTTAATATGCTTGATTATTGTTTGATAACTCAAACATGAAAACGCATGGTTGAATCCCTATTCTTTTTCTAGAATAGAAAAATTTTCAACCACATATCATTGGAGATTGTCACCCAATATGGGACATTCGCCTCCCCCAGGGATACTACTCATGTCTATCCCAAATTTAGAATAGACATTAATGAAATTTGAAAAACACCATGACCTCCCCTGGGGCCAAACCATGGGGTTAGCCTCTCATTTATGAGTGTATGAGATCACAACGGTGAATGGATGGGAAGAGGGGGGAGAGAGAGAGGAAAGAGTGAATAAGAATAAATAATTTATAATAGTTGTCAAAAATATATTAACATTATTATTAATTAATGATAATATAATTATAATTAAGGAAATAGTTTTTGAATACAGAGATGGATAAAATGAAATAGCTTTAAAATAAGAATTTAATAATTATAATAATGATAAATAAAATAATCTTAATATTAATATTAATAATATTAATAATATTATTACTAACAATAATGATAATAATATTAATTATTAAAATAAGAAAATTAAGAAAAATTCATTGTGGGATGGATGGTGAAACAAAAATTCTTGGATGATTAAAACAAAATTTTGAATTACAATTAAAATTAAATTAATAAAAAACTAAAATAAAAATAAAAAAATAATAAATGCGGGGGGAATATAGGAGAAGCAGCGGCCCGAGCCACAGTGGGATCCCTCCTTGGTTGTGGTTGTTGAGATGATGATTTGTGAAGGATGTGAGGGCCTCCTCTTATAGGAATAATTCTGTCCTCCAATAGTTTAAACATTGTTGGACCATTAAATGGCTGAGTCACATGTGTACCAATTCATAAAAGTGGTTCATCAATGTGTTGAACATTCACACTCAAAATTTCAGCTCATTTGGAAGCTCGATGAATGAGTTATGAATTTTTCATTTCCGGTATCTTTTTATGGACGAAGCTTCCAGGAAGGTTCCTCCAAAGGACTAACATTAAATGGAAGCCTTAATGAATTCAAAACTCACAAAAATTTGTTTCATAGTAGTCCCTATGTAAGATCGTTCTATTTCAAGAGGATGAAACTCAATTGGATGTGTAAAGGCCGAGTTTTGGTTCTGTTATGGTGGTGGGGTTCACAGTATCCTCCCTGAAAAGTTTCCAACTTCAATGAATTTTTAGAGCCACTAGATGGCCGAATCATCTCCTGGTCTAGAAAAAAATGTTCAATGAAATAAAATCAAGATTCAAAAAAAGGAATCACTAAATTTGGAATTATATTTTTTATGAATTGAAAAAAATACAATTGTGGTAAAAATCTTTCCAAAATCCAGAATTATGCACTTTTCCCAGTATTTCTCATTTTCATTATAAAATTCAAATTACCCATTATTTTAATAAAACAGTGAAATAAATGTGTTTTATCATTGAAAAAATAAAAAATCCTCATTATTTTCTATAAAATATGCACGTAAATGTTCTCTGTCAAATACCCCCACACTTAAACCATGCTTGTACTCGATCATAAAATCTCAACATGGAAATCAAAGGACAATAATGTCACTAATATTCAAATTCAAATTCAATAAAACCAAACAATTTTCAATTTGAAATCAAACATTAATAAATTTGCATAAAATATCAATTTAATTTCTAGTTTTTCAATTAAACAAATAATTCACATATTTTACTTTTACCATTTGAAAATTTATGGAACTTCTCCTTTCATTCATTAAAGCTCCTTGATTCAGTTTTATTAAAAATGTCAAGTCATGATTTACCTCACTTTTGATTCTATTCTCTAATCACTTATGATAAAATTATAATAGTGTTATGACCATATCATGAGAACATGCTCCTTATCCATAGTCTTTTAAAAAAACCCCATTCTCCACTTTGTAAAGACAAAGACACATAAAATGATGATAATGTTCAATAAAGGTTCAAATGACTCTCAGGCTTAAGGTTGGTAGAATTTTATGCTTTATAATCAAGTTTAAAGGAGGAGGTTAAAATCGTATTTATAATACATGATATCAAAATTAAAAGTGTAATGAAATTATCCCCTTCAAATTTGCAACACCCAATTCCCAAAATTCAAAGTATGGTCATGATCAAATTATTCACATTAAATGATCTGTACACTCTCTTCATTTTTTATACTTTTTTACTTTTTATTGCTTTTTTCAAAAATTATGATAATATAAAACCTCACATATATCACCTAACCACATATGATCAGAAGTTCATCAGTCTAGAAAATGGATATTTTTTGGTCTTCCAAATCACAACCCAAATTTCAAATTTTTTGGATCTCTTTTCATTTTTTTTATTTTTTCATCAATTCATGATGGGAAAAAAATAGTGTATAATGATTGATTCCACAACCATTTATAATTCCTAGAATAACACCCCCATGCATATTGTTATAATTTGTAACATCCCGTTCACCATGATTCCTCTTACCCTGACACTTCAACATTAAAATATCATGAAAATACTAAGAGTAGGGTTAGAATGGATAAAAATGGATTGAAACATGGATCATCCCTATAAAGGTCATTCATGGTCTCTATTGAATAAAAGAAGTATTCATATGAAGGTGGTATTTTAATGAAAAGAATCTTTTTAATGGATGCTTCAATCATTTTAAATATGTTTTTGAACATTCATATCTTGGACATGTTAAATTACATGTTCCATTTAGTTACATGTCCTAAGATCACTCCGGAAATATGCTCAATAATAAATAGTAAGTACATGGTTTATAAATACCCTTGGGCATGTGAAATATAAAATTTACAATCACTCATGTAATGACTAATAATAACTGATCAATTCACATGGACTACGGAAAATAAAAGCCTAAAATATGGTAGGAAAATTTCAATTACATGAATTTGTTAATTACATAAAATCATGAGTCATCATTTCAATATCCATTATTTATTGAAATTATTTTATTCTCCATTTTACTCATTAAAGATCATTAAAATTGAGATTTAATACATAGCATCATGTGATACCTAAGAAACTCATGTCTCATAGACAAGTCAAGTAGAGAATAATTCAATTATGGGCATGTAATTTTATCATTAAAGCTCAAAATATGATTTCGAAAAAATTCAGGGACTTTAAATTATAAATATAAAAATTGAACTCCCTTTCCCATGATTGTTTGTCCTTCTCTGCCACGGTCTGGGGCTGTCATCTACCATTATGATCCTATAAAAGAAAACAACTTAATTAAGTACTTGGATCATCTCATTAAAGCTCATAATGATTAGAGGGAGGTTGTCACATGCTAGAATAATTCCAAAGAGTGAATTTGAAATCTAAGTTCCCAGAATGCATATAATGATAAATCTAGGTATGGTCCCCCAAGTGGTTCATGGCTTCTTTTACTGCCTCCAGAGGTAATTACCATCTATTATCTAATGATTGATGGTGGTTGGGGATTCACTGACACGATCCACCACATATGATTTATCTCATCATCCACTTCTTTTTTCTTGTTGAGGAGCACTCCATGGATAGTGTACACCAGATCTACCACCTTTGGAATGTGGTATAGCTTGAATGGTGGGGGTTGGATAAATTATGAAACATCCTCCATAAGTGTTACTATTTTTGGAACATTCCCTTTTACCTTCTTGTGGTCCCTCGAGTAAATGTTCAACATCCTTATGGAGCTCTAAATGTTCTTCAACAGGTGAATTTTCATTTTTATCATCTTCCACCAGGGTGTCACAAACGTTGGTCAAATCTAAAAATTCAAAATTATTAGGAGTGGTCATCATAATTGTTCCAATAAAATATAGTGGTTTTGAGTTAAAAAATGTATCATCTCCCTCAGGAGGCTCACCTTGAATCTTTTTGTCAGTGGAAAGTGCCTCTTCTAGTTTATTATCACTGGATGGAGGTAGCTAGTCATGATCCTACACCTTGATTTTGGATTCAACTTCATGGATGTATTTATTGAAATCTGGGAAGACCAGTGGTGCTTTCTTCATGGCCACGAATCTTTTTAAGTCATCTCAGAGTTCATCGACCATGACCATCAAATATTCTAGTGAGATCTATGTTGTTATTCCTATTTTCATCTCCTTTATCCTTATCATAAGATCATCATCCCTTCATTTGAGGGCCTCCTAAGTGTTGAATGCTTCTGCTTCCTGCACCTGTGAGTAATTTTCCATCCATTTAGAATAATAATCAATTCAATTTATTATGGAAATATGTTTATTAGTTTTTTTTAAATGAAATCTAACAAAGATGTGAAAATTGATAAAATTAAATGTGCTAATTATTGGATCCCCTACAATGGCGCCAGTTTTTATGCACGCTTGTCATGTGGTGTGGAAAAAAACAATTATATTTTTACTAGTGCAACACAGTGGCTGACCAGGGTCATATCTTTTGAGGATCCTTCTTAATGTGGTTCGCCTACTTCTTCTATATCACCTAGACAATCTTTTTTGTGTTTTTTATTATTAGAAATAATGATAAGTAAAATGGGAATTCTGGATTTATACTAATATGTAATTTTAAATAGAATTAATTTAGGAAAAAAGGACTTGGATTTGTGGTTCAGTCATGGATTCAATCATTATTTTCCTTTATATTTTGATTCTTGTTTCATAACTCAAACATGAAATCTTGTGTATGAATCACTACTCTTTTCCAGAATAGAAATATCATGACCAGCATATCATTGGGGACCATCACCCAATCAGGTACATTCACCTCACCCAAGAATAATACTCATGTCTATCCCAAATTTAGAATAAACATTAATGAAAATTCAAGAACACATTGACCTCCCCACAGGACAAACCTCGGGGTTCACCTCTCATTTTCAAGAGTATGAGATCACAATGGTGGATGTATATGAAGAGAGAGAGAGAGAGAGTGGAGTGAGAGAATAAAAATAAATAATTTATAATGGTTGTTAAAATTATAATAATATTATTATTAATTAATAATAATATAATTATAATTAAGACTATAGTTTTTGGAAGCAGAGAGGGATACAATTAAATAGCATTAAAATAAGAATGTGATAATTATAATAAAGATAATTAAATTAATATTAATTTTAAAAATAATAAAATTATTAGTATTAATACAAACAATAATGATAATAATAATGAAAGCATGGGAAATTTTCATCTATCGACCGTTCAAAGTTCTGATGATCTGCTAATGTGTATAGTAGCACTCATGTCAAATCCTTGGTGAAAATACTTCTTAATTGTCGATTGTTTTTAGTTGATTCTAATTTGACTGGGGGGTTTGTTTTAATATGATATGAAATAATTTCTGGATGATGTTTGAATTAAAAAATTGAAAATATTTGGGGTGAGTTCATTATTATGGAGTTAATCTTGTGGTATCATTGAGTTTTGCTTTATATTGCATTTAAATTAACACCCACTCCACAAGATATTGTTGATTGGAATTTGTAAATTTTAAGGCTTTAATCTAATCCTTAACATATCATAGGGTTCTAATCTCAATCAGAGCGTGTTGATGGTAGTGGATTTATGGTTCCAATAATCTCTAGAAACCACACGTTAAACAAAAAACACATTAATCAATGGCATTTTAAGTCCAACATACACAATGTTAAATTAATGAATACTTATCAATCAAAAGCTCTCAATTGATTTAAATATCTAAATATTGACTCACCCCAATGGTAGATATACTCCGAAATTGAAATTATTATAAATATAGTTAAATATGGCTAAGGTGATTAATTTTAAAGAATGTGAAAATAAAGGGATAAGAAAAGACTATTGTGTAGAACACACACACGATAGATGAAGAGTGATAAAAATAGAATTTTGATTGAATGAAGAAGCAAAGAAAGAAAAAGAGTTTTAAATTGATTTAAAATATTTTAAGAACATTAATATTAAAATAAATAAAGTGGATGAGAATAAGAGATATTGAAGATGATACTTCAATTAAATAGAATTACAAAACAAAGACCTACAAGATTACAACAAAGAATAACACAAAAGTAAATGAAAACAAAGAGAGGAGGAAGGGTATCTCATGTAAGAACATGAGTATGGTATATCCTATTAAGAATTTGGAATGGCTTTAGTCTTGCTAATATGTGATTCTCTCTTCTAAAATGCTATCCCCTTGGAAGGAGAGGAGGGGGATGTATTTATAGCCCAATATTTTGGGTTTTTTCATTCCAAAACATCCCCTCCAATTTAATCTCCACATTGATAAATTAGACAACCGAATATCGAGATATGATCATATTAAAGTTGTAGGTAAATATCTCCTGCGTATACTCTGAAAATATGGTATCCATTGTACTTAAGGATAAACCTTTATGGTGGTTTGATAAACAATGTTTAACTGTCCATTTCTGTTCGTGTGTTTTCCATGGCCAAAATGTGAATGGAATTTTGAATAGGAATATTACTTCAAATCCGATTGATTTCTTGAACAAAGTTGGATGCCTAAATTTCCTCTTTGACACTACAAAATCTCGTCTTGATTGTATTAATAGATCAGGAGAAATGTCATTCATATTGTACTGATTTTTAATTTTGTCCATTATAGTGGGATGAGATTAAATAAATTAGTTGGGACCATTGTAATTAGATTTGGGCATTGATATTTTTATCAAAGCCTCCTTAAATTTTACCCCGAGAATTGTGGGAGAATAAAGATATCTAGAATCATGGATTGAGCCCAGAAATTCAATCTTCATAGCTGGTCCAGTTTCATAACAAATTCATTGGGTCTTTTTGTGATATTAAAATGACACTTAAAATGGAAAAATGGTCTCATTATCACTTCTATAGAAATTATTTATATTGAAAGAGTAATCCTAAAAACAACAATCGATCAATTTCAATCATTAGGGTGACATTTATTAATAAAATAGTAAACTAACTCAATTGTACTAGTTCTAAAAATACTATAACATTATATTTAGTATTAAAAAATTAATTTTTCACAAAATTATGCACATTTCATAACAAATATTTAATGGGAGTATATAAAAAAGTTATGAAAATGTTAATAACATCAACTCCCCTACATACAGTCTTGTGCATTTCCTCATGTGCCACAAAAATATAATAACATGATAAAATCATTTTCACGCACCAAAAAATATTAAAATTTTGTTTTCCCCAATCACAGGAGGTTTAGACAATTCAACCCATCCATATTTAATTACACCCCAAATGGTTACAGAAACAATTTTCCAAAAACAACTCATTTTTTCATGCTCATATTTTGAAATGGAAATTGTGGGAACTCAAAACTCACTTCTCTCAAGATGGTAAAATTAATTTTTTGATCTTCACTCATTCACCAAACAAAATTGAAAATCATAGAGTTTGTAGGAGATCCCAGCTTCAACTCTCTATCCTAATGTTACCAAAAAAACAAGAGGACTTTTTTGGGGGTTTTCTATGGCTATGGGACAGTTTGAATTTATTTTCAAAGAGGGAGAAGATGAGGGGTAAAACATCAACATGTGTAAAAATATGAAAAATATTTTCAAAATAAAACAAGGAACTAAATTGAAACACAAATTTATAATAGAACCATTGTGTGAATCAAGACTCAAAAGCGAATGAAAATTTGTTTGGAATGAGAACATGGAATATTTCCAAAACAAAAAACTTCTCCCAATGACATATGTTTTATTTTTTTTTCTTTTTTTGAATTTTGAACTTGAAAACGATCACTCACTCATATCCCAACCTATGATTGATCTCCTCAGGACACTAATTGTGATAGTTATAACAACAACAAAGGTTGAGGAAGAGTGATTTTTGACCTACCCAAGACACGTACCAATTGTTTTGTTTTTATTATTTTGTTTTTAATTTATTTCAACACTTGTCAATAACATTTAAAAAATTACATAAATAAATGTACATTACATTCCATAAAACACATTGAATGACAACCTCCCCCATGCACATAAAGGGATGCATTCCCTCAAGAATATTATAACATGGTTAAATAAAAAAAGGGTACCCATTATGAAATCCCTTTCACCCACACCTAAATTTAATAAAATTATGCAATGAAAATCCATGTTGATATAGGGTGGGAAAAGGTATTGGTCTTGTAATGTGAATGTTAGAGAAAATGTTTTCATAGGCTCGAAGGGGCTTTCAAAAGGAGGATTAATGTAATGGTAATGGGGAGATATTTGGCTATTGTGATTGTCATGTGGATTAGAAAATTCCTCTCTCATATTAATGCACACTAAAGTAGGAAATTCAGCTCAAAGGTCCAAAAACTCAAGACTCACAAATGGGGGTGAAAAAACACATTTTGAAAAGATGTCCATAGGTGGCTTTGGCGTGAATGAAAATTTTGTTCCTCATGGGTGGGGAAAATAATTTTCCACATAAAAAAGTTGATCATTCAAAATTTGTTGGTTGTGACACAATATTCATTACCCAAGGTCATGATCAAAATAGAAAATGTTTTAGATTTTAGCATATCTTTTGGCTCCCCAAAATGGTTGGACAGAATTTGAAAATTAGAAGGTGAGTAAGCAGGAATCTTAATTTTTTATATATTTTTTATGATTTATTTACTGGTTTTCTAATACACACCCACACAAAATAAAAAGAGAAAAATAATGGTTTTGATGATGAATTTGGTATAAAATAAAATAGATAGAAGGAATAAGGAATTGGGAGATATATATATATATATATAAGAGGAGTTAAAGCGAAAGAGTTTCCCTTTGGTTTGGATTTAGTGGGTTGCCATCTCCAACCAGTGGTGGGTCGACTACAGAAGTTGGGATGCCTATGGTGGGATGTTACCTGAAAAATAAAAATCATTATTCTTATAATGAAAAAATAAAATGAAATTGAAATTTCATAAAAGTAAAAGAAAACATGGGTTTCTTCTCATGAAGCACTACATTTATTTGTATATAGCTGGACAGTTTCAATAGACAACCCATTGTCTGATGGTAGCCATCTTATTTTCTCTTGTCCAGTGTGCTTCCATAAAAAAAATTTATTTTCAGAAACCTGATGATTCATTGGATAATTTCATCCCTTATTTTTTGTTTTGATTAAAATTAAATGGTGATGGAATGAGAATATGATTATCCTCCCATAGGTCTTCAATGCTGGGAATGATTTTATCCACAAAGTGATGGTTTTATATGATTAGAAATTGAGGAAGATTTCTCAATTATAATGGTTCATTTATGTAAGGTTCAGATAACACAAAACCAGAGTATGAGAACCCAATTGGTTTTGATTCAATTATTTCATCACTTATTGATGTAGAGTAATGAGGATTAGTGGAGTCATAATACAGAATAATTTTTTCGATATCTTTTATTTCAATGTTGTTCAACAAAGAATGGTCAATTTCAACATCACCAGTTTTCACTTTATTAATTAGGGAACATTTCTCACAACCTTCACTACCATCAGGACAATATAAATGAATTTTTTTAGGGTTCACTTAACAGATATTTTTTTTCAAAATCATGGATAGGAAATGATGAATGCGGGATAAATATATTTGAATCAAAAAATGAAAATTCCTTTTCATTTTCCCCATTTTCATGCAAGTTGGATCAGTGGAGGCTAGAGGTGAGTTGGGATTCTAAAGAGTTTTTGTGATCCTTTATATCAATGGAGTTTTCATTTGTAATGTCAACATCAACTTCTCCATTTATTACTTGGTTAATGAGGATGAAATATTCAAATACTCCTCTATTAGTATATCATTAAGAACATGATGGAGTGGGATTCATCACACTCTCCGAAAGCCTTTCGAAATCATAGATATATAATATATATTGATTCTCTAATGTGTATTGTAGGGATTGAAAAATACTGATGTAGCACCCCAAAAATTTTATTGTATGTTTCTGTAGAATACATTCTATTCATCACTGTGTTCTTTTGAAACAACACTAGGTTATTTATGAGATAGTCAAAACCTATCCATTAAATATATATTTCCCACTTCTATGTTTTGAATTTCGAAATATGGTAATCGAGAGTTGTGATCAGTAAGTCCTTTGGAGTCTAATAGAAAAAAAATGATTTTTGGTGAATAGTAACATACCATTATGAATAGTAATATGACCCTTATGAATAGTAAATAATAATATTATTTTATTTTCTTAATGAAATATGATAATGGGATCTTAATTAATTTTTCAATGTCACATAAAACGAATTGCACTTCAAGATTGTTATATTTAGAATTAATTATGACCGTATTTAAAAATTAAATTAATAATATTTAGAAAATTATTTTTGAAAAATGGATTTCACTTTTGAATTATAAACATCGAAAAATGGTTAGGGTAATTTTTTGGGATTTTACTGAAATTCTAGACTTTTTTATGAATAGTGAAAAACGATAAAATACCGTATATACAAATTATCAGTAAAATACACTATTTATGATATCATAAGTGATGAAAGGCCACTTGGTTAGAACTCACATTCCATTATTACTATTAGGGGTCACATGAAACAATAATATTGTTGTCTTGATTGAAATAATAAAATAATGAAATTAAATATTCAAAATTTACCTCTATCATCCACTATAAACCCCCACCCCCCCACCACCACCTCTTATAATCACTTCTATAATGCTTGAAACTCCTCAAATTTCTTCCCAATAATCCTCCCAAGTATCTTCCCCACGTCCTAGATCTTCTGGTCTCACCAAAAGTCCAAAACCAAAGCCCTTAAGAAGGATCTCAAGGAGAAGAGATCAAGAGGTAAACAACCTCTTTTATTTTCATTCTTTTCTTTTATTTAATGTTATTCTCTTCCTTTACCATTGAATTATGTTGGGATATTTCATTAAATATTCCCCCTTACGGTCCATATTATGTATGAATGATGATATAATCCATTCCTCTCATCAAACTATTTTTATGAAATTTTATGGGACGTCGTTAGGCTTCCGAGTTTTCGCGATAAATATATCATGTTTTCATTAATTTTAAGATTCCATTATTCATCATTCCACAAATCATCTTAACCAAGAGGAACGTATGATCCAGAATCCTATATATTCTAGATTTTATAATTTTTATGGAAAATTCTTCACCATTATTCTTCTCCTCTCCCACTTTTTTATGAAATAAAAAAACATTATCAGTGATGTGTCGAATTACCGACATCGTGGACGTTGTAATTTAAATTTCCATTAATTCATTCAATCCTGGTCATGAAACCAAATATATGGTAGAAAAAGTTCATTATATATGTGTTTTATCTTTATTAACATTATGTAATCTTTAAACGTTCATAATATGGAATAAAAATACAAAACATGTTTATTTAAAACAAAACTGCCAAGACAAAATCAAGTGTTTATCTTTAACTCATCAAATGAGTCATCATCTTGGTGTATAACTAGAATCATTATAAGATAATTGATGTCTCATTAATTTCACTAATAATTTATATTAACAATTCTGAATGTTTATCCATTTTCAAACCAACATCTATTCTTGAATACAAGTAAACAAAGCATGAAACAAAGTAAGAAAATGCTTCCAAAACAATAAAAGTGAATCTCTTAAATCCATCAAAAAGGTCATCATTGAAAGAAATAAGGTTATAAAATATTAATTAAATATAAAATAGGTTCTGGAATTAGGAATTAATAATCCTATGTTTTTTATTTAGTTTGTTAAAAACAAGACAAGAACACCTTCAAGAATAAGGTAAGGGATCCTCCCTCTCACATTTGTGTAAGAATATCCCCTTTGTTGTGACTAACATTGTATTGTGCACCTAATAATTCTTATGTAGTGTACATAATTCCCATTTGAGATGAATTTCCATTTGAAATTATATTTCTATTAAATATCAATAATCTCATGTCGTGGATATGTTTATTGTCTAAATGGAATATCATTTCACATACGGTGTATATTTGGGATGTTATTGATGAATCTGTATTCTATACACTATAATGATATTGAAAAGGCATATTTCTCTTGTATTGAATCATTGTATAAATAATTCTTTGTATGTAGAGGTGGGTGGGTCCCACTACAGCCCCTCGATGCATCGGTGGGTCTCATGAGACAAAATAGTTTGGCGACATACCCATCGAGTTTCTTTCCAAAAATCAGACGGGTTTCTCCCCATAGAACTAATCCATTTTTACGGTATGATGGATCATGTTCCAGATACATGAGGTCCAATTTATAATAATTCTTTTATTAGTTATTAGTTATTATTATTATCCATGAGGTTTTCACTATGAAAAAATCTATGGATGTAGTTTCATTCTCAGTTTATTAATGGCATTAGTTGTACATTTATTCACTATGAATTTTGATTATATAAGATTGATTATTAATAACTTATTATTATACTCATTCTTCCACTATTTGTAAACCTTAATGAGCATTTGATCTCACCCCTTTCATTGTTTACCTTCAACAATTTATGAAGAGGAGTTTATTTGTTGAGTACTAGTGGATGCAGTTTTTGTTTTTCATTATGGATTGTATCTTGTAACCTTATCTAATGTAATTTATATTAAATCAATGTATCTAGTTTTTTCAAAACTAATTAACTGATTGTTCCTTTGGTATTTTCATTCCTTCTAACCATGCCAATATCAAAAGTAATGCACCAGCTCCAGCCTAGAGGGGTCTGGGTGTTACAGTTGGTATCAGAGGAAGTTTAGTAAGAAACATGGAAACTAAAGTAGGAAATTTATAGTAGGGAACAAAGCCCTAAGGTAATATTGGAGGATAAATGTACAATAATATCCTAGTATTTTGGTAAGGAATGTATTATGTGGATATTTTAAGCAATACATCGATGTCTGGATATGAGCAAGTAGGGGCGGCTCTAGCAGAGTTTTGTCACGGGGTAAAACCCAAAAATACCGCTTTGAGATAGACTCAAACAGGAACTAGTGCACGACAATGGGCCTTGTTGCACTCTTGGTTACGACACTACCGGGGGATATGCTTGGGATGATTCATATTTTCATTACAAGACATTATGATGGAGTTAATTTAAATTTTTCCTCTGAGGAACCTTGTTTATAAGATTAACTATGCATATAATTTCAATCTATATTGATTGATTTTCTATTTGAGATTTATAAGATTAGCTATGAAAAGAATTTCAATCTATGTTGAGTGGTTTTCTATTTGAGATTCATAAACTAATATAGTGTATCCCATTATTTAGAAATGGAGTCTAATGGAATAATAGGTATCAATACTCGTAGGAAATGTTGGGAACTCCCTACTGAGCAAGTCAACACCGTCAATGTTGGAGCAGATCAGATCAAGACCATATTGGGAAAATGTACTCAAGTTTTAACGAATAACCATTCCACACCTGTGTTGGATCGTTTCATGTGGTAGAAGCCCCCATAATTCAGTGGTACTACTAATCCAGTGGTAGTTGAGAAGTGGATCAAGTCACTTGAGAAGATATTCATGGCATTAAGATGCAATGATAATGAGAAGGTGGTGCTGGTAGTATATTGTCTCATGGGCGACACAGATCAATGGTGGTCCTTGATTCAAAATACCTTGGAGGAAGAAGAGATAGAGGATATCGAATCTAGGACTTTTAAGGAAATATTCTTCAAAAAATATTTCCCTCGTGAGCAACGAACTGAAATGAAGAGGAAATTCCTTAGCTTGAATCAAAGGGAAGAAGACAGTGTTGCGGAGTATAAGGATACCTTTACAAGTCTGTCCTGGTATGTTTTGGATTTTTTATGTGACTCAGCGGACAATATTTATCATTTCATTGAAGGTATTAAGCCATGTCTTCATAGGGCACCGACTTTTCAAACATTTTCATCATATGATGGAATTGTATCAAGTTCCATCAAAACAGAGAAGGAATTTTCTAGATCATGTTTTTTCAAAGGAAACTAGGATAAGAAGTAGTATTCTGATAACAAAGGAAGAGGAGAGGCACCAAAGAAGAGCAAGGTAATGAATAGTTTCCCATTATGCGAGAACTGTGTAAAGAATCATCTTGGGAAATGCTTGAAAGGAATGGGAGTCTGCTATAACTAAGGAGAAATGGGTCATTGATCTGATGAATGCAAGGGGAAGAAGAAATTCAATGATGTTCAATTCTACAATTGCGGAGATATGGGACACTATTCAAATGAGTTTTCTATGTGCCAAGGAAACATGCCTCAGAAAAATCCCAGAGAGCAAGGGAGAGCATGTGCTATTACAACGGCGGAGGTTAAAGTTCCTAGTGACGTGGTGGCAGGTACTTTCATTGTTTCCTCAAACTTAGCCAACACTTTATTTGATTCTGGATCATCACATTCATTTTTATCCTCTCAGTTTTCCATAAAAATTAGATATGTCCAATTTGATTTAAGAAAAGAGTTATCAGTCAAAACTCTCATGGGATGTATCATTGCAACAAAGGCATGTCGACTAGTCCCCCTCCATGCACCAAAACATGATTTAGTTGCTAGACTTGTCATCATACCCATGACTGAATTTGATATAATTCATGGTATGGATTGGCTATCAAATTATGATGTGAGGATTTATTGAAAGAAAAAGGCAGTTACACTTTTTGAAAATGGTGTATAACTCCTTGTCTTTAGGACCGAAGCTTCACCACCTGATTCTTATCTAGAACCACCCCCAGTAGCTCTATTGAATGCAATACTTAGAAAGGAAGATAAACCAATATCTATGGGAGAGGAAATAAATCTTCAAATTGAATTTGTGCACATGGTGAAAGAGTAAATTGATATACTTCCAGAGGATTTACCTGGACATCCTCTAGAGTAGGAAATTGAGTTTTCCTTTGACTTAATTCATGGTGCAAGACCTATATAAAATACCCTATATAGAATGGCCACTATAGAGCCAGTGGAGATGAAGAAACAACTAGAAGAGTTGAGTGAAAAAGGATTTATTCGACCGAGTGTTTATCCATGGAGAGCACCGGTCTTGTTTGTAAATAAGAAAGATGGATCCATGAGGCTATGCATTGATTACAGATAAATCAATGCTATTACAATAAAGAATAAGTATCCTCTACCCTGGAATGATGATTTATTTGACCAAATTAATTGAGCTCAATACTTTTCAAATATTGACCTTCGATCCGGATATCATCCACCTTGTGTGAGGAAGGAAGATATTCTGAAGATAGCATTTTGAACCAGTTATGGGCATTATGAGTTTAAAGTGATGCCTTTTGGACTAACGAATGAAGCATCTGTTTTCATGGATTTAATGAATAGTGTTTTCAAGAAATATATTTATAAACTTTTTTGTGACATTCATCGATGATATCCTCGTATACTCAAAAATATATGAAGACCATGAGAGTCACTTGCGAGTTATTCTGGGAACTCTTAAAAGAAATCAATTATATGGGAAGTTTAGCAAGTGCAAATTATGGATTCAGTCAGTTTCTTTTCTTGGCCATATTGTCTCGAAAGATAGAATCCTATTTGGTCCTGTGAAGACAAAGGTAATCCATGATTGGACCAAACCAACAAACATAACTGAGGCACACATTTTTATTGGCTTATCAGGTTATTATCGGTGTTTCGTGCAGAATTTGTCCTGACTGGCTAACCCACTAACGAAGGTCACACGTAAAGGGGTTAAATTTGTTTGGACAAAAGATTGTGAAGAATGTTCCGATGAAATGAAGAGAATATTATTCAATTCTCCTATATTGACTCTACCATCAGTGAATGTCGGGTTTGTTATTTATAGTGATGCTTCAATGAAAGGACTTGGTTGAGTCCTTATGCAAAATGATAGGGTTATTGATTATGCATAAGGACAACTAAAAGTTCAGGAGAAAAATTATCATACTCTTGATCATGAGTTAGCTGTTGTAATCTTTTCCTTGAAGATATGGAGACATTATCTCTATGGTGAAAAATGTGAGATTTATACTGATCACAAGAGTTTGAATTATATTTTCTTAGAGAAATAACTCAACATGAGGAAAATGAGATGGCTTGAACATCTCAAGGATTATTATTGCATGATACACTACCACCTAGGGATGGAAAATAAGGTGGCAGATGCATTGAGCAGAAAGATTCATGGAGTTATGTACAAGATGAGAGTTGAAAGGGATACTATTTTCATGGATCTAGTAAAGATGGATGAGGGAATAACCAAGGAAGGTGAACCATCAATTCTTTTTCAAATGGTTGACAAACCATATTTACTAGAAAGGATAAAATGTTCTTGTAACACCCCGAGATTTTATGAAAAATATTCTTTTTGATTTCATTAATGTCTTGTGTTGTACGCTACACCAAAAGGAGCTTGCACAACACACTTCCTTGACTTTCCTTGCATTACACGCAATCATGACCTTCCTCGATAGCGTGTGTAGTACGCAATACCGAGTTTTACTAAACAACGATATGCTATTATTAAAACTAGCCGTTATGAATAGTAATAACCACTTTTTTAAATTTTGTAAATTTTATTTTTCAAAATGGACTTCATTTTTGGATTCGGAATATCGAAATTAGCTTAGGGAGAAATTTTGGTACTTTTCGAATAACTTTCATATTCTGATGAATAGTGAAAACTACTAAATTTTAACTAAAAACAGCTTTTTTTAATTGAAATAATTAATAGTGATAAATTATTAATTTTAGTGGTTTTAATGAAAATTTAGAATATATTTTTACAATTTAATACAATTCTGTTCATTGGATGTAATTTCACATTTAAACCAGACATAAACAAGTGTCAATATTTTGATAGTTATTATCTCTTAAAAACACGCTATTTGTTTTGACGATGGGAATTAATTTTTAAATTAGTTAATGTAACTGATATGTTTTTAATTTGGTAAAATAAACATCATTTTTGAATTCATAATATCAAATATAGCTTAGGCCTAATTTTTTTGTATTTTTCTGGAATATTTCATTTTTTTGATGAATAGTGAAACCACTAAGTGGTAGTTAAAAAACTGAATTTTTTCATAAAACTTAATTTTACCGCTTCTGTGAGTGGAATTTTAAAAATCCGAGAGACACGGTTGATTACAGTAAGTAAAATGTGGTTCAATTAGACGAAAATAATTTTTGTTGAATAGTAACTTTTTACTTTTTTTTACCACGGTTAAAAGTAAATAGGGTAATTAAGGGTAAAAGTGTTATTATTATTTCCCTAACACATGTCATAATTCTATTGGATATGTATAATTCGACCAAAAACAACCTTAGAAATAAAATATGACCACTTAGGCCCACATGTATTAGATTAGGACATTTATTATCAATTTACTTAAAGAAGGGTTAAAATAGTTAAAATCAAATTTTAATAAGTAAATAATTTTTAATATGGGGTTATACATAAGATAAATTCGACTATAAATATTCATTAGAAAGATAAAAAGATTTCCAACATAATGGTATTTTATTTATAATTTTTAGACATTAAATAGTTTAATTTATTTATGACACAACAATGATGCAGTAATTATCTTATTAATGAAATATTGACATAATTGATGTTATAAATACCCAAATAAATGTAATTTGAGACTTTTTATGAATTTCACTAAATTTATAGGTTATTATGACATGTTATTATTGATTTAAGTAACTTTTTTCGAACTAATAATTCTTTTATACTTTTCACAAAAATCAATTACTAAATAGTGTCAAAATTGACATAAAATAGGTTTTAAAACAAATATTATATTATTAATTGTTATTTTATTCTTAAAAATCGAAGGTTAGGAAAAATGAATTATATAAGGTTATGTATATTAATTATAAACAACTTGGGGTTCTTTTGGCTTCTTATTGTACGTTTATTAACCTTATAGTGTAAGAACACAAAAAGACATGGTAAAAGTAAAATTATCTAACTTAAAGTTAAATATAAATGATAAGGATAAAATAGGATCTTAAACTTCTCTAAATTATATTTGATCAGATGATTTCGACCCATCCCCACCTTAGCTTCGAAATAAATCAATTTGGAGCTATTTAAAACCGAATTTGGCTTTATAATAAAATAATATTTTTAGTTTTTCCAAAGGAGCCCCTCTCCTCCCTTATAAAAGGGCACCTCCTCCCTCTCTTCCTCACACCACTTTGAGCCTTCAAGATCGGCCAACCCGTGAACATTTCTCTTATAAACTTCCCTAGAAACATCCTAGAGGTCCCAGGCTTCTTCAAAGACCAATTTTAGTGCCCTAAAAGGAGGTCTCAAAGAGGTGCTTCAAAGAAGAGGTAATGTTCGTTACCGATTCTTTCAACTTTATTTCTTCTTCCTCTTCTTCTTCTTAGGTTGTTTCATTATTAAGTAATAACATCAGTATCACTCATATAATTATATGTTATTATAAGTATGAAACAACCCTATTTCACCATCTATCCATCTTACGGAAAACGAAATCACTGCGCGTGCGTACGTACGGAATACCGTCTCCACGCCGTGGTGTAATCTATTTTCCACCACCACCTTACTTGGATGGGTATAATGGTGTACATAATAACTATATATGATTATTGTAAAGTGATATTAATTCTTAAATAGTATACATACACTCCAATAAAATTCCATGATCATGAGAACGATATCATCACTCGTGCGTACGTACGGACTACCGTCTCCACGACGCGATGAGATTCATTCTCCACGTTAACCATACATGAATGATTATAAAGTATATATAATAATTAATCATGAAATATATGAAATAATAATGATACTGGATTTATGTGTATTTATATGTATTTCATCTACTTAATTCCATTCAACTCAATAAGGAAACGAAAACAGCATTAATGTGTACGTACGACTTACCTTCTCCATGAAGGGTGTATTTCTTTCCATTTACTGATATATTATATATATGAATACTCGGAATATATATTATATATAAATCATGTTTTACATTCTGTATTTAAGTAATCATGATCTAAGTAATCATATTAATAATTACAAGTTAAAACAAGAACGACAAATGAGACGATTTTACCCAAAACGCTCTTTAACATGGAATTTACAAAATAATGGGTAATATAAAGTCATAAGTGAACCATATATGATATCATAACAATGATTATGAGTCAGGAATAAGCCAGTGACATTATTTAAATCATTATACAGGATGTTTGAACACTTACGAAGAAAATCAGACCTAAGGTAAGGGAAATATCACAATCTCATATTTATCCGAGATTGGTTATACTTTGGTATTTACTATGGTGTATTTTATCATCCACATACATGTTTCATCAATATGTAATATGGTTTCCATCCACCTATAATTTTTTAAATCCAATTTTTCCCTTCGGTGAGTTTTTAGTAAAAGATATGAAAGGAATCTTTTGTCATTTTTCGTACGAGGTACTTTTTGACTTTTCCGACAAAAGTACGAGCAGAATGTTTTTTTTAACTTATACGACATGATTGGATTTTTAAAACATTATTTCCAAGAAGCTTCCTTTAAAAGTTTTCAAGTTCATTTTTAATCAACTTCATTTAGTTTAAAATTGTATGACATGTTAAGAAAGGAAAATGTTTTTGAAGTAGAAAGGATATTTTCATCAAGAACGGAGTTCAAGTGTTTTATCAAAATTATTTTCCATCTAAGATAATATAGGGTTCTGTTTCTTATCCCTATTATACATTGATTTGATTATTTTGTGATGGAATTATTTTTTATGAATTCCTTTATCGTATATGAATTGTTTTATGATTTCATGATGTTTAAGAATCCCATTTTTATTACATGGGTTATGCTATGATGTATGGTTTATGATTTTGTGGTACATGTAAGAATGGTATCATTATGAGATGGATGGGACCTATATCTCCCTCAAATGCACTGGGTAAAGATTTTATATCTCATGAGATAGACATGGCTGGAATGGCAGGTTATAACGGTTCAGTGAAACAGGACTGAAAGGAGGAGTGAACTCAGTTCAGAAATGGACATTGTCCACTAAGATAGTCTTGGCAATGAGTCTTGGAAAATAAGAAATGATTATATATGATTATGTGTGTATGCCACAAATTTTCATGTTTTAAGTTATGAGTATTGGTATTACATTTCAGTACTATGATTTATCCCATGTTATGAAATTATGATCTCTTTTGCAGGTTCAGATTTCAAAAAGTTATGTTCTTATGAATATGATGTGACTGATATTTCTTTTGTTTACCCTTACTGAGCATTTGAGCTCACCCTTTTATGTTTTCTTTTCCCCAGGATATAAAGAAAGGTTTTAGGTAAAAAAAGGAAGATCTTTATGGGAGATTTTGATTATCTTTCACCATGATTAGAAGATTATATTCCGTGTTTCCAAAGACACTAAACTATTACGGTCCTTGTGTGTGTGTTTTTGTAATGTACTAAGTATTATGAAAAAGTAATGTAATGTATATGTATGTCGTGCTTCGGGTCTCTACAGTTGGTATAAGAGGGAGGTTTAGTCAACCTTTGGAAACTAGGATGCGAAAACGTTAGTGAGATCTCTAGAGATATTTCTAAGGTATGTCTAGGGATTTACCTAAGGATATGTATACGTATAGGATATAGTCCTAGAAATACGGTAATGATCTTAGAATTTAACCCAAGATGTTACATATTGAGGGTGCTCCCCTTTATATGTTGTTTTCCCTAGCATGATTTTTTCCTCTCACACTATTCTTTTTGGGTTTTAGAAAATGGCTGGAAACAAGATGATTGAAGATAATAGAGGATATGATGGACAATGGAATGATATTCTTCATGAGAAACCAAATGAAATGGGATTTGGAAGTCCAAAAATAATTATTATTCCGAATCTGCAATCTCATAATATGATAAATAAACTCAAATTTGGTAAGTTTCCTAACATGGCTAATAAGAGAAAGATGGAGTTTCATGATGATCATAGAGGAAAGAAAGTTCATTTTCCCCTATGTAAATCATGTGGGAAGAGGCATCAAGGAGAATTTTCAAAGGAACTGGAAGATGCTTTGGGTGTGGAAAAGAAGGACATAAAGACAGTAAGGGCAAAGAAAAAGGTTTAGTTAACACCATGGATGAGGATAATGGTATTCCTACGACATCAACAATGGTTAAATGTTTTAAATGTGGAATGTACGGGAATTATGCAAACAAATTTCCTAAGGGAAAGTCTCATGAAAAGAATCAGTACGGTCGTATGGGTAGTATTTATGTTGATGATGATGGAGAGACTACAAATGATATGTGAGATGAAAGAATTTTTGAAGCTCGGTTAATGGTTTAAGAAGGTAGTGGATTGATTACATGATTATCAAGTGTAATTTTGTATAAATAATCTCATGGTACTATGGAATAAAGAGACATCTAAGGATTGTTACACTGTTGTATTTCCTTGAGTTTTGAAAGTGTATGATTTATGGTACCAGTATCCATGAAAGGTTATTCAGATATTTTTGGAATGTAGATGATATGCGAATAATAAAGGGATGAGGAGAAAATTAAATGTTTGATCGTATTCATGAGATCATGACTGATATAAGGAGAAGGTTATATCATGGCTTGAGTGTATAGAATTTTTGGATTTTGGTATGAGGAAAGAGTTAACTTTTGACAGTATTCATGTTTTCACTAAGGTTTAATGGGTATTCATTTTTCAAGAGAATACATTATTAAGGTATTTACAGGATTGGAATGTATCCAACAAGATATATGGGGGATAAATGATGGTATTCACATGCTTGGTTGATGACATTTCAAGTAATCATTTTCTTTATACTATGAGCTTGGACCAAAGTATTTTAGATAAGCCTAAATATTGGAAAGGATAATGTTGGACATAAGTTAGTATTGTTTAAGGATATAATTTTTTTCGATATTATTGATGGGATGTTATAGTAATATAGTTTTAGAAAAAGGACAACATGCAGGACAGGCGACAGCCCATCGTGTCAGACAAGGTTGTCGGAATCGAACCCACAACCATAGTGCGACTGGCCTTTATCGCCTACCACTAGCCTACAGGATGTCCCTGTTTAGTATAAACTAGTATTATTATATTAAGAAGTATGATATATGAAGTATAAGTCCATTTTAGGAACCATATATGATTAATCTCACTATATATGGACCTATATATTTTTTGATAACATTTCTAACCTTTTGTTTGAGACAGATGGAATGACCCATCATTCTATCACATGATATGCCAACACATCACAAATGGCAAATTCAACTTCATTTATTTAAGAGATAAAGTGGAAATTGTCCAAAGAACGACCAACGGTGAGACTATACCAAAATCACGAAAGTATTTCTTCTAATTTCATCAACTTTAGGGAAATGAACTTGAAAACCAAAAATGTTGTCCTAGTGCTCTTATATCTGATTATTCAGATGATACCTCAGATCATCAAAAATTTATGGCTTTGTGATTGCTGGCTTTTCCATAGCCATGTTCTCTACCACATTCCATCAGAACATGATGGTTAGATTTCTCTTCCATATCCATATTTTCACCTATGTGGAAACCCAGTGATTAGTTTATTTGGGTAACCGTTACATTTCATACTTTAGTTTTTAAAGCCATGTTTTGGTATTTTTTTTTACGATGTGGGTTTCTATTAATGAAACTTTCGAGTAGTAAACCATTTATAACCCCGATGAATTTCGAGGGTGAAATTCATTTTAAGGGGGGTAGAATGTAACACCCCGAGATTTTATGAAAAATATTATTTTTGATTTAATTAATGTCTTGTGTTGTATGCTACACCAAAAGGAGCTTGCGCAACACACATCCTTGAATTTCCTTGCATTACACGCAATCACGACCGTCCTCGATAGCGTGTGTAGTACGTAATACCGAGTTTCACTAAACAACGATATGCTATTATTAAAACTAGCCGTTATTAATAGTAATAACCACTTTTTGAAATTTTGTAAATTTTATTTTTCAAAATGGTCTTCATTTTTAGATTCTGAATATATAAATTAGCTTAGGGTGAAATTTTGGTACTTTTCGAATAAATTTCATATTCTGATGAATAGTGAAAATTACTAAATTTTCATTAAAAACAACTTTTTTAATTGAAATAATTAATAGTGATAAATTATTAATTTGAGTGGGTTTAAAGTATATTTAGAATATATTGTTACAATTTAATACAATGTTGTTCATTAGATGTAATTTCACATTTAAACCATACATAAACAAGTGTCAATCTTTTGATAGTTATTATCTCTTAAAAACAGGCTATTTGTTTTGACGACTGGAATTAATTTTAAAATTAGATAATGTAACTGATATGTCTTGAATTTGGTAAAATAAAAATCATTTTTTAATTCATAATATCAAATATACCTTAGGCCTAATTTTTGATATTTTTCTTGAAACTTTCATTTTTTGATGAATAGTGAAACCACTAAGTGGTAGTTAAAAACTGATTTTTTTCATAAAACATAATTTTACCGCTTCTGTGAGTGGATTTTTTAAAAATACGAGAGACACGGTTGATTTCAGTAAGTAAAATGTGGTTTAATGAGATCAAAATAATTTTTGGTGAATAGTAACTTTTTACTTTTTTTACCACGGTTAAAAGTAAATAGGGTAATTAAGGGTAAAATTGTTATTATTATTACCCTAACACATGTCATAATTCTATTGGATAAGTATAATTCGACCAAAAACAATCTTAGATATAAAATATGACCACTTAGGCCCACATGGATTATATTAGGACATTTATTATCAATTTACTTAAACAAGGGTTAAAATAGTTAAAATCAAGGTTTAATAAGTAAATCATTTTTAATATGGTGTTATACATAAGATAAATTCGACTATAAATATTCATTAGAAATATAAAAAGATTTCCAACATAATGGTAGTTTATTTTTAATTTTTAGACATTAAATAAGTTAATTTATTTATGACACAACAATGATGCATTAATTATCTTATTAATGAAATATTGAAATAATTGATGTTATAAATACCCAAATAAATGTAATTTGAGACTTTTTATGAATTCCACTAATTTTATGGGTTAATATGACATGTTAGTATTGATTTAATTAACTTTTTTCGAACTAATAATTCTGTTATAAGTTTCACAAAAATCAATTACTAAATAGTGTCAAAATTGACATAAAATAGTTTTTAAAACAAATATTATATTATTAATTGTTATTTTATTCCTAAAAATATAAGGCTTGGCCAAATGACTTATATAAGGTTATATATATTAATATTAAACAAATTTGGGTTCTTTTGGCTTCTTATAGTAATTTTATTGACATTATAGTGTAAGAACACAAAAAGACACGGTAAAAGTAAAATTATCTATCTTAAAGTTAAATATAAATGATAAGGTAAAAATAGGTTCCTAAACTTGTCTAAATTATATTGGATGAGAGTATTTCGACCCATACCCACCTTATATTCGAAATAAATCAATGTTAAGCTATTTAAAACCGAATTTGTATTTATAATAAAATAATATTTTTAGTTCTTTCAAAGGAGCCCCTCTCCTCCCTTATAAAAGGGCACCTCCTCCCTCTCTTCCTCACACCACTTTGAGCCTTCAAGCTCGGCCAACCCCTGCCAAATTCTCTTTTCCACTTCCCTAGAAACATCATAGACGTCATGGTCTTCTTAAAAGACCAATTTAGTGCCCTAAAAGGAGGTCTCAAAGAGGTGCTTCAAAGAAGAGGTAATGTCCGTTACCGATTCTTTCAACTTTATTTCTTCTTCCACTTCTTCTTCTTAGGTTGTTTCAATAAGAAGTAATAACATAAGTATCACTCATATACTTATATGTTATTATAAGTATGAAACAACCCTATTTCACCATCTATCCATCCTACGGAAAACGAAATCACCGTGCGTGAGTACGTACGGAATACCGTCTCCACGCCGTGGTGTAATCTATTTTCCACAACCACCTTACTTGAATGGGTATAATGGTGTAAATAATAACTATATATGATTATAGTAAAGTGGTATTAATTCTGAAATAGTATACATACACTCCAATACAATTCCATGATCATGAGAACGATATCATCGCTCGTGCGTATGTCCGGACTACCGTCTCCACGACGCGATGAGATTGATTCTCTACGTTAACCATTCATAAATGAATATAAAGTATATATAATAAGTAATCATGAAATATATGACATAATAATGATACTGTATTTAAGTGTATATATATGTATTTCACCTACTTAATTCCATTCAACTCAATAAGGAAACGAAAACAGCGTTCATGCGTACGTACGGCCTACCGTCTCCATGAACGGTGTATTTCATTCCATTTACTGATCTATTATATATATGTATATTCTGAATATATATTATATATAAATCATGTTTTAAATTCTGGATTTAAGTAATCATTATCTAAGTAATCATATGAATAATTACAAGTTAAAACACGAACGACAAATGAGACGATTTTACCCAAAAGGCTCTTTAACATGGAATTTACAAAATAATGGGTAATATAAAGTCATAAGTGAACCATATATGATATAATAACAATGATTAAGATTATGGAATAAGTCAATGACATTATTTAAATCATTATACAGGAGGTTCGGACACTTACGAAGCAAATCAGACCTAAGGTAAGGGAAATATCACAATCTCATTTTTATCCGAGATTTTTTATACTTTGGTATTTACTGGGGTGTATTTTATCATCCACATCCATGTTTCCTCAATATTTAATATTGTTTCCATCCACCTATAATTGTTTAAATCCAATTTTACCCTTCGGTGAGTTTTTAGTAAAAGATATGAAAGGAATCTTTTGTCATTTTTCATACGAGGTACTTTTTGACTTTTCCGAAAAAAGTACGAGAAGAATGTTTTTTTAACTTATACGGCATGAATGGATATTTAAAACATTATTTCCAAGAAGATTCCTTTACATGTTTTCAGGTTTATTTTTAATCAACTTCTTTTAGTTTAAAATTGTATGACATGTTAAGAAAGGAGAATGTTTTTGAAGTCGAAATAATACATTCCTCAAGAACGAAGTTCAAGTGTTTTATCAAAATTATTTTCCATCTAAGATAATATAGGGTTCTGTTTCTATCCCTATTATTACATTGCTTTGATTATGTTGTGATGGAATTATTTTTTATGAATTCCTTTATCTTATATGAATTGTTTTATGATTTCATGGTGTTTAAGAATCCCATTTTTATTACATGGGTTATGCTATGATGTATGGTTTATGATTTTGTGGAACACATAAGAATGGTATCATTATGAGATGGGTGGGACCTAATCTCCCTCCAATGCATTGGGTAAAGATTTTATATCTCATGAGATAGACATGGATAGAACGAAAGGTTATACCGGTTTAGTGAAACAGGACTAAAATGAGGAGTGAACTCGGTTCAGAAATGGACTTTGTCCACTAAGATAGTCTTGGCAATGAGTCTTGACTAATAAGAAATGATTATCTATGATTATGTGTGTATTCCACAAAGTTTCATGTTTTAAGTTATGAGTATTGGGATTACATTTCACTACTATGATTTATCCCATGTTATGAAATTATGATCTCTTTTGCAGGTTAAGATTTCCAAAAGTTATGTTCTAATGAATATGATGTGATTGATATTTCTTTTGTTTACCCTTACTGAGCATTTGAGCTCACCCTTTTATGTTTTCATTTCCCCAGGATATAAAGAAAGGTTTTAGGTAAAAAAAGGAAGATCTTTATGGGAGATGTTGAAGATCATTCACCACGATTAGAAGATTATATTCCGAGTTTCCAAAGACACTAAACTATTACGGTTCTTGTGTGTGTGTTTTTGTAATGTACTAAGTATTCCGAAAAATTAATGTAATGTATATATACGTCAAGCTTCGGGCCTCTACATTTCTCAATCTGATGATGAGGAGTTCCAAAATAAGATTAAAGCTGTGAATGATGGGGGATTGAGTGACTTCGTATATAGAGATAGAATTTTGAAATTTGTGAAGAGGCTTTGTGTTCCCAATATACCTTATCTAAAAAGGGATTTGTTGGATGATGCTCATAGTTACAATTTCTCTATACACCTTGGTAACAATATGATGTATAGATATTTGAAGGAACGTTTTTGGTGGGACAAGATGAAGAGATAGATTGCTGCTTTTGTGTCAAGATGTATGGTTTGTCAACAAGTGAAAGCTGGAAGGCAACGACCTGGAGGAGTATTGCATCCTCTTCCCATACCTGAGTGGAAATGGGATAATATCACGATGGACTTTTTCATGGGACTACCAAAGACTCATAGAAGGAACGATGTAATATGGGTCATTGTTTATCGTCTTACCAAGTCTGCACATTTTCTTGCTATAAGAGAAGATCTACCACTTGAACGTCTAGCAAGAATAAATATTAATGCAGTTGTGAGACTTCATTGAGTACCCCTATCGATTATTTCTGATCATGATCCACGTTTTACATCAAGATTCTGGAAATTTATTCAGAAGGCCCTAGATACTGATCTTCATTCGAGCACTACCTACCACCCATAAACAGATAGGCAATCAGAACGGACTATTCAAACATTGGAAGACATGTTGAGGTTTTGTTCACATGATCTTCAAGGCATGTGGGATAACTATTTACCTCTCATGGAATTTTCCTACAACAACAACTTCCATTCATGTATTCCGATGGCACTATATGAACCATTATATGGGAGGAGATGTCGTACACCAACATGCTGGGATGAAGTTGGTGAAAGAAAACTCGTGGGCCCAGATCTTGTTGATGAAACAATAGAAAAGGTGAAGATTATCCAGAACCATAACAAAATAGCTCAATGTTGGCAAAAGAGAAATGCAGATGACTGAAGGAAGGATTTTTAGTTTCAAGAAGGTGATCACGTTTTCTTAAAGGTATATCCATGGGAGGGTATTATATGATTCAGTATGAAGGGAAAGTTAAGTCATAGGTACATCAGAACTTTTGAAATTATGGACCGAATTGGAGTTGTATATTACCATTTGTAAATACCGCCAAGTCTCTCCATGGTTCACAATTTGTTTCACATGTCTATGTAAAGAAATTAAATTCCAGACCCAACACATGTTCTCCCTTATGAATAAGGTGATCTTGAACCTGATCTATCTTATTGTGAAGAGCCTATCAAGATTTTTGATACTAGAGAACATGTATTGAGAAATCGAATGACTCGACTGGTAAAGGTTCTATGGAGGAACCACCATTGGAACCCCAGGATTTCATGAAGAAGAACCACCCACATTGTTTTGGTGGGCTATATATATAGAATTTTGAGGACGAAATTTCAGAAGGAAGGAATCATGTAGGACCCCATACATTTTATGGTATGTTTATGTAAAATACATTCTATTCATCAATGTGTTCCTTTGAAATAACACTTGGTTATTTAGGAGATAGTCAAAAACTATCCATTAAATATAAATTTTCCACTTCTATGTTTTGAATTTTGAAAAATTTTAATCTAGAGTTGTGATTAATAAGTCATTTGGAGTCTGATAGAACAAACTTGATTTTTGGTGAATAGTAACATACCCTTATGAATTTAAATATTTATAGTAATATGACCCCTAGGATTATTAAATAATATTATTATTTTATTTTTTAGGCTATATGATAATGGGATCTTAATTAATTTTTCAATGTCACATAAAACTAATTGCACTTCATGTTTATTATTTTTCGAATTAACTATGACCTTATTTAAAAATTAAATAAATAATTTTTATAATATTATTTTTGAAAAATGGATTCCATTTTTGAATTCTACACATCGAAAAATGGTTAGGGTAAATTTTTGGGATGTTTCTGAGATTCTAGAATTTTTTATGAATAGTGAAATACGATAAAATACCATATATACAAATTATCAGTAAAATACACTATTTATGACATCATAAGTGATGCAAGGCCACTTTTTTAGAACTCACATTCCATTATTACTAATAAGGGTCACATGAAACAGTACTATTGGTTGTCTTGATGTAAATAATAAAATAAGGAAATTAAATATTCAAAATTTACCCCTCTCCTCCACTATAAAAACCCACCACCACCACCTATTCTCTTCACTCCACTAAGATTTGAATCTCCTTAATTTTCATTAAAATAATCTTCTTGAGTCTCTTCCCCACGTCCTAGAGCTTCTGGTCTCACCAAAAGTCCAAAACCAAAGCCCCTAAGATGGATCTCAAGGAGAAGAGATCAAGAGGTAACCAGCCACTTTTATTTTCATTCTTTTATATAATTTTATGTTATTATCTTCCTTTCCAAATGGATTTTATTGGTATATTTCATTAAATATTCCTCCTTACTGTCAATATTATGTATGAATTATGAGATATTCAATTCCTCTCATCAAACTATTTTTATGAAATTTTATGAGACGTCGTTAAGCTGCCGAATTTTCGTGATAAATTTATCAAGATTTCATTCATTTTAAGATTCCATTATTCTTCATTCCTCACATAATCTTAACCAATAGGAATTTATGTTCCAGAAACATTTATATTCTAGACGTTCTAATGTTTATGGAAAATTCTCCATCTTTATTCTTCTCATCTCCCAGTAATTTATGGAATAAAAAAACATTGTCCGTGATGTGTCGAATTACCGACATCGTGGACGTTGTAATTTCAATTTCCATTAATTCTTCCAAGTATGGTCGTGAAACAAAATATATGGTTGAACCAAGTCATAATATAAGTGTTTTACCTTGTTTAAATTTTTTTAATCATTAAAGGTTTATAATATGGAATAAAAATACAAAACAAGATTATTAGAACAAAACTGCCAAGCCAAATTCAAGCATTTATCTTTAACTCATCAAATGATTCATCATCATGGTATATAACCAGAATCATTATAAGATAATTTATGTATCTTTAATTTCACTAATAATTTATATTAACAATTCTGGACGTTTAACCATATTTCAAACCAACTTCTATTCATGAATACAAGTAAACAAAGCATGAAACAAAGTAGGAAAATGATTCCAAAACAATAAAATTGAATATCTTAAATCCATCAAAAAGGGAATTAATGAACTAAATAAGGTTATACCATATTAATTAAATATAAAATAGGTTCTGGACTTATGAATTAATAATCCTAATTTTTTTATTCAGGTCTTTAAAAACAAGACAAGAACACCTTGAAGCATAAGGTAAGGGATCCTCTCTCTCACATTTGTTCAAGAATATCCCATTTGTTGTGAATAACATTGTATTGTGTACCTAATACTGCTTATGTGGTGTACCTACTTCCAATTAGAGATCAATTTCCATTTGAAATTATATTTTGGTTAAAAGTCCATAATCTCATGTTATGGATATGTTTATTGTCTAAACCGTATATAATTTCACATATGGTGTATATTTGGGAAGTTATTGATGAATGCATATTCTATACTCTATACGGATATTGAAAAGGCATATTTTTCTTGTATTGAATAATTTTATAAAGAATTATTTGTATGTTGAGGTGGTTGGGTCCCATTACAACCCCTCGATGAATCGGTAGGTCTCATGAGACAAAACAGTTTGGCGATAGACCCTTCGAGTTTGTTTCCAAAAATCAGAAGGGTTTCTACCCATAGAACTAAACCGTTTTTACGGTATGATGGTTCATGTGCCAAATACATGGGGTCAAATTAATAAGCATTCTTTTTATTCATTATCTTTTATTATTATTATCCATGTGGTTTTCATTATGAAAAAAACTATGGATGCAGTTTCATTATCAGTTTTTTAATGGCATTAGTTGTTCATTTATTCACGATTCCATTTTGATTATGTCAGGTTGATTATGATTCACTTATTATTTTACTCATGCTTCCGCTATTTTAAACCCTTACTGATCATTTGAGCTCACCCCTTTCATTGTTTACCTTCAACAGGTTATGAAGAGGAGGAAATTTATTGAGTACTAGTGGATGTAGTTTTTGTTTTTCATTATGGATTGAATATTGTAACCTTATCCATTGTAATTTATGTTAAATCAATTTATCTAGTTTCATTAAGACTAGTAAATTGATCATTCGTTCAGGATTTTCATTCCTTCTCACCATGCCAATATCACAAGTAATGCATCGGCTCTAGCCTAAAGGGGTCAGGGTGTTACAATTGAACTTGACCAGTTGGTCACCAACATCCAAGGATAAGATGCCTAAATGTACATCAATTTTAGTTCTCACTGTACATAGGAATGGTCTTCCAAGAATTAATTTAGACCAAGAAGAGTTTTTCTCAGATTCTATGTGAAGGACATATAAATCTTCTGGTAAGATGAGATCATTAACCCGAACAAGGACATCCTGGATTATACCCTTAGGACTAGTAGTGTTTTGATTGGAAAATTGAATGATCAAACGAATTGGACGAAAGGGACCCAGACCATGGTTATAGAATATGAATATGTGAATGAAAATAATTGAGGTTCTTAGTTCTATGAGTGAATCATAGAAGATGGAACTTTAAATTTGGCATGGAACCGTAAATTTCCCTGGATCCTTGTACATTATTGGAAATGACTACTTGGTGAAAACATCTTCAAGGGTCCTATGTTTCCTCTTGTAGGTTCACAATTACTTAAGAAACATGGCTGAATTAGGGATTTTTTATGACATCTAAGAGGGTTATGTTGACTTCTACACCTCTAAACATGTCAAGCATTTCACAATCTAGTTCAAAGGACATCCATGGCTAAGAAAAGGCTTATGAAAATGGAATTGGATTCCTAAGTGGAATAGAAGGAGGTGAGGGAAAGGTTTCATGTTCCCTTTCAGGTTTCTTTTAAATTTCATCTTCTAGTATTACATTCAAAGGGGGTTGGGGGACTTATCATGAGGCATAAAAATTTTCATTCCTGATCTAAGTGAAATTTCACGTACATTACCCTTGGGGTTGGGAAATGGTTGATCTGGGAGTTTGGAAGAATTTGATTGTTGTTGTAGGCTTAGGTGGGATGTATGTTGACACATTTTGGATTCAATTTTTTTTGAAGCTAGAATGGGTGAAGGAGGCAAGAACTTCTACTACACTTTCCTATGGTTTATTGGAAGAAGAGGCCTGTCCCAGATTGGGATTACCTTGATTTTTGTTCCTGTGAAAGATATTGTATTGGTTTGGGAATTGGGAAGGCCAAATAGGATAGTGGAATCTTGGAGGATGAAGGGTAGGATTGATCCTTTTAGGTTTAGGAATAAAAGTGTAAAGTTGTTGGAAGTTACCAACACTTTGACCATATTAGAACTGTTTTGGGTTTTTAGGAGGGAATTAAGGTGGATGTGAAATGGGACTAACATACCACAAGACTTGGTTGATGGTAGATCTGAAGGGCCCAAGGTGGGGTTGGTTGAAGTTTCAAATGAAATGACCTGATTGTTGAGGGTTGGTGTTCTGCTGATCATAGGAATCATTGAGCTCCATTGGTCCAGCTGATTCAGAGGGATCCTCCTGAAGTTGCGGACATGTTTCAGTTGGGTGAGATGGGGAGATATAGATTCCACAGTTCTTGATAGGTCCAGTGAATATAGATTGTGGAGAAGATGAGTTTGGGGCTTTGGAAGCCATAAGTATTAACCACACAAGACTGTAAGTTCACTCCTCCACACAATCATATTGTTCGGCTCTATAGATTGACAATCATCGGATTTTTTTACTTAAGAATGTCTTCGAGTATTGAATTGGTGTGTGCTTGCGGCCATGTTATTTATGATATCTCTAGGACCTGCATGATTTTTATCAACAAGAGCACTGACACTTGCAACATCAATGGGAGTTCTCTCCATATCCAATTACCCATGTATTGGATAAAGAGTTGGTTAGGGATTTGGTGATGTTGAGTGGCTTCTACAACCTTTTTCAAACTCTCTCTATACTCTTGAAGTTATTTATTTGGTAATTGATGGATACCTTTTTTTTCATTTTAGATAGAAGTAGTATGAGAAGAAGGAATTTATTTCTCTAAAAACATTTTCTTCATGTCATTCCATGTGGTTATGGAACCATGAGGGAGGGTGTAAAGCCATTACATAGCAGTGTTGGCTACAGAGTAGGGGAAATCTTAATGTTTGATTTGTTTCTCAGAAATACATTGAGGTTTCATGGTAGAGCACACCACTTGGAACTCTTTAAGGTGGAGATATGGATCTTCACTGACAAGCCTGTGCAAATGTGAAAGAAGATGAATCAATCCCAATTTGAGTTATAAGTCAGCATCTATGTTTTGATATTGAATAACACAGTGTTGGTAATTTATATCAGGGGAAGCATGTTCTTTAAGTGTTTCTTCCCTAGGATTGGCCAAATCTAATTCAATTTGTTGGACAAGGATTAGTTCAAGAATGAGTTTATTATCTCTTATGTTTCTCCAAATTTTGCGAGGTGTTTCCTCAATTTCAGGGTCCAAACAATATAAGGGATTGTTTTGGAGGATACGGGAAATTCAGAGTGATGTTGTATGAAAGATGAAGATAGGTTTTTTGTGTATTTTCTATTTATATTTTTTTGGAGAAGGCTAGTTTTTCATTGTTTTAATTTTTTCAATTTTTGTACAATTTTTTTTGTTTTCTCTTTTTACAATAACCCGAAACTAATGACTACATAAAGCCCCATCCCCTAACAAAAAGACATTTAAAAGTGTATCTTATTATAACATATTGATCATTCAATGTTATGATGCTCTTATAATGTGTATATCAGTACTCTTGTCAAATCCTTGGTGATGATACTTTTTAATAGTCGATTGTTTTTAGTTGATTGTAATTTTATTGGGGGGCTTGTTGGCATAGTTTATGAAATAATTTATGGATGATTTATTATTTAATAAATTGATAAATATTGAGGTGTGTGAATTATTAGAAAGTTAAGCTTTTGATATTTTTATGAATTGATTTCTAATGGGTTTAAATTAACACCAGCATCACAAGATAACATTGATTGGAATTCCTAAGTGTTAAGGCTTTAATCCACCGTTAACATAACATAGGGTTCTAATTTAAATCTGATCCTATTGATGGTAGTGTAATTATGGTTAGAATAATCAATGGAATCCACATGTTTAACAAAAAAAATAATTAATCCATGAAATGTTAAGTCCAACATACACAATGTTAAATTAAAGAATACTCGCCGAGAAAAATATCTCAATCACACAAAAAAGGCTCATCTTGATTTGATGATTAGAGTAGGACACATGTCAGGAATACTGTACTGATTTTAATTCCCATCCAGAATGGTGGGATGATTTTAAATGAATCAGTTGGGCCCCTTGTCATTATATTTTGGCCTTGAAAATATTATCCAACACTCCTTACATTGTCCCCCGAACATGGTAATAGAATAGAGGAATTTTAAAAACTGGATTGAACCCTGTAATTCAATCTTCATAGTTGGTCCAGTTTTATCATAAATTCATTGGGTCTTTCGGTGTGGTCCATATGACGCTTCACATGGAAGAATTAGCTCATGATCCCTTATAATGAAATTTTTTATATTAAAATCAATATCCAAAAAAACATGAATCAAACAATTTAGATTAGTAGGGTGACAATTATTAATAAAATATTAAAGTGAATCAATTGGATTAATTTTTAAAATGCTCAAATATTATATTTAGTATTATAATATTAATATTTCACAAAAATTATGAAAATTTCATATAAAATCAGTAATGGGAGAATATAATACGTTATGCAAATATTAATAACATCAAATATGTTTTATTAAAATAAAAAAATAAGAAAAATAATTTTTGGATGAATGGAGAAACAGAAATGCATGGATTAGTAAAACTAAATGTGAATTATAATTAAAATGAAACTAAGACAAAACTGGAATAAAAATAAAAAGTATAAATGTGTGGGGAATATAAGCTCATCGACTACTGGTTCCATGGTTGGATCCCTCCACGACTAGGGGTGTCGAGCAGATGATTTGGGAAGGAGGCGAGGGCCTCCTTTTATAGGAAGAATTTCTTTCTATAAAATATGTGCATTGTTGGACCGCTAAATGGCCGAGTCACTAGAAGACCCCTTCATAAAATATGTTCACCAATGTGTTGTTTGTTCATCCTCCAAATATATGCTCAATTGGAAACCGAATGAATGAGTTATAAATTTATCACTGGTGGTTTCTTTTTTTGGATAAAGCTTCCAGCAAGGATCCTCCAAAGGTATAACATTCAATGACTACCTTATAGATTTCAAAACTCCCCAAAAATGGTTTCCAAGTCATCCTTATGTTTCCTTGTGGTATCCCAAGTGGAAGAATATCAATTGGATGTATGTAGGCCATGTTTTGGTTCTGTTACAGTGGCGGGGTCCAAGCTATCCACCTAGAAATGATTCCAATTTCAATGAAATTTTAGAGCAAATAGATAGCCTAATCAGCTCCTAGTCTAAAAGACAACGTTGAAGGAAATAAAATCAAAATTATAACAAAAAATAATCACTAAATTTGGAATTATGTTATTTTCGATACGACAACAATACCCTTGTGGTAAAAACCTATCTGAAATCCAGAATTATGCACTTTTCACAATATTTCTCATTTTCTTTATAAAATTCAAATTAACCATTATTTTATGAAAAAAATGAAATACATGGGTTTTATCATGGGAAAAAATTAAAAAACAATAATTATTTTCTAAAAAATAGTCACGTAAAATTTCAATGTGATTACCATTTCAGATCACATGATATGGATGTTGCATTTCGAAAATGGTCAATAGTTGTCCTCCATAGACACAACAATTCCATCAAGCACTACATTTCAATTGCATGATTCACATCATTCTACACCCCATTATGCCCAAGTGTAATTTCAACACTCTTGGTACTATCCTTCAGTGCAAATTTTCATGTTAGGATGATAAATCCTTGGTAAGGTGTCATTTGGGGCCCCGCAACGATTTACTCATCACGCATATTTCATGTGTTGAAAGGTCCCTTTCTGCCCTTGTTTCCCACACCATGTTTAGATCGTGTGGGATTATGGATCAGATCGAGGTTTGAACTCTCTTATAATAGTTTCTCTTCTTTATGGTCTAATCTCTAAGACCATAAATAATGAACTCCATATATTCCCTCCCCTTAGAACTTTGTATAGCTTGATTCACATGCTAATCGGATACGTATGAATTTTCGGACATCCTGTCTTTGGGTCCATCTCATGTTCCACTAATTGTCTCTTCTGTTCATCCATTTAGGCCCTAACTCTAATAGGATTGTGTGATGTGGTTTTTGTGCACATATGTCCTCATTCATGTAGGGTTTTTGATAGCCACACCATGTACTCCCCATCTAGGAGCTATTCCCTCCTACCTTTTGACATGAATTACATTAAAATGTATGTAATCCCGCATGACATTAAACTGTATAATGTCCTACATGACCATAAACTATTATGTCTTGCATAATGTTAATCCAAACTCTCAGAACTATGGGTGGATTGATTCCCATTCTTATGGGTTATGTAGGATGGTACATGAACCTATCATTGAGCCCAGCATAACATTCAGTTTTGGTCCATTGACCTGAGTAAACATCCTATAGGGACACGTGGTGTGTTATGGAATTCTTATGTCCTCATTCAGACTGGGTTTAGGGATACCGCATCATGTGCTCCCTTACAAGGATCTTCCCTTTCACTCCACATCCTATCATATGGTGTTAAAACACTAGAGTCCATATGCCCCTAGAGCATGACACTAAACTGTGATTCTACCCTATATAATTTCAGGATTCCCTGTAATAATTGTGGGATGTGTTGGTTTCTTCACCAGAGAGGATTCCCCCAACCACCATTGGTCTCTGATAACTCTGTGTTTTATGAACTACGTTGGCTTGATTATCATCCACATGGGATATGTAGAATCATTTTTTCCATTTTCCTGATGCCTAGATCTAGGGTCATTTTTCATTCTTGCCCCTCCCCCCAACCGTGGTCAAGGTAATATGATGTTGAAATATTCCATTAATTTTCCACATCTGTATGATTTGTTCCAAATTGTCACCAGATAGGTCACGTTTGAATGTACGTTTGATCCTTGATCAGACCAAAGCACTCGCCTAATGTGTGTTTCATTACAGTGGCGTAATTTCCTGATTGCTGGACCCCATTAGATAAACCCATCACTCCACCCCTCAACGCATTGCATGCCATTTATTTGGAAACTCATCTACATTAATGTATAAATATACAACCTAACAGTATGGATGCTCTGCCAATGGCTAGCCTAAAATCATGGGATTATGTTACAAAAGTATAATGGATGATATTTCGAGTCAGACCCCATGTTTTGAACATGGTCAGTGGTCGACTATCATTTGTTATCCACATTTTTGTCTAACGCAATGAGGCTATTGTGTTTTGAACATGGTCAACAGTCCATTTTAGGCTAACACAATGATGATGCTGTGTTTCGAACATGGTCGTAATTTATCCATCATTGTCATGTCATCCTTAAAGTGTTCAGAATTTTTGGTATTGCGATTCACACTTTCCTCTCCCTCGTGTTCGAATTAATTCCATCGCCCCTGGTGTTACCCTGCTCGTGCATCAGATCACATTGGGAAAAAAGAAATTCGACAGTTATGATAATTTCATCTTCCATTTAGGCCTCCCACTTTCCTCCCATAAATCCGGATGGGTTACTCAGCCCATATGAGGATTGGTCCACACCATCATATTTAGATGGAATAACGAGGTGGTCAAAACATGTTTCTCACATCAGGCCCAACCCCTGATATCACAAAGATTGATATAAAGATATTCAAGGAATGTAACAGGAATTCAATAAATCAATACAAAAAATAGAGCTCATGAATTCATCTAGCATAAATAATCAAAGAATTAATGAATGTTAAATATTAATAATCATTAATGCTCTAAAGTATTTACCCCTCCCACGGATGGGTTGACCCCATCAAAAAAGAGTTATAGCACTACCACCCTCTGGCATGTGGTGTCTAGGATTTTATGTCACCTGTTCCATTCCCATTTCTCCTCGGAAAAAATGGGCCATAGTTCGTCAGCCACAATCTGAGCCTTCTCCTCGTCGCTTCGGATGATAGCCACCTCCGTGGAGGCCCGCTGCATCTATTTATAGACCTCATCTAGTTGGGCCTTCAGCTGCGATATGATCTCTGATTGCACATTGAGGAAAGAGGAAAGATCATCTGATTAGACCTACAGCCATTGAATCTCATTTTCAGCCTTATGGAGCCTCTAGATGATAACCTCTTTTTTCCACTGCCAACCAACACCAAATCCATGAACATATTCCAGAATCTTCTCTTCCATGAGATCTTAGACAGGAATGTGATGATATTGGGCATCCACTCCCCTAGCGAATAGTTCAAACAGTCCGGATCGAAGCCTCCCCATATGGTTTATCGATCCTTCTTGAGGGGTTTCATCGATGAAGGTCCTAATCAGCTTCCATGACTTGTGATAGGTGGTATTTATATCCTCCTTTTAGGAGGTAGTCTCATCATGATCTACAGGGTCGGCAGGCTCATATGCGAGAAAAGACCCCAAGAACTCGCCTTCATGGTCAACATCTGGTGTCTGGTCGGGTCTTCCCGGACCCATGTCATCCGAAAAATATTCATCGTCGGACCCCACATAGATTATCTCAGGCTCTATCTTTCTAACGGTCCCACCAATGATCGAGAGTGCCATAACTTGGTCATTTTGGACATCCACTTCCATGAACACCAATATTCCTCAAGGAAAGATGCCATTGGGAATAGTGACCAACCTTGCAAAATAGCCCACACCATTTAAAGAAATATGCATATAAAGAAGTGAATGGATGTCAGTTATCCTAATCAATGGTGGCATTCATTAATTTAGTAAATGAGACTCACATAGATCAAAATGTTGGCCTTGCTTCAGGGTTGTTTCAATGGGGACCCCAAGGCGTGCCCCCCTGCATATTGTTGGTAAGTCATAAAACTCTGGAAGAACATAATTGGGTTTCCCAGCCCCCTAGATGAGGTAATTTTCTATATCCGCGGGCATAGATCCCTAAGGCCCCGCAGCTGCATATACTATGGGATAGGAATGGGTTCTGTGTATGAGTCCCTCCTGAATAGTTCAAATATTATTGAGGGTTACAATTTAACTTGGAAGAAGACCCCGGGAAAGGGGCTTAAGGTTTTACATCAAGAGCATCTACAAACTCTTCCTATTCTGGGTATGAATCCCTAACTTCACACTCATAGAGAGGACTCACTCTACCAGACTCCACCCTCTTTGATGATTCATCTAATTCTTCTAATAGAGTGATGCACTCCCTGAGTTCTCTAGCCGATAATTGCAGAGGGGTAGTTTGATCTAGAAAAACTTTTACCCAATACATTATTGGATACAGGGCACCCTGGTAGTGCACGAAGTCCTCCAACGTGTCCAGGTATTGCTCCACCTCTATCTAGGATTATGAAAAGCTGGCCCTGATAGGGACGATTCTTGGAAAATACATCTTGATATGGTTCAGTTGATTCCACATCATGGAAGGGATGAGGAATTGCAGGTCGTCATCCTTGTGGTCCCATGCTTCTGGGATGAAAAAATTCTCCACCATGTCTATGTAGCACATCCGTTCCCTAGTGCCTAGGTAGATATCCTATAGAATCCTATTGGTGGTCTCCCCTCTAGATAACTCAACTCCTCTCAGACCACCTGGTCTGCTTCGGCCACCGGATCTACTATTGCTCCCTCTCTTTAAATCAATGTGGGACATGCCTCCACAGCAGATCCGCCACCACGATCTTTCCTTGCTGCCTTCGTGCCCCGGCCTTGGGTTTGAGGAGGCACCCGGTGCTAGCCGAATTGTTTGATGCTTCAACATCTCCACAGGATAGGCCCCCTCCCATCTCTCGACATACTCTTTCACCATCATGAATATGGTCATGGGCGGAGGCAGCTCGTTCTGCATCGTCCCATCTTCCCACATAAACATTAGCCACATATTCATCATTTCACATGGTGGATCCTCATGGTGCACCCCCCAAATAGACCTATGGGGTCAACCACTACACACACCTAAACAGCCTGACAAATTGGTGCGGGGTGTACGGATCACAGAGGGACTCGCAGTCCACCCATGCCACAAGGACTCCACCCCAAAATGCTATGAGGTAAGACTAATTCTCATCCGTTCTCCAGCCATCATCAATGAACACACCCATTGGAAACATGAATTTCTGGAAGATGCACTCGTCTACCTTCCAGAACTTGTTCAACACCACCTGCAAGGTCAGATTAGTCGAAAATATCTCCACTGCCTTCAGAATGGCCCAGTGAAGATTTTATCAAAGAGGAGAGATGGGGTTCAAATATTCGTAGATACCCCTAATATGTGATGCTATCCCAGCATATAGAAGGTGGAATGACCCAAATATCCTTTGTGGCTTCTTTCCCTCACTGATTTTCCGCAGAATCTTGTACATCTTGGAAAGCATCGGCATCATATGGTTGACCCGTCCCCCTATCACCAACATGGTTGAAATTCTAAATGTGCTCAGTCACACGATCATGTTAATGTACCTCACTGGTAGGATCCAACCACTGATAAGTGTTGCATTGATTGCAGCCAACCTAGCTACCTATTGATGCTCTGTACTGATGCTTAATCCATAGGTTTTCCACTAGTTGTCCTCCAAAAACCACCAGTATGAGTGCTCCTTGCCTTATTGATTCCCCCTTGGGAAATTCTGAGGCCTCAACGAGATCCTCCCATCATTCAAAAAGTTTAATAATTTCTTTAGCCACCATAAGAAATGGAAATCTCACACCGACTATTTTTCCTCCCTCGACCCTATGTCAATCAATTTATTTTCCAATCACGACATCTACTCTGGATCCTCCAATGCACCCATAAAGGGGAGGAACTCAACATACATCTCCCATAGTATTGTAACCCCTGGGATCTAATGCAGGTCCCATTGACTGATGTCGTCCTCTCTATGGTGCTAATAGAAGGTATTGGTCCTTGACAACCATTTGCTCATCAACTCCGACATTAGCTGCATTGGGTAATAGATATTGAATTAGAAGGCCCAATATGCCTATGACAGTCTCACTCTCCTCATCTCTACTCCAAATTCATTGCATGAGGTTGATAACTAGTAGGTCGAGGCCCAGTCATCTATGAAGTTTCCACCCTGGGGTAGGTCCCACTTGTCCTTCAACCCCATCTTCGAATTCCCCAAGGTTGCCTTCAGAACTGTATGGTACAATAGGGGAGAAGTATTTGGGTGAAGTTCCTTCCTGTCAACTTTATTCACATGATTGTATAGACGGTATTGTTTATAGGAGTGGTGTGCTCCTAGGAAATGTCGTTAGCCACCGTGATCAACAGGCATTAGAAAAACATGCTCCTGAACAGACAAGTTGGCACATCCCTTCTTGCTTCAGGGATGAGGATGTCATGCCTTTGGCTAAAGCCGTATATAGGCATCCTCATGCACAAAAAAAAAATTTCTTCTAGATTTTAGATTGTAGATCCACCATAGAATTATGGTTAGAATAGCTTCATACTAGCTCCACCATACCCAAGCTATTTCTCATTTCCTCCATCCATTCAGCATCCTCTAGGACACCCCAAACAGCTTCCTGGTTATCCATTTTGTTTTTGAGATTTAGACACTTTTTGTTTGTGATCTCGAAACACATTCCTAGAGATTGTTCACGAAGCCCATTCACAAATCCCAGTCATGGAGCTCTACCCTAGAAGTAGATCATGGAGCCCTACCCCAACCTAGAAAGCGCAAGATACAGAGCACACCACCGTGGAGTCAGGAAACTCATTGTGCACCACGAAGAACAAATACAGAGTCACGGAGAGAAATCGTGGAGTATGTGGTGCTTCATGAATCGAGAGCTCTAAATTTCAATAAATGTGGAGGAGAAAAATGAAAAAAGATATTTCAGACTCCCCTATTTATAGGCGATGAACCCTTGTGATTTGCGGTGCGTTCGATCGCTGCGAGTTTTACGACAAGCTCATCCCATGCATCGCTTCTCAACCTCATGAGCCTCCTTCGCAATCATTATATGCGATTAACCAAATTTGGGGATTGAATTTTAGACTATGACTCTTATTTTCTCCTAGGATTCATGTCGGAGGGGGTATTGATGGCGAAAAAATTTGGGAAGAGGAAGAGAAAGTGTGGAGCTCTTGGGGATGCCTAGAGAGCTCGTCTGTGGAGCCCCACAGCACCGTGGTCGGCGCAACACTCCCCCTCTACAAAGCCACCAGAGAGAAAGGATGAGAGAGGCTCCTCATTTATTACAACGTTCCACATGGAATGGCGTCAAGCAATCTCTACTTCCTGGTGCCTTATGCCAATAAATACCGGAATCCACTCGATCACGAAGGATAGATCATCTGATCTTTCCCCTTCTTAGCTATCAAATCTCGATGCTATTTCTGGTCGGAGAACCATGAGCTCTTCAAGGTACTTTAGCAACATGAAGTTCATTTATCTTTGAATAAATTAAACCTTTCTTCAAATATGGATTCACTTCATAGATCCCATGGGCCTCCACAAAGGAAGTGGATCCCCAAGGGGACTCTGGTCTTCGCGAAGCACTTATGCTTCTCAAATTACCCTCCATGCACATTTATCCCACATGCTAAGGTAGGGTCACTGTGCTTCGTCAAGCTCATTGATTAGGAATTCTATGCGTCACATGGAATCATTGTTTTGTGAATCACTACTCCACAAAAGCCTTTCCACTTCGTGAAGAACCTTCTATATGCACCTTTGCCTCATACCTAGGCTATTCCACTTCATTTGAAAAATCACACCCCTTCACGATGCCCCTCCACTATAAGGAGGACAAGATCTCCATGATGTATCTTCCTGTGAACTCCTTTCCACCACAACCCCTTTTTCCGAGAGGCCCTTAAATCTTGTACGAAGTGATTTCAAGGTTCCCTGGATGGTACTTGACATGGCATTGCTTAGACTTATTCTTCCTTGCATAGGTACATTAATGGGTATTGCTTCATTGCATAGCCACGCTACTATGGTCTTCTCAATGGATCACTCCACAACACCCCAACAACACGACATTATTGAGGACTTCCCTTCACTAAAGGTGGGCATGTATCAGTCATGTATGTCCTAGGGGGTGCTGAGTGAACTCGCCTCTTCTGAGAAACAAGACATTTAACTTCCAAGCACCATCGTATTTAACACATGACATTAAACTATAGCCTCACCCCATGCATCGCTCATGGGGTACCCCAATATAGACATTCTCCACACCCACTTGTCCTCAGGATAGTGAAATCTTATTCACATGGATTGAGATCCACTTTATTAGAGCAGCACCTATCTGCAAGGAAGGAAAACCATTTGGGTGTAAGACCCTAGCCTTTCTTACACGAAGTAGTACCCTTACTCCTTCTTTCTTCATTCATGCTATATCCCTCTCATGTTGGGATTTTTGGCCACTTGGGCCTCCATCCTAGAGTATGTCCCAATCTCAATCTCCTTGGGCTTCTAACCATTCATAAGCCCATGTTTCCTCTTTGGGAATCTAACAACGCATAAGCCCATGTTTCCTCTTTGGGACGCTAACTACCCGTAAGCCCCATTGCACTTCCTACAGATGGACCATTCACGATGTGATCATTAGATCATTGCTCCCTTTTGATTCTCACGTAGGTCGTGACTCACTTGGGAATAGAGTAATAATCGACCATGACATCCTCTCTGGGAAACCTAGAGAGTAATACCCACACCAATTTTGAACTACATGCACTTTGATCCTTTCCAAGGCAAGGTAAATAGGACGGCTCACTAATGATCAATCCTGGGAAACATTGGTCCAGGCCCCCTTCACATTGGTTCATGAATACCCTCCATTTTTAACTACGTGTTATTTGATCCTTTCCAATGAAAGGTATGTAGGATGCCTCCCTGAGGTTTTAGCCCAACACCCAGTTGTTCGAACCTCCTTCATGTTGGTTCACCATCATCCCACATGACATTAAACTATATTCCCCCTTTTCTTCCCCCACGATGTTAAACTATACTCACAAGAACAATGTGGTATTTGATCCCTATGTTCTAGAAATGGTCCATAGGAAGCCTCCATGAGGTTCCACCCCATCTAGCTGTAATAAATTAGGACCCCATCTAGTTTTAAGCCGTTGTGACCTCATTTAGTGGTAAGTCGTTGATACCCCATCATGTAGTAAGATGTTTCAACCACATCCAATGGTAAGTCATTGTGAGCCCATCCAGTAGTAAGCAGTTTTGACCCCATCCAATGGTAATCCATTATTACCACATGAAGAGGTAATCCACTATGATCTAATCTAGTGGTAAGCTGTTATCAACCATATCTATCAGTAAGCAATTTTAGTCCCCTTTATTGGGGCCGACATCTTTGGTCGGCCCTCGAGAATCAGACCAACCTCGGGCTGCTAACTACGTGTAAGCCCTAGCATGCCATCGGGATTCTATCCCCTATGCACACCACAATTCCATACCCCATCTTGAACTATGTGGACATTTATCCTTGTCAATGCATGGTGTGTAGGACACCTCCACATGGTTCAATCCCATCACCCATGTCTCATCCAGGTCTTTCCCTTAATCCTATGTGTTTTAGGGAGGTCATTCCCCAACCTAGAGGTTGCAATTCCTCCGAGTCCCCTATATACAGGTCACCTCCTTACGATTCCCATCGCCTCACCGAACTATATGGACTTTGATTCCCAGCTACGGGGACACGTAGAAAGTCTCTTCGAGGATCATGCCAAAAAACATTGTCACCATCACATCGACTCCATCTCATTCCACATCCAATGTATTCAACTCTACATAACCCATCTTGATTCTCACCTAGACCGCCACATCCTGGTGGGATGATTCCACCTCATTTACCATTCCCTCTAGTAGCAATCAGGTAACTAATCAAGAGTTATCCCCAATATCAGTGCTCTCCAATGAGGTTTCACCCCTCTGATCCACACTTTCCAGTATTTCAATCAGTCTGATCCATCTCTGCCAGAAGTTAAATTTGTGACATAGCCTTTCTTAATCATGGGAGGCTAAGGAAAACTACCGAGAAATCCCTACGACATAAAATTCCCCACATTCGATGTGGGATTCCTCTGGCTTCTATGTCCTCGAGATTCCCTATCATATGAGGATGAAACCCAGGCATGCCAATGTTCTAGCGTCTAGACACTCTAGTGATATCCAACATGACTACTCCCACAACTGAAGGATTTTTCCATGACCATACCCTTTGGAATGTCCTAAAAGAAGCAATATAATTAACATCTGCCCATAAAGATATGTTAATAGGAATCGTTTCACAAACAACTTCTTAAGTCTATAAGGGAGGCCCAGATTAAGTAACATGTTCAGAGGAGGAATCCATTGTAGGAGGAACCAATATCCCATCATCCCATTTCAATAAAAAAACATCTCCGAATAATTGAAAGATGTTTCCCACCTTTGGAAAGAGGGAATGCAGGGCCACAGTCATTGTGACCTCGCCCCCCCCCCCCAGACTGACGTGTGTGTGTGCCCCGACGAAAGCATCATAAATAGACTTAGTAAAAAAAGTACAATAAATCATCCTTATCAAAAATAGTCACACAAAACTACATTAGAGGGTCATGGGGTTCAATCCCCTTATCAGATGTATCAATGGTATGTCCAGGAGGCGGTTGTCGAGTAACATGAGCATATGAAGGGATATTCAATGGAGGCAAAGGAATTCTTACTAGAATAGATAGTACCAAGCTAGGTTTGTGAATTGATAATATCCAAGGTTGAGGATGTTCTGTGATAAGTGGCTTGATTTGGGCCAAATCATGAGAAACTGTCACATTAGAGGAAGATACTATCTGAGTAGAGTGAAGAGAAGCAGCAGCTGGAACAAAAATGGATTCACTCTAAACATGGAGTTAATTATTTAATAATTTTATTAAATCCTTAATAATCTCACCATCGTATTTCATTTCCTTATCAGATTCATCCTTATTCTCCATGAATTTATCAAAAAAATGATGGATGTCCATTAATTTCTGAACTTGTTATTTGAATGTTTATGTAACTGGGGGTAATGTCAAATTTTCTGCCAAATACATAAAATGATTTTTCAACTGGTTCATGGAGTAGATCGTGGAGAAATAATAATTAATTGACATTTTTTTCTCTTATTTTGTGGAATATGCTTCCTTGGTATATAATGTTCCCATATCATGAACATGATCTATATTATTTTCAATATTTTCTATGTTTCTCAATCCAGAGGTATCAAAAAGTGATTTTAGATCCACTTTTACAACATTTGTGATTGCCTTAGTACCTAGAGTCTAAGTGTTCTAAGAAGATGTGCATGGAATTGTAGTAGGAGTTGATGTTGATGAAGATTTCATAATTTCCTTTACTTATTTTACGTGTATTGAAAAATTTGTATCTTTAAGATGAGAAACATGTTCTTCAAGTCCTTTAATGAAAATTTTCATTGTAGTTAAATATTCAGTAGTTAATTCATTTATTCTATTTGTTATCTTATGAATCTCATTCCCAATATTGGTGTTTCTGTTCAAAATGGTTTATCCTGTTGTAATCAAATTTTTCTAAATTTATTTTATCACCATTCTAAAAACTGAAACAACATCAAGTTGAGAATCACCAGTTGAGGCATGAGTAGAACTGGAAGTCCCAACATTCCTTAAACAATCCATTATAGACCATATAGGTTTTATCTTATCTATCAAATCAGGGTTTCCACTCCAATTTTCATTTATCTCATATCTCTTCTGAGATTGTATTGCAAGTCATACTGATGATCATGTGTATTCCTTGAATTTTTCCATGCCATCCTTATTGAAATTGTCAGTAGAAAGGTTCTTAACCCCATGTTCTCTTACAACAAGTACAAACACTTCATCTTCTGAATATTCATTGTTTAATACCTATTCCACATACCCAGGATTCCTCGCCGATTTAGCCATTATAGAAAAATATAGATGAGTGAAGGTGTATAACCTTACACTTACAAGTTGATTATCTTCTTCAACTTAATATCCCTTCTTGAGGCTCCCCCATATTCTTGAGCATCCATTATTGGTGTCTCATTTTCATCATGATGTTTTATTCATTGGTAAACCAAATGAGGTATGTGATTTTCTTTAGATTCCACTTCAGCAACAACTTCAAGATTCCCTCCCACTTAAATAAAAACATTAGTAGGTTCATCAATCAGATCTTGATCCACAACTTCAATAATTTCTACATCTTCCACTTGATCATCTTTATGAGTGCCATTATCACTTCCATTACATTCATTGTCATCATGTATAGAGATCCGTTCTTCATTTTTATTTTTATTTCCATCTTATTAATATTATTATTAATCACTTCCAATACCACATTTACAATTTCCACATTATTCTTAATCGAATCCACTGGATCAACATAAATATTCCAAAACACCTAAGGCATCTGTTTCCTCATCCCCATTATCTTTAACAGTGGTATCATCTGTGTGTATGGTAAGTGGTGGAATAGAAGGTCCAAATGAAAGATAATTGCGAGGACCACTTGTGTCAAGATCACTCCAATCATCAATTGGTGAACCCAGGTCTCTTATTGGAGTGATAGGCTCCACTTCCTATTCTGAAGAATAAACAACCTCCTCATTTGGTCCTAGACCAAGATCATCCATATTCTTATTTCAAGTTTAATGCTTAACTGGATTGAACTTGTCATAGATCTTATCTTAATCTCCATACCATTATCTCTTCCATGGTTTCTAGTTGATTTTCATTCTCTTAAAAATTTATTTATTGAATGGGATCTCACTGCACTCAAAAATAGCTTCCTCAACTTCATCTATACAAATTTTTTTAGAATATATGAGATCACCATTCGATATAACAAGGAATTTCTTATGAAGTAAGGTTTGATCAACTCATTCATGTTCATATCAAGGCATCTACACAATGTTACCTTGATTTCATTTATCCAATGATAATCCATGTAGAATTATTGATATTTCAAGGGAAAAAGTCCATTTATTAGGACATATATGATGACAGATAAACGTAAAAAAAGATTATATATTCCCCATTTAACTTGGTAGAAATTGGTATTTCGTGATCATCATTATTAAAAGAACCTTTAATGTTTTCTAAAAGAAAAAATATCACTCTCAGATGGAGAGGTACAATGATAATCATTAAATACACCTTCATGAGGAACATTAAGACATTCAGCCTAATGTCTTCAATATAAAGAGATTATGTTACATTTTAATGTGAATTTTATCCATCCTACATCACTTCCTCCCATAAAAAACACCATATTAATGTAAAACTCATAAACTAGCTTCATGTAAAAGGGTCCTCCATTATATGAGAACCATTGAATCCAACCTTGATCATGCAGTACCTTGAGAAGCAGAGACTTGTTTTTTAATACCCATTCTATTTGATCTTCTTTTTTTGGAGATACAACACAATTTTGCAGAGCATGATTTATAGGTGATGAATATTTTCTCGATTCTCCTTTCTGTTTCAAAGAGGAATGATACTTTCCATCATCAAGAGCTCTCTTCACAAGAACCATTCCAATCCATTCAGTATGGATGTTACAAGTTCTATGGTAAGGGGTATAAATATAGAGAAAATGAAGAGAGAGTATATAGGTAAAGGATTATAGGGTAGCGATTCAAATTTATGTCAGTTTGGTCTTCTTAAATTATGCAATCCTAAAATCGTGATCTGGGTTCAACTATATTAATGAAACAGTGACATTTTGATAAAATAATCAAATGTATAGATTCAATGAGTCTTAAGTGTCCACATGATTGATTTTTCATAACATTAATGATGTCATCATGACAAGGAATCAGTGTCGACATGACATAGTGTTGGTGTCATCATGACAATCGTGTCAGCATGACATAGTGTCAGTGTGGGTATGAAAGCCGTGTCAACATGACATAACATCGATGTTGGAATGAAAAACTCACTTAAAAATATAAAAGAAATATCAACACAATATGTTATTGACTGATCATTCTTGAAATATGTATGATGTAATTCATTCTTTAAGAGTTCAATGGATTGGGGAATATTTTAGAAAACTGATATTCAGGGAAAATACATTCAAAAGTTATATAACCTTTTTAGTAATGATCTCTATAAAATTTATTACATACATCAATATATTGTGTTGTAGAATGAAAAACTGGGTTCATATAAATGTTAATACCACTTGTATTTTTCACATTTTATATGAACATGTCTAAACTGATATCCATAGTCTTGAATAGGTTGTCTCTTCCACAAAATATGATAACAACAGCTACTAGAATCTATGTATTTAGATTCTGCAGTTGATAATGAAACATAATTATGTTTCTTACTACACCATTAAACCGAAGACTTTCCCAAAATGTGACATGTTCTAGGGGTTCTCTTTCTATATAATTTTTATCCACCAAAAGCAGCATCAGAATAACTCACTATATCAAATGATAGTTCATTAGGGTAAAAAACCTAAAATGATATAAGGATTGAGGTATTTGAAAATCCTTTTAACATCATTTGAGTGAGATTCTTTAGGATTATCTTGAAAACAAACACACATACACCCACTAAACATTATATATGTCCAACTACCAGTCAAGTGGAGAAATATTGCAATCATTCCTCTATACATGGTTTGAACAAAAGATTTATCATCTTAATCAAGATCCAACTTAAAATTAGTACTCATTGGAGTCCCAATAAATTAAATTCTCTCATATCCAAATCTTTTAAAATGGTCTTTTCTGTATTTACATTTTAACCCCCCCAATCTTCCCGAAAATGCTTCTCTTTGAAAAAAAATCTTGCATTGTACATAGCTCTAATTTCTAGCCCACCACGACCAATAAAACATGCAGTTTAAAAATTAGTTAGCTGTAAATAATTTTTTTTCATTTTTAAAATATGGTTTATGGGTTTCCAGTACCCACACATACAACCACAAACACAATCAAGTGAAACAAAAACATCAGACAACTCATACCAACACATAATTACACATCATAATGACCAGCCTCATCATTACATCCCATATAGGAGTCAACTTATCCTGTAGCAGATTCCCATTCTGGAGACCTCCAAAATAATTCACTTTGAACTTGACTCCTATGCTGATCGAGTACGGGTGGCTCTGGCGATGCCTTCTTGACCACGCTACTGTTTTTAAAATCCAATGTAACCTCGATATTTTTCTTAGAGGAAAATCGATTCTACATCGGCCATGGAAGATATGAGTAATCATTCCTTGGCCATCTTCTTGGTGTAGGAGAAAAGCACACTTTAGTTTTATCCATCTTCTGATTCCCACTTTGAACAACATCACTGAATGAATGAGTGAGTGGACCACTCACATTTTCATTCCCTCCGCAAGAACTCTCCCTTCCTATACTGACTCGCTACCCCAAAATAGAGTCAGGAATCCCAGCGTTGTTCCCCCGCCTCTAGTCGAAAGTGTTACTCTCCATCAACGGTATGAACCCCTCCTCAGTAGAAACTTTTTCCACAACCATGGATTGTGTCTCCTTCCCAAAAACATCAACTTGTAGACTCTCCTGCCTCTGATCCATGATTTCCAGCAAAGGATATCTCTTAATCACATTTTGGTTGTCTTCCATTGTAATTGTGACAGGATCCTTCCCCTTGCATACAACCTGTTGATCCTCCCCATCCTCTTTACCAACTATAGCTGGTTCATGCCCCATACTCTCAACCTTCTGTTCCTCCAAGACCTCCGTACCACCATCCACTCCTGCAAAAAAATCCTCCTCCAATCCTACGGCCAACATATCATCAAAAATCAGTTAAAATCTATTACACAATGAAAGAAATGGCTTAGATAGAGGATCCAGAATTTTAGAATCCCTAGAACTGGTCGTGATAACCACCTACTCAATGTTATAATCCCTTCCTTCCCCAAACGGTTATGTACCCAACTCACCATGGAACTAGTAGGTTTTTCTATCCCATTTCTTAACCTGTGGAGAACTTCAGAAACCATTGGATTGGACTGAATCTCCTTGACACCAGATGTCCCAGGATCTTGGTCTTTCTCAAAAGAAACCTTATGAGACCTAGCTGAATTGCCATCCATAACCGAACAAGACACACAGAAGACCCTTCCCCTATCAACAGGCTCTAGATTTCTCGAATCCAGACCCACCTTCACACCAACCTCAGAAGATTTGCTCCTAGACTCATCATCGTTGTTCATAGAATTAGATTTCCCCTTACGAAGAACCACCATCAACCCTGAAGAGATTTCACATTTGAATACCTCAACCGAGCGTCCCAATCTTCTGTAAGAACCACAAAACATAGTCCAATTTTCATAGACAACCCTCTATTTGAATCGATATTCTTCACCAATTGTGATCCAAAAAATATCAAAGGGAGTGCGAGATGCATCCATTTCAACACACACCCGTGGGTTTATACGATGGAAAACCGCCTCTGTAAGAATATCATAACAAATATATCGACCTACCATATATCCCAACATTGGAATAATTGAAGGGTTTTGAAACAAAAATTGATGTTGGGGGAAACATACCCAAAACGCAATTGAAGGTGAGTCACGATTCATATGAAGGTCTAAGGACCAACGTAATAGTATAAAATGAGATCCATTGAAGTATCGAGGATCCCCCAACCAAGATTGGATGAGATCTACATTTGATTTGATCCTAATCATTATTTTTTTTCTATCTAGCAAGACAACCACCACTCAATCATGAAGATCCCAAGATCTGAAGACAAATCAATAAATGTCATCGACCGAAGGCCTCATATACTTGAATTGAACCACCCTGGTGAGAATTAACAATGCTGAGGATTCTGTAAACTCAGATGAGGGGAGATGAAGGTTCGGCTATCTGTCAAAAAGATCTGTAACTTTAGGTTTTATCGAGGCTTTCGGAAATGGTGGGAGAAACTCTGAGTTAGAGAAAGGCCTAAAGGACCCTTCTCTCTCATGTGACGACGATTCCCCCTCCCCGACCAACAGGGAAGGAGCTGGCGTGGAGGACGCCGTCACCACCAGAATGGAGAGAGCATCGAAGGTTCAAGGAGCCGCCGCTATAAAAAGTAGTAATGAATAGTAATACACACTTTTATTACTTTTATAAAATTTAGTTTTTAAAAAGGACTTCATTTTTTGATCCGGAATATCTAAATTATCTTATAGTGATTTATTATGTTTTTTTTCTGAAAACGTTCAATTTTTGATGAATAGTAAAAAACACTACATTATTATTTAAAAGTATCATATTATTTAAATAATTATTTATAAATATAAATTGATTTTAAAGTAAAAATATATGCATAATAATTATATTAGTTCAATTTAATTCATTGGAGTCATTTTATTATAATATTAGATAGATATAAAAAAATTTATTGAACTTTTTAACTTCTTTTAGCAAAATTCTAGACACATTGGAAAATATGCGAAAAATGTAATTTTACCACTTCTGTGAATTGAATTTCAAAAATCTAACAGACACTATTTTCATTAGTAAGTAAAATTTTGTTCAATAGGATAAAAATAATTTTTTGTTAATAGTATCTATTTAATTTTATTAAACACGGTTTAAAGAAAATATTGTAAATAAATGTAAAAATAATATTATAAATACGCAAAAAAAGTCATAATTCTATTGGATAAATTTTTTCGATAAAAATAAAACATATGACAAAAATTATCCATTTTGGTATGATTAAGACTTTATATATATATTTATTAAAGAATAGTTAAAAGTGTTATATTAATATTTTAATAACTAAACCATTTTAATATAGGGTTATTCATAAGATAAATTCAACTATAAATATTAAATAGAAAAATATAAATGCATTTACTACATCATATAATTTTATTTATATTTTTTAGACATCGAATAATTTAATTCATTTATGAAAAAATGAAGACGAATTTTTACCTTATTAACAAATGTTTAAAATAATTGATATTATAAATGTTAAAATAAATGTAAATTTAAACTTTTGATGCCATACACGAATTTTCCAGGTGAATATGACATGTTAGGGTAGATTCAATGTATTTATTTTCGAGGGAATCAAGTTCCTATGACTTTCATAAATACCAAATACTGAATAATGTAAAAATTGACAATAATGAGTTTTAAAATACTATTTTATTAAATTATATAATAGTTATAAAAATATAAGATTCATAAAAATGAATTAAATAATGTTATATATGTCATTAGCGAACCACGTGATGTTTGGTTGGCATTTTATAGTAACTATATTAACCATGTAGTTTAAAAATACAAGAAGACATGGTAAACATTAAACTATTTAACTAACAGTAAAATCTAAAAGATATGGTAAATATGGGAACCAAAATTTGTCTAAATCATATTAGTTGAGATGATTTCAACACATTCCAACTTTATCCTTGAAATAAATCCATTTTGAGCTATTATAAATAGAAAATAATTTTATAATAAAATAAAATTTAAATATTTTTCTAATGTGACCATCACCTCACTTATAAAGGGGAACATCTATTTCCTTTAATTAACACATCCAAAGACCTTTTTCTTAGCCAAAACTTACCCAAATCACCTCCCATCAAACCTAACTTCATCCTAGAGTCACTAATTTTATCATAATGACATCATATGGAGCCCTTTTGTTCAAATCAATAGGAAGCACCCAAATAAATTGTAATTATTCCCTAACATCTTTCAAAGTTCATTTCTTCATATAATTCCACTTTCATTGTTGTTTCCATACTTTAATAATAAAAATAGTATGTTCAACATAACTAGATTATATTATATATATGGTACAACCATATTCATTATTCTAACCATTTTATGAATGATGAAGTCACCTTACGTGCATACGTACGACTTACCATCTCCACGTCGTGGTATAGTTTGTTATTCAACACGTCTTTATATGGATGGGTATAATGATGAGTATAATTTATTTAAATAATAAATATATCATGTTAATGATTCTTTTTATATAATATTCCACCCAATTACCTTTTATTTCACCATTTATAGAATATATTGTCGCTCGTGTGTACGTATGGCTTACCGTCTCCACGATGCGATGAAATTTTATTCCCCATCATATCCATTGTAGAATAATTTTCATTTAAAGTTTAAAAATAAATTTTATGAAATTAATATCATTGTGGATATGAATCTAATAAATCAAATCCATAACAAACATGACTTACGTAACAAAAAATATGATCGAAAATGAATCATTTAACATCTGAAACAATGATGCTACTAAAATATTATTAACCAAGAAATATTATAGGATCATATATTATATCATATTTATGTATTGGTTTTTTTGCATAATTTAATAACAATTATTTAACTATTATACAAGAGGATGATGTACCCTCAACTAGGGAAAAGTAAAAGGTAAGGTTTAATTTTACAATCTCTTTATTACCTGAGGATGTTTATACGTACGTATCTACTGGGAATTCTTTATCATCCACATCCTTGTTTCTTAAAAAAGTATTTAATTTTTTTTAATATTTCCTAAACAATGGGTTAAATTCATTTATACAGTTGTTTTACTTTTTTTAAAATGTTTTTGAAGAAATATTTCTGTCATTTTCTAAATAACGAATTTTATAACCTTTTTGACAAAATAAAGAATGAATGTTTTTTAACTTATACGGTGGATGTGGCTATTTTCTTCCATTATAACACCTTCAAATATTACCTTACACACTTATATGAATATTTTCAAAATAAATGGTTTGCTTTATAATTATGAAACATTTAAAATATTTTAATGTAGAAAGAGATATTTCTCTCAATTAGTTTTTGGATTGGTTTTATCTATGTCAACATCAATTTTTGGATTTTATGTTTAATTGATGTTGATTTATAATGAGAAAATATTCCATATTTTATTGATAGTATTATGATATGTTTAACTATGGATGTGCTATTTTTATTTCATTCATGGGTTATGGTTAAATTATTAACATTTCCAATATTTGTTTAAAAATAATTTTAATGTTATGTTTCAAGCTTTTCATATGAAGAATGCATTTGATGAAATAAGTGATGGTTGGGGTCTTATATATTTCCTTGATGAATCAGTAGGTCCCATGAGACAAACTATTGACTTATCTCAAGGCCTTTACAATATTATTATTTTTAGCCTTAGAACGTGGCCTTGACTATGTGGTTATGAAGTTCTTCATTATGCATTCCATCATTTTGAGACTAACTATTAGTATTACATGTGATTATTCATCTAGAAGAATATCCATGTGAATTAGTAAATGACACAATCTGATTAATTATTTTCATATTATTATAATTTTTACATTTAAAAGGCTTGAATTTTATTCTAATACATTGGAATAAATGTTTATTCTTATTTAGGATAGTTTCCACTATATTGTTATCATTACAGATAATCTGAGCAAACCCCTTAATTATGATTAATTTTTCCAAGGATATGATGAAGTATATTTTAACTGACATTTAGGGATAGGCTAAGTGATATGAGTATGTTCATTGGAGACATGATTTTGCTTTTTCATTTCGAAATTTAATGTACATTTTGTGTTTTTATCTAGTACATCCAAAGTTACTAAAATTATCGATCTTTCGAGACATGACCTCTTGTGATCATGTCAATGTTATGTAATAATGCACTGACTCTGGGTAACTAGGGTAAGGGAAATATAGTTGGTATTCAAGGAAGATTAGTTCAAACCTTGGAAACTAGATTTAGGAAAATATTTATTATAGAACATTACCCTAAGATAGAAATTCAGAATTATTATAGAAGAACATCCAAAAATTTTGGTAATAGTGAAACTATGTGGGATATCCAAGAAATATATCACTGTTAGGATACTACCGGCATGCATGGTTCTGGAACAGATGTACCGAGGATGGAAATCTCCAAAAAGGACTTTCAGGCTTGCCCCGAGGTATCCTGGTTCATGACAACGTGCCTTACTGCAGACCAATTTTTCCACTCCCAGGGGATATTTTTAGGATAATTAACATTTTTTTACAAACCATTACGAAGTATTTATGAGTTAATATTCCCCTGAATAAATTTATATTATTATTATGGTTTATATGCATAAATTTTTCAATATTTTTTAAGTATTTTACAATATTGGAATTATTCAATGAGATTAATAAACTAATCTTGAGTATGACATACTTTATAAATTATTCCTAGTTGAAGGAATGGAAAACATATCAGTGAACATAATACATCTAGGAGTTACCCTCATATTCAAGATAATTATTGTGGAGATGGTGATGCAACTAGTGTTGAAAATCTTATAACCATATTGGGACTACTCACTCAGGTTATGAATAATATCCTTAGCCGAATGAAGCACCCTGATCAACAACATGAAGGATCAATGATGGAATTCTTATTGAGGAAAAAACCCCAAAATTCAAAGGGATTACAAATCCATTTTTTTCTGATCAATGAATACATTCCTTAGAGAAGACATTTCTTTCTTTTGGGAGTAGAAAAATGGAAATGGGTGTCATGGCAGTTTATCATCTATCAAGAGATACAGATCAGTGGTTGTAAATAATTAAAAAAAATGACGATGAAGAAGTTAGAAATATGAATTGAAGTTAATTTAATGATATTTTATTAATAGATTCTATCATCGTGAACATCAACTGGATATGGAAAGGCAATTTTTAACTCTGAGGCAAAAGGAGGGTGATAATGTTGCAATGCTTGAGTCAAACATTAAAAGGTTATAAAGTTAGGATGCAGATTATATATATCACAAAATAAGAAAGAGTGATCATCTATTTGATTGGTTAAATCCGCTTCTCCATTGAGTAATAGTATCACAATATTTCTAGTCATACGAATATATAGTCTCATGTGATATCAATACAGAAAAATAATTCTCTAAGTCTTATGAATTTAAACTGAAGCAAGAGAAGAAGAGGCCAACTGAACTCTCTAGAAAATGAAATACGTGGAAGAAGGGAAAAGTATATTTTCCATCCTACAGTTATAATGTGAAGATACACAATTGTTCATTCCTAAAGGGGTTGGGAGTTTGTTACAATTGTGGAGAAAAAATCTACCAAGATCGTGATTACTAGGAGGCGAAAGAGGATTTCAATGTAAAACACTATAATTTAAATGACATGGGACATTCTAAAAATTATTTTGTTATGTGTCAAGGAAACACTCCATATAAAGGCCCAGGGAGAAAAGACATGTTTATGAGATTACAAATGATGAGGCTGATGTTCCAAATGATGTTTTGTAAGTACGTTAATCGTTTCTGAAAAATTATCCTATGAATTATTTGATTCCGGATCATCACATTCCATCATATCTTCCTAGTTTTCCAAAAATATTAGATATTTAAAATTTTGCATATTAAGGTAGTTGTCCTCAAAAACTCATATCGGAGTGTTATTGCAATAACTTTTTTTCAATCAGATACCATAATGGAATATAAACATGCTTTATCTTCTAATCATATTTTCATAATCATGATTGAATTTGGTATAATCATTGGGATGAATTGGATTTCTGACCATGATGTAAAAATTTATTGTATGAAGAAATAGGTTACAATTATTTATGATGATAAGGAACCTATAAGAACCACCTTCTGATTCACATCTGGATCCACCCACAGTGGCTCTGCTAAATTCAATTATTGGGGAGTATGGGAGTGAAATAACTTTGGGTGAGGAAAATAATTTTCAAATAGAGGAATTAACTATTGTGAAATAATATGATGATGTGTTTCCGGAGGATTTACATTGACATCCCCCAGAATGAGAAATTGAGTTTTCCATTAACATAATTCTTGGTTCAAGGTCAATATTAAAGACCCCTTATAAAAATGGAAATTGTTTAATTAGTGGAACTAAAGAAAAATATAAAGGAATTGTGTAATAAAGAATTTATTTTCCCTAGTGTTTCTCTATGGAGAGCCCATGTCCTTTTTGTTAAGAAGAATTATGGATCTATTAGGTTGCACACTTATAATATGGTAATCAATTCTATAAAAATAAACAACAAGTATCATCTACCTCACATTGATGATTTATATGATAAATTTCATGTATCTCAATATTTTTCAAAGATTAACCTTCCATATGGATATCATTAGTTGTGTGTGGAGAAGGAAGATATTCCAGAGAAAGCATTTCAAATGAAGTATGGGAATTATGATTTTACAGTAATGCCTTGTGGACTAAAAATTCATTGATCTAATGAATAGTGTTTTAAAGGAATATTATGATGACTTTAAAGTGTTATTTTTTGATGATTTATTTTTATACTTCAAAATCTACAAAGATCATGAAAATAACTTCTGCATAATCATGAAAACATATATAATAAATGAATGATATATGATGTTTAGAAAGTGTGAATTTTTGAATCAAGAAATTACTTTTCGGAGCCATATTATCTCAAAAGATAGAATCTATGTTTATCCTTCAAAGACAAGGGAAATCCATGAATGGACAACACCAACGGGTATATCTCATGTACTCAATTATATTGGTTTAGCAGATTATTATCAGCATTTTGTCCCGAATGTTTCCTGATGTGCTTACCCATTAACCTAGATCACACGCAAAGAGGTTTATTTTGTTTGGACAAAAGTATGTGAAGAATGTTTTAAAGAATTGAACAGAAGATTATTTACCGCTCTTATATTCACTCTACCATTGGGGAATTATATGTTCATTATTTATAGTGATCCTTCAAAAAAGGACATGGTTGTGTCTTTATCAATAATGATAGAGTTATTGAATATGCATTATGAAAGATAAAAATTCATGGAAAAACAATCCTACTCATTATATTGAGTTGGAGGTTGTAATATCTAATCAGAACATATAGAGACAATATCTCTACTTTGAATAATGTGAGAAATATTTTGATCACAAGAGTTTAAAGAGTATTTTCTCACATAATGTACTCTACATGAGGCAAAGGAAATTGCTTGAACTACTAAAGGATTATGATTGCATAATTCACTACCACACATGAAAGGAAAATAAGGTGGCAGATTCTTTGAGTAGAAAGGATTTTTGAGTTATGTATATGATGAGAGTTGAAAGGGATCTTATGTCCATGGATATAGTAAATATCGATATGGGATTAACAATAGAAGGTGAAACTTCAATTATTTTTAAATTTGCATAAAACATAATTTTACAGCTTCCATGAGTTGAATTTCAAAAATCCAACAAACATGGTTGTCATTAGAATGTACTATGTTGTTCATTAGAATAGAAATAATTTTTGCTGAATAGTAACTTTTGAATTATATTTACCATGATTTAAATTATATATGGTAATTACAGGTAAAAATAATATTAAAATGACACCAAAACATGTCCTAATTCAATTGGATAATTTTTTTGACCAAAATCATCTTTTCAAAAAAACAAAGATCCATTTTTGATCCATTAGGGAAAAATTAGGACATATATTTTATTTTTTTTATGAAGAGTTTAAAGTGTTAAGTTAAAATTTCAATAATTAAACCATTTTTATGAAAAAATGATGTCCAAACATGGGAAATATTTATATATATAGAATAAAAATAATAAGTGATAGGAATTTGAAAAACACTATGATTGTAATATAGAGATACTGATGGGGTGTTTTTCAATAGTGTGATGAGTAATATTCATATCCTAAGAACACATTAATATATGTTTTTAATGTAGAAAATTATAGTAATTTTACCAATGTGCAAAGATGAAAAATCTATGTTCTAAATTAAATTTCATTGGTCGACGTTCCTGATGGAGTGATAAAATTGTGATTATTTAAATTTAATATATTTTTATTAATATCAGATTTAGTTTATGAATCATAATAGTGTTTTTATCTTCTTACACACTCATTTATGAAATACATTATTTGTAATGGTATTAAATATAATCAGTATGATAATGTGGGTTGTAACTAAATCATAGATAAAGTATAATACCTCCCAATTAATATTTGATTATTTATCCATTCTAGTTGAAAACTTATAACATATATTTGAAATGGTCATATAAAAGAATAAGTACCCATATTATGATAGAACCTATAAAATATGAGTGTTCCTAGTATTTATTTCAATTTTATTCCAATCAAGTAAGGATGAGAGATAAATTTTAGAGGATAAAATCCTAAAAAATAATATAGATAATTTATAAATTTTATAATATAATATACATATATATGTATCAAAACCCTCCACCTAATTTTATTATACTACGCTCTCTAGGGGGAACGTGATAATCTTACTTGAAAAGTATTAATGTTTTTTTTGGAAAATTTAATTTTAATAGATCATTAAGGAGTAGAAGAAATGGATTTTTACATCACCTATACTTTTACAACCTTTTATTGGGGATTCCACAAAAATATAATTCAATGGGAAAAATAATAACATTTATATTGTGAACAAGAAAAATTTTAAATTGATATTTTATACCTCATGACTGCTGCATATACATGAGAAAAATTTCCAAACTCAATATATAGTGTAAAAAATGTCAACCATTTCTATTAAAATTTTCTTGAATTATCTCTATGTGGAATCTGTGACATATATAGCTATCCAGAATTTATAAATTATATATTTACAAAAAAGGAGATTAACATGTTCCTGTTATAGTTTGTTAGAGAAGATAAAACACTATTAAATCACGTTCCATTACCATCCTATAAAATAAAATAATTTGACTAATACTCTATGATGAAAGGATACACTAATGTAATCCCTCATGTGGATTCAAAAAGATCAGATTCTCTTTGACATGGAACGATAGACGTTGGAGCCATAATGGAACATACAACAAATACCTACGACAAATTATTTCTAAAAATACAATCTTTTATAATATTAAGGAGGCACAATGGGATGATGTAGGGATAGAAACAAATTTGGAAACAATAGAGAATGGGAAGTTCTCTAAATTCATTATCACTGAAGATAGATTTATATGATATAGTATATGATATGGTATATGATTATATATATTATATGAGACTGAAACAAAAAATCATTTATTATATTATTATCATTGAATAACATTTTCTATTGAACTAGGAAGAATAATGACATGTAGAGATCTATAAAATCACTTTTGGTGGGATTATATGAAGAAGGAAAATTCTAAATATACCCCATTTTCATTATATGATAACACGTTAATGAATAATGAAAATAATTAGAAATTTTGGATTCAACGAATACATGTTCTAAAAATGAAATTAGAGAATATCAATATAATTTTTGTTAAGGTACCTCTAAAATAGATTGTGAGATTCAATTGAATATGTGTAATCATGTACTATCTTGAAAATACTACCAAGTTATTCACCATTCATGAACACTTCTCATTTTATTAACATTCCATTTAATATTTCATAGATTTTGTGAGGTTATATGGAATGATAATTTTGATTATATATAATAAATATCTAATTCATTCATCGATGTTTTGGAGGATCCATCAAATTGAATTGAACAAATTGTTCAAAATATATATAACATACCATCACCAGATAGATATTAACATAAAATAATAGTATGGTTGGATCAACACCTACCAAGGACATGTTTTCCAACAACCATAGGTTAAAATTAGTAATTCAGATTGATCCTTATGAATCCCCCCATGGGAAGAAATTCACAACTATAACATGTTGGGATGGTGTATGGGAGAACTAGTTATCATGACTATAACTTGTTTAATTTTTTTAAATGTATGATCTATTGAAAAACACATAACATATTGTCAGAGATGGAAAATCTTCTCTTTTGATAGTCATCTAGGAATCATGCGGTTTAATATTTTTTAATATTTGATCATAATAATATCTCCATGGATGGGATTTTAGATGTTTTTGAAGAAGGTAATGGTAAGTCCATTTTATATAGAAAATCATTAATATTATTGATCATATTATATTTAATTCCTATTGACATCACCATCTACCAAAACCATTTTTATTAAATTTTTTTTTCAATGTATCTTTACTAGGAATATACATAACAATTCAAACACTTCTATAAACATAACAAGAATGAAATTTTGGCACGATCTGTATTATGCGGGATAACTAGTGCAAATATATTATCACGTAGATAATGATAAATAAAACACTACCACTTATCTTGTACGTTTTCTATAATGGAATTATATTATAAATTAAGAAAATGGGAACCCAAAAATTTGATGAACCAAATTTACCAAATTTAATTTTTGTCTTTGTTTTCTATTTAGAATATTAATGATGTAATTTTTAAAGGGGTGAAGATGTAAAGGCCTAGAATATTTAGATATGATAAATTACCATATCTAATATATAACTATATATATAAATATGTCACACAAATGAGAAACATTATTTCATTACATAAATATTAATCATTTCATAACATTTATGAATAAAATTAAATGACTCTTAAATCATACAATAATTCAATAAACACATGTAAATAGAATTTTTTTTGGTATTTGGATTTTTTGTGACCCTATAACATCATCCCATAAAATCAAAAAATTATTTAATGAATCTGAGTTTTAGAAAGAATATATTATTTTTTAAATTAAATTTTAATATACTTTATTGTAAAATGATTGAATGGATATAGAAATGCATTTGTTTATAGGATGTATAGTGACTAATCGGTATATTAAATGACTATTGGAGTGGTTACTGGGATATATAATAATAATAAAATGTCAACAACGTATTATTTAGAATGAAAATATGTAAATGTAAATATTATAATTTTATAATAGTTATTCTCAAATCATATAAAATAAGAACAGAAGTAAGAATAGATTTTAATAATGTTCATGTTAAATTAATATGTAATAAATTTTATATTTTCTGAAAATTTAATTATATATTTTCCATATAATGTATATATATATATAATTAAAAATATTATATTATAATTTTACATGATAAAAAATATTAACTTTTTTAGTATTAGTAAATTAAATATTTTTTAATTAAAAAATGATTTCTTTGTATTAATTGATATTACAAAAATGATAAATTTATAATATTCTGATTTTGGATTTCATAAAATCGCTCTAATTTAAGAAATCTTGTTTTCAAAAATATTATATGGTACATTTTTGGTATTTTTAATGAAAATATAAATTTTTCAATGATATGTAACAAGGGATCTTATTAAAAACAATAACTATTATGTCATTATCAACATACTGTTTCCTTTTAAACCATTATATTTTATGAAATTGAATTGAGACATGTAACTCCCCAACCCCAGTTACCCAGAGTCGGTGCATTATTACATAACATTGGCACGATCACAAGAAAAATGAAATCTCGAAATGCCGATTAGTTTAGTAGCCTTGGAAACACTAGATATATTCATAATGTTTTACATTACATCATAAAATGAAAACTACAACAATATAGTCTCCATAGTCCACACTTTTATCCCCTCATACTATCCCTGCAGGACATTCATAAATTACATCTTCACATCCTGGGAAAAATAAAACATAGAAAATGGGTGAGCTCAAATGCACAGTAAGGTTAATAATATAGTGGAAACTTTCATAAATAAGAATAAACATTTAAGGAAATGTATAACTAAAACAAAATCCTTTAAAACTTGAACATCAACATAGTATGGAAAAAATAAAATGAAATAATGCCATTTACTTATTCACATGGATATTCTACTAATCGAATAATCGCATTCAATATCAATAACCACATTCATAATGATGGAATGCATAATGCCAGACTATCATAAACACATAGCCAAGGCCTCGTGCCATGACTAAAAATACGATTTTTCCATGACATTGTGCCAAGACACTAGTTTGTCTCATGAGACCTACTGATACATCGAGGAGCTATAGCGGGCTCCACCCGTCACATATTAAGTCCAATGCATTCCTCATAAGAACTGGTTTAAACATAACATAAACATTCGTTTTAAAACTAGAATATGAGATGTCAATACTTTCTCCATAAACCATGAATGGTATAAAAATAACACATCCATAGTCAAACAAATCACAAAACCTTCAATAAAATATGGAAGTTATGTATCATAATAAATCAATATCAAATAAGATTAAAATCCATCAAAGGATGCTGACATAGATGAAATCAAAAATATTTGAGAGAAATATCCCTTTTTTTGAAATCATTTAAAAGTAACATAATTATAAAATAAAACATTTAATTTGAAAATTTTCTTATAAGCTTGTAAGGGAAGCATTGAAGATTTTATAAAGGTGGAAAATAGTTGCACCCACCGTATAAGTTAAAAAAATTCTTACCTTAATTTTGTCAAAAAGGTTAAAAAGCACCTTGTTTGGAAAACGAAAGAAAGATTCCTTTATAAACTTTTTATAATAAGTCAAAAATGGGTATAAATGACTTCAACCCATATTTTGTAAAATAGTAAGAATGTTTTGAAATACATTTTTTAGAAACATGGATGTGGATGATAAAGAGGTCCCAGTAGATAATTACATATATACAACCTCAGATAATGAAGAGATTGTGAAATAAACCATTACCTTGTACTTTTTCTTTGGTTGAGGGTAGGTTAAACTCATGTATAATGGTGAAATAATTTTTATTAAATTATACAATAATCATATACATTATTATGTTATCAAATATATGATCTTTTAACATTTATTTGTTAATAATATCTTAGTATTATAGTCGTTTCGGGTGTTAACTTACTCATTTTCTTTTATATGTTTTGTTACGTAATCCATGTTTGTCATAGATAGGATGTATCTTATTCATATCCAGAATGATATCAAGTCCTTATACATTATTTTTAAATCATCAAATGATAATTATACTTGAATGTATATGATGGAGAATAAATCTCATCTCATTCGTGGAGACGGTAGTCCGTACGTACGCACATGCGACAATATCATTATTTTGATATTAAATTAATATATAATTGGATGGTATATATCATATATACAGAATCATTATCATGTTATATTTATTATTTACATGAATTAAAAATCATTATTATACCCATCCAAATAATATCATATTGAATAACAATTACACCACGACGTGGAGACGATAATCCATACGTACGCACGTATGGTGACATGTCATTCAAAGGATGGGTAGAATACTGAATATGGTTGTACCATATTTATAATAATATTACAGTATATAGAAGATACTGGATTCATTATTTTATAATGGTAATAACAAAGAAATAAGAAGTAGAAGAAGAAATGAACTTGAAAAGGGGTGGTGAAAACATTGCATCTTCTTCGGGTTCTTCATTTTGATTTGATCAAAAGGGCTCTTTAGGTTGGCTTTAGGATCAAACTAAGGAATCTAGGTTTTATTAAGGGAAGGTGAGAGAGTATTTGGGCAGGGGTTTGCCTAGCCAAAAGGTTTTAAGGTGTGAATTAATTAGAAGGGGGAATGCCCTTTTATAAGAGGGGTGAGGGGAACCTTTGGAAAATATAGAAATAGTATTTTATAATAAATTCATAATCAGATTATAATGGCTCCAAAGTGTATTATTTAACGGTTAAGGTGGGTATGGGTCTAAACCACTCAACCAATAGAATTTAGACAGGTTTGGGTCATTATATTAACCTTATCTTTTAGTTTTAACTCTTAGTTAATTAGTTTGACACTTACCATGTCACTTTGTATTTCTGTTTTATATAGTTAATAGACCTACTATATACCTTTGAGAGACCCAAAAGTGTTACATAAATGATACACCTATCATGATATAAGTCTCTTGGCAGAACATTAAATTTTTAGGAATTGAATATCAATTAATAATATAATATTTGTTTTAAAAACTCTTTTTTGTCAATTTTGACACTATTTGGAAAATTGATTTTTGTGAAAATCATAACAGAATTATTACTTCAAAAAAAGTTAATTAAAGCATTCCAAACATGTTATATTAACCTATAAAATTATTTTAATTCATAAAAAGTCTAAAATTATATATATTTGGGTATTTATAATATCAATTATTTTAATTTTTCACTATTATGGTAATTACTACATCATCATTGTGTCATAAATAAATTAATTTATTTAATGTCTAAAAATTATAAATAAAAAATCATTATGTAGGAAATATTTTTATCTTTCTAATTAGTATTTATAATTGAATTTATCTTATGTGTAACCCTATATTAAAAATGTTTTAGTAAATAAACATTGATTTTAACTCTTTTAACTCTTCTTTGAATTAAATAATAATAAATGTCCTAATCTAATCCAATTGGACCTAAATGATAATATTTAATTCATAAGGTTTTTATTGGTCAACATAAACTTTTCCAATAGAATTAGGACATGTTTTAGGGTAATATTAATATCATTTTTACCCTTAATTGTCCTATTTACTTTTAACCGTGGTAAATAAAAGTAAAAAGTTACTATTCACCAAAAATTATTTTCATCTCATTGAACCACATTTTACTCCTTGATATTAACCGTGTCTCTTGGATTTTAGAAATTCCACTCACAGAAGTAGTAAAATTATGTTTTATGAAAAATCCAGTTTTTTAACTACCACTTAGTGGTTTCAGTATTCATCAAAAAATGAAGTTTTTCAGAAAAAAACCAAAAATTCACCCTAGGCTAATTTCGATATTCCAAATAAAAAAATGAATTCCATTTTAAAAAATAAAATTTATAACTTTCAAAAAGTGTGTATTACTATTCATAACGGCTAGTTTGATTGGTTTTGTGTGTTAGAACTCGATGTTGCGTACAACACACGCTATTGCATTATTAAAAGAGAAGCATACTGTAGAAGTTTGGGGTGTTACAAGACAAGTATATATAAAATTATTAAGTTAAATATTTATGTCTTTATTTGATTTTTTTTATTCTTTAGTAACATTTTATTCTTTTAAAATTATATTTTTATTCATTACCAAAATGAATTTATTATAATGATTCCATTCATTTTTGGATGGATTTGAATGTCAAATTGAGACATTTTTTTAATAATAATATATAAAAATATTGGAATCTATAAAATTCATATTATTTTCTGTAAAAAATAAAATAATCAACACTTTATTATAATATAAAACACTAAATTGAATATGTAGACCTGCCATAACAACCACTTTCTTTTCACTATGAAAATTTATTTCGTTTAAGAATATACACCAAAATAACTCTCTATAATCTGATTTCAATGATGATAATTTATTGTTGTATTTAAAATATACACCAATGAAGGATTAACTCCAACCCAAATAAAGTCACTCAAAATGCAATGTATGGGTTTTAAACAAATTTCTTATTTCTTACAGAAGAATACTTTTTTCCAAAAAACAATTTTAAATAATTTTTTATCTGAAACTAATTACAGTGTATTATCTTCCTTGATAAGAGTATATGAATTGAAATATGTTTAATTTTTTTATTCCCATATCACAAACCGTAATACACATATAAAGGAATTTTTTTAGCATTCTCTCCCTTTTTCAAATTTTTTATTTATATATTATTTCCCCTATAATAGTTATTTTTTCTCTTTGATTTACAAATATAATCATTTTTTTAACATAATGTTTTTATACTTTTTTGTTTTAATAAATCTTTATTTCTAATATCACTTTAAATTAAAAATTTCCCATTTTTTCAAAAGTTCTATAATATAATTTCATTTCAAAAAAATATAATCATTTTTTCTTATGATATTTCCTTCACATTGAGATATATTTCTGTAAAATATTATCCTTTATATGGTTCCCATATAATTATTGTTCCTTTGTGAGGGGGTGAGAGAAATCCATGGATTATTGTTTTATAATAATATCATTTCATAAAAGAGTCTCTTTGAAAAGTTACTCTCGTATCCACTTCAATAATAATACATATGTTAACCCAATTATACTGAAAAAATGAATAAATATACAATTCTTTCATTGATTTAATCCTTCTTATAATTAATACTCCTTTAAATGATTGATTATATCCAAAATCATGGGTTTCTATGATAAAATTATGTGTTTATAAAAATTATCACATATGATAATCAAAAAACAATTTAATCCTTATTCCCTCAGGAGAAAAAAATTCTCAATGTAGTTAGGAATGTCTGAAATAGAATCACAAAAAATTAATAGCAGAAATAATCCTTATAAAAGGAAAATATATATGTATATATCTATTTATCCTTTTATAAAAATATATTAAGAATAAATTCTCTTTATCTATAAATAAAAATACATATATAAGTAATGTGAATTGGTTAGACAGTTTTAGAAATCAATATCATAATAATTTAGATGATCTAAAACTAAAATATTTGTATAATCCTATTCTTTTTAATGTTTTTGATATCCAATTTACTCCGAGATTCATATTTATTTTTCTCACCAACATTCTCAGTATCATTGATAGAAATTCTTTTAGAGATATTTCTCCCCATATATTAACATACTAAAAACCATAGAATTAAAAATAAACTAGAAATGAAATTTTTACGACATTTTATAATGATTCCATTCACCATGTTTTTATAATATGATCTTATATAATTCATTATTTTGATTTTTTATATGTACATAAAGCCCTATCATTGAATATTCCAATCATAATTAACTATATGCCTCTAGTGTACATCCATATAATCTGTTACTCATTTTACTATATCATTTTATTTTTAAATAAAAAGTCGATCAAGATATAAAATATCCTCGATAATTATTAGGTACTAATTTAGAAATTAAATTATTTTTAAATTAAATAAATAATAAATAATGGCATAATCATATCATTCCACTGATGTAGAATTATCTCACTTAAAATAAAACGACCCGAACATTCATTAATGAAAATTCCGCGTGATCTAATTAAATGACTTATTATGGTTATATAAAATGTGGACTTCAATGGTTTTATGTTTTTGGGTTTTAAAATACTATTAAGAATTGTGACCATTACTAATTTAGCTATTGAACAGTGATCACCTGATTTGTATAAATATATGGCTTTAACAAATCCAATTTACTCGGACAAAGGAAGCGAAGGCCTCATACAGTAGAATTACCTAGAACGAAGCCCATTTGTTATATCTTGGGAAGGTGTTGTCATCATTTGTATTCTCTCTTGACCAAGCCCAATCCGAGCATGAACATGTTATGCTTGACCGGAACCGACTACGGGAGAAGTGGAAGTTAATTTATATTACCACACGAGTAATGTTATTTGAGCCACCCTAAGATTCTATCAACATTACAAACCTTACCCCTCGGTCTTATGTGTTTGTTATAAGAAGTTATGTAACAAGACCCTAGCACTATGAAAATATACAAGTTTTCTTAATAAAGAATGTGTATTCATTTTATAATTGTTACTTGGTAAATAGTTGTTAAACCAAAAGTAGTATTTTTAGTTAATATTCAACTAAGAAATCTATATTGAGGAATTTATGGATTTTTGAATTAAATAATATTTTAATTAATTATTATTATTAAATTAATTTTTATTAATTATAAATGATCATATAATTTTATGAATGCAATTGTAATTTTTATTAATGTTCGAATACAGTTTTTATCAAACCCCATGAAATTTCGGTAAATGTTAGTTTTTATATTTAAAGTAAAAATTCACATAAGTATAAAATTATATAGATAAAATTAATAAAATTTTTGGAATAAGTACGTCAAAATTATCCAATGGTGAATTTTTCACAATTTTCTGAGATAGTCGATTTTTTAGGTAAAAATTAAATACCATTTAAATATATAATGTGTTTTATGACTTCATAATGACACAATAGCGAGGTAATAAAATAAAATAAACAATATTTTCGGCCAATATATGTTTTATAATTAAAATAATGTGATTTTAGATTTTATTTATTTATTTTTACAATGATTTTGTGGACACTCCAAGACCTATAAAACATTTTATAATTTTAAATTGTTTTCCTTGAGAGTGTGACCCACCTCCACAAAAGAAACCCAATTTTCTTCAAAATTTCGGCCATTTTCCTTATTAAATATTATTTTACACTACCAGTTTTTAAAAACCATTGGCAAAAATCATGGTCTGGTTTGTGTTATTGATTAGTTTAATGTGTGGTGTCCCAAACATAAATAATAAAGAATTCTCTCTCTTTTCCTATATAATCCTACCCAAACTCCCACTTCCTCTTCAATAAAAGAATTTGTAGTTAGAAAAACCCCTACCATCCCCTCTCTATAATCCTCACAAGTTTCCCCAATCTCCCAAGAGGCCTCTCTCAAGCCTCTCCCAAGGCTTTGTGATCACACTTCCAAGTAAGTGATTTCTTCCATTCTCATTTTTGTCTAATTTTCTTTAAGTTGTTATGAAAATTTGTTTTCAATAACAAATGCTGTGGTAAGATTTCTCACCTCCCCCATAGTTACCTCTTGATTTTGGATAATGGGAGACCCCTTTATCTGTTATTAATTCCTCCCATGTACACCTGTTACCATGCCGAAATTCCGTGTGTGATTTCTCTCTCCTCTTTTACATCCAAGTAATTATTTTGTATTATGCATCTAAATTCCATTATTTTTTTGGGACATGTATCTATATGAACTCCTTATTGAACATTTCATTTACATATGATGATACACCTTTTTATCTCTCATCAACCATTTTTATGAATCTTTATGTCACGCCATTATGCTGCCGAAAGTGCACCGCAATTTTCCTAGCCAATATCATTATCTAGTGAATACCCTGCCCATGTCTCTGTCTAGGGTATTCACCTTTATGAACATATAAATATTTAATTCTAATTCCATGTATTAATTCCTAATTACTAAATCATGTAATAAGTTATGATGTGGATTTATTCCATGTTATATGATCCATGTGACACACATATGCATGAAATGAAATGTTTAAAAATGGTGTGCCCTAATAGCGCTCCAATGCTTTGGGTAAAGTATATTATCGTGATAATTCATTTGAAAAGGGTGTTGAATCATGATAATTCAAGTGAAATTATTTTTTACTCATGCTTCATGTGAAATGAGGGTTTACTCATACTCCATGTGTAATGAGCCTTGGCTCATGCTAATTCCATGTTAAATGTTGTTGACACATTTCCATGTTGTGATTATCATTATTTATCATTGCATTATGTCCATGTTTCTGGTGTGCTCCATTTATATGCCTATTGTCAGAAATTTATTGTTTTCCTCATTTTATTCCATGTTTATTCCCTTAAGGGGCTTTATAGCTCACCCATTTCTTAGGCATGTCCTCCAGTTATCCCGTTCAATAATAAGTACGGGGGAATGTAAAATACATTTAAAGGATTTTTTTATAAAAAGATGTTGTGTGCTTTATTTTCTAAACTATTATTTATTGTTCCTAAGCCCCAATGACACTAGATCTTCCGAACTTCTATGTTTTATCACGTGGTGACTAAATGTAATAAATCAGGTTTAATTGTGTAATAAAAAGTAGGGTTATTATAGTTGGTATTAGAGGATAGGTTTAGTTATTTTTGGGATTTGGATTAGAAAACCCTAGTGAATAATTATAGAAAATAATAAGTACAATAAAAACATCCCTGTGTATTGGTGAGTATTGAGTAAGTGGTTTATCATTAAAATACATCACTCTATGGATACAAGAATGTAGATGTGGCTCTGGCACAGATGTATCCTAGTGGTAAATCGCGAAAACACTGCTTTAAGCTAGACTCGAATGGGAACTGGTGCACGATAATGGGCCTTTCTACACTCTTGGTTATGAAACTCCTAGGGGATATTCTTTTTTAATTTCATCAGATTAGTGTGAACCGTTATTAAGGTAAATAAAAAAATTTCTCTATGAATATATGTTAGAATTTATATCATGGATAACATAGATTGAATCTTATGGATTCATAAGTAATGGAAATAAATGTTATTTATAATTCAACAGTTTTGTCCTTGGATTTCCCTTTACGTGTTACCCAAACAATCCTTTTATTAAAGACAATGGATGGTAATAGGGTGATTAGGGCTGACATCATATGTGAAGATCAATGTGATGACTGTGTGAATGAGATGCACAATCCGATGGGAGCGGGAATTGGAACATTATCATGCTTCTATCTCGGTTAACTCTATCATTGAATAGAAACATGGGATAAGAGGATCGTTCAACCCCCCATAATAAATATCATGTCTCTATCGAGAGATTCATGAGACAAATGCCTTCTTCTTTTAATCGATCGCCTGATCCCTCAATCACCAAACAATTAATCAAATCCATTGAAAATATTTTCTCCATCCTTCAATGTTCTGAACAAGAGAATGTTCTTCTGACTGCTTATCATATGGAAGTTGAAGCTAATCAATGGTGGATGTTGATAAAAAATAAAAATCCTAAAGAATAGATCGAGGCGTTGGAGTTAAAGGATTTTCAGAAGATGTTTTTCAATAAATATTTTTCATACACCCACCATCTTAAGAGTAAAAAGGACTTCCTTTCCCTCATGAAAAAAGACGATAAATCTGTAGGAGCGTATGAGGAAATATTCACAATGAATTCATGATATGCCTCCAACTTTGTTGTTACCCTTGAATGCAAGGTTTTCCACTTCATTTGTGGGATGAAACCTAGCCTACAGAAAGCGCTGGTGATCCGTGACTTCGATAGCTATGAGTATATTGTCTGATGTTTCCTCAATATCGAAACAGAGATTATATAATCTCAGGGGAATAATGAGGATAAGAAGTGTATGGTGGACTTCAATTCTGGCGGTCCAACAGATAAATCCAATGGTGCTAAGAAGATCTAGCACCCCACTTTCCAAAGGTGTGGAAATAATCACCTTGGTAATTTCCTGAAGGGGACAATAAAATGCATTAGGTGTGGAAGGGATCGACAACTATATATTATCTGCTAAAATGAAAAACCCACAACTATAGAAAAGGAGAGGAACACTCTCTTCAAACCTCAATGTGTGGTTCATTGCTACAGCTGCAAAGATCCAGGGCATATTGAAAATCAATTCCCCAAGCCAAGGATTTTCAATGGCAACCAACAACCTCCAAGGAAACAAGGTAGAGCTTTTTCCATCACTACTACTATAGTGAACCCAGAAAATGATGTGGTGATAGCTACACTTGTTATTCATTAATGAATAGAAAACTAACTTTTTGATTCAGGTCTTATGCATTCTTTTATATCCGAAATTTTTAGTAGAATAATCCCTAAATCACAACAAATCATGGAAGGAATGATGTTTGTGAGTACGAAAAATGGGGAAATCATTGCATCCCAAGAATATAACTTCTCCCCTGTCATAATCGGTGGATTTAATTTCCCGAAGATCCTCATCAAACTCCCTCTGGTATAATTTGATGTTATTCATGGCATGGATTGGATTTCCTTATATATATTGAAAATAAATTACTATGATAGGGAAATCACTCTCCATGTGGAGAATCAACCCCGGATTCTATACAAGTAAAAGGAGGAAGATGAATCTTCTATAGCTCCATCATCTCAAGAATGGATAGTACTACCCTTTGAGCACGCTTATATGGCTTAGATGATTCATTCTAATGAGCAAGCCATCCTTAAATAAATACCTATTGTGATGGAATTTGATGAAGTGTTTATCGTGGACTTTCTACGTCTTCCTCCATTAAGATATGTTGATTTCTCAGTTGATCTTATTCCTTGAGCATTGTATATATCCCAGACTCCATATAGAATGGATTTTGTGGAGCTTGAGGAGTTGATGAAACAACAACAAAAGATTATAGATAAAGGGATTATACGCCCAAGTGTTTCTCTATGGGGTGCATCAATCCTCTTCATCAAGAAGATGGATCGGTCAATGTGTCTTTGTATTGATTATAGTGAGCTTAAAAAAATCACTATACAGAACAAGTACCCTCTCATACGAATTGATGACTTGTTCAATCAGCTACGTGAGGCAGAAAACTTTTCCAAGGTGGATTTGCAGTTAGGATATTATAAAATAAGGGTGAAGAAGGAAGATATTCCCAAGACTTATATACATACAAGATATGGGAATTATGAATTCATAGTAATGCTTTTTGGACTCACTAATGATCTAGAAATCTTCATGGACTTGATGAATACAGTATTTTGGGATTACCTCAAAAAATTTGTTCTTTTCTTTAGAGATGATATTTTGATATACTCCAAAACCAAGGAGGATCATTAGGATTATCTATGAACTTAACTAGTGGCCATGAAGAAGGATAATATCTATGCAAAGTATAGAAAGTGTAAGTTTTGGTTGAAGGATGTCTCATTCTTGTGCCATATCATCACATGAATTGGGATATCTATATATCCCTACAAAACAGATGCAATTGAGGGATGGTAGAGGCCAACATTGGTAACAGATATCAGAAGCTTCTTGGGGTTAGTCGGATATTATCAACGATTTGTGAGAAATTTCTCATGATTGTCCAACACTTTTACCATGATAACTACGAAGGGAGTAATGTTTTACTAGAGTGATGAATGCAGAGAATGCATCAAGGAGTTAAAAATGAGGCTTATCACTGTGCTTGTTCTCACATTACCCACATGTGGAGAATTTTTTGTTGTATTTATTGATGCTTCAAATATGGGTTTGAGCTATGTGTAGATGCAAAATGAAAAATTCATTGCCTATGTTTCATGGTAATTGAAAGATCATGAGCAAAATTATCCAACACATGAATTGGAGTTGGCTGCGGTGATCTTCGCTTTAAAAATTTGGCTGCATTTTCTCTTTGGGTAGAAGTGTGAAATATTTACAAACCACCAAATCCTCAATTTTATATTCTCACAGAAAGAGTTGAACATGCACCAACAACGATGGTTAGAGCTGATCAAAGACTATGACTTCCCAATCCATTACCACCCTAAGAAATCGGACAAGGTGGAAAATGTTTTAAGTTGAAAGTACCCATCAATTATTTAATTTATTTGAAATGATAAGGACCCAATATTGTTAGATTTGTTGAATATGGTCATGGGAATCATAAAAAAGGAAACATCATCAATCCTTTCAAACATGATTTCTCAACTGTCTCATATGGAATGGTTAAATGAAGCACGAAAGGATGATGTGGGAATTTATAAGAGATTATAAGCTATCAGAAAAGGGAAATCCTTGGACTTTAATGTTAATGAAGAAGGAATTGAGACACTTGGGAAAAGACTTTGTGTTCCATCATGTCTGGAGGTGAAGAAAGACCTTTTGTAAGATGCGCATAGTTCAAAATCCTCTATTCACCCAGGAAACATAAAGAAGTATCAAGATCTCCAAGAGCATTATCAGTGGGATAATATGAAGAAGGATGTCACTGAGTATACATAAAAGTGTCTGTTGTGTCGGCAAGTGAAGGCAGAGAGGCATGAGTCTAAGGGGATAATGAAACCATTGCCCATACCAGCAAGAAAATGGGAGAACATCATCATGGACATTGTCACTGGACTTCTGAAGACATACAAATGTACAAATGACATCTGGGTTGTTGTGGATCCTTTTATAAATTCCTCACACTACATTTCATTTTGGGAGGATTTTTCATTGGATTAGCTGGCATAGATATATGTCAGGGAAGTGATAAAGATATATGGAGTACCATTATCTATTTTATCCGATTGAGATCCAAGATTCTCCTCTATGTTTTGGTAGAGTCATAAACATGCTCTAGATACTGAACTGAACTTTAGTAAGGCCTATCATCCTCAAACTGAGGGCCAATCTGACCGAACTATTCAGACACTGGAGGATATGTTAAGATCATGTTCTATGGACTTCAAAGGAGGGTGGGACTAATATCTTCCACTGGTGGAATTCTCATACAACAATAGTTTCCACTCGAGCATCTGAATGGAACCATATAATGCTCTTTATGGGAAGAGGTTCATAATAACAACATGTTAGGATGAAGGTGGTCAGAGTAAGCTCCTTGGACCAAAATGGTGAAAGAAATGGGGGAGAAGGCAAAAACCATTCAGCAGCATTTCAAGGTAGCCTAGAGTCGACAGAAGAGTTATGCAGATAACTGTCAATTAGACATTGAGTTTATAGTTTGAGACATGGTATTTCTAATCATATCTCCATGGAAGAAGTTCATGAGGATTAGAAAGAAATGGAAGTTAATTCCTAGGTACAGTAGTCGCTTCGAGATACTTGATCATGTTGGGGTGGTGGCCTATCAACTAGCACTTCCACCTACCATGGCCAAAGTACATGACATCTTTCGTGTATCCCTATTAAATAAGTACATAACTAACCCTTCACATGTACTTTCTTAATAGGTAGTACATCTAGAGGATGATCTTTCTTGCACAATGAAACCAGTGAAGATCTTGGATCATAGAGAAAAAGTTCTACCAAATTTGACAATGTCCCTCGTCAAGGTGTTGTGGAAAAACAAAAAGATTGAAGAAGCGACATGGGAATCAAAACAAGTGATAAATTAAAGTCACCCACACTTGTTTTACACTGTGAAAATGAAATGTTGAGGGCGAAATTTGTTAAGGGGGGAAGATTGTAACTATGAAAACCTTGATTAATGAAAATTCCACTTAATCTAATTAAATGTCTTATTATGGTTATATAAAATGTTAACCTAATTGGTATTATGTTTTTTGATTTTAAAATACTGATATGAATTTTGATAGTTGCTAATATAGCTGTTGAATAGTTATCACCTAAATAGTATAAATATAGGGTTTAACAAATCCAATTTACTCAGACAAAGGAATCGATGGCCTCATCGAGTAGACTTGCCTCTTACAAAGCAGATTTTTATGAGCTTGGAAAGGAGGTGGCGTTATTGGGATTCGTTGTTGACCAAGCCCAAGCTAATATTGAACACATTAATCATGAGTGGAACCAACTATGGAAGAAGTGGAAGTTAATGGAGATTACCACCTGAGCAATGTTATCTGAGCCACACCATGAGGTTTTCATCATCTTACACCTTACCCATCGGTATTATGCGGGTGTAATAAGGTGTTATGTAAGAAGATCCTAGAACTATGAAAATGTAAATTATTTTTTGTATAAAGAATGTGCATTTCTTTTATAATTGATACGTTGTAAATAGTTTTTAAAGCACAAACGGTATTTTTAGTTAATATTCAACTAAGGAATCTATTTTGATGAATTAATGGATTTTTGAATTAAATATTATTTTAATAAAACATTATTATTACATTAATTTTTATTAATTATTATTGATAATATTATTTTATGAATGCAATTGTAATTTTTATTAAGGATTGAAAACCGTTTTTGTCAAAACCCATGAAATTTAGGAAAATTTCGGTTTTTATTTTAAAAGTAAAAATTCACATATTTATAACATTATTTTGATGAAATGGATATCATTTTAGGAATCAGGCCATAGAAAATAACCAACTATGAATTTTTCATAATTTTCTGAGATAGTCGAATTTTGGGGTAAAAATTAAATACCGTTTAAATATATAATGTATTTTTTCACGTCATAATGACCCAAGAGTGAGGTAATAAAATACTATAAACATTATGTTCATCCAATATATGTTTTATCATTAAAATAATGTGATTTTATATTTGTTTGATTTATTTTACATAGCTTTTGTGGACCCTCCAATACTTATAAAACATTTTATATTTTTAAATTGGTTTCCGTGAGAGTGTGACTCATCCCCACATAAGCAACCCAATTATTTGAAGATGTTAGGACATTATCCTTATAAAATATTGTTTTTTACTCCCCTTTGGAAAAAACCATGGGCAAAAACCATGGTCTGGTTGGTGGTGTTGATTAGTTTAATGTGAGGTGTCTCAAACCTAAATTATAATGAATTACCTCTCCTTTACTATATAAACCCACTAAAGCTCCATCTTCCTCTTCACTCAAAGCCTTTGGAGTTCGACAAACCCCTGCCCTCCTCTCTCTAGAATCATCGCAATGTTCCCCATGCACCCAAGATGTAACTACCCAAACTATCATTAACGGAAAATTCCTCTTGATCTAATTAAATGACTCTTAATGTAAAATGTTTATATAAAATGTCAACTTATTTGGTTTTATGTTAAGAATTGTGAACGTTGCTAATATTGTTGTTGAACAGTGATAACCTGATTAATGCAAATATAGGTTTTAACAAACACAATTTACTCAGACAAAGGAAGCAATGGCCTCATCCAGTAGATTTTCATCATATGAAGCCCATTTGTCAGAGCTCGGAAAGAAGGTGGCATCATTGGGATTCTCTCTTGACCAAGCCCAAGCCGATCTTGAATATGTTAAGATCGAGAGGGACCGCCTATGAGAGAAGTGGATGTTGATAGAGATTACCACCTGAGAAATGTTATATGGGCCACCCAAGAGTCTATCATCATCGCACACCTTAGTCTTCGGTCTTATGTGGGTGTTATAAGGGGATATGTAACAAGACCACATCACTATTGTTATGTACATTATTTGTTTATATAATAATGAATATACTTTCATTTTATTATTTTTACCTTGTAAATTGTTTTTAAAAGCCCAAATTTTATTTTTAATAATGTCCAACTAAAAATCTATTTTCATCAATTAATGGATTTTTGAAATATATAATATTTTAATAAAATATTATTATTTTTATTAAATTAATTTTTATTAAATATAAATGATCGTATACTTTTATGAATGAGATTGTAATATTTATTAACGTTCGTAATCCATTTTGTTGGAAACATGTGTATTTCAGATAAATGTAGGTTTTTATTTTAAATGTGAAAATTTAAATATTTATAAAATTATTTGGATAAAATAAATATTATTTATGGAATCATGATTTTGAAATTATCCAATGGTGAATTTTTCATAATTTTCTGAGATAGTCAAAAGTTTGGGTAAAATTTAATACCGTTTAAATATATAATCTATTTTATGACATCATAATGACCCAATAGTGATGTAATAAAATACTATAAGCTTTATTTTCGGCCAATATATGTTTTACCATTAAAATAATGTGATTTTACGTTTTTTTGACTTATTTTACAAAGCATTAATGGATCTTTCAAGGGTTATTAAACATCTTATCTTTTTATATAGTTTTCCATGGGAGTGTGACTCACCTACACATAAGCAACCCCATTATTTTAAGAAGTTCTGAATTTATCCTTTTAAAATATTGTTTTCCACATCCATTTTCCAATAACCTTGGGGAAAACCATGGGTTGGATTGTGGTTTGGATTAGTTTAATGTGAGGTGTCCCAAACCTAAATAATGAAGAATTTCCTCACCATTCCTATATAAACCCACCCAAGCTCCCACTCCTCACTAAAAGCCTTTGGAGATCATCCAACCTCAACCCTCCTCTCTCTAGAATCCACCCATGGTGCCCCAATATCCCAAGAAACCTCTCTGAAGCATCTCTCAAGCCTTTGGAAGCCACTTCCATGTAAGGGTTTTTTCATCCGTTCTCATTTTTGTCCAATTTTTATAATGCTGCTATGCCCTTTTATTTAAATTATAAATGTTGGGGTATGGTTTTTAACCTCCCCCATACTACCCTCTTTATGTTTGAATTATGGGATACCCTTTCTCTCTCATTAAATGCCTCACATGTACACCCGTTACTATGCTGAAATTCCAAATGGAATTTCCCTCTCCTCTTTTCCATTCGAGAAATTATTTTGTATCATGACCCTAAATTCCATTACAATTGTTGGAAAATGTATTTATAAAACCCTCTATATGTATATTTAATATACATATGATGACACATCCATTTATCTCTCATCAATTTTTTTTACTAATTCTTACGTCACGCCCTTATGCTGCTGAAATTGCACTTTTTTTCAAAGCAAAAGTCATTATGTAGTGAATACAATGCCCATTCCTCTATCAAGGTTATTCAACTTTATGCACATTTACATATTGTTTAAAGATTTTCATGTATGTATTCCACATTTTTTTATCTTGGAATAAATTATGATGTTTTATGAATCCATGATATATGATCCATGTGGCACACATATGAATGAAATGAAATATTTAATAAGGGTGCTCCCTTATAGTGCTCTAATGGATTGGGTAAAGTATAGTATCATGATACGTCATGTGAAATGATTATTTACTCATTATAATTCAAGTTCAATAAGGTTTTACTAATGCTTCATGTTCATTGAAGATTTACTCATTCTCCATGTGCAATGATCCTTGGCTGATTCTAATTCCATGTTAAGTGTTGTTGCCACATTTCCATGTTATGATTTTCATGATTTATCATGAAATTATTTTTGTGCTTCTCTTTTTCTCTATTTATTTTACAATTTTCTAACATGTATTGTATTCCTCATGTTATTTCGTTATTATCCCCTTACTGGGCTTTATAGCTCACCCTTTTCTTATGTATGTCCTCAGGTTATCCCATGCAATTCTAAGTACGAGAGAATGTAGTGGTCATGTAAAGAATTTTTTTCAAAAACGATGTTGTTTTTCTTGTTTAAGTTGTTATGTAATGATCATAATCCCCAACGACACAATACCTTTTGATCTTATATGTTGTATCAATTGATGTTTATGTAATAAATAATTTTTAATTGTGTAATAAAAAGTTGGGTTGTCATAGTTGCTATCAGAGGGAGGTTTAGTTATTTTTGGGATTAGGATTAGAAAACCCTAGTGAAGCCTTAAAGACAAGACTAGGTATAATAAAAGCATCCCTATTTTTTGTGATTATTAAGTTAGTGGTTTATCGAAAAAATACATCCCTGTCTGGATACGAGAAGGTAGAGGCGGCTCTGGTACAGATGCATCCTAGTGGTAAAACCTGAAAACATTGCTTTGAGATAGACTCAAACTGGAACTGGTGCATGACAACAAGCCTTGCTGCACTCTTGCTTATGAAACTCATGGGGGATATGATTTGGTAAATTCAAAAGCTTAGTACGAACCATTATTAAGGGACAAACAACATCTATAAATATAAGTTAGAAAGTATATCATGGATAACTTAGAGTGAAGCCAATAGATTCATATGTTAAGAAAATAAAATTAATTTATACGTAGTTAGTTTTTTCCTTGGAATACCATTTATTTGTTACCCCTATCATTCCTTTAATTCTCGTGAATGGCCGGTAACAGGAGTAATTAAGCTAACAATCGATGTGATGATCAATTTGATGACTGTACTAATGAGATGCCCAATCCAATGGGAGCGGGAATTGTGAACTCTGTCACGATTCTCTCTCAGCTAAATCAAGCACTGACTAGAAACATGGGTCTTGAAGAATGTTCAACCGCCCCCTAAGAAAGAACAAGTTTCTATCAAGAGATTAATTAGAAAAAGGCCTCCTACATTTAATGGATCATCTGATCCCTCAATCGTTGAACAATGGATCAACTCTATTGAAAAGATATTCTCCATCCTTTAATGTTATGAACAAGAGATGGTTCTCCTGACTGCTTTTCGTATGGAGGGTGAAGCGGATCAATGGTGGACGTTGATCATAAATATGAATCTTGCAGAGGTGATCGAGGCGATGGGATGAAAGGATTTCTGGAATATGTTTTTTGATATATATTTTCCGTGCACCCTCCAGCTTAAGATGGAAAGGGACTTCCTTTCCCTCAAGAAAAAAGATGATGCATCTGTTGGAGTGTACTAGGAAAACATCACATGGATTTCACAATACACTTTCGGCTTCATCGTGACCCCCAAATGCAAGGTTGACAACTTATTTGGTGTGAAGAAACCCAGCCTACGGAAAGCACTGGCTATCTGTGTCTTTGACAACTATGAGGAAATTGTTCGATGTGCCCTCCAGGTAGAAATGAAAATCGAAAAATATCAGGGGTATCATTGGGATAAAAAGCGTAAGGTGGACTTCAATGTTAGCAGTCTGATGAATAAATCCAATGGTGCTAAGAAGATCCAGCACCCCACTTTCTAGATGTGCAGAAAGAAGAACCATGGAAATTGCCTGAATGGAACAAGGAAATGATTTAGGTGTGGAAGAGAAGGGCAGCTAGCTATTAACTACCGACATGAAAAACCTGTGGCTGCAACAATGGAGATGAACACTCTGTTCAAACCTCAACGTGTTGTTAATTTCTACAACTACAACGAACCTACGAATCTTGTAAATCATTTCCCTAAGCCAAGGGTTTTCAGAATCAACCAACAACCTCCAAGGCAGGAAGGGAAAGCTTTTTCCATCACTACTACGGAAGTGAACACCGGAAAAAATGTGGTGATAGGTAAGCTATTAATTCCATCACTAATAACGAAAATACTTCTTGATTCAGGTTCTATGCATTCATTTCTATATCTAATGTTTAGTAGAACAATCACAGCAACACCACAAGTCATGGATGTGAAGATGTTGGTGAGTATGACAAATGGGGAAATCATTACATCCCATGTATATAACTCCCCCTATCATAAGATGGGGATTAATCTTCCCATAAAACCTCATCATAGTCCCTCTAGTCTAATTTGATGAATTTCTTGGCAAGGATTGTTTTCCTTATACAGAGCCAATATAAATTCCCATGAGAGGGAAATCACTCTCAATTTGGAGAATCGACCCCTGATTATTTACATGTTCAAGGAGGAAGATGAATCTTATTTAGCTCCACCATCTCAATCATGGATGTTACTTACCTATTGCATGTGTATATAGCTCACATGATTGATTATAAGGAGGAAACCATCCTAAAGGACATGTATTTTGTGAAAAAATTTGCTGAAGTGTTTCCCAAGGAATTGCCTGGTCTTACTCCAAGAATAGATATTTAATTGTCAATTTTACTTATACCTAGGGTGTTACCAATATCCAAGACTCCATATATAATATTTTTTGTGGAGCTTGAAGAGCTGAAGAAACAACTACAAGAGAATATAGATAAAGGTTTTATATGCCCATGTGCTTCACCATGGGGTTCACCAGTCATCTTTATCAAGATGAATGATGTGTCAATGCACCTTTGCATCAATTATCAAGAGCATAACAAAATCACGATAAAGAACAATTGTCATCTCTAACAAATTGAGGATTTGTTTGATGAGATAAATGGAGAACAATAATTCTCCAAGGTGTATTTTTGTTCTAGATATTATCTAGTAAGGGTGAAGACAAAGATATCCCTATGACTTCTTTTAGTACAAGATACGGGCAGTATGAATTCTTAGTAATTCTTTTCAGACTCACTAATGTTAAAGAAATCTTCATGGACTTGATTAATAGAGTTTTTAGAGATTAAAACGAAATATTTGTGGTAGTATTTATAGATGATATTCTGATATACTTCAAAAGCAAGGATGATCATGAGGAGCATCTGAGAATTTTACTAGAGACCTTACATAAGGAGAAGCTCTATGAAAAGTACTACAAGTTTGAGTTCTGGTTGAATGAGGTCTCATTATTAGTACATATCATCACATGCAATGGGATATCTGTGGATCCCTCCGAAACATATTCAATGGAGGGATGGCCGAGGACAACATCGGTAATGGATATTCGTAGCTTCTTGGGGTTAGATGGATATTATCGATGATTTCTTAGAAATTTCTCACGATTTTCCAACCCTTTTACCAAGATAACTTGGAAGGTGGTAAATTTTTCTTGGAGTGATTAATGCGAAGAAAGATTCAAGGAGTTGAAAAGGAGTCTTATCACTACACCCGTGCTCACTTTACCCACAAGTGGAGAAATTTTTGTTGTATTTAGTGATGCATTGAATAAGGGCATGGGATGTGTGTTGATGAAAAATGACAAATTCATTTCCTATGCTTCAAGGAAATTGAAAGTTCACGAATAGAACTATCCAATAGATGACCTCAAGTTGGCATCAGGGATCTTCACTTTGAAAATTTTTTGGTAGTATCTCTTTGGGGAGAAGTGTGAAATATATATGGGCCAAAAAAGCCACAAGTATATATTCAAACAAAAATATTTGAGCATGCACCAATGAAGATGGTTATAGCTGATCAAGGACTATGACTACTCACTCCATTACCACCTAGGGATAGAGAATAAGGTGGAAGATTCCTTAAGTAGAAAGGACCCAGGGATTCTAACATTTATGATAATTGAAAAAGATCCAATATTCTTAGATTTGATGAAGATGGACATGTAAATCAGAAATAAGGGATGATCATCATTCCTTGCCAAAATTATTGCTCAACCATCACTTTTGGTAAGGTTAATAGATTCCCAAAAAGATGATGTAGGAATTTGGGATAAAGTGGAAGCTATCAGAAAAGGGAAATCTTCAGAGTTTAATGTTAATGAAGAAAGAATTGTGAGATTTCAGAAAAAGACTATGTGTTCCATCAAGTCCGGAGCTAAAGAAGTAACTTTTGGATGTTGCACATAGTTCAAATTTCACTATTCATCCAGGAAACACAATGATGTATCGAGATCTCCGAGAGCATTATTGGTGGGATAATATGAAAAAGTATATTGCTAAATATACATCAATGTGCCTGTAGTGTCATCAAGTGAAGAATGAGAGGAAGAAGTGTAAGGGGATGATGCATCCATTACCCATACCCAAATATAAATGGGAGAACATCACCATGGACTTTGTCACCGGACTTCCGAAGACATCCAATGGCAACAATGTAATCTGCGTTGTTGTGGGTCTTCTAATAAAGGATGCACACTTCCTTAATATTTGGGAGGATTTATCATTGGATCAACCGACACAGATATATATCAGGGATGTGGTAAGCTTGCCTGGAGTACCACTATCTATTACGGCTGATCGAGATCCATGATTCACCTATATGATTTGGAGGAGTCTTCAACATCCTCCGAATACTGAATTGAACTTTAGTACGACCTATCATCCTCAAACTGATGTCCAATCCTAGAATACTTTCAAAACACTTGAGGACATGTTGAGAGTGTGCACAATGGACTTTAAAGGATGATGGGATCAACGTCTTCCTCTGGTTGAGTTCTATTATAATAACAGTTTACACTCGAGTATCTAAATGTCACCATATTAAGCCCTTATGGGAAATGGTGTAGAACACCAGCATGTTGGGATGATGTCAGTGAGCGTAAAATTCTTGGACTAGAAATGGTTGAAGAAATGGTGGAGGAGGTGAAAAAAATTCAGCAGCATATCAAAGCAGCCCAGAGTTGACAAAAACGTTATGCAGATAATCGTCGATGAGACTTTGAGTTTAATGTTGGAGACATGGTATTTCGATGCATATCTCCATGGGGAACGGTCATGAGGTTTGGAAATAATGGGAAGTTATGTCCAAGGTACATCGACCCCTTCAAGATTATTGATCGTTTCGGGGATGTGGCCTATCGTCTATCACTTCAACCTACGATGGCCAAAGTACATGATGCATTTCATGTATCCCTCTTACAAAAGTACATACCAGAACATTTACATTTACTCTCTTCAGATATGGTACAGTTAGAGGATCATATTTCTTATGAGGAGTAACTAGTGAAGATCTTAGTTCATAGAGAAAAAGTTGTATGAAATAAGAAAATTCCCCTCATCATGGTGTTGTGGCGAAACCACAAGTTTGATGATGCAACAAGTGAATCGGAGGAAATGGTGAAGTTGAGTTACCCACATCTATTTTAGTGTGGGAAAATAAAATTTTTAGGGAAATTTTATTAATGGGTGAAGATTGTAATGATCCAAACATTCATTAAAGGAAATCCATCTAAATATAATTAAATGTCTCTTTATGTAAAATGTTTATATAAAATGTCATCTTCTTTGGATTTATGTTATCAATTGTGACCATTTCGAATATAGCCCTCGAACAATGATCAACTGATTAGTATAAATATAGTGCTTTATCAAATCCAATTTACTCAGAAAAAGTAATCGATGGACACATCTAGTAGACATGCCCCAAACAAAGCCCATTTTCAAGAGCTCAAAAAGGGGGTGGCATCATTGGTCATCGATCTTGACCAATTCCATGCCGAGCGTGAATATGTTAAGCTCGAGCGGGACTTCATACAAGAGAAGTGGATGTTGATAGAGATTACCACCCGAGGAATGTTATCTGAGCCACCCCAAGAGTCAATCATTATCGCACACCTTACACTTTAGTCTTATGCGGGTGATATAAGGTGTTATGTAACAATACATTAACACTATGGTTATGTACATTATTTTGGTATATAATAATGAATATACTTTCTTTTTATTATTATTACCTTGTAAATAGTTTTTTAAAAGCACAAATAATATTTTAGTTAATGTTCAACAACAAAATATATTTTGATGAAATAATGAATTTTTTAATTATATAATATTTTAAAAAATATTATTATTGATAAATTAATTTTTTAAAATTTAAAAGATCGAAGATTTTTATGAATTCAATCGTAATTTTTATTAAGGTTCGAAAATAATTTTTGTCAAAACCCATGAATTTTCAATAAAACTCAGTTTTTATTTTAGATGTGAATATTAACATCATTAGAAATTTATTTAGATAAAATAAATATTATTTCTGAAATTAGAATGTCAAAATCATCCAATGGTGATTTTTTTATAATTTTCCGAGACAATTATAATTTTGGCTTAAAATAAAATACGGTTTAAATATATAATGTGTTTTATGATATCATAATGACCTAATAGTGATGTAATAAAGTACTATAAGCTTTATGTTCATCCAATATATGTATTAACATTAAAATAATCTGATTTTCTGTTTGTTTTGTTTACTTTACAAAGAATTAGTGGACCCTTCAAGACTTATTAATCATCTTGTCTTTTAAAATGTTTTCCTTGGGAGTCCGACTCACCTCCACATAAGAAACCCCATTATTTTAAGAAGCTAGGACTTTGGCCTTATAAAATATTTTTTTCCCACTTCCCTTTTCCAAAAACCATTGGAAGAAACCATGGTATGGTTTGTGGATTGGATTTGTTTAATGTGAGGTGTCCCAACCTAAATAATAATGAATTCCTTCATCTTTCCTATACAAACCCCCCAATATCCCACTTTCTCCTCACTAAAATCCTTTTTAGTATGTCCAATCTCTGCCGTCCTTTCTCTAGAATAATCCCAAGGTTCCCCAATCTCCCAAAAAACCTCTCTTTAGCCTCTCTGAAGCCATTGAAAGCCAATTCCATGTAAGGGTTTTTTCTTCCTTTCTCATTTTTGACCAATTTTCTTAATGTTGTTATTCCCTTTTACTTCAATTATAAATGTTGGGGGTATGGTTTCACACGTCCCACATATTGACTTATTTATGTTTTAATGATGGGAGACCACTTTACCTCTCATTAAATGCCTCTCATGTACACCCATTACTATACCGAAATTTCGAAAGGAATTTCTCTCTCCACTTTTACATTCAAGAAATTATTTTGTATTATGAATCTAAATTCCATTACCATTGTTGGGACATGTATCTATATATGACCTTACATTCCATTTCATGTACATATGATGAGACACCCCTTTCTTTATCATCAACCATTTTTTAAAAAAATTAAGTCACTCCGTTACATTGCCGAAATTGCACCGTTTTTCCTAGCCAAAGTCATTGTGTAGTGAATACCATGACCATTTCTCTATCAAGGGTATTCACCTTTATGAACATCTACATATGTTTCAATGAATTTCATGTATGTATTCCACATTACTTTATAGTGGAATAAATGATGATGTTTTATGGATCCATGTTATATGATCCATGTGAAACACTTATGCATGAAATGAAATGTTTAAGAAGGGTGCACCCTTATAGAACTCCAATGACTTGGGTAAAGTATAGTGTCATGATATGTTACATGAAATGGGTGTTTACCCATGCTAATTCAAGTGGAACTAGGATTTACTCATGATTCATGTGAAATGAGGATTTACTCACGCTCCATGTGCAATGTGACTTGAGTCATGTTAATTCAATGTTAAGTGTTGTTGCCACATTTCCATGTTAGGATTATCATTCTTTATCATGTCTTTATGTTTATGCTTCTGTTGTGCTCTATTGATATGCCTATTTTCAAACATGTATTGTATTCCTCATGTTATTCCATGATTATTCCCTTACTTGGATTTATAAATCATCCTTTTTTTATGTGTGTCCTCAGGTTATCTGATGCAATGGTAAGTATGAGGGAATGTAGTGGTATTGTAAAGGATGTTTTCAATAAAGAAGTGGTTTTTGTGTTTTGTGTTTTTATTTAATGATCCTAGTCCCCAAAGACAATATACCTCTCTATCATCAATGTTGTATCAAATGAAGTTTATGTAATATTTTTTTTTAATTGTGTAATAAAAATTAGGGTTTTCATATAAGAAGTCGCTCTCAAACCACATCCAATCCGTTGGGATCAGACTTCCAACTAAGGGATTGCTTCCCTTCTCATTTTTTCCAATTTTCATTCAGTAGTTATTCATTTTTTTCAATTAAAAATGTTGGGGTTTGATTTCGAACCTCCCCCATACTACCCTCATTATATTTGGATAATGGGAGACCCCTTTCTCTCTCAATAATGAGTCCGATGTACACCCGTTACCATGCCAAAATTCCATAAGGGATTTATCTCTCCTCTTTTACATCCACGTAATTCATTTTTATTATTAATATAAATTCCATTTCATTAGTTGGGACATGTATCTATATGAACCCCTTACTGTCCATTTAATGTAAATATGATGAAACGCCCTTTTCACTCTCATCATCAATTTTCAGGAATCCTTATGTCACGCAGTTATGCTACCGAAATTGCACCACATTTTTCTGAGCCAAGATCAATGTGTTGTGAATACCATACCCAGGTCTCTATCAAGGTTATTCACCTTTATTCACAAATACATATTGAATGGTAAATTAATGTATTTATACCACATTACTTAATTGTTGAATAACTTATGATGTTGATTGATTCCATGTTATACGATCTATGTGGCACACTTATGCATGAAATGAAATGTTTAAGAAGGGTGCGCCCTGATAGCGCTCCAATGCATTGAACAAAGTACATTATCATGATACATCATGTGCAATGGGTGTTGAATCATTATAATTCAATTGCAATGTAGGTTTACTAATTCTTAATGTCTAATGAGTGTTTAATCACGATCCATGTGCAATGAGTCGCGGATCATGCTAATTCCATGTTAAGTGTTGTTTCCACATTTCCATGTTGCGATTATCTTGATTTATCTTTCCTTTATGTTCATGTTTCTCTTGTTGACCATTGATATTCCTATTTTCTTACATGTTTTGTATTCCTCATGTTATTCCATGTTTATTCCCTTACTGGAATTTATAGCTAACCCTTTTCTTATGCCTTTTCTCAGGTTATCCCATGAAATGCTAAGTTTGAGGGAATGCAGTGGTCATGTAAAAGAAGTTTTAAATAAAGTGGTTGTGTGTTTTAGGTTTGAAACTATTAGGTAATGTTCCTAATACCCAAATACACTAAACCTATCAATATTATATATCGTATTAGGTGAATTTTTTATTTAATAAATCATGTTTAATTGTGTAATAAAAAGTAGGATTTCTATATAATTTGCAACCTAATTGTGGCTTGATTAATTTCATTGCAACACAAAAAATAATAAAAATAAATAAATTACACATCTAAACCTACTAAATATAGTGAAAATTGAAATCATAATTTCAAAGTGATAAAATAAACACTAGTAGAACATAACACTGTCACATTAACATTACATAATGTGTTCTCTAGATATGAGCTTACAATAGCTGTAGATTCATGAACAACGAAAAATTAATGAAAAAATCAACATGAAACACAAAAATGGAATGAATAAATATAAAAAAAAAATATAAAAAAATTAATATATTCAATCACATATAAATATGTCTTGTAACACCCAGAGATTTTATGAAAAATATTCTTTTTAATTAATGTCTTGTGTTGTACGCTACACAAAAAGGGGAATGCACAACACACATCCTTGACTTGCCTTGCATTACACGTAATCGCGACCTTCCTCGATAGCATGTGTAGTACGCAGTACCGAGTTTCACTAAACAACGATATGCTATTAAAATATTATTAAAACTAGCCGTTATGAATATGAATAACCACTTTTTGAAATTTTGTAAGTTTTATTTTTCAAAATGCACTTCATTTTTGGATTCATAATATTTAAATTATCTTAGGGTGAAATTTTGGTAGTTTTCGGATAACTTTCATTCTCTGATGAATAGTGAAAGTTACTAAATTTTAATTAAAAACAACCTTTTTGATCGAAATAATTAATAGTCATAAATTATGAATTTGAGTGGGTTTAAAGTATATTTAGAATATATTTTTACAATTTAATACAATGTTGCTCATTGGATGTAATTTCACATTTCAACCAGACATAAGCAAGTGTCAATCTTTTGATAGTTATTATCTCTTAAGAATACGCTATTTGTTTTGATGATGGGAATTAATTTTTAAATTAATTAATGCAACTGATATGTTTTGAATTTGGTAAAATAGACATCATTTTTGAGTTCATAATATCAAATATATCTTAGGCCTAATTTTTGTTATTTTTCTGGAAACTTTCATTTTTTGATGAATAGTGAAACCACTAAGTGGTAGTTAAGAAAAATGAATTTTTCATAAAACTTAATTTTACCGCTTCTGTGAGTGGAATTTCAAAAATCTGAGAGACACGGTTGATGTCAGTAAGTAAAAAATGTGGTTCAATGGGATGAAAATAATTTTTGGTGAATAGTAACTTTTTACATTTTTTTACCACGGTTAAAAGTAAATTGGGTAATTAAGGGTAAAAATGATATTATTATTACCCTAACACATGTCCTAATTATATTGGATAAGTGTAATTCGACCAGAAACAACCCTAGGAATAAAATATAACCATTTAGGCCCACTTGGATTAGATTAGGACATTTATTATTAATTTATTTAATGAAGGGTTAAAGTAGTTAAAATCAATGTTTAATAAGTATATCATTTTTAATATAGATTTATACATAAGATAAATTCCACAATAAATATTCATTAGAATGATAAAAATATTTCCTAAATAATGGTATTTTAAGTGTAATTTTTAGACTTTAAATAAGTTAATTTATTTATGACACAAAGATGATGCATTAATTATCTTATTAATGAAATATTGACATAATGAATGTTATAAATAAACAAATAAATGTAATTTGAGACTTTTTATGAATTCCATTAATTTTAAAGGTTAATATGACATGTTAGTATGGGTTTAATTAAGTTTTTTAGAACTAATCATTCTGGCATGATTTTCACAAAAATCAATTACTAAATAGTGTCAAAATTAAAATAAAATATTTTTTAAAACAAATATTATATTATTAATTGTTATTTTATTCCTAAAAATCTATGGTTCGGCCAAATTACTTAGATAAGGTTATATATATTAATAATAAACAACTTGGGGTTCTTTTTACTTCTTATATTAAATTTATTAACCTTATAGTATAAGAACACAAGAAGACACGGTAAAAGTAAAATTATTTAACTTAATGTTAAATCTAATTGATAAGGATAAAATAGGAACCTAAACTTGTCTAAATTCTATTTTATGAGAGTATTTCGACCCATCCCCACCTTAGCTTCGAAATAAATCAATTTGGAGCTATTCAAAACCGAATTGGCTTTATAATAAAATAATATATTTAGTTATTCCAATGGTGCCCCTCTCCTCCCTTATAAAAGGGCACCTCCTCCCTCTCTTCCTCACACCACATTGAGCCTTCATTCTCGGCCAAACCCTTCCAAATTCTCTTCTACACTTCCCTAGAAACATCCTAGAGGTCCTGGTCTTCTTCAAAGACCAATTTGAGTGCCCTAAGAGGAGGACTCAAAGAGGCGAATCAAAGAAGAGGTAATGTCTGTTACTGATTCTTTCAACTTTATTTCTTCTTCAACTTCTTATTATTAGGTTGTTTCATTATGAAGTAATAATATCAGTATCACTCATATACTGATATGTTATTATAAGTATGAAACAACCCTATTTCACCATCTATCCATCCTACAGAAAATGAAATCACTGCACGTGCTACGTACGGAATACCGTCTCCACGCCGTGGTGTAATCTATTTTCCACCACCACCTTACTTGGATGGGTATAATGGTGTACATAATAACTATATATGATTATTTTAAAGTGATATTGATTCTGAAATAGTATACATATACTCCAATACAGTCTCACGATCATGAGAATGATATCATCGCTTGTGCGTACGTACAGACTACCGTCTCCATGACGCGATGAGATTCATTCTCCACGTTAACCATTCATGAATGATTATAAATTATATATATTAAGTAATCATGAAATATATGACATAATAATGATACTAGATTTATGTGTATATATATGTATGTCATCTACTTAATTCCATTCAACTCAATAAGGAAACAAAAACAGCGTTCATGCATACGTACAGCCTACCGTCTCCATGAACAGTGTATTTCTTTCCATTTACTGATCTATTATATGTATATTATGAATATATATTATATATAAATCATGTTTTATATTCGGGAATTATTTAATCATGATCTAAGTAAACATATTAATAATTACAAGTCAAAACACGGACGATAAATGAAACGATTTAACCCAAAACGCTCTTTAACATGGAATTTACAAAAGTACGGGTAAAATAAAGTCATAAGTGAACCATATATGATATCATAACAATGAGTACGATTCTGGAATAAGTCAATGACATTATTTAAATCATTATACAGGACGATCGGACACTGACGAAGCAAATCAGACCTAAGGTAAGGGAAAATATCACAGTCTCATTTTTATCCGAGATTGCTTATTCGTAAGTATTTACTGGGGTTATTGCTATCATCCATGTCCATGTTTTATAAAAGTGTATTCATGTATGTTTAAAGTCCTTTTTACCCATTTTGATTTTTACCCCATGGTATGGAAGGAATCTTTCTTTTATTTACCCTACAAATTACTTTTTGACTTTTTCGACAAAAGTACGCGAAGAATGTTTTTTTTAACTTATACGGCATGAATGGATTTTTAAAACGTTATTTCCAAGAAGATTCCTTTACAAGGATTCAAGTTTATTTTTAATCAACTTCTTTTAGTTTATAATTTTATGACATGTTAAGAAAGGAAAAGTGTTTTTGAAGTAGAAAGGATATCTTCCTCAAGAATGGAGTTCAAGTTTCTTTTATCAAAATTATTTTCCATCTAAGATAATATAGGGATCTATTTCTATCACTATTATTACATTGATTTGATTATGTTGTGATGGAAATATTTTTATGAATTCCTTTATCTTATATGAATTGTTTTATGATGTCACGATGTTTAAGATTCCCATTTTTATTACATGGGTTATGCTATGATGTATGGTTTATGATTTTGTGGCACACATAAGAATGGTATCATTATGAGATGGGTGGGGCCTATATCTCCCTCCAATTCATTGGGTAAAGATTTTATATCTCATGAGATAGACCTGGCTGGAATGGCAGGTTAAACTGGTTCAGTGAAACAGGACTGAAATGAGGAATGAACTCGGTTCAGAAATGGTCTTTGTCCACTAAGATAGTCTTGGAAATGAGTCTTGACTAATAAGAAATGATTATCTATGATTATGTGTGTATGACAAAAAGTTTCATGTTTCAAGTTATGATTATTGGGATTATATTTCACTAATATGATTTATCCCATGTTATGTTATTATGATCTCTTTTGCAGGTTAAGGATTCCAAAATGTTATGTTCTTATGAATAAGATGTGATTGATATTTCTTTTGTTTACCCTTACTGAGCATTTCAGCTCAAACTTTTATGTTTTATTTTCCCCAGGATATAAATAAAGGTTTTATGTAAAAAAGGAAGATCTTTATGGGAGATGTTGAAGATCTTTCACCATGATTTGAAGATTATATTCCGAGTTTCCAAAGACACTAAACTATTACAGTCCTTGTGTGTGTTTTTTTGTTATGTACTAAGTATTCCGCAAAAGTAATGTAATGTCCATGTACGTTAAGCTTCGGGTCTCTACAGTTGGTATCAGAGGAAAGGTTTAGTCAACCTTTGGAAACTAGGATGAGAAAACATTAGTGATATCCCTAGAGATATTTCTAAGGTATGTCTAGGGATGTCCCTAAGGATAAGTATACGTATAGGATATAGTCCTAGAATGACGTTAACGATCATAGAATTTAACCTAAGATGATAGATATTGAGGATACTCCCCCTTTACTATGTTGTTTTCCCTAGCATGATTTTTTCCCCTCACACTATTCTTTTTGGGTTTTAGAAAATGGCTGGAAACAGGAAGATTCACGATAATGGAGGATATGATAGAAAATGGAATGATTTTCTTCATGAGAAACCAAGTGAAACAGCATCTGTAATTTCAAACATCGTTATTATGCATAATCAGCAATCTCATAATATGATCAATAATCTCAACTTTGGTAAGTTTCCCGACTCAGATAATAAGAGAAAGATGGAGTTTCATGATGATCATAGAGGAAAGAAAGTTCAATTTCCCTCATGTAAATCATGTGAGAAGAGGCATCGGGGAGAATGTTTCAAAGGAACTGGAAGATGATTTGGGTGTGGAAAAGAAGGACACAAAGACAGTAAGTGCAAAGGAAAAGGTTCATTTAACACCATGGATGAGGATAATGGTATTTCTACGACATAAAAAATGGTTAAATGTTATAAATGTGGAATGTACGGGCATTATGAAAACCAATCCCCTAATGGAAAGTCTCATGAAGAGAATTAGTACGGTCGTATGGGTAGTATTTATGTTGATGATGATAAAGAGACTAAAAATGATATGTGAGATGAAAGAATTTTTGAAGCTCGATCAATGGTTTAAGAAGGTAGTGGAATGATTACATGTTTATCAAGTGTAATGTTGTATAAGTAATCTCATGGTACTATGGAATAAAGAGAAATCTAAGGATTGTTACACTATTGTCTTTCATAAGTTTTGAAAGTGTATGATTAATGGTACAAGTAACCATGAAAGTTTCTTCAGATATTTTTGGAAAGTAGATGATATGCGCATAATGAAGGGATAAGGAGAAAACTAAATGTTTGATAGTATTCATGAGATCATGACTGATATAAGGAGAAGGTTATATCATGGTTTGGGTATATGGAATTTTTGGATTTTGGTATGTGGAAAAAGATAACTTTTGACAGAATTAATGTTTTCACTATGATTCAATGGGTTTTCATTTTTCAAGAGAATACATGATTAAGGCCTTCGAATGTTTGGAATGTGACCAACAAGACATATCTTATGATATATGGGGATCAACGATGGAATTAACATGCTTGTTATATGAAAAGATTTAAAAGTAGTTTCCATTCCTATGGGATTATTTCTTTTTGAAGAGTTGTTTTACCTTACCATTTCTGTTTTTGGGATGGACATAAGTTAGTATTGTTTAAGGATAGAAGTTTTTTTGATATTATTAATGGGATGTTATAGTAACATAGTTTTCGAAAAAGGACAACATGCAGGATGGGTGACAGCCCATCGCGTCAGACAAGGCTGTGGGAATCGAACCCACAATCGAAGTGCGACTGGCCTTTATCGCCTTACACTGGCCTACAGGAAGTCCCTGTTTAGTAGAAACTATTTTTATTATATTAAGCAGTATGATATATGAAGTATAAGTCCATTTTAGGAACTATATATGATTAATCTCACTATAGATGGACTTATGTAAGTTTTGATAACTTTTCTATCCTTTTGTTTGAGACAGATGGAATGACCCATAATTCTATCACATGATCTACTAACACATCATGAATGACAAATTCAACTTCATTTCATTAATAGATGAAGAGGAAATTGTCTAAAGAATGACCAACGATGAGACTATACCAAAATCACAAAATTATTTATTCTAATTCCAATTTCATCAACTTTTTGGAAATGATCTTGAAAACCAAAAATGTTGTTCTAATGCTCTTATATAAGATGAATAATATGGTACCTTAGATCATCCCAAATTTATGGCTTTGTGATTGCTGGATTTTCCATAGCCATGTTATCTACCACTCTCCATCAGAACATGATGGTTAGATTTCTCTTCCATATCCATATTTTCACCTATGTGGAAACCCAATGATTAGTTTATTTGCGTAACCGTTACGTTTCATAATTTTGTTTTTAAAGACTGGTTTTGGTATTCCTTTTTACGATATGGGTTTCTATTAAAGAAACTTTCGAGTAGTAAACCATTTATAACCCCGAAAAATTTTGAGGGAGAAATTCATTTTAACGGGGGTAGAATGTAACACCCCGAGATTTATGAAAAATATTCTTTTTAATTAATGTCTTGTGTTGTACGCTACACCAAAAGGAGCTTGCACAACATGCATCCTTGACTTGCCTTGCATTACACGCAATCACGACCTTCCTCGATAGCGTGTGTAGTACGCAATACCGAGTTTCACTAAACAACGATATGCTATTAAAATATTATTAAAACTAGACATTATGAATAGTAATAACCACTTTTTGAAATTTTGTAAATTTTATTTTTCAAAATGGACTTCATTTTTGGATTCAGAATATCGAAATTTGCTTAGGGTAAAATTTTGGTACTTTTCGGATAACTTTCATTTTCTGATGAATAGTGAAAATTACTAAATTTTAATTAAAAACAACCTTTTTAATCGAAATAATTAATAGTGATAAATTATTAATTTGAGTGGTTTTAATGTATATTTAGAATATATTTTTACAATTTAATACAATGTTGGTCATTGGACGCAATTTCACATTTAAACTAGACATAAACAAGTGTCAATCTTTTGATAGTTACTATCTCTTAAGAACACGCTATTTGTTTTGACGAATGGAATTAATTTTTAAATTAATTAATGCAACTGATATGTTTTGAATTTGGTAAAATAGACATCATTTTTGAGTTCATAATATCAAATATAGCTTTGGCCTAATTTGTGGTATTTTTCTGGAAACTTTCATTTTTTGATGAATAGTGAAACCACTAAGTGGTAGTTAAGAAAAATGAATTTTTCATAAAACTTAATTTTACCGATTCTGTGAGTGGAATTTCAAAAATCTGTGAGACAAGGTTGATTTCAGTAAGTAAAATCTGGTTCAATGAGATGAAAATAATTTTTGGTGAATAGTAACTTGTTACCTTTTTTTACCACGGTTAAAAGTAAATAGGGTAATTAAGGGTAAAAATGATATTATTATTACCCTAACACATGTCCTAATTCTATTAGATAAGTTTAATTAGACAAAAAACAACCTTAGGAATAAAATATAACCGTTTAGGCCCACTTGGATTAGATTAGGACATTTATTATTAATTTATTTAAAGATGGGTTCAAATAGATAAAATAAATGCTTAATAAGTATATCATTTTTAATATAGGGTTATAAATCATAGAAATTCGACTATAAATGTTCATTAGAAATCTAAAACTATTTTATACATAATGATATTTTATTTTTAATTTTTAGACTTTAAATAAGTTAATTTATTTATGACACAAAGATGATACAATAATTATCTTATTAATGAAATATTGACATAATTGATGTTATAAATACCCAAATAAATGTAATTTGAGACTTTTTATGACTTAAACTAATTTTATAGGTTAATATTACATGTTAGTATGTATTTAATTAAATTTTTTCTAACTAATCATTCTGTTATAATTTTCACAAAAATCAATTACTAAATGGTGTCAAAATTGACATAATATAGTTTTTAAAACCAATATTATTTTATTAGTTGTTATTTTATTCCTAAAAACCTAAGGTTCGGAAAAATGACTTAGATAAGGTTATATATATTAATAATAAACAACTTGGGGTTAGTTTGGCTTCTTATAATAAGTTTATTAACCTTATAGTATAAGAACACAAGAAGACACGGAAAAAATAAAATTATTTAACTTAATGTTAAATCTAAATGATGAGGTTAAAATAGGAAGCTAAACTTGTCTAAATTCTATTTGATGAGAGTATTGCGACCCATACCCACCTTATCTTCGAAATAAATCAATTTGGATCTATTTAAACCCGAATTTTTGTTTATAATAAAATAATATTTTTAGTTATTCCAAAGGTGCCCCTCTCCTCCCTTATAAAAGGGCACCTCCTCCCTCTCTTCCTCACACCACTTTGAGCCTTAAAGATTGTCCAAACCCTGCCAAATTCTCTTCTCCACTTCCCTAGAAACATCCTAAAGGTCTTGGTCTTCTTAAAAGACCAATTTTAGTTCTCTAAGAGGAGGACTCAAAGAGGCGCTTCAAAGAACAGGTAATGTCTGTTACCGATTCTTTCAACTTTATTTCTTCTTCCACTTCTTCTTCTTAGGTTGTTTCATTATGAAGTAATAACATAAGTATCACTAATATACTGATATGTTATGTATGAAACAACCCTATTTAACCATCTATCCATCCTACGGAAAATGATATCACCGCACGTGCGTACGTACGGAATACCATCTCCACGCCGTGGTGTAATCTATTTTCCACCACCACCTTACATGGATGGGTATAATGGAATAAATAATAACTATATATGATTATTTTAAAGTGATACTGATTCTGAAATAGTATACATACACTCCAATACAGTCCCACGATCTTGAGAATGATATCATCGCTCCTGCGTACGTACGGACTACCGTCTCCACGACGCGATGAGATTCATTCTCCACGTTAACCATTCATGAATGATTATAAAGTATATATAATAAGTAATCATCAAATATATGACATAATAATGATACTTGATTTATGTGTATATATATGTATGTCATCTACTTAATTCCATTCAACTCAATATGGAAACGAAAACAGCGTTCATGCGTATGTACGGCCTACCGTCTCCATGAACGGTGTATTTCTTTCCATTTACTGATCTATAATATGTATATTATGAATATATATTATATATAAATCATGTTTTATATTATGGAATTAAGTAATCAAGATCTAAGTAAACATATTAATAATTACAAGTCAAAACACAGAAGACAAATGAAACGATTTTACCCAAAACGCTCTTTAACACCGAATTTACAAAAGTACGGGTAAAATAAAGTCATAAGTGAACCATATATGATATCATAACAATGAGTATGATTCTCGAATAAGTAAATGACATTATTTAAATCATTATACATGAGGTTCGGACACTTATGAATCAAATCAGACCTAAGGTAAGGGAAAATATCACAATCTCATTTTTATCCGAGATTGCTTATTCGTAAGTATTTACTGGGGTTATTGCTATCATACATTTCCATGTTTTATAAAAGTGTATTCCTGTAGTTTTAATGTCCTTTTTACCCATTTTGAATTTTACCTCATGGTATGGAAGGAATATTTCTTTTATTTACCCTACAAAGTACTTTTTGACTTTTCCGAAAAAAGTACGAGAAGAATGTTTTTTTTAATTTAAACGGCATGAATGGATTTTTAAAACATTATTTCCTAGAAGATTCCTTTACAAGTTTTCAAGTTTATTTTTAATCAACTTCTTTTAATTTATAATTTTATGAAATGTTAAGAATGGAAAAGTGTTTTCTAAGTAGAAAGTATATTTTCCTCAAGAATGGAGTTCAAGTTGTTTTTATCAAAATTATTTTCCATATAAGATATTATAGGGTTCTGTTTCTATCCCTATTATTACATTGATTTGATTATGTTGTGATGGAAATATTTTTATGAATTCCTTTATCTTATATGAATTGTTTTATGATATCACGATGTTTAAGATTCCCATTTTTATTAATTGGGTTATTCTATGATGTATGGTTTATGATTTTGTGGCACACCTAAGAATGGTATCATTATGATATGGGTGGGACCTATATCTCCCTCCAATTAATTGGGTATAGATTTTATATCTCATGAGATAGACATGGCTGGAACGGCAGGTTAAACCGGTTTAGTGAAATAGGACTGAAACGAGGAATGAACTTGGTTCAGAAATGGACTTTGTCCACTAAGATAGTCTTGGAAATGAGTCCTAACTAATAAGAAATGATTATCTATGATTATGTTTGTATGCCACAAAGTTTCATGTTTCAAGTTATGATTATTGGGATTACATTTCACTACTATGATTTATCCCATTTTATGTTATTATGATCTCTTTTGCAGGTTAAGGTTTCCAAAATGTTATGTTCTTATGAATATGATGTGATTGATATTTCTTTTGTCTACCCTTACTGAGCATTTGATTCACCATTTTATGTTTTCTTTTCCCCAAGATATAAAGAGAGGTTTTAGGTAAAAAAAAGGAAGATCGTTATGGGAGATGTTGAAGATCTTTCACCACGATTAAAAGATTATATTCCGAGTTTCCAAAGACACTAAACTTTTACGGTCCTTGTGTGTGTGTTTTTGTTATGTACTAAGTATTCAGAAAAAGTAATGTAATGTCCATGTACGTTAAGCTTCGGGTCTGTACATGTATTTTTAATCATTGATGATTAAATTTAGAATAAGTAGTTTTATTTCCAATAGAATATTAATATTTTGGAAAAATATATTTTTCTATCTCTAGAATTAAACTTTTTTCTACATTGGTGACTGTTATGAAGAATCCATTGATGATTTATATATAGTAATGATTTAATTTCAAACAATGCTATTTAATTCTATTGATCATATAATGATTCTTATAAATCCAAACTATATTTATAAGTTTTTACACAAACATTAGGATATGAGTCCAATAAAGCCAAAACAAACACATATGAACTTTGATTTTTTCTCTTAATAAGCCTTCTTTTAATCTCCCAAAAAACCTTTATGATTCAAAATATCAATTGAACTATTTAAAAATTAAGAGTGTGTCAAATAATCTTTTGAAGTATACTTTTGGTATAGGGTTCATACCCTTCCGGGGTCATGACCAAGAACTGTTTTTTCTAGAGTAAATAAAATCAAAATTACATAATATATCAACAGAATGATGTTATATAACATTAGATAAATTGGATTCATCTCAAAATAATACCTATAACCAATTTTATTATCTCAACAACATCCAATGATTCTTAAATATGATTTCTAAAAAATAGAACTTCCACCAAATGATTCCATATGGCCCTTCAATCTACCCCTTTGTTTTTTGGAAACATCATTCCACTCACATAGAATATATAAGTTATTGTCTAAAATATTAAGTCACATGATAAAAATAAAATCATATAATTTTTTAATTATATGAAATTTCATTCACTATTAGAGCATATAACACAATGTTTGATAGAATTTCATCCTTATGTGATAGTAAATTAGGACAAGTGAAAAACATAATCTCATCATCAATTCTATTTCCCATTGTCACTATTTTGGTAATAACCACAACCCTATAATAATTAGTAGTCCACACTACCATACATTAATTCTCTCCACCTTTTACAAAGAGTGGTTTCTTACTTTCTCCATTATTGGATGTGAAATATAATTCCCATTGGGAAATAATTTTTAAAACAATTTGTTGATAGGGGATAGGGTTCGACGTGGAGTTATAGAATCAATTCAAAAAACACCCATATTAGTAAAGATTTACTATATATATAATCAATAAGATTTATGATTGAAAAAATTATTGATTGATATTTTTATTAACTACTATTAATTTTCTAAAATAATTTATGATGTCCATATTCATAGACCATAATTTATATACATGATTTATTGAAAAAAATTAGTTTAATATAATTATATAAATTTACATTTACTGAAATTCATGTATCAACCATAAATACTACTAAATATACATATATCCAATAAAATTATTTAAATTCATTGTTTGTATATATGTATTCTAATTTATTTGTGTTATGTGTCTCTAATTTTTTTTCTTTTATATAAGACCACAAAGCCCTAAATTAGAAATAATGTTACACCTATGTTTGATCTCTTATCAGTTTAATCACCTACCAAATATACATAAATAATGAAGATACATTTTAAATATGAGGTGTTTTATAAAACAATCCATATTTAATTGTGTATTTACAAAAACAGTAGTATTCTTTTTTTCAAAAATAATATGCATCTACAATAGATCGATTTGATATCTAGAACATCGATTAACTTAATCTGATATATCACACTGTCATGATTTTTTATAAAATATTTTATAACCCCACTGGATTAGTTTCCTAAAAACATCTTCATTTCATTTTATTTTTGTGCAAGAAATGGGATTTTAAAATTCTTTTGGATCCTTTATTAAAATATTTTTCTAATTTTATATAACATACTTCTATTGGGACAAAAATAAATATAATATTTTATTCTCATTCTATAATCCTATGTAATTGGTCACCACTCATAGAATTGAAATGTAAATATTTTTCTACTTCATTATAATTTACAAAAAAGGATATTTTCTATAGAAAATACTATCCTTGGAATATAATATATGATAACCATGATTCATATGGATTCCACATTAATATATATATTACATTCATCCTTTCCATTAGTTATGTCCATATAATATAAGAATCTATATTTTTTAATACCAGATTCTAGGTATCTATTTCATGCCACAAAATTTATTTAATGTCTTTACTCCATTTTATCATCAAAATCAAGAATGATTTCTTGATGTTTTCCAATAAACACTTTTTATTTAATATATAGATTTTTAAAGGATTCTTTAAATCTATTTGATATGAATTCTAATTCAAGTATGGTAATGTATAAAAAATATTATAATTGTTTCAATCATAGATTTTGGTGAAATGGATTATTACCAATCAATTCCCCCAGTTTACAAAACACTATAATAATCAACATTATATTTCTTGATTTAATTTCAATATTTTTCATCACCTTATTTCTAAAGAAACAGTGGGTTCCGAAATAATTTTTAGTATATAGTTCAAAACATAATATCATGGGTAAAGTTTATCTCAATATGATCCAAGTTATAATTTACAATATATATCCAGTCATCATGATTAAATATATCAGTTATAGTATATGGTTTAACTAATGAGATAAGTGTATCATGACCATCATTCCACTTTCTAATTCTTATTTTAATATTAGAATATTGTCTTTGAATAATGTTTTCTTTTTCAATATTTTTAATTAATCACTTAATATATTTTCTCTTATATAAAATAGGAAAAATTTCAATATCAATGTTTTTAGAATATATATTATTAGAAATAGGATCCTTCGTATATAAACATCACTATTAAATGTGTAACTATTTTGTGGAATTTTCATCATATGTTTCAAAATATTTATCAAATAATAGGTTTTTATTCCATTTTATTTTTAATATATGTCATTAAAAGGTCAACTATATTGTTAAGTCTCATGTTCTAGATATTGTACTCATTTTTATTTGATATTTTTCACAGAAATAATTCATCATCTATATTTTAAAAAAAATCCAAGATTGTGTTTTTTATTTCCTAAAAAAATATCTATAAAATATCATAATTTATGGGATAATTTCCTTCTTCTTGTATAACACATCATATATTTTCATATGATGATTAGGTAAAATCATTATCCTATTTTGGATATTTACAATATCATATAATGATTATTTATAGAAATGTGTTAATTTTTCTTTAACAATAATTTTTCACCAATTTAAAAAATACTAATATTCCACCTCTATAAAACAATATTCCTATATATAGAATATATATTGATATATAAAGGTTTTATTTTAAGCTTAACATGAAATATTTTAATGAAAACACATGTATATTTATTCTCAATATCATATAAAAATCTATTGATGTAATGTCTCAACTATTAATTAAAATTTATTTAAATGAAATTAGTCATCTATGAAACTTTTGACTTGTTATTGATAAAAATATATTTATTATTTATTTTATAATAATCAGTTGAGGTTATGAAATATAGATAAACATTATTAGGAATTTTCTTCCTCGGTCCTCATAGGTCAAAGTGAATGTGCTATAGTTGTCTAGTTGAAAAAAATACATCTTTTATGGGTGAATTATTTCATTTTATCAATTTGAGTTGTCCAAGAAATTATAATTATAAATTTTTATACATATAATATTATTCGTAGATTAACTCTCCAAAATATTTTCCCAAGAGAGTAATGACTTCTACGACATAACTTGTCTACATTTTTGGATAAAATGTAACAGCAGTTGGTAGGATCACCATTCTAAACATATTACCATAGCATATTGATTACTAATAATGGATCATACCATAATTTATTATTCTTATATCCCATGATTCAATATTGAATATAACCTCAGGTATATATTCAATAACAAAACCTACATTATTCAATGATATAATCTAATTAGTTTGTAATTTTAATTACATATAGAAACCCATTTGAAGATCTTCATTTCAAATCACTAAATATTCGGGAACTTTTCGATGTTTCTTATCTCCATGAATTCCCAAAATTATGTTTTTCATTTTATAACCCATTTACTCAATTTCATGGATCCAAAATATCTCCGAGAGACTACAACACATATATAAATAATTAAAAAAAATCCAAATGCTTACAATAATATCATATGTAAATTTTGATCTCTCCTTTTTGGGACATCGTTAACAAAAATTATAAACCATGATCATCTATATTTACAGATTCACATAGGCACTTAGAAATTAATTATTATAGCAACATATTCTTATAGTAACAAAATTAATAAATCCAGTGTATTTTATGAAAATATGTATTTCTATTTCATTGCAACCGGTATGTATTATAATACATATGAAATACAATAATATCAATCATTATTTTAATCTAAGTAACAAATTAATGTTTTTGGATTTCCAAAGATACCTAGTACCAATATATTCATCTTAACACACCACAACATCTTTATAAATCTTCATCATCAACCTCGATGTGATGTGAATAATTGAATTTCATCAAAACAAGTGAAAACTAACTATATTGCAAAACCAAAAACATAAATACATTGAAAAATTCACTAAAGAAATAAATCAAATGTTACTAAATAAAAACCAATAGGAGAAAAAGTAATTGAAATAATATTTGAGAAATATTATTTGGAGTTAGTTCTTCATCCACATTAATTTAAATCATTACAAAATATTTATAGATAAATATAATATATTTCATTAAAATAAATTCAATTTTTTTATCTAACATTTTAATGAGACTGAATCACATTTAAATTTTTTTATTTATTTAGGGTTTGATCTATAATCGTTAGGATTATTTCCTTAATAATAACAATATTTTGGTAACATTTACTTTCTAGTCTTTAAAAATCAAATTTTCTTTAAGGGGATAAATCTTATGATGTCTTTATTAATGAATATTATGAATTTATGCATTAATATAGATAATATTAAATGATTTTCACCCATCGTTTAACTTCACATTCAATGTTCAAGTACCTATTCAATTTTTTAGGTATTTTTTAGATGTGACTCATAAAAAGTATCTATTAATAGTTATAAAGACTATAAATTAATTTTATGAAGTCCCTTATTACGCCTTAAAACTACCTTTTACACTTCATAAAATGTAACATACTCTTCAATAGTCGATTATTATTTGGAATCCAAGAGAAACATTTTAAATCCCATTTTCATCTAATTAAATATCATACTATTGGAAAAGGGTAATTGAATGGATTTTTAAAAATATCAATGTTTGAGAAAATTTAATAAAAAACATTAAAATAGGCATATAATGGATTTTTACAAACTATAAGGTATTAAATACAAACTTAGACAAAACATTAAAGTGAAAAAATGAATAAAAAGAAGTGAATTAATGAACTCATGTTTTTTTAAAATTGGTTATACAGAAATGAAATATCCCTAAGAGAAATATTTCACAATTTTAATCATTTAATGTTGAAAAATTATGATCATATGGTCAAAAAAACATGTATATCCTAAAAAAAATATATTTCATGTCACCTAAATAATGTAGTCCCATCCCCATTACTAGGGGGTCTCATCTAGTCATGTGGTTTCACTGATTTTCAACCATCATGAAGATCAATCTATTTCACTAGGAAGCTATCAATCCCATGTTAATTTCCTTAGTATAATAAAAAATCATAGGTATGAAAATATGGTTCTAGACAAAAAAATATTTAAAATATATCATTTCAAAAAAAATTATTCAATCATAAACTATGCCTCAATATGAGGATCATAAAACCAGTGGATGTTCCATTTGAATAATGTCCATTATTGTTCCATTAGAAAAGTATATAATATAAAAAACTTATATACATCCTATTGAAGGTTATTTAAACTAATAAAATTAGTTAAAATTATCTTATTATGTTTCTTCATCTCATATATTTACTCGAGGATGATAAAATTCATTACAATGATAATAATCCCCCACTTGATGATTGTTTCGATGACTCCATAACATATTCTAATACATTAGAAATAAATAATTGTTCAATTTTCACCAGAATAAAATATATTATACATTAATTTCATTCACCCATGTCAGGATAATTCAAATTCCTAGCTCAAACTATTAGAGACTAAATAAATGGTAACAACAACTATTAGATTATATCATCCAATAATCATTGTTAACCCTGAGAGTATGGCATGATGTAACATCTGTCTATAGTTGTTATTTATGTTCAAATAATTCTTCCTCAAATAGAAAACCTATTTGATGTCATTTTTATGGAACTATTACATTCAATGAACTAAAATTCACTTTCATCGCTTCTTCTGATTTATTTAAACACATGTTTTAACCACTCCGTTTCTGTTCATTCATTAGTTAATTCCTAAAAAATCATATTCCATTATAGTAAATGGAATAATAGTTTCTAGTCTTAACATTAAACTAATAATGATACATTAAATGGTAATTACTTATCCATTTTTTTATGAGTCTCACTACCCCCCTAATTATACATCAACATACCTCATCAAACAAACTCATTATAAAATAAAAGGGTAGTGTCTTGTATTCTATTATGATATCACAGAAAACACATTAATACTTACTAATCTCCATTCTATGTATTTTACACAAACTAAATGACACCTCCAACTATAGGGGATGATTGTGTCTAGCGCACACTATTTCTTATAGAATACACCCTACCATAAATGCATATTTTATTATCTCTCTATTATTTAACTATTCATTTTTAATGGTTTATGTTTCATTGAGGGTTTTATGTTAATGTAATGAAAATAATAAAAACCTATTATATATTCATCCAAAAAATTTCAACGACTATCCATATTTACTAGTTCAAAAATAAATCAAATCATTTGTTATTACAATATTAGTTGAAGCTCATACTGAATAATTATATAGTTCACTGAGATAATGCTTGTCAATCATCCTAAAAAATAACTACTTCAACATCCAAATCTATGTAATGGATATTAGACATAATATAATATCATTTACAAGCAATTGTACAATTATGAACATCACATTGTTATTCTCATTACAAAACAAAAAATATTCAATGCATCTATTTATGAATATTTTATCCAACATGAATACATTAAACCTGATTTCTGACTATCTATTGTGTGTTTCAAAACTATTTCCTACATTATAATTTCGGAGAATAATGTTCAGGGTTTATTCCATCAGAATACGATAAGGAAATAATTTACATCAACTCTTTGATAGGTTGGTCGGGAGGAAAATCAGATGGATGTATAAGTTTAATGAAATGGTGTTTAGGAATTAATGTTGGGTTTCCAAAATAGTATGATGTGATGAGTCTATAAAATTTTTCTTGTAATTCGACAAATTGTTATAACACATTAGGGGATAATGTTCCAAACAAAGGGTTTCCCAAGGACTGGGAAATTTAGTGTATCTATAAAATTGGATCGAACATAATCATAATATTATCATGAAAATTAGGTTGATATATATATATTTAATCGTAATCAGATTAAATGATTATTGAAATCCACATGGATAAAAAATCACATTTTTAATATTGATTCATAAATGTTTATATCATTTTAAACATTCTCCCACGGACGTGAGATGAAAAATGTACCCCGTAACACCAAAGTGATCATTACAATTTTGTTCCTTGTTATTATGTATGAATTGTGGGTATGTTTGTTAGATAAATTTGTGGGTGATTTAGGGTTTTCATTTTCTAGATATGTTTTATATTATTTTGGTAGGGTGGTATGGAGTTACGTTGTGCATAAAGTCTAATAATAAATAAAATCAAGAGGAAATAAATATCTTTCATAAAGTGTTTTAAATATAATGACCTCATGAATTGATACAATTTATATCCCAATGAGTATATCAAATTGTTTGTCATTATAGGGGATCATAGTCATCGTACATTTTTAGCATCATTTTTTATCTTAATAATAGTAGATTTAATTTCACTAACTACATATGAGTAATGTTATATGATTTGGAAATGGTTGGGGTTAAAAAGTTAGATTTAAGGGTATATATCCTCTAAATAAAAAATATAGAGGTTTATCTCAACCTAAAATACATTGTTGTTTTGATCAATATAATTAAGCTAGAGATCAGATATAAATATTAATGTTAGTAGTTATAAAATAAAAAACTCAAAATATTTATAATTATATTTGAATGAAATTTTTCCTTCATCACTCTAGTGAATAAAACAACTAAACATTAATGTATTCCCTAAAAAAATTGAATAAAATAAAAAATTTAAATACGGTGGTTTTGTCTTATATGTTTATCAGTCTGATATTGTGAAAAGGAAACCAATTTTTGGGAAATGTTAATGATTTCAATGTAATGAAATGTTATCACAATTCAGTAAAAGTGACATTCATGGTAGATGTGTCAACATCACTTCTATTTTAATCACTCTTAGGGATTTGGGAGGAGATTCTTAATTATCTACGTAATTCTACCTAAAACTAAAATTCAGAAATTGATGTCTTGAATAATTTATTCCATATATAAAAACATGCCCCAATGTATGTATATAGACTGATTAGAAATACAATATTTAGAGAATATAAAAATAGCAACCCATCAAATGTATTTGAAGAAATAAACAATAGAAAACTATATATGAGATTAGAGTTAAACCTACCAAATCTATACCATATTCATACTAATATTGTACAGTGATCAACTTAAACTAGATTTCAATAATATGAAAGAGAACTCAGAAATATTATATTATAGAAGTTAAATTTCATAGAATTTTTTTGAAAATAGATAAATTCCATTATGTTATATTGATCCATTGGATTTATTGATAGTTGATTCTAGATTGTCATTCCATTCAACCATAGATCCAGAATGAATAGTGAATTGTGTATTAATATGATTCTGTGTTGTAATCTTGGTGGTTTGCGAGGCACCAGATGTAATTTTTAGGGTGATGAAAATGCAAGTACGTTGATTGGTATTGTGCAGATGTTGGAGGAAGATTATCACATCCTTGGAATAGAAAATAATCTCATTTCATTAAGGAATTTAGATGATGAGGGATATGGAATAATGTTTTTTAATGGATTATATAGAGTTAATAATGAACCAATGCTTGTGTAAAATGATTTTATGTGTGGCAGCCTATATTTGAATTCACATTCAATTGAATGTTTTATTTCAATAAATTTAACAACTAGAAGTCAGTCTTCCTAACATTACTTATTTATTTTATCACTAATAATAACATTAATTCTCTAGTGTAAATCTGTGTCCTAAAGCTCAATCATATAAAAGTAATAACACATTCATTTTATATAATTTTATATTAGTGGAATAATTAAATTAATATAAATGTATGGACACCTTGTAGAAGGAAGAAAACAATTATATATTCAGATGTATGAAGACTAGCTCCTGTATGACCTAATATTGTTTTATTATATTATCTCCTAATTATTGTTGAATCTAGAAAGAGGGTTTGGAAAAAAAATTATGAAATTTATAAATTGGTTGAAATTTTTATCCATTGGAATTATTTGGTTGAAAGAGATAATGAAATAATGTTGAAATGTCTTAAGGTGTATAATGATTTTTTGATATTGCATATTGGACATCAAAAATAACTACCAAATAATGGAAGTGTATTAGAAGAAAATTTTTAACTATATAATGAAATTAAAGGACATTGATTAATGAATGAATAGAATTATAACTGGGAAGGACCCAATAACAAAATTTTATTCTGATATGTACATAGAATTATTGATGCAAGAAGGAAATTGTGTTGCAAACTTAGTCAATAGGTGTCCATCGACACAATTTGCTTAAGAAATTCTGGTGTATTTTAGTATATTAAACCTATATATATACATTCTCTAATATTTTATATAGTTTTATATTATTTTAATTTTTTAAATGAAATAGACACGATCGAGTATATGTCCTAAATTAATTTTTTATGATACGGGGAAGGGATAATTTTTTATTTTCATTGGGATTATTTGTTTTTGGATGATCTTTACAAAGTAAAATGTTCTATATAATTTTAGGGTACTATAGAATGAAAAAATCATGATATAGAAAAATTTTCATACAAAATAATTAATGAGGAATTGTATGTTGATTTGGTTATAAGCTATAGATGTAAAGCAGTACCAATGAGTTCTGATGGTTGTTGAAGTAGTTAAAAAATAGGCAAACCAAATATATCCTTGAATTTTGAATATTGACTATGGAAAAAATTAATGATCAAACATTAAAACACTATTTTTTTAGGTACCTGATGATATATAATATTAACTTTTAGTGGTTGAATTTTCAATGTCTTCATGACACGCATGGACTGTTTAAGGATATTATTCTGAATTCGATTACATATTTCAAATAAATGATTAAAGAACATAAGATCTAATAAGAGGAAACAACACACAATTATTATAATAAGTGTAATTGACCTATATAAAATGAAATGGATTATTTGATGTCCAATGAGACTTGAGATATATTGAAATGTAAAATTGAAAGGATAGTTCCCGAGAATAATAAAAATTTTCAGTTGGATAAATTGGTATATATAAATAGAAGATATAAATCTTGGATACTTATGAAATGTTATCTAAATAATGATGTAATTCACTTCTCTTATAATTTTTCAATTATAGTTAGTCATACTACAATAAATATATTCTTATTTTTGTTTACTATAAGGTATTTTTCATGAACAACGGGATGTATAGACTATATTCAATAATGGTGGTTTAAATGAAAATGATTAAATATAAAAAACAACTAATTTAATTTTATTCAGAAAAGGATTTGGTGTGTGATATTAGTTTCATTATTTATGACATGAAATATTCACCCCCTAAATTTAACAAGATATTTAATGATTTTATTGTTGAAAAATCATTCATGTGAAGTAAATAAAATAAATCTCAATATTAGAAGGATTAGAATGATGGTTACATTATCATATTTATCATGTATATTGATTATATAATCCTTATGGAATGGTACATTAAATATATCCAAGATTTAATGTTCTATTTATAGGCAAAATTTAAAATGAAATATATATTTTTTGTAATGTAGTTTCACAGAATAATGTTTAAATGATACATAATCATTGGAAAATTTGTGTTATCCAGTATGTAATACATAATCAAGGTACTTGAATCGTTTTCAATTATAATATCTTAATATCCATCCCCCCACTATAAAAATACTTGAAAATGTTAATGGGAAAGCACTATGAATGTAATATATGGTCTTACAAATTAAAAAAGATACATTTTCTTTATTATATGGAATCATAACAAATAAAATTGTCTTTAATCACCCTGACATTATATTTATTGTGTGAGTCATCATCTTAGTTATAGTACATATATGAAAAGTGAAATTAGAATCTATTAAATATATCATAAGATACCTAAGATAAAATAACAATATTTCCATATGATTTTAGAAATCAAAAATGAATCATGTGTATATTTATAAATAAACAAAGGAGTTTATTATTATCATAATAGTACAACAAGATTTGGGTGAACATTTTATGGAACAAAAGAATAATATATTTTCTATATTTTCATAGTATTTTTCCTAACTATAATATAATGAAATTTTTTTGCATCCATTTTATAAGTGTGTCTAATGGTTTGGATGAAGTTTCTTCTATTAGAACATGTAAAAAATTAATATTGGGAATCGATACAATGATAGTCATAATCAGATTTACTTGTAAGAAAATAATTTTTTTAATTTGAGAAAAAATATATCGACCTAATATAACATTATATTACTTAGTTTCAATAATTAGGGGATATAAAGAATTATAAGACTAATGGGATAATAAAAAATCCAAAATTTGTAAAAAATTTCAGATCTAGGAATGTTTTAGGAGGCACTATACCTATGTGTTGGGATGACTAGAATATGGAAGGAGAGCACAATATATATGCCAAATAAATCTTTTGGTGTTTCAATATATCGATGTTATTGGAATTTATAAAGGATTATTAATGAATAACATTTCATTGGATATATTTTTAGGAAGATAAAGAGAAAACATGACATTAAAACCAGTTCCTTAAATTTTATTGTTTCGGTTCATGGAAATTTTGAAAGTGAATCAGAGATATAATTGTAGAAATTTTTTGACCAATAGAAATATCCAATGGAATTTTAATTTCATTAGATTTATATTAATTTCTTGTGTTTATATATCCAAGATGTTGTGATTAACTATATTAGTTATAATAATGTGATCATTCCATGAGCTACAATTGGAGGGTAACAATCAATATTATAAATTTATAGTGAACCGTGATGGTAAGTGGTTAGTTTAATCAGAAAAGCATATGGACATCACTGTTAATATAAAGTTGGACCATTTTCTGATATGTACCATGATTTTTAATTTATATTCTAATTAAATAAATCCATGTTGTAGAATATTAATAGCTATAATCGCTGTACTCACAAAGGTATGAATTTTTTTATAAGTTCACCCATTATTGTGGAATGAAAATTAAAACCTTATAAAACAAATGTGTTCTTCACCTTTCCATTCATTCATTTTTTGTGGAAATTTTGGTTAAATTTTAAATAGGTATATGAGTTTTTATTTATAGTGATATCAAGATTTCTATTATTTGAATAATTTAGTTTGGGGGGTATATTGTTATACTTAATGTGATGGTTGGAAGAGTTGAATGTGCAATGGATTTATGATCCTACATCAAATAGATTAAACCTGGTGGAATCATTATTTTCACATGTTTCACTCCCAAACCAATTTTGGAATACATGTCAAACAACAATGAGATTGTTTATATTACATAATAACCCAAAAACAATTCTCTATGAACCCAATAGGGTTTATGGTATTTATTTTATCTCCCAAGATCATTGTGATGAAAATTAATCCTCACAAAAATTTCAACCACATATAATCCATATTATGTTACAATGATTAGAATAGTTCAAATGGTTGTCTGATTAACTAATAGAGAACATATTTTTGAGAATTCAATTCCCTTAATATTTTTGTAATCTTTTTAATATGAAGCATCCCTTATACACTTACTTTTTTTCAGAATCATCTACTAACAAGAAACCCCAACTTATCTAATGTTTTTTCATTCATAGTGGTAAATCAATTAGATATTTTTAAGTTTCTATATTTATAAAATCCAACTCCTTATTAATGGAATTATACATATTACTAGAATGACCAATTATACACACCATTTTCAAGATATATAGTTCTCCACCAATAATTTAAATCATGATATTTAGTTGAAATATATACTATTTCACTTTTCATATGACTCTTCTAGATCCAATCAATTTATCTTCTAATTTTATTTTATCATGAACTGAAACCTATAATTTGATTTATCTTCTAGTCTCGATAGAAAAGCCACACCCTCTCTTTCTGACAAATCTGCTTAGCATCTACTCTTGGGAATGCGCCTTCTCTGAATCCCCATCTAGATTTCCAAATATCCATGTGAAGGTGGAGATATGATATCATGATGAAGAAGCTGGGAGGAGGAGTTCTAAGTATGGTCTTCATATTTCTTAAGCCTTATGGGTCATGTAATCTACGAGCCTACGTGCCTTGTAAGGGTTCCCCCTCATCACATGAAAGGGATGTTATCAAAAAAAAACATTAAAAAGAAGTCCTTCGGGCCATTACGACTAATCATAATGAAAATATTATTATAATAAAATAATAAAAATTACTTTTCCAAAAGGAATATATTAAATAATATACTACTCACATTGAGAGGATATAATTTAGAATGTATTTTAATGTAATTAATACTTCCAAAATAATCACTGAGAATTTGGAATGATTTGTTATCATCCTATCCACTTATATTAATTAAATCGTTATCTATTATAATAATAAATTTTTTAAGGTATTAATAGTAACACCATCTCATGCGTAATCAAACTGTATGTATAGAATATCAAGAAAAATCATCATGTGTACAAAACTATATTATCAAATATCAAGAACAATAGTTTACTTCTTGTGTCCCTTTTAACCTTGTCATCCCATGGAATAATTTCCACTAAAAAATAATATTATTATGTTACAAATTAATGTAAATCATTCCACATAGATTTGGTAAGGAATTTTCAAAACTCTTGTGATACAATCTAACATTTTTTGGGGAGGGTGACAGGAAATCAATATTTAGAAGATCAGTATTTTGAAATTTCTATATTATTCCGTTAATGTTAAATATTATGTCCTATTAATTATATATTATTAAAGTTTTTTAATTGAAGAATTCTAAAATATCGATCTTCATCATGAAATTTTTTGGTAATACATTTATTCTATTTTCATAGATGTTACCAAGCTAGTAGACACATTCATCTATAAAATGGAAGTTGAATTTCGAGTCGGTGTTGCTCTCATTTACCTTAATTGAAAATATACCATGTATTACGATACACATTATTAAATACCATGGAACCCTCGGATACATTTGAACTCTATTTTCAAATTTCATTAAATATCTTTCTTCAACTAAATAACATACCAAAATTAGATTCTTCCAAAGACATATAATATATATTATTTCAATAAGCTCAAAAAAATATCCATTATTAAATAAAAATTTCATATATATATATATATTCCTCATATTTTAACTATCTTTATATCATGAAGATTCACTATTTAAATTATTATAGACACATAAATCATTAAGAATCATGATTCCCCATTTTAGGGGATCATTGTAGAAAAATCTGTAATTGAAGATTCAATTAATGTTTTAACTCTCAATAGTTGGTTTATACTCATAATAGATATTGGATTCATGATATTAAATCCCCCAAAATATTATAATACAAAATTACAACTATTTTCATATTATTCCTTCTAGATATGAAAACATCAACTATAGATTTAATAAGTTAGACCAATATTGGATGATTTTAACTAATTATCTCTCTTGAATGTCTGTATAATATACATGAATATATCTATGTCATCAATGTTTAAGATATAACTGGAAATTTCAAGAATTTCTTTCCCCTAGATATCATCAATCAAAATCATCGTTACGACACCCTTGATGAATATGTTGTTTTTACTACTAGAGGTAGTTAACGATATCACCATTTTATCATATTATTTTAAAATTGATTATTATAATTCAATGGTAGAGACTTTATATGTGAAATCACATTCAAATATAATATTTGTATTATGACCATTTTAATATCACTTACAAGATTTATAAGAGAAATTATTTCTCATAGCATCATATTGAACATTAGTCAAATTGGAAGATCCTGTTGAGTGTTTTAGGATTCTCTTACATCTAAAATGATGTTTCCATTAACAATATTGTAGTATCATTCTACTGAATGTAAAATGTCTTATTCTGGCCTAATGGACTCCTCACCGGTCACAAATCCTTTATACCTATCTTTTCCCATTTAGATTTATCATTTTTCTATAGTTTAGACCCATTAAATGGAACATCAAGGCCCTTCTAGCAAAGGTATTACTATAAACATATCATTTATAAGAAAAAAATTCATTCCATAAACATGTTAAATAGAACATTTATTTCTTTAATGATCATCAATTTCTAATATTGTGAATGTCTCTAAATTGAAAACATATAAGAAAATATTATTTTACCTTATTTATTTCCATGAATAACATTGAACATCAATGAATACATCTATATACCTTTATAATAATTGTTGAGAATCAAGAAACATCACTGTAGATAAATTTTTATACACTTAAAGAAACATATGTACTGATGAGTATCATTATGAAATCCTGACAATTTCAATGTAATAAAAATAGGATTAGAAAATTCAACAAAATCCCAAAACTCTGTTTAATTTATTAAAATAATCTTAACTCAAAAAAAAATTCTCATGTAATAAATTAATATGAATTGTAACATTTCAAACTAGGTTCAGTCTAATATAACCAATCCAAAATGTAAATATGGAATCAATCATACATCCTAATATACCATAGGCTACTGAATTGTTTTAGGTCAGTCGGGTGTGTTTTTTGGAAGATAGTCCCCTCTCATCATATTGAAGCACAATAAAATAAAAAAATAAAAAAATAATATAAATCATGAACAAAGTTCACGTATAACAGTGAAAGAGTTAAGCATCCTAATACGATTAATAGGCTGACAAATAATAATCAGCCCTACGTACAAAATGATGCCAATGTGATAATAATATTTAAAATTTAAAATAATGATATATATTATATAAATATATAGAAAAACTACCACAACTATCTCTGATAGTATTGCGATCCTTATCTCAGTCTTGTTCTCCATGTTTTAGTGATATAATAATATCTTGTTTCTATAATCGAACATTATCCCATGTCCCTACATATATCCTTGCTATCTATTTGATTTCTAATCATTAGACTGATTTGTGTGTGGTAAATTATTATTAGGCCACCACCAATTATGCCTATAAAAATTCAACACATTATATATAAGTATAATAGTGTGTAGGAATAAGATTAATTATTATAATATAATTCCTTAAAATATAACCATGTACAGATTGAGAAATTCGTGGGATTGTCGACTACCCATAAATTCTTTGGATTATGATGGATATTTCTAAAAGGGGGAATATTAAATTGTCTATTCTTATGAATATAACCTTGTTATCAATGAAAAATACATGTTAAAACTTGGACCCAAGGTATATCCATGGAATCCATGAACTTATAAATTCAACCTTGTTAGCAAAAATAAAAAATTACAACTATCTATAAGGATCAAAGGTAATTAAAGGGGGAAATATAAGGAATTATATTCTACAAGTGTCTAAATGAGTCTATGGATCACATCCAAAGTAGATCCTTAGATAATTATGACTGGGTACCAAGGGAAGTATCTATGGCACCTTATGTGTGCAGATATCAAGATAAATCCAATTTGTTTATCAATGGAATTATTATTTTTGAATATATAGAGAGACAATCATTATTAATGGGACAAGTAATTAATATATTATTAAGCAAATTTCTTAATTTTATGTTGGGTATCTCCCTTGGAGATCACCTAAATGAATCGGGTGGAATCCTTTGAGTGATCAAGGAATTTCCTCAATAATCCAATCTGAACTCAAGTATAACCAATCCATAAACAAGAAAAAGGTTAAAATTTATAATATTTTCCATTCGTTTAATAATTTATCTATGTCCATGAAATAACTAATCTGGTTTTAAAAGTTTATATAATTCTTGTCATATCCATTTAATTTATAAATAACAATGGTTTATATAATGTGTCATGGAGTTAATAATTTCATTAAACCTTAATATGATCTACGTGAAACATACGTTATTATTTAAAATGAAATTGGTCATCAAATTTACTTAATCAAATAACTTCTGAACGTTTAACCAAAAACAATGAAGGGGTTTTATTGAATTTTATAATATTTGATATGTAAGATTATAGATTTCTCTCTCAAGGGGTATATTATTTTCATGGCCAAAAATTACATCAATAAATATGGATTTATTAGTGAATTTTCATGACATATAGTGAAAATAATTTAAGAATGATTTATGTTTTAGTAATAGTGTGTGTAATGTTATATACCACTAACCTTATGGAGCTAGATAATAAACTATCATGTATTTTCCTCATATTTGTGCCAGAACTATAAAAAAGTTGGGCAGAAAAAAAATAAATAAAAATATGGAATATCAGATTTTATGGAAATAACACTAAACATGGTGATATAATTTGAGAATGAAAGGTAGAATATTGAAGAACATATTGATGGTTATCCAATGTCAAATACGATGGAATGATCCGAGATTGATTGATTGAGGTTGTTTAATAAATATCAAGTGGGTAAAGTAGATTCTTCAATGGGGGGAAATGAAATGAAGGGAAATATAGTTATTTAATAATATAGTAGGAAAAATTGTAAATTTAATCATTTTAAAAGTGTATAGTGGTGTTTTTCATGGTTGGGATAAACCATTCACCAACTATTCAGGGTCACTTTTTATTTGGCACTAAGCATGAGGGCTTATAACCGGGTTTTGATAACTATATGCCACCCATGTAGATCCTCTTCCTAACAAGCCTTTAATTTTTTTACATACTCACGAGGACACCATTTTATTATTTAACCATCCATTATACCCTATATTGGGTTACATGATTTATACCCATGATTACTAATAAATATTTTCTTATTGTTCTCCACATAATTATTTACAAAAAATTAGATCTTTGGACTCCATGAATACCCTATAAATACCCAAGACCTTCATTATATATTTTTGAACATCCATATATAATAAACTAAATATTAACATTTAAATTCAGTGTATATGTACATAATTGGGAAATATATGACCTTTTAACATCCCCCATACAAGACACATCATCCACGAGATCCCCTTCTAAGGGAGGTAATGTATCTTAAGAGAAAAACTCTTTCCACTGATCACGTACACCAATATTCATCCATAAGGACATTTATTATACAAAGAAATTCTTCTATAGAACCCACAAAAGGGGGTCACATGACTCATGTAGATATCATACTTTGATCAACATTTACACCATGGTTCCACTGAAATGAAACATCAGTCTCTAAAAAAATAGCATTTCGGTAAAAAAAAAATATAATATAGATCATAGTGATAATAATGAAATCAGTATTTATCGAAGACATTGTGCATTAATTAGTACCTCTATGGTAATTAAAATCAATAGTATAGCCTCTAGACCCTCTCTAGAATCATGAAGGGGATATATAACAAGGATATAATTCTTTTTTATTTGAATCTATCAGTTCTTTAACCAGGTTGAGATGCGAAATAAAGCACGATCCATAACATGTAAATCTAGAGGTAATTGATTATTTTTAGAATACTTCACATATGTATAATTAGAGAATTCCATTAATTTTATATCTTGATTGACCTACTCTGATGTCTCAATAATGAGTCGATGTCCCGGTAGTGATGCTACTCATGACATTAACTTGAAAATGGGTTCGAAAAATGATATACTATATAGGGTTCGATAATTATCCATATGTATTGTTTTTTAAAATATATTATTTTATGGGAAATCTTTTAGAGGTATGTTCTTTTCCCATGAACACACCATATTGAGGACACGTGTTCTTATAATATCCTTTAACTCTTATATCATCAGCTCCAACTTCACATAGGTTTGTTGTTGAGATGTTGTACTCATAAATAAATATGAACCAAGTCCCATATCCAAGACCAACCTAAAAATAGGTGTACGAAAATAATATCTATCTCATAAAATGGTACATGTAACTCAATAAGGTAGTATAATCTCCCAAACATTATTTCTTTTATTATAAAATACCATAATTTGTCATAGAAAGAAATAAATTAGAGATCCTTGTTATCATGTCAATAACCACCAAAAATACAACACTACATATAATATATCTCAATATTATGGTCACAATTTCTATAATGAAACCATCCAATTTACACTTCAGAATGGAAAATGGAGTCAATGTCCTTGATGTCCACTAGTTTTATGGAATTCACCTATTAGACATTGTATCACCGTGTAAGGAAGATGTATATATATCATTTAATTTTGGACCATCAATATTGTTGGACAGTGTTAGGATATTAATTTGTAAGCTCAGAGTTTATAGACCAACTAGATGCATAATATTATAACAGCAATTCCTCTAACACATTTCCAGTAACAATGACACATCCATTAATATATAATATCCCATCCACATCAATGAAGTAGACTAGTGGAGTGTTCTCAACTACCTAACTATACCTAGGAATAAAGTATCTGTGTATACAAGGTTTCTCATTATCCCTCAATCTATAAAATAAGTCATCACTGATAAATTTGTATGTATAGTCTTCCAATGATTCTCTATGTCCTCGATGGATATCTAACAAAATATTACGATCAACTACCACTTAGTTTTGGCCTTCTTAAAATAATGTATTTGAGTCCTCCAACAGAGATCATTAGAAACAAAATTTACAATCCAATGTTTTTATTGAATTTCAAAATCTAATTATTGTAAGTATTAAATCCATATTCAGTACACAAAATCTCAATAAAATATTTAAATGTATTTTTTTGATATGTTGTTGTATTAATACACTGGAAAACCGACTCCAAATAGATAGTTCCTCAAATAACCCAATGTATGAACTACGAAAACTATAACAAGATCATTTTTAGGTAATTCCAACCATGTTTCAACAATAGAACATATCCGTACACCATGATTCGATCATCCTGCAACATATCTTTTCTGATCCTATTATATGATGTATCACAATAATATATATTTCTTCATCCCATTAGTGGTATAGTATAGATTGGTACTAAATTCAACCATAATTTTATCTTTGTAAAGTCCATATCCCATGCTTTCAATCATATAATTTTCATTCCCTTGTAAGTTAAACCATTAATATTGTATTCTAGGAGTGTGTAGTCTTGAATCAATCCCATATAATATCCCTATATCCATAAAAAATATTGTATATCAAAAATGTTCTTTCCATACTCCCAAAAATCTATGGGTCTTGCCTTATATGGGTCATCATAAATTATTTCCTAAGATATAATCAATCCCATTAAGTATACCATCCTCAATATAAGTTGAATCTAGTGAGCATTAAGAATTTCGGGTGCACACAAAATATTTTCAATATATTTGAATATCTTGTGTCGTTTATTTTAATAAACAAAAAATTCATCAATGAAGACTAACAAAAATAAATCCAAATAAGCAAGGAAAACTGGATTCATCTAATCCATAATAATGGTGGGTGTATTCATCAACCCAAATGGAATAAATAGATATTCACAAAGTCCATATGTTCTTTTAAAGTGAATACAATATATTTATAAAGAGATAAATCATAATAGATGATAGCCTACCCAAAACTTAATATTATAGAAAACACTACTAATAAGAGCTACTCGAATAGGACATATATTAATGGAATTGGATACCAGTTCTTAAATAAAATTTGGTTTATCCAATAGTAATCATCATAAACCCTAAGTGTATCATCCCCATTCATAGAAGAAAAAAAGGAAAGGTCAACCCCATTGATATGTTCCATGTCATGTAAAAACCTTAGAATCTAAGTCATCTAGCTACCTTCTGGATACAATATCTCATAAGTATCCATACTTTAACGGGGAATGGAAACCAGTGCTACTCCAGGGAATATGTCAATAGTAAATCAAACTCTCTCCCAGGAGGTAAACAACTATAGTGTTTTGGTAATATCTCACTGAAATTAAATAAAACTAGATTTAAACCATTACAATACACTTCCTAGTCATCCATATAATGATTATAAATTTGGGATGCTGCTTTAACCATACCACAATTCCTAGGGATAGGTCGATCTTCTTGGATGTTCCATTCACCAATTGTAATGTATGTGCATCCCTCAAGAAATGTTAAAGATAAAATTCAGTGATAAAAATAAACTTGATCATGAAGTGGAACCATAAAGTCCATCTTGTCAATAATGATGATTCCCATCATCTTGAGGATGAAGAAGTCCAATATGAAATGAAAATTTCCTATATTGATGGGGCACTCTTCCCAATGGAGTACACTATCTGAAAAAAACTCCCATGGTGTACCCATAGTCATCACACCATTAATAAGAAATCATAATCACACGGTTTTCTACTATATCTATAGTGACAAAAGAATATGAAGAACCTATATCAAAATGGGATGAAAATAAATTAAAGGCTGCTAAAACCATATGTTTTATTATATATGGATTATAAACATACTCCTTGTGTATATGATATAGTAAATATGTCTAAGAAAATCCATGGACTAATACAGTAGAATAAATATCTTGAGAGGGTCCACTCACCTTGACTAAGAGTCAAGCTTATAGCTATGTGCGGATGGGGGAGCTGAATTGGATCTCGTTCCACTAGGAATAAATGTAATGGTTGACTGAATCCTCTAAAGATACCATATTTATTTTCATAGTATCATAAATAAACTAGGTCTCAGACACACCGAGGATTTATGTGACATTGAATTCCAAATGGATTCTATACAATCGATCTACCAATGTGGCTTAAATACATTCAAATACTTTATAAATAACACACAAATGAAATTTCCATCCCCTATATAATGTACTACCAACCCATGGTGTTGAACCACCTTCCCATGTACAATCATCATCCATCAAATTATTCTCTGTAGTCAAGGAATACATCACAATCCCTAAAACAATTTTTAGATATAATTCATTCAACATATAAAAAATGTTATCATAAAACCCATTATAAATTATATTAATCTCAAAATCTCGTCACTAATGAAATAATTCACATCATTAAGAATATCAGTAATGCGAACTAAATAATCCATAACAAATAGTGATCATTTCAACAGGAGAATATATTCCCATGATTAGTAATCCCTTAGTATATCCAGAAATACATATTTTGATATATAATCCTAGAGGTGTCTATAAACCATATCCCTATGGGGATTTCACATAGTCATAATGTCACTCTAAGCCATAAAAGAACCAGAAATTATATAATTGGTGATTGTGAACCTCCTCTTTGGATTCATCTCTATATTCACATTGATGGAATATATGGTCTCTATAAATGTCTCAATATCAAGATAATAACCACCCCATGAATATATGTAGATTCTACAACTAGAACTCTTGTATTCGCTCTTCTATTGTAGTGTTAGGTCAAGGGGTAGCCTTTGTGGTTTGCATATGTTGTAGAAAACTCTCTCAAAATATGGAGTTTAGACTAGTGGTGTGTATAACTGGAGTGGAATACATGGAACTACTAGATACTCATTGACTTCCTCTTATAATTAATAGTCATCACAACATTCATAGTGATTGGTTTGAATCTATCATGGATGAACATATCAAATGTTTCCATGCACATGCCTTAGAATTTGATAAAATATAAAAAATGTTATTGTTGTATAAGGGTAAGAATTAGGGTTCCCTAACCAAAAAATAATAACCCAGATACCCAAGATCTATGTTCATGATAATTCAATGATTCCTTGTATTAATCATTGTTGTTCGATAAAATGTGGCATCAATTAAAATGTTATTATGAAACCCGCATTTATGTTTAAATTGGAACCCTATTTTGATTATAACCAATTCTATTTAAAAGAATAAATCAACATTTCATAGGTTCATAAAGATTTATATTAATATATTCATATATATCAATGAATAGATTGAGTTTTATTTAGTTCCCAATTTATAAAGTCACGAACTAGGCCGGGTCGCCATCTGTCCCAGTCCACGACTTGGCCTGAAGGGCGTTCCTGATCCCCATGAGCTGGCACAAGTGCCTAAGTATCAAAAATAAAACAATGGGAATGGTTTACCTGAATAGATAAGTATAAAACAAACAACGAGATGAAAAAAACAAATCAGACAACCAAAAAGACCCTTATACCATGATCAGATTTAATGTTAACATCTTGAACTAAAAACCCAAAAGAGGCTACATCAAGGGAAAACCAAAAATCCTACTCAATCCTCTGTGTGACATGAGCAGTCATGTCTCTAAGCCACCACCACCTATCCAACACAAGGACTCCACTAACATCCCGAAAAACCAAAGCTATGCTCGATGCCTCAACCTGAATAGAAAAAAAAAGAGAATCTACATACACCCTAAGGTGTATGTAGGCTGTGAGATAAAATCCCAGTAGGATGCCACCGAGAAAACGTTCCACGTATAACTATTTAATGAAAAAAATATTTTCATTTTTAATTAATGAAAATAACTAACTGAATGAATTTTTTTAAAGAAAATGGGATTAGTGAATCAAATTTAAAATTGACCAACTTAAATTAAAAGATACACACCCTTACTTTTTAAAATAACGCATGTGTCACACTGGTGGGCGTAAAGTAACCGATGAGCACTAATATGGGAGAGGCCACTTGGGTGTTAGCTTGTTTGGGCCCCTAGATCTTCGTGTCTTGGTGAAAAGTTGCGTAGAAGGCCATAACCCCCAGAAAGAGTGGATTAGAAGGCCAAAACCCTTAGAAAACGTGGCATAAAAGGCCACGTCCCTCAAAAAATAATAGGATTAGTTAGTGTTCCAAATGTTAGTCCTACCAATGGAATTTATTAAAAAAAATTACAAAACAAATTTCACACACATCACATGGCTTTAAGCACCAAAAATATTCACACAATTTAACCAAAACAATTTTTCACCATTAATAATTATTTAGAAAAACAACCCAAATTTTTCATAAATAATTTTTTGAGAGAAAAACAATGCTATACACACTAGACCGACCCAAACCCCCTTACATGACCACACGCACACAACATCACATCTATAACACAATCTTCATTACTCATGAAATTAAAGAAGCCACCCACATAGTTGTAAAGACCATTACTATAGTAAAAAACCCACCAGAAAAACTTGAAAACCCATTTAAAAATACACCGGATAACTTAAATACAAAAAAATCCACTCAAAAGATCATTTATGATACAAAACATATAGACGTTAAACCAAAACACCACTCGCACTCTTCACACATTCTAAAAAATAATTTTCAAAATTTATAAAACACTATTAAATAGTTCAGCATGAGTTTTCCTCAAAAACAATTACCCACATGCAACATAAACGTGTTACTACCAAATCAAATGCGGATTAGATCCCAACCAAAAAAATCCACAGGAGGAAAAGTAATAAATAAATATTATAAACTAACTAAACATTCCAATTAATTCTTCTAATAATAAATACACATGGAATCACTTACCTCGGTGCAGACTTACATCACAAATATGGAGTGAAACTCCAATTTCTCTTCAGTTGAATCACAAAAAATGCAAATTGAACTCTAAAAACAATACATTGAACCATAAACATAAAAATCGAAACCTACACAATAATAACCCTACAAAAATTTATATCAAAAGGAGGATGAAGCTTACTGGAGAAGAACACCCCAAGGGGAGGCCGCTGAAGGGGGGTTACACCCTAAAGAAAGGTCCCCATAGGGGAGTCACACACTAGGGGTTGCTAAAGGGATCATCCATGAAGGAGGGAGTGGTCAAGGGAAGGTGCAGTGCTGGGAGTGGTGCTAGTCTGATTCGCCGAAGAAGGAGGTGGACAGCTAGGTTGAAGGGTGTGGAGGCCGGTAGTCGCGATAGAGAAGGTTGTTGCGCTAATGTGAGGTCCATCCATGGAAGAGTGGGTAGCGTGTGGATATTTCAGACCAGAGGGGTGGGAGCGCCGACGATGAGAGGGAGAGAAGTGCATAAGGGTTTGGGGGGATGTTGTGCACCATGGTGGGGAGGTGTGTGTATGGGTTACAAGGATGGCGTGTGGGAGGTTCCCCGTATGATGCGAGGGTGCCAGAGCTGGTAAGGGTGCTGCCTAAGAGAGATTCCTCTAGGGTTAGTGTGCGACGGGAGAGGAGGGCTGCGAGGGAATATGGGGGAGAAGGGAGGTGAGGTGCGACCCACCACAGCGGAAGAGGGAGGGAGGAAAAGTGAAAAAATTGAGAATGTAAAAATAAAATTAAATAAAACAAAATAAAATGAAAATAAAAAAAGTATAAAATGGATATAAGGAAATTGAAAACAAACCACAACCCAAAATAAAAATATGAAAACGTAATCCATTCTAAATAATAATAATATAAATAAGTTAATAATTATATAATTATTACATTAATTTATTATCCATGACAATTTTAAAATATCAATTTAAATATTAATAATAATAACTTAATTGAAACATTATCTTAAATAATAATAATATTAAAAATAATACTAAAATTATAAAAACAGCTACAAAATAATTTCATTAATTTTTTGAGTCTGCACACCGTGCACTAACGTGTGTATTGTCGCAACATAGTCACGCACTATTCAAATAATAGATTTAATCATAAAACATTTTCTAATTAAAGTTGAGGACCACACAATATCACGCGCATGGTTGTGCACCCATATGCGATCCCAAATTACTTTTAAAATGGAATTGGTTCAAACCACAACTCAAAAGTGAGACCCAAAATAATTAAATAAAATTGAACCGTTATTCGCGGTGTGACATACAGTCTACCACACATTCTTATTATCCATTTGTAATTCTTGTAACTTCTACCATGATTTTGTGATGGTCAATAAGAAGGACCACAATTCAAAATTTGCACTGCCAGACAAACTCATTAAATTAAAATTAGATCAATGTAATTTAAAAAAACTGGGGTTTCACCTTTGTTGAGAATGGTTTCTCAACTCAAACATATTATAATAGGAAAATTATGGTTCCACCATAAATATATAAGGGAATAAACTATTTAGATTTATGCCTCAATAACCATTTATCATATTTTTCATCCCTGAAATAAACGTCAATACAACCTATTAATATGACTATTGAGGCACTAGGAAGACCTAGCGGTAACTGTATTCATTAAGAAAACATGGCATGCAAAAATTAATTACATATATATCCCAATGTGCCTATAATGATTCATGATACACAATACACTTTCATTTTTGGGAAATTTTCAACAAAAACCCTAAATATTAAGAAAATCCATAATTCAGGTTTGTAACCCAATGGTAAAATTTGTACAAAAATAATAGGCATAATGGTGAATATCAAATTCCATCTATGAAATTTTATACTTCCCCATACATGATTTTTCAAGTTCAATGAAGATGATCATTAAAAAATTCCAAAACATCCTATCCCCCAATCTGGTCATTCTTAGACAATAAGGGAAGGAAATGAAATCTCTAATACCACATTGGGATGTCCTAGACCTGGTTAAGTAATATATAATTAGAGTTGTTTGTCCAAAATGGAAAAACCATGCCTCCCTATATTCTGAATTATCCTGATGAGCAATGAGGTCCTTGTTTGCATCCATGGTAAGACTATTCAATAGATTTATAGTGAAATAAATCAGAAAACTGAAAAGAATAAATAGTTAAAATAGATAAAAATGAAAAAATAAAATAGTGGAATAGATAATAATTTATATATGATAAATACAATGAACAATTATATAGATAACTATATAAAAAATTATATTAATATGATGATGAAATATTTAAATGAACATGAACACATTGGATAATTGTATATCTAAAATAAAATATGGAAAAAAGTATCTCTGATTGAATCATGGGTCATCGCTCAATCATGTGGTCCATGTTCCCATGATATAAGAAAATATTTCATCCATGACATGATAGTTTACCATTACACTAATGTTATCCATGATATATGCTCAACTACCAATCAATATCACATATAATGTGTGTGATATAGTTAATAACCCCCACTAATGGTGTCTAAATCATGTATTCTTTTTTGCATCAGAATTTATCATTGTATAAGTATAATAGTAAGTATTGGAATATAATTCATGATAAAATTTACATTTTAGGCTTCAGATCCTCATGGGATGCACAGCTAACCATACCTTCTTTGTCCAAAGTAGGAGGAGTAGGAAATTGGGAAATATAAATGGGTAGGTCCTAATAATATTACAATAGTGTCCAACATGTAGAAAAAATAATATGGGGACCAATGTAAAACTATGGAATCATTGACCTTAGATGTCAGATATGGATTTTAATAATAGACTATATAGCCTAACTATATGTTTCTAAGTGTAATCAATGTTTACACATGTGGTGTTTTATAATAAATTGCATTGAATAGATTTTGTGGAACATGTATAAAACAAATCCTGGTATAAACTGAAATGGGGCACTGGGGAATAATAAAAGGCACATGCATTCCAAAGGAATGTATCTGAAAACAAGATTTTCATCCGAGTTAGTCTAGTTTATAAGAATAAACTAAACAAATCATTGGTAATATGTCAAGGATTTCATGTACCAGTAAGAAAATGAACATATTTCAAGGCATATATCTCCCATGAAAATCGACATACAGAATTAGGGTTGCATTCTTCGAGTTATCATGAAATTCCCTCATGAACCCATTTCCAAATCAAGTTTCACCACTCTATATACATGAAAATAGTTCTTCGTAATGATAATAAAATTGTAACTAACAATTACTATTACGACATGAAATTACCACACATGTTTATTCTATTTTTGTAATTCATTTGATTTCCTTTTAATTTAAAATTGATAATGTTATTTATAGTGTGTGCTACCAGTAATGATGTCATTAGAAGATAATGAAATCTTTGTGACACATAATTTCCCGCTGAAAATACAACTGTTCAACCATTGGAGGTGTTTTAATCCATTTTTAATGTCTATCCAAACAAAAAAAAATGGTGTTTTATTTTATAAAATTAGATATTAAATGTAGGAATATATATGGATCCCCCACAATGTGGCTCATTTCTAGGCCATTGGAATCCAATGATAACAAGGGTTATATTAGTATATTTGGGTGTCTAAATAAGAAACTATTTTAAGGTATATTTTTTTAAATAAAATTACATATAAAACCTCCATGTAGGTCAATGATAACATATATAATGAAAAATACATAATGGAATGATATTTATAACCTTTCGTATAAAATTATATTTACAATTATCTATTATCTACCTTAGATCTAGGTTGGATGGAGAAACGAATTGAGAAATTAAAGAAGGAAAAAAAATTGGTCATAGTAGACCACCTGAAAATAAATATTAATGTCCTTATAAAATGAAATAATTTTTTTAATTGATAGATTCAGATACTGATGGAAAAATAATGTGACAGATAATGGTCTGATCAGAGTCTGATTGAAGTAGGTGATTTAATGATTATATCAATGAGAAATGTGGAGGTTCAATGAAGGAAGGGTGTTGTACATGAAAATAATTATTAAGATTGGTTTAATTTTTATAACATAGATTGTAACATAGTAATTACACCATTTTTAAATGGATAACATCGGTTGGTCAAATGTGTTTGACATATTATGAACCAATAATTCTTGGTCACTACCAAATAGGCACTAAACATGAAAGCTAGGTGTAGAGTATGGAAAACCATAAGAGAATTATATATATTTTTTCATCATCATATAGCCTAATGTTAATATTTTAACAAAAAAAATCACTAATAGACATGTCTCATTGTTGGAAATCAAATTTACTACTATCTTTGTTCCAACCATGCCCATCATAAAGATCATAAAAAACCCTTGATCTTGGTTCCTAACAAGACCTAGATGATTTTGAGGCATTTGAAATCAATATTTCATGAACGTATTTTATGGTATATAAATAAATTTATTTTTGTGTTTTAATGATTATTATTTCCAATTTGTGAAAGATTTAACTCATTTATTGGTAGTATACAATATATAATTGAAAAAGGATAAAAAATAAACCCCTCATCATTATATTCACTGGTTGCACAACACTATATTCTGGAGGTTGATCATAGATCAAATCCAAGGCACATAACTTATGAACAAAGTAAAATGTTCTTCCTAACCCATAAAATTTACTTTACATTTCATGTATTCACTATAGGTAGTGTACTAGTGCTAGTCGTGAATTATATATAGGGTGTGGAGTTGATAAAATCAACATGAAGTGTAGTGAACATGTTTTATAGTGTGACACCTTTGTGTCTTGTTGTGACACCATTGATGTTTGAACATAATTCCTATAAGACATGAGGTTTATAAAAGTGGTGTAATATTTACATGTAGTTTAATCACAAAATAGTTTGTAATGGTCATGAAATGCAATAATCTCCCAAATATTGTGTATCTTCAATTTTTATCATATTTTATCAACCAATACCCACTATGATCAATGATTGACCCCATTATACTAAAATTTAATCTTCTCATTCTCATATAGAACATATAAATTAATGGTTATACTACTACTACTAGGGATATCATAGAGAGAAAATATTGGAGAGAGATGTTGTGTTGTGCATGGTCCTCCTAGTTTCATTACTATTTTCATTATTAATTCTGTTTATTTATTCCATCCATATTATTCACTAAAAAATATGATTATGTGATAGAAAAACCTTTTTCTATGGTGTGTAGATTGTGGTTGATGGTGTCATAGGTTTTATTCTTTTTTCTTTATGCATGTATATTGGAATGATGTATTTTATTTGACCAATTTCCAACATCATTAATTTAAATTTATGATGACTATTTGTATTTGAATCCAAAAGGGAAATTATAAATTGGATCATGGGTAACCCTGAATCAAGGTATGAACATTTTCATATTCAAGGTGACATGGAATGAATATTTTATTGAGAAAAACATGTTTCGACAATTCACCTAAATTGAATGGGAGTAATAAAAATTGGATTTCATGGGAAAAATGGGGACACCAAGTCCATGGATATCCCTTATCTAGAATCTAACCGAAAAAATGGATTAAATAAATTCATATATAAAAAACCAATATCACTTGAACCCTGAAACTAAAAAAACCATAAATGGTTTAATTTAGGATTTTAAACCAAATAATAAACCTTCTTTATCTCCAATTATTTATTTCATTATTTTAGGTAAAAAATTCTTATGAAATGATAAACATTTAATTAGCCGTATTTGTGGGATATGATGCAAAAATTATTAATAATACATTTTAATTAATTAAATATTATATTATATGTCTTAAAAATTTTAAATTTGGACAAGACCTATCAAGAAATAACGACGCCCCATGGGAGATTCTCCCTTCCTTAAACGATTAATCAATTCTGTAAGGATAAAAGTAAATATTTAAAAAGAAGTTCAAATGATATTTTCCTAATTAGAAGAGTATGGATCATAAATTAATTAATATAAAAAATAACTAAATACGTTTTACATGGTTGAGAAAATTATCCTACTTTTATAAGAGAATAATCAAAAAAATTAATTCATCAGAAGTTAAAATATTTCAATAATTATGCCTATGAAACCTCATAAATCATTAATCACATAAAAATATATCAATGTTGAGTCTACCCCACACTTTTTTATAAGGTAAAAAATATGAATTATTTTCCCCCAACATCCTAAAATCTTGGAATTCCCTCCATTACATTGTTTAACTAATAAAAAAATATAGAACTTCTTAGTATGATTATCAAGCACGAGTAAGAGAATATATTTCTCAAAACATCACTATTTACAAAAAAACATTCTTGTTCATTGTGATACAAATATAGAAACATCCATATTCTGATGATTTCATCATGTGTTATACTTCTAGTATAATGATTACCATGATTGATCCATTATTAATTTCGAACATTAAGAAACTAAACTACCAAACACTTTAAAATTTCTTCCACTTAATCACTAATAAAGAAAGGACCATTAGTGTTTCTATTTCTAGTACACGTACTCTATAATTATATGTTCTTTCAAATTAATCTTATGAATGAACATTTAAACCCTCTAACATACATTTATGATGTATGGGTTTTACTCTCAAATCCAATTTCCGTAGAGAAAATTTAATTCGAAACCATAGAAATTAATGTTGATATATATGTATATTAATTAAAAAACATGAAATAAATTTAAGGAACCTAGAATCAGAAAAAAAATTCTATATATCTTTAATAACATCTAAACATCCTCCTATGATCCTAAAAATTTAATTTTCATATATTATAACCACCATTTAGAATTATCTAGGGGAAATCACATTATTTGATAATGATTTATGGGATTTATTTTTCCATTATTTTCTTAGGATCATTTATGATAACATGATTGTAATTTACTTATGGGTTGTTATATTATCAATTTCTTTATCATTTTTTTCTTTTTTCTATTTTTTATACAATTATATTTTACATAGAAAACAAATTCATGACATATAATGTTTGTGGGTCGGATCAAAGTTATATATCAACCTAATTAATTGGGTAATGGATTTTATTTCATGATATCATGTCATTAATCCCTGGTAGTGATCCTTGTATTTTTTTGAATACTACATAGAAATGATCCATGTATTTTGTTTCTCCTTAATTGGAGGCTTAACATATGTCCTTAAAGTCCTATTGGTGACCATTGATCACTATTGACTAAAAATTCATTATTAATCTTCTTAAAGCATAGGATTATTGTGACTACTATGATTCAATAGTATACTAACTCTAATTTCATATTTCCATGAAATAGATTATGATCAATTTTATTTATAATTCCATTGTATGATTTATATACTCTTATGATATATCACCCAATTTTTTTCATTTTTTACATCCTTACTATGATTTATAGCCCATTCCTTAGTTTTGGTATAGCATTATATAACACTATAAAGGTAGAGGACTATGATTACATGTAGGATAAAATCATAATGATTTTTATAATAAATCTTGAAGTTGTTTTATAAATTTATTTTAATGTTCATAGCTTCTCAAAGACACATGAGCTATAGATTTTTAGGTACGTTAAATACTTTCGTTGTTAAAAATGTTTGAATTATATATTTAATATTTTTTTCTATTAGAAAATAATCACCCAATTTAAAATTTTCTCTTTTTCCTTTGTATTGATTCTGTTTTTGGATCCCGAATAGTATATTTCACATTGTTCTCATAAAGTATTTTATTAGATGACTTTTAAAAAGAAAATTATGTTATTTATAGATATACATATAGATTAAAAATTGAATAATAACTCATTTATAATGAATTGGATTGATGATATTCTAAATTTTATGTAATTAATTGATAACATTTTACACTTTTATATGAAATGATGAGGATCGAAGCACCATGATGGACTATATAATTTCATTGTTGACTATATTTATTTTGTTACAAATCACTGTTAATTAAATTAATAATGGTTACAAATTTTCAGTATAATCTATATGATATTAACATTGTTGAATGATGTGGGTCCTATTTTTTCCAATGATGAACATTCATTATCAAATTTGGTGTATTTGAATAATTTCAAATATTATTATTCATTTTTGAAGTTTATTTATTTTATTAAACTATGTTTCACAATATGTAGTATAAATTAATTAATTTTACATATAATATACTACGATTCCTTAATAGGATGTATTATAATGAATTTAAGATGATGAATGTGAACTAAGAATAGATTAAATATTTGATCCGAAATAGGGGAATGGATCTAAAATAAATTAATCCATATCAGATACTCAATGCATCAACATATTGTAAATGAGGTATCAGAAAAAATCTAGTATATAAGTTTATAAAACATGCCTTTTGGAGTTATGTGACACAAGAAAGATGATGTTGTATGTGGAGTCAAAATATTTGTATACTATTTATATTAAAAAAATTCTAGGTTCATATTCTTGATAATAATACCTTTGAACTATGTAAGCATATGTTGAATTGGTTTATATTTTAATATAACCCTATTAAGGATTGATTCTCATGTATTAGGAAATTATAATCAAGGACAAATAATCATATCAATTAATTTTCGCACCTCAATTGTCACATTATAGTTAATGAGGGTGTAGTTATCAACATATATGAATATATTAGTATTATTTTATTGATCTAAGGAGTTTAATAATTGACTTCCCTCCGAGGATATGTTAGTAACATTTTGTTCTAAAGATTGAGATGGATTTAATTTGTACATATTTTATGAATTATCCCTATATAAACCCATAATTGGATGATAATTTTCAATAATATAAATATATATGTAATGTATTATGAAAATGAAATTTTATTAAGATATTTGTTAAACCCCATTAGACTTCACAAAATCTATACAATTGTGAATAAAATGTTTGGATTGCTTGAGTATATAAGTGTCATATTGGTCTAAAAATTTATAAATAAAAATAAATACAGAACAACAATAGAATACATATTGCACATAGGGCACCGCCAGACAAAAAATTGTAATTAGCACCACAAAAAAATTAATCCAGAAAAAAAAGCTGCTCAAAAAATAAGAAATGTGGACCAAATCCCCTCTCCCAACATACATAGCCCATTGAACAAATATAAATGAAAAATATAATCAAATTATGACCAGAACCATTGCGAAATTTAATTTTCTAAAACCAGCCCATCAATCTAGAAATAATCATCCACAGACACCAAAAAAGTATCCAAAGCATGCCATCCAATAGACACCTTACCATATCCTAATAATGTTACTGACAAACCCATGATATAGATTCATCGATGTCATTGTAATCTTGAAAAAAAATCCATCTATATCTTACACCTTCACCAAAAGTCAACTGTGACAAGATCCTCACAACCCGATGAAAACTCCTCCCCACAAAAATCAATCATCACCATTGATTTTGGATCCCTGCTTCCATGAATCACCACAAACATCCCTTAAATCTCCCTTTTAATTCATTATTGTATGCCTCAAGGGTCCCAATACTACTACACTATAGGTTTCACAACCTCCTCTAGAGATCACCTGATCCTTCATATATGTCACAGATCCTCTCAAGAATCCCTGGAAACATCGATAACTATTTCCAAATTCTGGATTATCCTTTACCTTTTATGGTATATTCTAAAAAGTCCCTCTATCATTGATCTTTTGCACGATTCCCAAAAACATTGTTTTCATGAGGAAGAAAACCATGATGTGCATTCCTTGAACTAGGTCATGGTTGTGACCCTTTCCATTAATATCATCGCCAACATCCATACATTATCTGCAAGTTTTCTTCCCTAAAACTGATGATAGATCATCTAGGGATGAATAAAAAATAATCTTTATATTTTTAGTGTTGTCTTTAGTTTATTTATACATGAAAGCATATTTGTGTTTAATTATATTAAAATTCAACCATAATGTTTTCTCATTAGATTCACTACATTCCCATGACACTTGACATGAAATATTCTAGTACATAGGACGACTGAAATATATATTAGTACAACAACCTTCATGAACCCATTTATCTGACCACATATTTGTATATGTTTTATTTGTTGTCAATATATGTCAATGAGGTTATCAATTATGTTCAAGATGAAGAAGGAAACCTCCATACCGAATGAATATTGGTTGAAGTGATGGTCCCTGGAGAATTTTTATTGAATCATTAATGTGAATGATATGCTTGAGAAATCCCCCATGATGTCAAATCATAATATTGATGCCCTAATCTTATTTTCAATTAACTAGAATCAACAGTGACACATTGTTTAAAAAAATGAATTATTGTAAATTATCATCCACCTAAAGATTATTGAATAAGAATGGGAATTTTAAGAGTACCATGCAATGCATCACGATTTCATGAGAACCATGAATGATTTTACCTGGCGAAAATAATCATATGATTCATATAAACTAGATAATTATGGTTGATGAATATGGGAGTTTTTGAAAGGGCTTGGAATTATATGATGGTAATCTATTACACATTTTAATGAAATTATATGATTGTTTCACTATTTTTAATGTTCAAAATACATGTGTCAAAGGTGATACATTTTCTACAACATTTAAGGAGTTTAATGAAGCCTCAAGCTTCCACTTTTGGATGAATATAGATTATTTAAGTGATATTGATGTCAGAATACATGTGAGAAGTCTATTGGAATTCATACTCCATAAAAAATGGATGAGGAAGTGGAATTAAGGGTCATGCAATATTTCATTGTTTCATGAAATCCATAGATTCTGATTTACATGAAAGATAAACTATGTCAATTCTTTTCTGATTTGTATTTCAAAAATATCAAATTTTTGGTGAACTTATGATGAAATCGTAATGATGGATATGGGGAGTAGAGATTGTTTTTTGAAAAACGAAATAAAGTGGTACGGAAGTATAAGTGGCGCATAAGTATTAGTGGAATGCAAGTGTATGGTGCACCAAAATCATAAGTCCAAATCTTCAAGTAAATGTTTTACAAAGTAAAGAAAGTGGAATTTAAGTTAAAGAGTGGTGTGAAAGTGATGGACCATCTCAAAAGTGATGAAGTGACATGTAAGTTATAGAAAGGAGTGCATGGTGAGTTGTATGTCTCATGTGTAGGGTTAGTAAAATTTCTATAAATAGATGACTACCCTTCTCATTTTGATAACCTCAACACTTAGAGAAAATCTGAGGTCTGGTTATGTAAGATGTAGAATGTGGTGAGCATGATTAAGTTCAATAGAAGTTGTGTGTTATGCACAATAGAGGAAAGCAATTCTAAGTGGAGCGCAAGTTGTAAATTTCACGGAAGAAAAAAATTTTGTGAAAAAATTGTGTTTTTTATTTGCTAGAAGTGACACATATGTATCGAGGAGTGCATAAGAGTGGTGTGCATGTGGTGATTGGAAACAATGTAGCGAGTTCTGCACAATACTTAAGTGGTGTTATAGTAGGGAGTTGGGAACAAGTAGTTAGTTAAAAGAAGAGGGTTGTGTGCAAGCCAGAAGTTGCACGCAAGCAAGGAGTGTCACAAATGTGCTATGTGGAATGCTTACAGGGAGTGGAGTGCGTGTACTAAGTTGTACACAAGTAGGGAGTGGAGTGCACATTGGAAGTCATGTCAAATGTTCTTACCTAATTCTGTGTATAAATGTGATGAATAAAGGGAGATCAAGACACTACTTCACTATTACACATTATTTTGTTTCAATACCGAAATTTAGAGTGGCCAATATATATTAAGCTATTCAGGCCATATCAATTATGATGATGCTATGTTGAGTTTTTCATTATTTTTATGACAATCAAAAATTGAGTTTGTTATTCTGGAAAGAAGAAGAAGAAAATTCAGTGAAGATAGTTTTTCACTAATGAAGAGGGATAAGAAGATTATGTTGATTTCAGGTTTGTTGCTGGTAAGGAACAAGAGGGTTACTTGCATGTAGCTAAGAAAGTAACAAGTGTCGATTTTAAAATCAAGCAATAGTGTGACATATAATAGGTCTCATTTGGTGGAAAACTATATTGGTGTTGCAAACCCTATTTAAAATGGAGAAGACTATTTTGGAGGGCATTATAAAGAACTAGCAAGGAGATGCAAGTTGGGTAATGCTATCACCAATTCAGGAAGATAAGATTGTTTCCCTACCCCCTACAAAGTGTAGGGACTCACACAAGCCACCAGATTGTTTTCATATCCATCCCACTATATCATTTACTACATTATAGTAGAGAATAAATTTACTGGTCATACCCATATATGGAATGGACGTAACTACTCTTATTGACTGTTGAACCTTGTAAACAAATCTTGTCCATATGTTTAATAATTTATATTATTTAATGCGATAGGGAAAAGATAATAATAGAATCCAGATCCCAATTGGTCAAGAGGTACATGGATAAAAATTATGAATTGGTTTAAATAGTCCCCAACACTAAATCACCCCTCTCAGTGTTAGGAGTATCCAAAACTTGTCCTCTCAATTAGTATTAGATGGAGGATCACCTCTTTGGGATTCTCTATAGTGAAGTTATAATCTTTTTAAGAGTTTTGATTCTTTATTTAGTTACAAATGAAAAGTAGTTTTGTTGATGATTCAGTAGTCTCTGAGAAGAGGAAAATATCTACCAAGACAATGATGAACAGTAAAAATAAAGATTATAGATTGAGGTAGAATAATTCCCTCTTATCTAAAGATAAGGATGTATCTATTTCTATATACCTTTTGAACAGTTACGAACCTTCAGACATGGAATGAAATGATAAGGTGAGTCAGGTTTCCACTAAGAAGAAGAATAATCATCCTACCTCAAGTGATTATGAGGTATGTGTTAGTACATTTGAAAATTATTCTCATGATTAAAATACTAGCACAAGTGGTGAGGATCAATATAAAACCTCTCCTGAATTATTGGTTGATGACTATGAATGATTCAATATTGCATTACTAATGAATATGAATCCCTTTTCTATGAAGTATTTCAATGTATGCTGGAAGATATCACACAGCTGGAAGAAGAAAATGTTTTTTGGGATAAAAGCTTACAAAAAAAATTTGTAGAATGTCTAAAGATCTCTAGATAGGATGGAGACTTTGAAAAAATAAAGAGGGAATTTGAAAGATGCTATTTAAAATGACTCATTGAAGATTATGAGAAAGATAGTGTCCATAAGAATCTGGAAGAGAAGTTATATAAAATCAAAAATGCGATGAGAAATAACACTGAGATTAAGTGTATTCATTTGGAAGAAACATATATGAAGACCATGGTATATGGGTATTTGTTACAAAACAAAACTATGCTACATCAAGATAATGTTGAAGTAATGATGAAGGATTATGAGGAGAAGATGATTATGATTTATGACCAGAAAGTCATCCTCAATATGAAATGACTTGAACTGGAAAATCAGTTGACCAATCATGACAACCCACATATTGAAACATCATAGTATAAGGAAATAGTTACTACTAGTACTCAGGGTTCATTGGAGGATTTTACTATCAAAAAGACTCCAATATGTGATAAAAAGACCATTATCTCATTTAATGATCTCTGACAAGAAACTGAGAATGTTAAGTAACACTCTATATCCTCTTGTACTAATTTTTCTAAAACCAATTGTAAAAAAATGTATTTTGGATGAAAAATTATAAACAAGTGTGTATGAATAAAGGTGATAAGATAAGTACCACCATTAATAGGGTTTATACGATGAGAAAGTTGGAAAATGACTCCGAACAGAGAAAAAAACACATCAATACTAAGAACCAACAATCTAATACAGAATATATAAGATGTCAAGATTTTTTGGTCAATGAAGTTACTACAATATATTTGGGCAATGTGAATTGGATTGTTGGTTCAATCCATTAAATGATAAAGCAAAAATAAATTCTATATCAAGGGAGAGTAACCTATAGAGGAAGAAGAAACATCCATAGATCCAAAATCATCTATATACTTGAAACATATTTGGAATGATTGAAAACATATGTGATGTATGCAATGGTAGTGGTTACATGGTTATTGAATGCCCATATCCATATGTATTCAATGCGAATAAGAAAATAAAACCAGAAAATCTATCTAAAAATGAAGAATCATCCTTGGGAATTAATCATAATAATGTTGTAAAAACAAATTATCCCTTGAATAATTCAAGAAGGAAAGGATATAAGACCTTGGATTCTAAATCCTATAAATTTATGGGCGGTGCATCCCAAATAACATCCAAGAAGGATGAAACTGAAAATAATCCATGTGTAAGATCTAATCTTGATTAATAAGTTCATAATGAAATATTGGTTATCTGACTAGAATATTTGGAAAGAATGAGAAAAAAGGGATATTCACATGCTAAGGATAGTGTAATAAGTAATAACATGATTCCAGATGATGTAAAGAATGATCAGTGTGTGACATGCCACAGGCCTAGTCACATGGGTAGAAATTACATTTCATGGAATCTAGCTAAATAATAATTACTCAATAATATGAATGTTGCACCATGAGATACGAGTGGTTTGAAAGATCTTGAATAAATAAGGGTCACACACAATGATATGGAAGATGTGATAATACACACACATCCACAATCAGAACTGAAGATCAATTGTGGAAGAGTAAGGAGTGGAGAAAATAGTATTTCATGGTGGAGAAAACCATATCATCCATGATGATCACTTTAATGATTCAAGTAGGATCCACCATATTCCCTTAAATCTTTTTTAATTGATTTTTTTTTCTAATATATGGAATTTAAAGTGAAGTGTTCTCTTAGGGAGACAACTCGAGAAGTCGTGAGTTCTGTCAATACAAGATATCAATGTTTATGAAGTTTAAATACATGGAAGATTCTTTAATATTTATTCAAAAAACAATATGATGGAGGATTTCTGTTGAATAAAATGATGAGAGAGTTTCTATTGGGTGGGAGTCAAATGAAGAAGCTTCCAGACTTATTGTTTCAATTTCTATCAAGTTTAATTCGTATCAAATTCATTTAATATTTAAATTTTAAAAAGATCATATCATTAAAAAAGGTATATAATTTAATAATCTCATAACCTTGGTTTATCAAAATAAAGATCATTCTACAAAGGGGGAGTAACTAAATAAATTAGTGACATAAGAAGAATGGAAGTGCTCCAAGGTTACTTATCCTGCCTATTACACTTGAATATTATTGATCTATTTTTTGAAGTGAGTGTAGAATATTCATCGTGATCATTTCAAATCACATGTAATATCCTCATCTAGGAATGAAAGTGAAAACCCCTTGAAGACAAACATAGGATCTCTCATCTCATAAGGAATCATATCAATGGATAAGGGCCAACTTTTTTGGCTAAATAAAATCCTTTTGTTTTATACACAGAACACATCTCAAGTAGACTTATAGTAAAATGATTGATGGAAATTTTCCTAATAATGGATTGATACCCTTTTCCCATGAACACCATATTTCTTTTTTATAAGGTGGATAGAAATTTAAATCAATGATAAAGATGTTTTGGGGGGATAGAATAATCATTTTGATACATTCATTTGAAATATAACATTAGGTATTCCAACAAATACAAAGGTGGATATTGTTGGGACCACATCTATGTATAATCTGTATTTTTTGTCAATAGGTGTCAATGAGGTTGTCAATGATGATCAAGATGAATAAGGATACCTCTATTGTTAAAGGGGAATGGTTGAAGGGACGGTTCCTGGAGAATTGATATTAAATCATTGCATTGAATTTCATGCTTGAGAAATTCTATATGTATTCAAATTAGATGATTGATACATTGATCATAATTTCATTTAACTAGTTTCATTGTTGAAAAATTGTTTACAATAATGAATAAAAGTGAATTATTATCCATCTAAAGATAATTGAAGAATAATGAGTATTATAAGAATACTGTGAAATGCTTCACGATTGCATGAGAACCATGCAAGAGATTAAATGAAGAAAAGTATCATATGATTTCATGAAGTAGAAAATGATGTTTGAAGCAGAATAAAGAGTTTAGTAGGGCTAGGAATAATAAAAGGGTCATTCATTACACATTTCCTTGAAATCGTTTGAGTGTTTCATTGTCCTTAAAGTTAAAAATACATGTAACAATGGATTATTTTTTTTCCAAAATATTGATGTGAACATCCATGTGAGAAGTTCTTGGGAATTCATACTTTATAAAACTTCAACGAAGAAGAGGAATTAAGGGTCATGCACTATTTAATTATATCAATAAAACCATGGAAGAAACATTATATAAATGATAAACTGTGATGATGATTTTCGGATTTTTATTTCTCAAAAATCATAATTTTAGAGATCATGTGATGAAGATCTTAGGAATGATGTGTGGGGTAAAGAAGTGTTTTTGATAGTGGAATAAAAGTAGTTCACAATTATAGGTTGTGTGCATGTGTGTTGCACAAGTATAAGTGGTGCACATTTGTATGTTTTGTGTAACTCATATGTCAAAATCATCGCATCAAAATATGAAAAAGAAAAAAAGTTGTGTATATATTAAAGAGTGGAGCGCATTTGATGGAGTGGAATTCAAGTGATTGAGTGGCACAAATGTTACAAAAAGGCACAAAAGGTGAGTTGCATGCCCCATGAACATGGTTACTATAACTCCTATAAATAGGTGAAAACCCTCTTAATTATTACAATCATGACACTTATAGTAAATTAGAGGTCTGTTAGCGCATGTATTAGAATGTGTCATGCAAGAAGATGTGTCGCGCATGTTATGTATTATGCACAAAAGTGGCGTAGAAGAATATGTGGCGTGCAACTTGTATGTTGTGCACATATTGGGAATTGTGTGAAAAAAGTTTGTTGTGTATAATCCAAATGTTGTGCACACATTTTGAGATGTGAACAACTGTGTTGCACAAGCCATTAGTGGTGATGAAGTACTGAGCTCTTTTCATGCTAGAAGTGGTTCGCAAGCATGGAGTTTATTCTCAAGTAGAGGGTTACAGGCAGTGCGTTTGGTTTAGGGCAGAAGTGGAGCGCAAGTAGGGAGTGGAACTGAAGTACTAAGTGGTATGCATGAAGGGAGTAGCACACAAGTAATTAGTGGTGAAAAATAAGTGAGTACCACACATATTGTTACATGTTTCAGAATTTATTACCATCTTCTGGAAATAAATTTGTAGAAAAATGGGAGATCAAGACACTACTACACTATTCCACATTATTTTGCGTCAAATAAGAAATAGATAGTGTCCAATCTGTATTCATTTATTTAGGCCATATAAATAGTTATGATTCTAAGATGTTATGGTCCTCATTGTTTTGAAAATCACAAACGGGGTTTATGAATCTACTAGAAGAAGATGAAAAATTTTGTTCATATTGTTTTCATAGAAGAAGAAGGAGATGATGAGTTTGCAACATTCTAGTTCCTTCTAGGAAGAAGGGGAGGGTTACTTGCACGCTACTAAGAATGTAACAAGTGAAGAGCATAAGATCAGGCAGTAGTTTGACATCATACACGTCTCAATATGAGGAAGACTCTATTGTTGTTGAAACCCCTATTCAACATGTAGAATACTTTCTTAGGTTGTAGTATAAAGAACATACATGGTGCAGAATGTTGGACTAGGTTGTCACCAGATCTGGAAGATATGATTATTTCACCTCCTCCTATAATGTGTAGGTACTCACACAGGCTAACCGATTGTTTTCATAGCCAACCCACAATAAAAGTTACTAAATTATAGTGGATAATCCATGTACTAGTCATACCGATACTTGGAGAGGAAGTAACATCTCTTATTGAGTGGTGAACCTTGTAAAAATATCATGTCCATATTTTTATTGCATTCTGTTATTGCATGAGACATGGGAAAAAGAACAATGTAATCAATATCCTAACCGGTCAAGAGGTACAGGGATAGGAAGTTTGAATTTGATTAAAATGTCCCCATCACAGATTAACCCCCCCCCTCAAGGATAGATATTTCCCAAATTGGTCCTCTCAACCATGTGTTGTAATCCACTATTTGTATTGATTTTAGTATTTGAATAAAAATATTATAATAATTTCAATGATTGAACTGTTTATGTTTCAATACATCAAATTTAATTAATGATTTACTGGTCTAATGTTTTAAAATTATATTGTAGGGTTTACTCTATTTTTATTTGAGTATCTAGAATTTTAAGGTGTTGGAGTTTGTAAAACATAGATTTTATATAATATTTTATATTTTTTCATATAATTTTCTTAAAAGTACAGGTTATAATTGAATTTTAATATATATTCTGATCCTCATGATTTTTTATTTTGATTAAAGTTGCATTTATGGAAAAGATTCACATTATATGTTTTTTCTACCATTGTCTCTTATCTATATCAGTAATCATATTGGTGGTATAGTTGGGACATCACTCATTATCTACATACCATCAATAGTGGGGTCCCAATGCATTTATTTCATGTAATTATTTTTATGATAATGATCCATTTTTGACATAAAAAATATGCATACTGATTATGTTTCATTTGATAGTCATATATCCAAAATTGAATTTTTTTTCATCTATGCTGTGAAAATACCTAATAATATAAAAACTAAATATTTTCATTTATATTATTTAAATTTTACAATGGTCAATTCTGTAAAGTAATTTGTTTAGAACTCGCTATCATAGACTTTTCAAATATTTAGAGATATTTTCAATTTTGAATCCAGGGTGGAAGTGGTAATTTTTTAACTTCAATATATATTTAAATTTATTTTTTTAGTAATTATATATCTCATACTCTCAAAATTATATATTTTTAATGGTTAGTCTCCTTTAGTATTAATAATAAAAATATGGTTTGTATAAATATCATATTAATTAACTAATTACACATATAGAAATATATAATTTATCGCTTTTATAAATAATTTTGTTATGTTCTCTAATTGACATTTTTACTCATCAAGGGATTTTTTACCATCACTTGATACATAGGTTCATGTTGGTTCAAATGATTTAATAATTTTCTAATAAAATATTTATTGTGGTTCATTTCATCATATTTCAATTCTTTCCATGACAAAAAATATGAACTATGATGTAGGTTACCAAAACACAAAGAAATCAAGTAATAAGCTATGAAAAAATTAGTTTTTTTATGTATATTGTAAAATCTTTCAATGATTTTTAATCTATGAGTAATTTTACATTTATGGTTTACCAATTATATTACATTAATATTGGAAACATGATATATATGTTTCATGGTCTATATGGGTGTTTTTATAGAAATTTAATATCAAAACCCAAAATTTCTACTCTATTTTTTCGACCATTTCACACCAAATAAAAATATAATAATCATAAAAAATGTAAAATGAATTAAAATTGTATGATTAAATTGTTAAATTTAAAATTATTTTTTGTTCTAATCATAAAACATAAAAATGAAATTATCCATAATTTATTTTATTTGGATTGAGGTCATAATTTGGATAGACCACACATTTCACCCAATGTCATCATGTAGTGTTTTTAGTGTATGCTTGTAATATATTTTTTTTTCTATCCATCATGATAACTAATTTGGTATTTGAAAATATTTATGTGTATTTTTATTCATTCTAATTTTTAGGGTTCCAGGGTTACATTTATTTATTAATGTATTCAGATTCATGTTTATTTTTTCATGGGAGAAGGAGGACATCATGAAGGGGAAATACTAATATAAGTATAATTTTATTAGTTAAAATTTCAATTATATGGGAGTTATAAAATATATTGATTCAACAAAAAAGGAAAATGAAATATATTAAAATTATACAAACATGTGGAAACACATATAAGAGATACTCGTGTTTCCTATTATATTGAGGGATGAATTAGTTTGATAATTCCCTCATGATTCACAATTAACTCCTAGTTTAATTGTTTCAATCATGTGATAATCATATATCTCTATATTCTATGTCCTTCCAATTTCTATATAGTCACCCCAAACATCTCATAATCATATTGCCTTTACTTTTTCATAGATTTATTGAGTGTTAATTTTCCATTCATGTTATTACATATTAAGAATAATGATCAAATAGAATGTTTCCATTTTGTATAAGGGATATGAGTTGTTTACATATGAACTATGTATTTCACCAATAATCACAAATGATGTTATTGTAGATTCAATGTTACCTTAAAGAATACTTGGTTCTTTTTTGGATGTTTTCTTCATTTTTTAGGTGGATCAAGTTTTTATGTTGTTATCAGAGAACCTGTGGTATAATGAGCTTACATTATATATTAGATTATTTGGAAAAGATATCATTATTTTATAGTTAGTAGATTGATTTTTCACAAGTGTGGTATGCATTTATAGACTTCATCAAGACTTAATAAAGTGGATATCTAACATTATTGTTGGTGGAAGCACAATAATTATCACCACATTTGATAACATTTAAAACAAAAAAAAACATTTTAAAACATCCTCATAGAAATTTTTTGATACATACATAATTTATGATAGGTTTAAAATTTGTAATAATGATGCAATTTAGAATTATATACAAAATCTGTAACTATTTATGTTCATAGATTATCTTTATTCACTATTTTCAATAATAAAATTATCTTAGTAATTTTTTTATTTTATCATTAAAACATATAATAATAATTAAACACTAAATCACACACATTATGAATGTTTTAAATTTATATAAAAAATAGGAAAATATAACAAATTTCATATCCAATTTCCATTTAATGTGAAATTAAGTGGGATATAAATAATGGAATTCAATATAAAAAATATCCTTTTTTATTTATTATTCTTTTACATATAAACATTTCCTTACAAGGAAAAAACAAATGAGAAGTCTAAATAAATCATTTTAGGCTATTTGTGGATTTTTTTTAATTTATCTAATATATTAAAATATAATGACTCTTTTACGAGTCTTATACCCCTTATTAAATAATTTTTACAATAATATATTTAGTACCATAGCATTAAATATTCCAATTTTGTTCATACCCCAATGAAAATGTATCTCAATTCTATAATGGAATTTGGTGAAATTATTTTATCTTCTATTGTGAATCAATAATTTCTATATTCGTTGTTACGTAGTATGTTCCTATATTATATTAGTCACAATTCATTATCAGTCAACATACATTGATATGAGATGTTATATTGGTAAATGTGTGTTATCTGGATGTGAAAAAACAATTAATATAGAGGTTGAATCCTAAAATTATAATGTAGGATAAAAATCATTTTCATTTCATTGATTCAAAAAAACTATTCCCATTTAATATCATATTTTGACCCTATCATTTAAATTTCAATTTAATTATTATGTTGAGTGTCAACATCTATTTATTAACATAGAAAAGGGAAATCCTATTTAATAAAAATGGGAAAATGTGGAGGAAACACATTATAAGCATAGTAAAAATCCCATAATTTCACTTTCATGGTAAATATACACATAAAAACAATATAAGTCAATGTTTCTTCCCATACCACCATCCATTTTATTCAAATGTTTTATTTAATTTTATATAGTTATTTTTTTGTAGAAATAGAGGGTAATACAGAATACTATGACTATTGTCAAATATCCAATGAAACATATGATAGAACACCCAAATATATTTCCAATAATATTATTTTCCTTTAATAATTATCAATAAATAACTCATTCCACTGTAATTATTTACAAGTAAATCATGAAACATACTCTAGTGTAGTGAAGGATATGATATATTTCATGTAGTGTGAAACTCGAGTAAATACATCTTGTTATATAGGGGATAATAAAGGTTCATGTAGGTTACGAGGCTCAATGTTTGAGCTATTTTAAAAACATATTTTTGAAATGGAACTTGGATAATTTTATCATTAATCTTCACCCATAATAGTTTCTAAAGGATAATAATAACACGATTTTTAGCACATAACATTATGTATTACTCCCAAGAAATGCTGAAATAAAAAATGATTTTATAATGTTTTAGAAACTTTTCAGGTAGGTAAACTTGTTATTGGAAATTATATTTAAAAAAGAGTTTTCAAAGTTGAAAAAATATATATATTGATCAAATTGAATATCATGTAATAATATAGTTATCAAAAATCATATAAGTAATTCAATTATCAATTTTAATTAATCATTTTTAGAACCCTCATGAAGATTGAATATTAAAATGTTATCAAGTTATGCTCAATAATAGAATAACAACTAATCAAAAAAATGAATAAAATGCAACCCTAAATGATATTTTATATATCCAAACCCAATTTGAAACACAACAACCTCTATAAGATTAACTATTAATGTGGAAATATCTATAAGACATTAGTTTTGAAAAAAAAAGTACAAATACATCCTAGTAGTTTCTACCACTATGTAATTTTGAATCTATAAATTTTTCTCAAATAGGTTCTTCAAAAAAGATATCAATGAAAATGAATTTATGATAATAGTTTATTAACATAATTGAAAAATAAAATAGTAAGGGAATAGAAATCCTTAGTCATATCTGAATAGGTATTTTATTTAGACTACATATAGCAAGGATGTTCCATTTTTCATACTAAAATTGAACGTGGATTGATATTACATAGTAGGGAATACACATATCATTATACACAAGGCTCTAGAAAAACATAAATCCTGATATTCCATTAAGTAATATATACTTTTTCAACCATTTTCACATTGAAAAATAAATTTTATATTGCGTATGGATGAAAAATGTATATTCCCACCATTCCTTCTTCAAAACATTCCACCTATTTGTAGGAATCCTCTATGGATAACCTCATACCAGTTAATAATGAAATGTTAACATGAAGGGATTGAATAAAAAATTGAGATTAAAAAATTAAAAAAAATATTTGAGTTCATAAAATATGAATCTCCATCATGTTCTAATCAGAAATCCATTCCCAATTTTTAATGTATCTATAATGTATATTTTAGAAGAGTTATGTAGTGGTATTTCATTATCTACTTTCCTTTAAACCACACTAGATTCATCATCAACATTATATATGTAATGATGTTATTATTTTATAGAAATATAGTTTTCAACATAGTTAACATTTATTTCATTCAAATATAGAATGAGATCATTATGATTCCAAAAAATAAATAACACACATAACCTTTTGGTTATTATTTATGGTCCCAATTAATAACACCAAAATCACCATACTAACAATATTTGGAATATGAAAATAATGGGAGGTTTCCTCCCTCAAATCAACGATGATGAATTTTACTTCTATGATCTTATTCAGTTATGAAATCATTCAATAAAATATATAAACGGTCATTCAATTATCACCAGAATGATTCTTGTATAGGTTTTAGTTGCTACTCTCTCCTTAGAAAGGATATAAAATTTTCCAAACCTCTAGCTGGAAATTCCATGTCTTCATATGGTACTAGCACATTATCTATGGTCAAGCACTCATGGTATGGCTCCATCATTCGAGTTGTAGATAAAGATGCCCTAAAACAAAGGATGGACTTATGAAAGTCCTCAGTGTTCAGATGAATCTCCTTTGAAAAGGGTGCCAAGCCTTGGTTATATACAGATATGAATAATAGAATATCATACTGATGGAGTTCTTGGATATAGAAACTTTTTGTAACAGGAAAGGACTTCATCCATGTCGTTGTGGAGAGGAAGGATGACTTCAATGTGGTGTGGAATAATAGAAATCATATTCATAATATATGATTCATTCAAATCATTTATTGCGATAATATTTTCATCCCCATCACCCAACGACACCCCTTTTCACAGGATTGGACAATGATTCATGGGATACCAAGGGTATACTAGCATTCCAAAATCCATAATGATTTTACTTCTAGAATTGGTACCCCCTAATAATTGACTAGTGCACCATAAGTGGAGACCTTGGATTATATGGTAGGGTTATCATTAATATTAGAATAGAAACTGTCACAACCCATTCCCTGGGGCCTGTTCCATGACTACCCTAGGCACGCCTTCCATAGGCCAGGGGCTGGCGACTTGTACCAAAGGTGTATTTCCCTAAATGTAAAATACGAGGAACTGGAAGTAAAAATACAACTGAAGAAAGGAAAAAAAGTAGATGGGTCATCCTCTGGGATTCTTTTATGAAGGGTAGGTAAAAATATCCTCCTCAGTACCCCACGTCCGTCAGTCTCCTCAGTGTACTGACTCGTCAAAAGGTCCACCTCCGGTACCATTTAGTCCGAGTACTCTCAACCTCAGTCAGTATTGTATGTCGTCTGCATCCAACAGAACGAGGTAAATGCATTGGCCGGGTAGGGGTGAGTATAATGATACTCAGTAGGGACCCTGAGACCCTCATTGTCTCACAAAAATCCAATGAAGATAATCCAAAAAGTATGAAATCAATAGATAACCTTACTTAGGTATATTCCCATAAATATAACTAAGTTATCACGTGATCTATCTCAATCATGAGGAAAATAAAAAAGTACTAACTCAGCTCAACCAGGATTTTTTTTCATAATATCGAAACCACGACTGCTGGAGAACTCCTTCTCTGTCGAGTACAGTGGGAATTTCATGACAACAAGCGTGCTTCCCACTAACCTTGGACTGCTGAGGTACTCCTCATGTTGAGTACTGAGGGTCTGCTGTGTCACACAGAGGCACTCCCCACCATGTGTCTGCCACCAAAAACAACCGCTCCTCCACATATCCTGCAGAGGTACTCCTCCTATCGAGTACCATGGGTCGGACGGCACAATGAGGCACTCCTTTATTGTCTGTCTTCTGCCTCATCCAGGTGCTTCCCAATGAGCTAGTCGAGACACTCTGAGTCAATCGGTCTGAAGTCTTCAAGTCTCAGCAAGCTAATAGGTTTCCAAACTCTTCTCATTTGTTACAGGAAGAATCCACTACACGAGATACTATTCAATACTACAACTATCAATAAGTACCACTAAGAAGTATCTCAATGGTCTGTCACATCATAGGGGTATCACCTCAATAGATGGCACGTCAATCGGACGCCCGAACTTTTAGTTATTATCCTTTTAGTACCGGAGGCCCGGTTGGATTCGTGCACGATCTAACCTAACCGTATCTCAACTATACCCAAAACTGTATTGGGGTATACTAAAAAAGACCTTCATGCTCTAAGATTATCAATTCCACTGATGGTTCGTCAAACGGATTTCTGGTGCCAAAGATACAGCCAAAATAAAGTAAAGGGCCTTAGTGTGCCCGGGTCCGATCCGACCCCGTCGGACTGACACGGCCAGACCTAGTCTGTGCCGACCCTGTTCGGGTTGCCGAGCTTGACCCGTTGGGTGGGCCAGATTGTTAGGTTCGACCCAGCCCACTAGGTCCAGCCCAGCAGGCTGCGAGGGGCCGCGGAGAGCTGTAAGGGCGTGGACCGGCCGTGAGGGTGCAGACTGGTCGTAGGTCGGTGTGAGGTTGGTTCATCCTGGAGGGCACCGTGTTGGCGAATTGGACCAGAGGGAAACATGAGGTCATGCGCCAGTTCAGTCGGGGCACCACGAGGGGAAAGGGAGGCCGGCTCGGCCAGGGCGCCGTGAGGGGCTCGATAGTCCATCTCGGCCGAGGTTCCGCGAGGTGCGACGGAGCCCGACACGGCCAGGGCTCAAGAGGCCAATGGCTGGTGCTTATAGGGTGGCTCAGGAGGATTCCATGAGGCCAGGCCAACCGGGAGGCATGGTAGCCGAGAGACGGGGCACGGCGCGACCAGGGCGCGGTGCGGCTAGGGTGCGACTAGGCTGGGGTGCAGCGTGGCCCGGGCCAGTTTGGTCGGAAGGCGGCGCGTCCAGTGGGCAGCACGACTAGGGAAACTCAGAAGCTAGAGGGCATCGTGTTTTGGCCCGGGGCAGCAGAGCCGATGCAGTCGAGGCGCCGGAGCGTCGTGGGTGCGGCGCAGGTTTCCATTTTCACCTTCACCATCTCGTCGCCTCGTAGCCCTGCCGAAGAACATCACAAAGAAGAAATATGGAGGGGTTTTGGCCCATGTTAGTTTGGCATGCACCCTCCGTCTTTAGAGAGGTAGTAATCGGTTCATCAAGATCATAACAAATGAACAAGCATGTAAGATATCGTAAAAATAACAATTCCCAAAATCCCTCATTAACAATATATTCCCATCCCGCAGGGAAAAATTTCCATGGATCAACATGATAATAATTTGGTTCGTGTTCTTCGTTTTGAAAGGAATGAAACAAGGGAATAATATCATAATTAAATATAATCCCTACATTGTTTTTTGTTCTTCGACGTTGGTGCGAGAAGGTAGATGTTGATAGGTTGTAGAAAAACATGTCGTACGTAGAAGGATATTCTGAGAAATGGAGTCGAAGTTGAGATCATTCCTGATAGTCCAAGGAATTCATCAACGGAATTATTTGTCGGTGGAGTGTTATTTGTTGGGAGAAAGGGTCCTTCATTGTAGAGTTTTCTCCCAAGAGCTCTAATCCTCTTTTTCCAACCTTTTGCAAACAAATGAATATATAGCTCCTCAAAATAATAGATTGTCTATTATTTAGTTTGATGGGTTTAAAATTAAAATTGTAGCATTTAATTTAATGAGATGGATCAATTAATTAAAGGGGAAGGGTTGACACCATTAAAAGAGGGGGGTGGTGGCACTAGTATGTTAAGGGAGGTCAAGAGAATCTCCCTTATTAATGATGTGAGTTGAGATGTTTTCCTCTCCAACCACTATTAGGGGGTTTAGTCCTAGGTGGTCCCCACATCGTAACCTCTCGTGGGAGGTTTGGTTTGGTAGGGACCCACCTCCATAACCTCTCATGGGAGGGTAAGTTGTGGTGGTCCCAACATCCAACTTTCACATGGGTCGTTATAATAGATAAAAAACATGTGTTTGTTTTATTTTATTATTTCCATGTAAAACCCAAAAACTATCTTCCACCATCGACCATCTTCCATTGAGGTGAAAGTCTTCATAAGCAAATATCGGTGCTACGAGTTCAACAGTGACCTCAGATTTCAATTCCGAGCACTGGTTCAAAAGTTAGAAAAACCTTCTCATACATTTACTGAACGTTCCCGAAAAAAACATTAAAATTGATTCCAGGCACATCAGGCCTCAGAATCACGTGCTGTAAATTTTCACGGACTCGTAAAATTCCCATATATTGAAAAAAAATTACCCAGAAATTACGGGTCTTTACATTCTCCCCACCTCAGGGCTTAACTTCCTTGTAAGAAACAACTCATAACTAAGGGAACAAGTGGGGGTAATGAGCATGCATTTGAGCCTCCCTCTCCCATGTGATCTCCAGGAGGTTCCCAAGCTTCCATCGAACGTGCACTAGAGGTATAAACTCTCCATGATGGACCTTCTCCTAACGATCTTCAATCACTATTGGTACCTCCATAATAGTCTCCCCATCATCGAAGTCCAGCTCTCCATCGTCGATGATGTGACAAGGGTCATGCACGTATCCCCTCAACTTGGATATGTGGAAGACGTCATTCACTCGATGCATCTGAAGTGGAAGAGCTAAGAAGTATTACACCTTGACAACTTTGCTAAGGACCTGAAATGGTTTGATGAACCTCGGTGATAACTTGAATCCTCAGCCAAATCTATACAAACCTCATCGATGTGAGACCTGTAGAAAGATGTGGTCACCATCCTCGAACTCCAGAGGTCTCCGTCTCCTATCGGCATATGACTTATACCTACTCTATGCAGTCTTCCTCCACTCCTAGATGTTTTTTACCTTCTCTGTGGTAGCTCGTACCATCTCTGGACCCATGAGTAGTGACTCCCCTTGGTTATTCTAGCACAAAGGTGGTATGCAAGGTCGCCCATACAACGCCTCAAAAGGATCCATCCCTATAGTGGAGTGATTGTTGTTGTTGTATGTACACTCCACCAAAGGTAAGTTATCCTCCCAACTGCAACCACAGTCGAGGACACAAGAATGTAGAATTTCTTCGAGGGTCTGAATGGTCTTCTCAGTCTGGCCATCCGTCTAAGGATGTAAGGCGGTGCTCAAGTTAAGTTGCGTCCCAAAAGCCTCATGAAACCCCTTCCATAGCCGGGAAGTAAATCGTGCATAAAGATCAGAGATAATAGTCGAAGGTACTCCATGTAGCCTCACAATCTCTTATATATAAAGGCATCCCAAGATCTATACTAAACCTTGTTCTCTGATTGGTAAGAAGTGGGATGACCTGTTGAGTAGGTCAATGATCACCGAAATCGAGTTGTGTCCCCTGGAAGTATGTGGAATACCCATCACGAACCCCATAGATATCCCATCCCACTTCCACTATGGGACCCCAAAGGATGAACCAAGATTGATGGTACCTGATGCTCCGCCTTCACTTTCTCACAAATGAGGCACCGAGAGACAAACTCTACAACTACTTTCATCATTCTTGGCCATCAGTGATGTCTTTTAAGGTCCTGATAAATCTTCGCCACTCCTTGATGTACCACTAGAGAGGATGGGTGGAACTCCCTCAACACTTCCTCTTGATGTGACACTAGTACCCAGGTACGTCATCTAAATAGGATAACATGCTTCCCACCTTCAGAATCCATCAGGTGCCTCTCCTTTTGATAACTGAGAACAGCATGCCTCGCAGTCAGCGTCTCCACGGTGTGCCTCCCTGACTCACTGAAGGAGTGGGGGAGTGATTATAAGAGACTAATGGAAAGCTACTCCATCTCTATCCATAAAGGATATCTACAATTCGGCCAGCTGCTATGTCGCCTCACCTTGCATCTTTATACCAGATCTCATACTAAGTGCATCAGCAATAATGTTCCCCTTCCCAGGATTATAGACTATCTCGAAGTCATAATCCTGGAGGAACTCAAGCCAACATCGATGTCTCATGTTCAGGTCCTTTATAGAGATGATATACCTTAGACTTTTACGATCAGTGTACACTGTAAAACGCTCGCCAATCATATTGTGTCTCCACATCTTCAGGGTGAAGACCACTACTGCTAACTCCAAGTCATGAGTAGCGTAGTTTTTCTCATGTTTTCATAGCTATTGTGAACCATATGCAATCAATGATCGCTCCTACATAAGGACACATCCGAGTCTGGTCCCTGATGTGTCATAGTAGACTATGTAGCCTTCACCTTCCTTTGAAAGACTCAAGATGGGGCACTAGTTGGGCTCTTCCTATGCTCTTGAAATCTTGGATGACATCTCTATGACAACACAAAGGGTTTCCCCTTCTTCGTCAAGGCTGATAGTGGTGATGCAACACTAGAGAAGTCTGGCACAAACCTCATGTGGAATCCCGTGAAACCCAGGAAACTATGTACCTTTGTAACACTCCTAGGTGGATCCCAAGCAAGTATCGCCTTAATATTCTCTGGATCCATTGCAGCTCTAGCCTTCGATATGATAAGTCCCAAAAATTGAACCTCTCGGATCCAGAACTAGAACTTCTAGAGCTTACCATAATGCTGGTGCTCTTGGAGTGTGTCGAGTACTACCCGAAATTGGTAGGAATGCTCCTCCTTAGTAGTCGAGTTGATGAGAATGTCTCCAAATAAGAATACTATGAAGTGATCAAGATACGGCTGGATGATCCTATTCATGAGTCACATGAACACTACTGAAGTATTGGTTACGCCAAAAGGCATAACCAAGAAATCATAGTGGGTGTATCAACATCTAGAAGTTGCCTTCTGCACATCCTCATCACACACTTAGAGCCAGTGATAGCCTAATCTGAGGCCTATCTTTAAGAACCACCATGCTCACTTCAGCTGATCAAATAGTTCATCAATCCTCAGGAGTGGGTATTTTTTATTCATGGTCACGTAGTTGAAGAACTGATTTTCAACACAAAGCCTCAAACTCTCATCCGCCTTCTTTCCGAATAGAATTGGGGCTGCCCAAGGTGAAACGCTAGGCCAGATGAATACCTTCCCCTGCAAGTCCACTAGCTGTCCTCGCAGCTCATGAAGCTCCATGGGAGACATCTGATATGGTTGTATAGATATCTATGTCATCTCGAGGTACATGTCAATGTAAAAGTCTACCTCTCTGCTAGGGGGTAGACCTGGAACATCATCAGGGAAGTCATTCTTGTACTGGTCCACCACTATAGGATTTCTTGGACTCTCCACATCAATTGCTCTGAGGGTAAGGATATCCAACTGATGAGTGACTGGATGCACTCTCTTCATAGCATGTCCATCCCATTATGCAAAGGATCCCTTCTCATCAGTGAAGGTAAACCAAGTCCCATCCATGCGGACACACCGCACTTTGTGCATAATAAAACCAACGACACCTTTGGAATCTCCGAGATCTGAACGAGGGCAGTGGCAATGAATGAGTGACTAACACATGTGTCTATATGTAATGAAACTATGGTAGAGTAGACACAGATCATTCCTAAAATCATCTCCAGAGTTCTATGATCATCTGCTTCAGCTACCGAGAGATGAACTCTCCCCTGTCCACCTGTTCCCTGTAGTCGGGGTGGACCTCTTGGTGGTGGTGGTGGTCACACCACGAAATGTATCCTACCGCCAGCTGCATGAACAGCACCTCTGCCATGTCCTCTAGCTCCATATAGACCACCTCAATCGAATATCTATCTATTCTTGGGATGTTCATCAACCATTTGCTGATCATCTGAATGGTAGGTCATGTAGTCACAAGCATTGTGACCCTGCCCGCCACATGTGTTACACTACCAGCTCCTGGCATGTCTGTATCCGCTTCGGGTTGGCCGCACAACCAATCCTGGGTCATGCGGTCGTCCACCTATAGGTGTGGTTCTCTTAGATCTCTATGACATCTATCTACAGCCAGCTGCAGAAGACTCTGTTATGTGTTGACCAGTGTTTCATCTCACTACTATAGACTGATCAGCAAGGAAAATATCCACTATGAGGGCTCTCTCTAACACCCTTTCCTGTGTCGGTATGCTGAGTGAGATCATTAGAGCTGTGATATCCCATTTGAGCCCTTGATCGAAGGTCCAAGCTCGGAATAATGGGTCACACACCATATCAGTGGATTAGAATGAATGGTCTATGATACTCGCTGCGTATCGAGCTACAGTCATGTTGCCCTGCTACAGACGAAGTAACTCCTGTATGCGCACTGCGTGAAGATTTTCTGGGAAAAACTCTGCCTGAAACAGGCTCTTGAAGTCTTCATAGAGAAGAATCATCTTGTCATGAACCTGGAGCATCAAGCTCTACCATTTTCTCGCTGCTAGTTATATATATCTGGTATCACGAATCACCATGAGGTATGCTGGTGTCTTTTCCAGTCGGTAGACTCCCACCACAACCTCCATCCAATTCTCAACCGCATGTGGGTCTGTCTCTCCCCTGAATCTGGGTGGCCCCTAGAACTGGAACTCATGAAAAATTCTCAAGTTTCATGAACCATCTTCTACTAGGGCTGGTGGCATTAGTGGCCCAACAAGGAGTGGCACTGTTGGTTCCTCCGCTGGAAAAGGTCCCTGCATCGAGGCCTCATTGCTCGATGGGCTATCCGTGCATATAACTCTAGGGAATATAGATGGTCGTCCACATGGAGGCATCCAAAAATAATCGGATGAGACATGGTAAAAATATTATACCCGGTGAGCTGACCTGGTTGATCTGACATAAAGAAATCATTTGAAAACACACATGCAATTAGTGTTTTTGTGCACTGTGTTAGAAATCAGAAGTCAGGGTCCTGAAGTATGAATACGTCGACCGCCACACCATCACCGGACTCCATAAACTGAGAACCACACTCACTACTCTTAACACAATTTATTCATAGAAGATAAATATCAGAGGCCTAAATTCTATGGTAGAACTAACTCCTCTGATAAAAATTTGTCATGACCTGTTTCCTGGGGCCCGTGCCGTGACTACCCCAGGCCATCCTTCCATAGGTCATGGTCTGGCGACTAGAACCAAAGCTGTATTTCCCTAAAACTAGGTAGGAATTGTCTTTATAACATGTAAACACACATAGAAAGTGCACACAACTAGATAAAAAACACTAAGTAAATTGTATAACAATAGAGTGCTGAAAAGTAAAAGGGGCTGAAAATACAAGCCCAACTGTAATGTACATGGAACTGGAAGTAAAAATACAACTGGTGAATGGAAAAACAATTGCTGGGTCATCTTATGAGATTCCTACCTGAAGTGTAGGTACATATAGCCTCCTCAGCAATCCATGTCTGCAAGTCTCATCCGTGTACTGACACATCATATGGTCCACCTATGGGTATCGTCCAGTCCTAGTACTCTCAGACTCAGTCAAGTTGGTCTATCGTCTGAATCTAACAAAACGGGGTATGGGCATAGCCCATGTAGGGGTGAGTATAATGATACTCAGTAGGGACCCTGATACCCTCATGGTATCACCAAAATCCTTCATGGATAAACCAAAATGTATGAAATAAATTGATAACCTTACATAGGTATTTGCCCATACATATACCTATGTTATCATGTAATCCATCTCAATCTGGAGAAAAAAATCACAAAAGTACTGACTCATCTCAACCAGGATTTGTATTCACATTATCAAAACCAAGGCAGTTGGATAACTCCTCCTCTATCGAGTACAGTGGGCCTGCTCCGACACCATGGGCACGTCCAACTATCCTTGGACTGCTGAGATACTCTTCCTGGAAAGTACCTTGGGTATAATGCTTCACATAGAGGAACTCCCCACCGTGGGTCTTCCCTCACAACTAGGTTCTCCCCCTCATAGCCTGTAAAGGTAATCCTCCTGTCGAGTACAGCGGGTCTGCCGCCACAACCAGGCGCTCCTCCGCCGGACTAGACGAGTCACTCTGGGTTGATCAGTTGGTAGTCGTCATGTCTCAGCCAGCTACTAGGTTTCCGCACTCTGCTCGCTCGTCACAGTAAGGATCCTATCCACGAGCTACTGGTCGATACTCAAACTGTCATGAATTCTAACAATGAAGTATCTCCAAGGTCTGCCATGTCTTAGGGGTCTCAACTCAACAGACGGTGCGTCAATCAGACGTCCGGTCTGTGAGTTAGTAGCAGTTTAGTCTCGGGGGGCCGGTTGGATTATTGTATGATCCAACCTGATTGTATCTCAGCTATACCCCAAATTCTAGTGAGATATATTCAAAGGGACCTTCATGCTCCAGTATTACTAGCGCTGATGACGGTTTGTCAAACATACGTCTGGTGCCAAGGATATGTCCAAAAAAATGTAAAGGGTTGTTGTGGGCCTGGGACCGGTCCGACCCGGTCGGACCAACCCGGCCCAACCCAGTATTGGATTACTCGGGTTGGGTCAACCCGACTTGACTCGTTGGGTCTGGCCTCACTTGTTTGGTGGGCCAGCCTGTTGTGTTTGCCCCAACGCACTCTGCCAGGCAAAGTGGGCAGCGAGGGGCCATGAAGAGCAGAGAGGGCGCAGACCATCCACGAAGGTGCGGACCGGCCGTGGGATGGCGTGAGGGAGGTTCGACCCGGAGGGAACCACGTGGGTGACTAGGCCATGAGGGAACCATGAGGGATGGGCCTGTGCGCCGCGATAGTCAAGGGAGGCCGTCACGGTCGTGGTTCCGTGAGGGTCACGGGAGGCTTGCTCGGCCAGGGATCAGGAGGCCGGTGGTTGGCATGACTGGGGTGGCTTGGGAGGTCGCCATGAGGCCAACATAGCCGGGAGTCTAGGTTTCCAAGAGCTGCGGAGTGACATGTCTAGGACACGGATCAGTTGGGGTGCGACGCAGCTCGGCCCTATTCGGCCGGTGGGTGGCGCGACCAGTGGTGAGGGCGGCTGTGGCAGTTCTGAAGCCATATGGCGGCGTGGTTTAGCACAGGGCGGTGGAGCTGATGTGGATGGGGTGCTAGAGCGTCACAGGTGCAGTACAGGATGCCTCCATCTCCTTCCACATATCATCGCCTCTTCTTTATGCCGGAGAAAATCATAAAGAAGAATGATGGAGGGGGTTCGGGCCATGTTAGTTTGGCCTGCACCCTCCACATTAAGGGTGGTAGCAATCATTTCATCAAGAACATAATTAAATAATGAGCATCAATGATATCTTTAAAACATCAATTCCCATAATCCCTCATTAACAATATATTCCCAACCTGCAAGGAAACTCATCCGTGGATCAACTTGATAATAGGTTGTTCTACATTCTTTGTTTTGGAGGAAAATAAATGAGGGAATAATATTATACTTACATAAAATACCTACCTTTTTCATTGTTCATCGACATTGGAATAGGCAGGCAGACGTCGATACATTTTAGAAGAAAACGTCTTATGTCGAAGGAAGTATCGATAAAGGAAGTCGAAGTTGATATCTTTCTTCGTATTCGAAGGAGTTCCTCATCGATGTTCATCGTCGGTGGAGTGTTCATCATTGGGAGAAACCGTTCGTCATTGGAGTGTTTTCTCCCAATAGCTCTAATCCTCATTTTACATCCTTTTTCTGCAAATGAATAGATAACCCCTCCAAATAATTGATTATATATTATTTAGTTTGATTTGATTAAAATTAAAATTGTAGCACTTAATTAAATTAGATGGATCAATTAATTAAAGGGGAAGGGTTGACACCATTAAAAGCAGGGGTGGTGGCACCATTATGTTAGGGTTGTTCAAGAGACTCTCTCTCATTAATGAGGGGAGTTGACAGGTTTTTATCTCCCACCGTTATTAGGGGGTTTAGTCCCAAGTGGTCCCCACATCGTAACCTCTCATAGGAGGATAGGTTAGGGTGGGCCCCATGACCATAACCTCTCATGGGAGGTTAAGGTGTGGTGGTCCCCACCTCCAACTTCAAAATGGGTGGTTATAGTAGATAAAATAAAATAAAAAATGCATTTATTTTATTTTATTGTTTCCATGAAAAACCCAAAAACTATCTTCCATCCTCGACCATCTGCCATCGAGGTGAAAGACTTCTAAAACAAATATTGGTACTGCGATTTCAATGGTGCCCTCAGATTTCAATTCCACGCACCTGTTCAGATGGTAGAAAAACCCACTCGTACGTTTCCTGAACATACCCAAACAAAACATCAGAAATTTATTTCGGGCAGACCGGGCCTTGGAATCACACGCCGTAAAGTTTGGCGGACTCATAAATTTCCCATATATTTAAAAAAATGTTTACATATAAATTATAGGCTTTTATAGAAACACCCTGCTAGAAATGGTATCCCTATTTGAAAATGAACAACAATATGAGATAAGCTTTGAATTCAATAATGTCTCTAAATTCTATGAGCACAACAAGATGGTTGGTTATGTTTTCCATAACTCCCAAGTTGTTAAATGTTAGTAAAGCTAGATACTAACACATCATCTTGGAATAAGTCTCATGGGGTATGAAAATCATCCTAGTGGATTATGGAAGAATGTATACCTATGATAATTTAGAATGAGTGTAAATATACAAACCCATCACTACAGGCTCTTCATGGACCACACTAGTTGGGGTAGAGTAGATGCATCTTGAAAGTATTGAGGATTTAATTAGGCCTTTTGAGAATGAATAATAGGTATATTCTTTAAAATAATCTACATATTAAATTTTAACTCACTCATCGGATATACTCTCCACTTATCTTTCTTTTCTGGATGAGGAATTTTTTCATAACTTCATTTATTCTGACATTAATGTAGCCATCCAATTAGAGAAACCACTAAATATTTATAAGTAACCATAGGAGAAGTGGTATGGTGTCATGTATGTATATAATGTAGTAGGATCCCCATTGATGTTTCTTATATTAAGATTCTCTTAAAAGAGGAAGCTTGTGCTTCAACAGAATGACACTCTAGAGTACAACATAATGGTCCTAATATTTTCATTAAAACATCAATGTCATGGAAATATTGGAAAAAAATTGAATATTCAGATGAATTAAAAAGGTGTAATTACCCCTTATAAAAATAATAACGTGGATAGTCTTTTGGAACTAATAGAGAATAGAAAACCCTAGCTCGATAGGTTCTATCGGTATACACGCTGGTACATTAAAACCTGAAATTATTCAAAACATTGAGTAAAATACTATTACATTAAAATATGATATCCTCTTTAAATCTAGATTGTATTATATGCTTAGAATTATTTGGTATGAGGAAAATATTGATAGGATATGATTCCTTGTCCATAATAGTTTTGAATATACTGTCATTTCCCATGAGGATAATCAGATCATCACCTGTATTCATGATAAATTATCTAGAGGATCTTATGCCTGATCATATATTTCATGAAAAGAAACAAGGATATGAAATTGTTATAGTCAAAAAAGGACTGGTCCACATTTACCACGGACTCATGGACTATCATTGGATACCTAAACTCCATCCTTAATGCAGATGAAAAACTCAGAGCATTCTTCATCTCTATCTCCATTAAATACATATGAGATTGTGTGGGGTTTGCAAGCTTAACTAAAATAAATATCATTACTGCCATGTTTACTTAGTACATGAGGCATTTTAATAGTATGAGAGCAAGATGAATTAACATGGCCTTTGTCAGTGATGCCTTTCTTGGAAATTATAGGTCATTGTCATGTATTATATTAGAAATGTGAAATTATGACCATAATCCCATCATGATCATATTTATTGATAATAATTGGATGAGTAATATAACATTTATGTTTAATAATGCATGGCAGGCAACCCCAGAATGTTCGAATATTATCCATGCCTCTTTCACCTTGGATTCTTGTACCAAAAAACATTTGGTTTGAATATCCATGATCCAAATGCTCATGAATAAATTGATGTAATGGAGAAAATTAATGTTCATGTCACTTTATCCATAACTTGAAATCATTGAATACACTTAACATGATATTTATATAGAAAACTCAAAGAAACAATTCTCTATAGATTCTACCTAGGATGTTGAAATGCCTTCCATGCTCTAAAAACTTAGTTAACTCAGTGAAAACATAAAGGACATCTTAAAAGCCAAGTGGGTTTCTATTGGTGATAGAAACCCTAAATTTTTTAAGACTCTCCAAAGGGATGTAAGTGAATATGATCCCCTCTTATTACTCCAATATTGAGACCAAAGTTTGTAGGAAAGAAATAACATATTCAATCGCATTGTTTCATTTTATATGAACCTCTTCAATTGACAATCACAGGATGCAGTGATAAAAGAAAATATTATACCAAAATTCATAAATGAGGATTTTAACACTATTATAACATCTTCCACATTAGAATATGATATCATGGATTTATTTTTTAGCCATAATAAGGAAATATCACATAGTCTGGATGGGTTCACCAACTATTTGTTCCAATCATATTGGGATGCTTTTTAGAAAGACATGTGCATTCCTATCAACTTTATAAGGGTGTCCTTTAGGAATATATTCACTGCATAATTTATTCCCCTAATTAAAAAAATTATAGAAGGACAGTTAAATCATACAATTCATACATATTTCTATTTTCAACACAATTCAAAATGTTATTAAAAAATACATGATAAATGGTTTCTCAGGTATTTGAAAGATTTATATCCTAGATTCAATTTTTGTTTTCAGAAGGGAATGGGTATCCAAGATTTTTTTTCTTACGTCCTCAGCATGCATTAATCTCTTTATAAATTCCAGTAGAGGTGGAAATAATTCTCTAAAACTTGATTTTAAACAACCTTTGACATAATGTATTGGGGCTTCATAATGAATTTTCTTCAATTATTTGGATCTAGCATGTAGTTTTTTTAATTTGACACAGCTCATCATAGATCTTAACACATATACATAGTAATTAATAGGACCGTGGAATGATACATTAAATTATCTAGGGGAGTGAGATAGGGGGAACCCTATCAAATATAATTATTGAAATTACATAGGATTATCTAAGCCAACTTATCCTTCATATGGTGGATAAGGGTGAAATGGAAACCATTAGAGAAACATGATATATCTTTTCCCCATCCCATTAGTTTTTTAATGATGACATTATCATATTTACTCATAGAAATATAAGTAACATTAATAATATTAAGAATAACCTATTGAATTAAGCATGTATTTTTGGCCGAAAAAATATGTTGGAGCTAGTCTTTTATCAACTTGGGAAAGAACATCCCATCCTCAAGAATCATCTGTATCATCAATGATCTATGAATAAGGGAAATATCTATCCCTTTTACCTATCCTAGATTTTTAGGTTACAGGGTAGGAATGATTCCTCTCATATTTCTAATAATGTGATCCAAATTAGAAAAACAATCTGATATTGGAATGAAAAAACACTCTCAATGGAAGGACATATTTTTCTTCGTAAGAATGTGGTGGTTTCAAAGCTTTTGAATTATTTAATGGTGTATCTTTGGAATGCCTCTATTATTAAAAACATTAACACAATGATGAGGAACCCTTAATGGAGTGGCATAATAATGGAAATGAATGGTATCACACCAACCTAGAAATAATGATACATTCCAAATGCCTTGGGTGGTATTGGCATCAGGAACATGGATCTATTCAACAAATCTATTAATGGCCAATTCATGTGGTGGTTAGTCAACCATTAATAATCATCCATATATATCCTTAGATTATGATTCTCTACCAATAACATGAAAGGAAATCCAAGCTAAATTGAATCCTCATTATGGCCTGGACTGTGAAGCAGCTTCCAGAAAATTTATATGGACTCTCCTTGTCTAGTTAGTCAGAACTCCACTCTTAACTTTTGGGATGAAAATTTGATTGGAGATCCATTGATCAGTCATGAAACTCTATTGACCATAGAATTTATCATTTTATCTCAATTAAAGTTCAGCTAGATAGAATTGATCTACTTCATAATGATGTATACACATATGTTATAATCAATGAATTCACAAACCAATAGTGTAATCTCATTTTGGGGAAGTCCACAAATGGAATGGTTGATTCCAATGCATTAAAAATCAACCATTTCCCAAGAGAGAGAAAGTTAATTTATGTCTTCAATAAAAAAGGATTCTTCCCTATATATTCACCCTTATATATAGGCTTTCACTCTTAAAGATCCTAGATTATTATGACCACCACAATTTTTTCATTTTGTTATGTTCTAAGTATGCTATTTTCTAATAGCATCATCAAGATATAAACATCATATTCTTTTGATAAAATACTACCAAATCATTATGGGGAGTTGTATATGAAATATTTGAGATCCCCCAACCACACACCAATTCTATTTTGAATTTTATGTAGGACTTTCTGTATATTCATCTCTCAAAATAGCTCACTGCTCCATTAAGGGTAACATGCACTGATCTAATTCACACCATTCTGGGTGGAATAAAAAAGTACATACATAACTAGGTTGGATTCAATTCTTGTCTTTCTATGGATTTTATTACTGTATCTATACATGACTCAATAATCTAGCATGATGGCTATTGCACTAACTCTATGAGAGACTTCATGGTGATGAGATGCCTGAATATAAAAGGTAACATTCCTCAATATCAGCGAACTTTCTATGTCTTTTGAATACATCCCTTCACTATATGTTTTAAATTTAACATAGATGGTGCCTTGAAGAGAATTATATGGCCCTCCGGTTAGGGTATAATTTTATGGGACCATAATGGTGATGTTGTGGAATATCAACATGGTTCATGTTGACATGTCACGATAAGGGAAGTGGAAATGTTTGGCAAAATAAAAGAACTGTAAAATTGTTTTCAAATAAAATGGAGCATTATATGGGTCAATTTTGACTCTAAAACCATTGTTCAAGCTGTTTGGATGGGAATGATTCATCTCTTGTGAAGATAACAACGAATTTGGACAACTATCTTTACAAGGTCTCTTATATAAGGTACACGATAACGCATACCTACCAAGAGGCCAACCAGGATCCTTATGGTCTTTCAAACAAATGGGTATATGATTAGGGATATAAAATATGAATAATTCTTCTTTGTGACCTGATTCCCACTTTCCTCCACAAAAAATGTAAAATTCCATCGTTCATACTCTTTTAACATTTCTTTATAACATAATATGAGCCACAGTGCTCATCATTTAAAAAAAACATGTATATAAAAAAAATATAACTTCGTTATTTATATTGGAAGGGGTAGATTTAAAATGAAATCCATTTATTATATTTTAAAACGTACATAATAGAAAAATATATATTTATAAATTGGGAATTCCAATGAAATAATTCACGAGTTCCCTACAGCAATGACAAAATGTAAAATTACTATGATTAGTGCATTATTAAATAATTTAATCTCAAGGTGCAACCTTATAGTTTAACATAATTATATTTTGAATAAGCATTCATACTCTCAGAATGGTTTTTTTTTCAAAAAGTATTTTTTTTGGTTCCTTATTTCAGAATAAATAGATACAATGAACTTTCTTATTTAAAATAAGAAATGTCAATGAATAAAAATAAAAATCTATACACACTTAATTACATCAGATTAGAAGATTGGAGGTGATCTAAATGTTGGATACATGGTTACTTTATATAATAATGTTTTTTCTAACATCATTCATTAAATAACTCAATACCATGGGATATTCATCTTCCCATGCATTGGTTCTATAAATAATGTGAATTTTGAAGACTATTTGGAACACATAATCATACACTATCTATATTGTCATGTCAGTGGAAAACCCCAACTACAATCAAGACAAAAATATTCCACTAAACTCCACCAAATATTATGAATCATTCATATTCTATAATCTTGAAATGTCTTCTTATAGATATAATGTATTTATAATACTATCTTTGGAAAATCCTTGGTTGGGTTTCATTTGTGGTTGTCAAAGTTGATGTTTTTGAAATTTTGATGGGATTTTCAGTTGTTCATGGTTAGTGAATGGTTTTCCAATATCATGCACCCGGTTAATGAAAACTCTATTATCCCATGTGGTGAAATATTTAATTGGGGGCACACAGTTTGAAAAATTATTCTTCAACTAAGGAGATACAAAACAAACCCACCACTAGGGTAGTACAATTAAGGTTCATGGTTTGTGGAACCATGTCTCCCAACGAAGAAAACCATGTGTATGAGATTTAATTAACCTAAAAAATGATTTTACAATACCATGAACCTAAATTCATGTTCCTGATGAGTTAGTATGACCCCAATACATTTTTGTCATCCATGGAGGTTGTGAAGATGTATCTTTGGATTCAATACACCCTTGGAAGTGATTCCAAGATATGGTAATGAAATTCGATCTCATATATATATTCTTCCTCTTACCATTCACTGTCTCTCACTATAAACACATTGATACCTACTGTTTTATAGGTACATATTTGGTTGGAGGGTCTAATCCACATTATCTTAGATTTCGAATATTGTTTTTATTCATGTATTACCATTTTTGGAATTCATCATTTGAGTACCCAATGTATGCAATTTTGTTTCATGATCTCACGATTCTGAGTTATGTGGTTATGTTTATGATGGAAAAATTGATTATCCCTAAATTTATTGATTTAACTATTTTTTTGATTTAAATATAACTTATTTAAATTACATTATTAAAAATTATATTCCATTGAACTAGGTATTTGAATAATATTTTTCATGTAATTGAGAAGGACATTCAATTCCATGGATTTTTGGTGTGGTTGAATTTTATGTGATATTTTGGAAACTGAATTGTGTAATTTTATTAATAAATTCATTAAAATTACATATTTTAGAAAATAGATAAAAATTGAAATGAAAAAAATTCTATGGTTTTATCATGGAATGGTCGTGATTTCATTAAAAAAATTATTTTGTATAAAAAGTTGATATATTTGAAAGGTTAAATGGGATTAATTGAATTACTGAACAGTTTTGAAATAAATTTCTCATTTTCTGTTGTTGTTTTGGAAAATCCATGACTAGGTAGTTTGCGAGATTTTTAGCCAAAACATGCGTGGATTTGAATTACCTAGCAATATATTTCCACCTTATAAAAATATTATAATCATATTGGAATATCATATCCTCAGTTGGATGTTGGGTTGTCTGCCATGAATAGTATCAATGTGACGTGTGAACACATAGTCATTATCATTATATAAGTGTTTGAGGATCCCATAACCTGAAATTGTCATACCTTTTTGCAAATGACCATGTATCTCCGTTGTGATTATTTATAAAAATATACAATTTTTGGTAAATTTCATTATACATGACCTGTGAATTTAAATAAATAGCTATATATATATATTTTATTAAGAAACATTTTTATAATATTTTTATCATCTAAAATGTTATGCATGATTTTTTTAAAATATTATTTTTAAATTCAATGAATGTATTTCGTAAAATTGAATGCTTTATATGTTTAATTAATTGAGGCATATTTTTTATTGAATCGTTATTGATAACCTATAAGTATTTTAGCTCACACCCTATACATGACCTATAGTGTTTATAGATCACCTTATTCCATGTTCAAACAAGGCTAGAGATCCACTTGGATGTGGTACATATTACTGATTTTTGTGTTTAGAGTGTTGTTTCCATTGGGGCATGGGTTTAATATCTTTTTATTTTCTATTACATTTCTATTGAATTTGGTGTTTTAATACTTATTTTAATTATTATAATTTTATACCTGTGGAATTTTCTAATATAAATAATCAATTATATCTTTTTCTTCTATTTTGTTTTGGGAAAACATCATTCCCACTTACATATTGATTGATGCCATGTGATTTTTATTGACTCATGGGGAGTAGGAATTACCTTTGGGTTATTTCATTTATTTCTCATATATCTTGGTACTAGGATATCAAGTCTAATTTAGAAAAGGTTGTATCAATAGAGAAGGCTAGGGATATTGAAAATATTTTAGTATAAAGTTGTGAAATATTGTTTTGAAAAGGAGTTTGTTGTGGTTGAGTTCCAAGAAAGGATTCCGTATAAAGAGCCTTAATTCACCATGGATGGTTTTCAAATGCAGTCTTGCAAAATATTTCTAATATATTCCCTTTTTTGACATGGATACGATGGAATAAAAATCGTGTACTTTATTTAAGGGTAATTATCACCCTTATTTCTCTTTTTGATATTTAATATGATGTCTTCAATGTTTTATGTTGATGTTTATAAGAACAATTCAACCAAAAAGGCATGTGAATAGTATCCATGATAAATCTATTGATGATCTTTACCATGAAATTTCTATCATGGATCAGGGTATTGTAAATGTGATTGTGCAAACTATTCAATCTCTATGAAAGAAACTCCCACCATTTCTAGTTTTGGGTCTTTATTTGAAACCTCAGAGGGATGTTTCCTAGAATAATTCTAATGTTTTCCATCACCAAAAGCTGTAATAATTCAATGTCTATAATGATAAAGAAGACAAAGAATAATATATTAGAAGGAATAAGTGTTTTTTGAGTACCTGTAGATACTATAAGAAATCCTATTTAATTGTTTCAAATTCACACTGGAAGGATCGAGAAGGATATGGTGGGACATGATAGTGATAATGAAGACGCATGAGAAGATAGAGTCAATGGTTTTCAAAAATATTTTCACTGAACAATTTTATCTAGATTTGATATTGTTATCTATGCCTACAGTTTTTTTCCCACTTGAGCAGGCTGATATTTCTATGATAGAATATGAAAATAACTATATGGAGCACATGCAGTTGTCACATGATATTGTATCAAATGATAATATTATTAATTTATTGTATGAAATAGAACATCATTATGACAATAACTCTAGGTTTTTTGCTGATGATATAATCTTTAGGAGATGTGATGGATATATTATTAATATTGAAAATGGACATCACCTGTAAGTCAGGGGTGATTGGAGTTTTTTTATAAATGTGGAAGTTATATAAGTTCTCATAAAGGGAATAAGAATTATAATTATTATCATAGTGGTTCATGATAGAATATTTTTTTCATACCTCTTGTAGTTCTTAGAAGAGTCCCTTTTATTTATTACCAGACTGGAATACATGGGAAATCAAAGTGGGTTTCCAATGAGGCACCCAAAGTTAATGTTTCTTATGGATTCTAGGTTACTATTAATAATTAATCAATATATATACTACCCCACAATTTTGAAGGTAAAAATCAATGAGGACTAAAACTATGACCCTATCAGGTTCATCACAAAAAAGAGGTTACTACAACATGGATGTGGAATAGAGGCTTCTTCACTTAATGGAAGAGTCTGTAGAAGAATAGGACACACGACTAGTGATTTGGATAGGTGTTGGCGCCAAAATATTTCACGAAAGGAAGGGATAAAAAAGAAGGCCCGCACGTTGCCTCGCGAAGCACTGACGCGAAGCAACCCGAGCATCGCGGTCTCGCGAAGCTCCGGAGGTGGTACCTCTCTGTGACCGAATTTGACGTTCACGAGCCCGCCGCGAAGCTCCGGAGGAGGTACCTCTCCGCGAACGAATTTGACGTTCGTGAGCCCGCCGCAAAGCTGCCGTGGCGGTACCTCTCTGCGAACGAATTTGACGTTTGGGAGCCCGCCGCGAAGCTCCGGAGGCGGTACCTCTCCCCGAACGAATTTGTCGTTCGCGATCCCACCGCAAAGCTGCGGAGCCGGTACCTCTCCGCAAACATATTGGACGTTCAGGAGCCGGTCGCAAAGCTCCGGAGGTGGTACCTCTCCGCGAACGAATTTGACATTCACGAGCGCGACGCGAAGGCCTAGAGGCGGCATGGGAGTTCGGCTTCGTGGCGCCCCTTGCCTATAAATACTGGGCTCCCCCTGAGTCTAGGAGACGGAAAATACGACCTTTCGGCTTCTCCACTCCCGAATTGCGAAGCACCCTTTTCCCCGGGAATCATGAGCTCCGCGAGGTACTTCTACTTCGCGTGACACCTTCGCATTGTCTCGTTTTGAGCCCCTTTTCTGAGAGGGATGCCCTTCATGAAGCTCAAGGGAATTCGCGAAGGAGGGGGATTCCCAAGGGAACCCGGGCAGCCATGAAGCATTTATGCTTTGCGAAACTCCCATCCTATATTAGTGATCCCCATGCTAAGGCAGGACCACTACACATCGCGAAGCACACTGCTTCACAGCACCATGCTTCGCGAGGCACCTCCTCTTTGCGAGGCAGTGGTCCGTGAATACTGTTCTACTTCGCGAAGCACCCTCCACTCGAACCTTTGCCCCATGCTAAGGCCAAGGCACTCCGATTCGCGAAGCACACTCCTTTTCATGGAAATTCCCATTCCCGTGCGACCCTCCAGGTATGCACAATGTGATTTCAAAGTCCCACGGACAATACCACTCGTAGCGTTGCTTCGCCTAATGCTTCTTCTCATAGGCACGCTAGCGGCTATTGATTCTTCGCATAGCCACGCTAACGTGGACCTCTCGACGGTTCCCTCTAAAACCCCCATTGACCATGGCCTTACTGGTACCTTCCCTCCCCCAAGGAGCAAAGGGTACCAGTTATGTAAGTCCTAGGGGTGTGGAGTGAACCCACCTCGTCCGAGCTGCAGGACGTTAAACTGCCAAGCACCACATCCTCAACACATGATGTTAAACTGTGACCCGACCTCGTGCCTCACACGAAGGGTCCCCCCAGCTCGAACATTTTTTTATGCCACTCGTCTCCACGGGAATGGAATCACTCCCCCCACAAGGGATGATATCCTCCTTATCGGAGCGGCGTATGTTCACAGGGGAAGGGTGACCCCAGTTCCCCAACAGATGGCTGCACCCCTGCATCTCCATACTTTCCCACTACCAAGGTCGGTGGAGGGCGCGGTAGGGAACGAGTCACCTCCCATCATTGGCCCCAAATACATCTTTCGCTGTGCTTTTCCGCACTTCGGGCCTCCATCCTGGAGTATGTCCCAGCACCATGGGCCGCCTAACGCGTAATCCCCTCTTCGCTTCTCACGGACGCACCCTTCGCAACATGATCGTCAGGTCCTTGCTACCTCTTGTTTCTCACACCGAGCATGACTCACGTGGGCTTAGAGTATTCATCGGTCATGGCAATACCTTCTTCCAGCATGACGCTAAACTATATTCCCCCATCCAACAAGACATTAAACTGCACACCCATTTGAACAACGAGGACATTGATCCATGTCAAAGCATGGTACGTAGGAAGCCTCCATGAGGTTCAAGCCCACCCGTCATCCAATTCATGTAAAGTTCCACTTGCGTCTAATATGACGTTAAACTACATTCCAGTCCGACAGTAAGCTTTTGTGACCAACCCAATCTATGAGGTCTTTGATCCATATCAAGGCATGGTACGTAGGAAGACTTCCTGAGGTTCAAGCCCACCACCCATCAGACCAAGGTCCACCTTCAACCCGAACTATGACGACTTTGATACATGTCAAGGCATGGTATGTAGGAAGCCTCCCTGAGGTTCAAGCCCACCCCCCTTGGGACCAAGGTCCCTCCTTCCTCACATCGGTTCGCCGATAGCCACCATCCGAACTACGAGGACTTTGATCCATGTCAATGCATGGTACGTAGGAAGACTTCACGAGGTTCAAGCCCACCACTAGTGGACCCCTGGGTCTAAATTCACGTCGGTTCACCGATGAAACCATTTGAACTACGAGGTATTTGATCCATGTAAAGACATGGTACGTAGGAAGCCTCTACGAGGTTTAAGCCCACCCATCATTTATTCACATCGAGTTCATCCTCATCCCGCATAACGTTAAACTGCATTCCAGTCCGACAGAAAGCCGTTGTGACCAACCCAAACTACGAGGACTGTGATCCATGTCAAGGCATGGTACATAGGAAGCCTCGCGAGGTTCAAGCACATCTCTCATCGGACCAAGGTCCCTTCTTCACGTCGGTTCACCGACACCACCACACCAGTGGACCCCCGGGTTCACCATCATGTCAGTTCACCGACGAAACACTTTTGAACTACGTGGTCTTTGATCCATGTCAAGGCATGGTACGTAGGAAGCCTCCATAAGGTTCAATCCCATCACCCGGTCGTTCCGACCTCCTTCACGTCGGTTCGCTAACAAAACCCATCGGACCAAGGTCCACCTTCACGTTGGTTCGCTGACAATGCCCATCGGACCAAGGTCCACCTTCACGTCGGTTCACTGATGCATCTGACCAAGGTCCACCTTTATGTTGGTTCGATGACGACATCCATCGGGCCAAGGTCCACCTTCACGTCGGTTCACCGGAACCATCCCAAACTACGTGGACTTTGATTCCCTGCCACAGGGTTATGTAGGAGGTCTCTTCGAGGCTCAATCCCTACTTCACTGTCTCCCTTGCGATGGTCCCTTTCCATTCACCCCTCCATTCATTCATCTATCCATCAACTACCCTGATTCTCACCCAGACCGTCAGATCTGGGCGAGACCATGTCGGTCCACTCCTCTTCACAGCCGCCCATGGGCTGGTCCCGGTATCAGAACCCCTTCAAGGAAAATCCCTCAATCCAATCCATTCTAGCTAATGATCTGATCCGTCTGATCCGTCTCCGTTGGACGTTAAACTCGCGGCATACACTGTAATAAACACTATAAGCCGAGGAAAACCTCAGATATATGTCTATGGCATATAATCCCCCGCGCTTGATGCGGGATGACTCGGACTTCCATGCCCTCGAGAAGCCCTATGACCAGGGATAATAGACAGACATGCCAGTTCCCCAACATCTAGACACACTACTAATGCCTCGACGAGACTACCCCCCCCCCCCCCCCCCCGAATGAAGGTTGCTGCCCTGACCGGACCCTTTGGAATGTCCCGACAGAAGTAGTGTAATTAACTGGCGTCCATGGAAACATGGCACTAGGAAGAGTTTCACAAAAAACGTATTAAATCTATGAGGGAGACCAGGACTAGGTGACGAGTTCTGAGGAGGAATCTGCAGAAGGAAGAACCGATATCCCATCATCCCGTTTCGATCAAGGAGCAGAAGTCCCTGAATAAGGAGCGAATGTTGCCCGCCTTTGGAAAGCAGGACTGCGGGGAAACAATGCAGCGCGTCCTCCTACGCAGACGGACGGAAGCGCGCGCCCCGGCGAAAGCGTTAGAAACAAAAATGGTGAACCCGACGTGAAATTATTCTCCTCAATGTGGAGATTAGTACCATTTGAGACACCAGTAGATTGACCTGTCACCGGATCCATATATCTGGAACCTTGTCCCACCAAGAAAATAGCAGTCCTGTTGTGAAACTTACCGAAAGTTGGGGTAGTAGAATGTGGGGAACTCTGTTCTGCAAACGTGTTGGCGTGGGTCCTTCTTAAAGATGTGGAGAATGGAAGTACGATGGGGCACTGGTTTTCAATCCTTTTCCTCATAGTGCTGATGAGTTGATCCCTTTGTTTCTCAGGAACCAGGTAGCTGTTACGGAGACATGATCACCGCCCGCTCGCCTACGCAGGGGCAGGGGAAACACCGGCACAACCACCCCTCATGGAACCACTACCGCCACGACGGACTCCACATCCGTGAATGCGGGGCACCCACGTCCCATCTCCCCATCAGAGATCATCCAGCGAAGGGTGATCAACAACCTTGTACACAGGTACGAGGAGGAAGGGGTCATCCCAACTCGGGATATGGCTCTCCTGGACCTGGAGGCATCCAGGCACAGCCGTCAACGCTTCCCTAACAAGCCACACAGAGAGCCCTTTCTCCCCACCCCAACGTTCAATCGTTTCGGGACCCTGTCCCCGGAACGCCACGACGACTCCTCACTTTATGTTGATGAGACGGGTGACGTTCGGCTCGGCCCGCTCAGGGTCCCGACCCATGGGCTCTAGGTAGGGGCTCCCATTCGGCCGCGTCAGCGCCGTCATCCAACTCTGTAGGAAGAGCAGGCAAGCCATGCCCCTGCACCACCTGCGCCAGCTCGTCTGACCCGACGTCAGCGCCAGGCTCGGGCTGAGGATTCTCTCCCAGATACGTCGACGTGAACAACTACCATGGCCCAAGCCACCTCCGACGCATGTCATGGAGTTCCTGCATACACTGAGCAGGGGCGCTACTTCACCCGACCAGGATCGAGGCCTCAGCCGCCCCACGGGCAGGATGGTTTGACTCTCGGGGTCGTAGGCCTAGGCGATGATTACCATGAACCAATCCGCATTAACGTCACTCAATACGGAGGTCCTCTCCGTACCACCATTCTAGAGAGCGTGGGATTTCCCCGCTCCGAAGCTCATCACAGAGGTATGCCTCGTGCTACCCCCATCCCGAAGGAAGACCCGCCCCGTGGCAGTGACGCTCGTCATGGAAACCTTTCCCGCGCCCACTATACAGGGTATGGAGTCCATCCTCCTGCCCCCGACCGCAGATCCGAAGGCACTGTCCATACGGTCCTTCTCCAACGTGGGGGTCCTTCCTACATCCTTTCTGCAACTGGCGAAGGTCCTCGCCCTGACAACTTGGGGAATGAAGGTTAGCCTCGCTCCGCCCGCACCTCCATGGAGGTCCTCCCCATGTACCCTTCGACATTTGCCCTGGTGCCCCTTGCACCTCGGCCACCTCGAGCGGGGGCCCTCTCCTCCATGGCGCCATCACCGCCCCAAGACTACCTATTAAGGATCAACCCTATCCCAAAGAGCCACCCCGGGGTAAAAGAGCGGGACATCGCCGACACAGGAAGAATCTTGGGGGGGAGGGGGTGTAGATCAAACCGTCTCGTTTCTCAGATTCTGAAGCGGAATGTGACTCAATGATGGAACATTCTTCGCGCTCCTCCGTATCCAGGGCTGGGGAAGGAACCAGACGCATTAGCCTCATTCTCCCGGAATGTGAGGTCCACCAGATTCCCACCTCTCTCCGTAGGTACATCCAGGAGGAAGAAATTGTGGAAATTCCGCAGGTCTCGACCATGCAATCGTCACCATTAACACTAGAAGTGCCCTATACCTCTACCAGAGATCACAGAGAGCTATTTTGGGGACCAACGGCGGTAGAGAAATGACTTGACCTATCGCCGGAAGCCGTGACTCCTATGCCAGAAGCTGTGTCTATCATCCCGTCGTATCGTGATATCGTGGCCAGGTCACCTCACTCTTCGGAGGATGGCCCAGAATTCGGCAGCCAGTCATCTCGTTCGACGTATTCTCCGCCGCCAAGTTTACTATCCCAGAGGTCTACCTCGGTACCGCTACCGGTCCTTCAGCCGCCCCCGGTTGACGAGTGGGGAAATACAGGGCCAGACCCCGAGTTCGAACCTAGGAGCTTTTGGAGCATTCTCACAGCGGATCACTTCCCGGAGAAGTTCTGGCTGACGGCGGCGCCGAACTTTCTCACACCAGAGTCCCTTACCCCTGAAGAAGTGGGGTGCTTTTGTCGAACCCTATGGGATACACACTTCCACTTTCATTACGAGCGGGTGATGTACCCCAAAAGTCAAGATCACTTTGAAGAAATCAGCGAGAAATGCCGCCTGATCTATTTGGCCGCACTCCTTGTGGCCCAGCACCCTGAGTCACCTGGCCGTGAGAGAGCCCTTCAACGGAAATGTGTTCAGAGTTTCAAAGTACTCCGCAGGGTCATCAGGGAAGCTACCCCCCATGTGCAAGTCTGTGGTTGGGGACACTATGCCGCTCTCCTCTTCGACCCTATCCGACGACAGCCTGATTCGTTATGCGACATTGAGGACATGCCCTCGAGAGGGGTCGCGGTCCACATGGCTAACGTAGTGGACAAGGAAGATGAGCTTGAATTCCTTGATGGAGACTTACCCCCCGAGGGCGTACTGCCACTGCTGGACCCATCAGGGAGGGTTACCCATCAGCAGAGGAACCTTCTAGGCCTCCCTGTACCCACCGAGTCGCTGGTACTCGGTCGAAATGCCGGAAAGGGTAAGGAGCACGTCGGAATTGTGAAGCACTCCAACCCGTCTGCCTCTCTGCAGAAAACAGACGAAGATCCTGAGATGGCCATGTTACGCCACCATCTTTCTGAGCAAAAGAGGCTGGTTGACGAACTCTTGGCTGAGTGCGCTGCAGAGCGGTGACCCGACTATGGTAATCCCAAGCCGGGGCAGCGGGGGCAGTAATAATTTCCCCCAGGTGAGATGCCTCCGGGCAACCCTAATCATGATACTTCTGCATACAGGGAAGAAGCCAGAACATATGGCAAGAGGGTTCGATACGTATCTCCAACCCCCCCCCCCCCCGAACGATGAGGAAATCTGAAGAATCCAGTTCAGGTTCCCCCAGTCACCCCACAGGTCGTTCCGCCAGTCGATCCACGAGCTGCTGAAGCCATCTACCGGGTTGAAAAACCTGGCAACGCACTTGTGATTAGTGATCCTCGTAAAGACAGGAAATCCCACCTAGATGATCTTATAGCGGCACTCATAGACCACCTCGAAGCGTTAGAAAAGCGACAGGTGGCGGTCCCACCGGATGGCAAGCCGTATCCCGCGTGGGTGGATGATATGCCCGCACCCCCGGGTTTTTGGAACCCCACTTTCTCTCCCTTCAACGATACAGGGGACCCGCCGCAGCACAGGGCTCATTTTTCTTCCAGGTGTGGCCCCATGCTGGGGACCCCGACCCAGCAGAAAACCGCCAAGATCTGTTGTTTCGGGTAGACATTGGAAGGTCCCGCATTCGTCTGGCACAGCCAGCTCCCTATCAGATCAGTGACCGGTTGGGAGAATCTACGCCTGCAGTTCCTATACCAGTTCAGCTCCACCACGTGGAAGACCAGCATTGCAGACCTCTTCATGTGCAAGCAAAGGCCTGATGAGCGAGACACATATTTCATTGCCCGGTGGAAGGGACTTACGTACTCCCTTGATATGCCACTAACTCGGGAGAAATTACTAACGATGTGTGTAGGGAATGTTAAAACGGAGCTGGTACCCTCCCTGATTACCTAGAACTACCCTGGACGGTTCCTAGATTTCTCAAATAAGGCTCAGCACCTTGAGGAGGCTCTACAACAGGCTAGTCAGGCACGTTCGTTTCCCCCTATGATCCCAGCTAGGAGGACCGCCAGAGCTGAACTCGCCGCGGTGGCCCAAATAGAAGCCCCTGGGCAGCTGGAATTACTGCTAGCGGCCCCATCCCCGCAACCCCTCAGAGGTCCTCCACCTCAAGCACAGGCTCCTGCCCAGCAGCGACCGCTTCAGAATTGACAGGTTCCCCCGCGCAATGCGCCACCTCCACCTAGGAGAGACAATCAGGCGCCACCTCCTCAGTAGGCCCCACTAGCCCCTCGTCAGGGCCAGGTCCCCAAGGACCCCTATCTGGAAAGAAGGCACCAGACTCATTCGTTCAACGAAAATCAGGTCTCTGGTTACTTCCGAAGTGCTCTAGAGCAAGGGTTTGTGCGCCTACCTGAGTGTCGAAGGCCGGTAGAGGCGAATCTCACCGATCACCCGAACTATTGTCCTTATAATAGGATTCTGGGGCACACCCTCAAGCAATGATATGTGTTTAAATACTAGCTTCAAGACCAGGTCAACAACAACATAGTCAGGTTGGGCCCGATGCCAACACAAGTGGAAGGTGTCTTTGTAGGGTCAGATATCGATAGCGACAGCGAAGGTGAGTGGCAGCAGGTTCCCAGCTTTGGATCCTAGAAATACGACGACTGGATGGCTCGAAAAACTGTCGTCTGTTCCCATGGTATCATCCGAGAACGCCTGAAGTAGCCGAAACCTTCAGAAGAAGTATCCAGTACCTCTGCATCGCCTTCGCAGTTGACGTCTTACCAAAAGGGCAAGCAGCGACGACGCAAGAGGAAACAATGTGCTCTGCTGGTGTCGTCGTCATCCTGCACTCTCGGCGACATTATGCCCCCTAAAATGGGGATTCCTCCTAGAATCCGCCCGGTGGTGGATGACTCATCGAGCGATATCCAGGGGTACGCTTTGGTTAACACCGTGGAGCTGGTAAATCCTTATATGACTCCCGACGAAGGGGAACTCCAGGCGAGCCTCCCCAACGTCCCCAGCCGACATCAACGTCAGTGGAACCACAACCATGCCGGTCATCGAGGAACTTTAGCAGGCTCTTTCAGCCAAGTCGTGCACGCTACTAAAACCAGAGAGTAGGCTCAGCACATAGCTCAGCACACGCAACCGCATCTAACGCCCTCAGCTCTACCTCCACCGCCGTTTGTGCTGCTAGATTAGGGAGAACTGCCTCGTTCGTATGATAGTCAGTCTAGCTCGGCTACAGGCCAGTCTCCGCAGTCCGATCCTAGTCCAGCGACTACTCTCCAGGCTTCAACTAGTAGGCAGCAGGATGTACCCAGTACTTGCCAACCGCCAGTTCAACCGGCAGGACCCGCTATGCCTCCAACTGCCGAACGACCTCCTATAAGCAGAGGTTCGCATTTGGCATGAATTTATGATGACTTGAAGCCCCTGGAAGGCACTCTGGCAAGGCGTTCTATACTTGAATCCATTTTCCTATCATCTGAAATGCGCAAGGCACTTGTCGAGGCCCTAAAGAGCCCCCTCCAGTTTGAGACAGAGGTAGCAGCTGTAGAAGCCTTCCATTCCGAGACAATTGAGAACGCCGAATGTCAGGTGGTTATCTCGTTCTCCGGTGAAGATGAAGACCCTTCTATACAGGGGCATATTCTCCCACTATACATCACTGGTCACTTCAAGGGTGTGGAAGTCTGTTTATGCCTCGTTGACACGGGTTCCAGAATCAACCTAATTCCAACTCGGACATTGTGAAAGATGGGTCTGTATGAAGGTGACTTAACTCCCTCTGACCTCAGAATCCAGGGGTACGACAGGACCGAGCAAACCCCAGTCGGCAAGATTCACCTGAAGACTCAGTTCGGTGGCTTAATTTCTAGCACCGAGTTCATGGTCGTCTCTCAGGACACCGCTTACAACACGTTGATGGGTAGGCCATGGATCCATCTGCATGTTGCGGTCCCTTCTTCATATCACCAGTGCCTCAAATACTCACTCAACGGTCGAGTAGGCGTGCTCCAAGGAGATGTGTCTCCTTTCGCCTCTTGTGAGGCCCGCTATCTGGATGCTGATTATTACAAGAGTAAGGATAAGCAAATCCTAGTATGTGAGGATGAACCCACCCCGGTCACAAGTGATCCCTGGGCAAGAATGGATGACGCCTACATCCTCATGATCCACCAATTGGAGGCCACGAACCCCGACATGGGGAAATGTTTTTTTGTTTCGGGGACGCAAGGAAGGCGTGTTCTTGTGTCCATGTGATGACGGAAAATCACCTCGTACTCTTACATCAACCAGGCTCAGGTGATCCTGGAACCTCCTACCCCTATACGGTACCGGAATGTCAAGCTCATGACAACGGCGGTATGACATAAGTGTCTCTTCCTCCAGGATGGAATCAACCGACTCAAGATGACACATCACCACTTCTTTGATGTCATCAAACGCGGCCCCTTAGGCCTAAGGCTAGATGGGATAGGGTCGACTACCTTCATTGCTATGGTCTCAATGGAGAGTGAGTCTCCTGATATGATGACCAATACTGCCCAAGCCGGCACAATCTTCCCCTCATTGTTTGATAGCCCAGAAGTGTCTCCCATCACGGGAAATCCCCCCACGGGTGGAGAGGAAGACCTGGAAGATGCTCCCCCTGCATTTGAGGAAGGCGTCTCTACCACGGTTGATGAACTGGTACAGGTGATCCTTGGTAGTGAGGCAGATCTGAAACCCACATTGATCGGTGCAGCCATGTCCCCCGAAGAGCGGAAGCAGTACGTAGGCTTCCTCAAACAACACCGTGACATGTTTTCTTGGAGTTACAATGAGATTCCAGGACTAGATCCCCAGGTATTCGTTCACCGTCTGGGCCTCCCGGCAAACCATCGTGGGTTTAAGCAGCCTCCCAGGAAGATTCACCCTTCTCATGGTGCTATGGTAGATGACGAAGTTGACAAGCTTATCAAAGACAACATTGTTAATGAAGTCCAGTACCCCCTGTGGCTTGCCAACATTGTGCCAGTCAGAAAGAAGAATGGGCCTATCAGAGTCTGCATCGACTTCCGCGACCTTAATCGCCACTGCCCAAAGGATGACTTCCCACTCCCGGTGATAGAGTTATTGATTGATGCCATGGACGGGTTCCAAGCTCTCTCTTTCATGGATGGGTATTCCGGATACAACCAGATCTGGATGGCCCCAGAGGACGAGGAGTCCACTGCCTTCAGGGCTCCCCAAGGTACCTTTTGCTACCGAGTTATGCCCTTCGGCTTGAAAAATGCAGGTGCCACTTATCAGAGGGCCATGATTTTCATATTTAAGCTGATTCTCGGGATGCTGGTGGAATGCTACGTAGATGACCTAGTGGTAAAATCATGTCAGCTCCAGGACCATCTCGATGACCTTGAAAAGGTGTTCGGTTTCCTCCGTTGTCATCACCTGAAGAAGAACCTGTTGAAGTGTGCCTTCGGGGTCACCTCTGGGATGTTTCTCATCTTCATTGTTAGATACAGAGGCATTAAGATCGACCTAGAGAAGATCAAGGCCATCAGCCAAATGCCTCCCCCGAGTAACATTCGGGAACTTCGAGGCCTCCAAGGCCACTTAGCCTATATACGAAGATTCATCGCGAATCTGGCCGGCAAGTGTAAGCCCTTTTTTCCGGCTCATGAAGAAGGGTGTCGCCTACGAATGGGATGAGGAGTGTTGGACCGCCTTCGAGGAAATCAAGCAGTATCTGCTCCAACCTCCGGTTTTGATTCCACCTGTCTCCAGAAAGCTGCTGGTCCTTTACGTGACCGCCCTGGAAAGATCCCGTGGTGCATTTCTCGCCCAAAAGAATAACGAGGGTACTGAGAACAGTCTCTACTATCTCAGCCGCATGCTTCTCGATACGAAGGTCAGATACTCCCCTAACGAAAAGAGATGCCTTGCGCTCGTCTTAGCCATATAGAATTTGTGACATTACCTGCAGTACCATGAGGTACAATTGGTCTCCCTGGTAGACCCACTGAAGTACATCCTGAAGCACCCCATGCTGACTGGACGACTAGCACGGTGGGCAGTGATTCTCTAGAAGTTTGATATCAGGTTCGTACCTCAGAAAGAAATTAAGGGACAGGAATTGGCAGACTTTTTAGCTGCCCATCCAACCTCCATGGATCAATCCTTGGACTTGGATTTTCCTGATGAGATGATCCTCTCAGTCGACCATGACATCTCGTGTTGGAAAATGCATTTCGACGGTGCCTCCCGGAGCCCCACCGGTAGGAGGCTCAACGATCCTAAGCTCAACAGAGTGGGCCTGGGTATTGTCTTCATTACCCCGGCGCAAGCCGTCCTGCCATACTCGTTCCTGTTGTCATAAGGTTGTACGAACAACGAGGCAGAGTACCAAGCTCTCATCACAGACCTCGAGTTGGCCCTTGAGATCGACGTGCCCCATCTAAATGTGAAAGGAGATTCCGAGATGGTAATCAAATAGGTCAATGGCGACTACGTCATCAGGAAGCCGGAGCTTGTACCGTTGCTGGAGTACACCCTCTTCATAATGGCCCAGTTCTCTTCTCGACCAGAGATTACCCATGTCCCATGGTCACAGAACGGTCAAGCAGATGCCTTGGCTGGCTTAGCCACGTCGCTCTCCAAACCCGAGCTAGATGATTTGGTCATACATGTGGCACACCAGAGATTCATTGCCCCCGTCACCCAAGGGGACAATGATGGCTTGCGGGTAAGTCATCTCACCATTGGACCCTCTACGTTAGGGGTCCTGGGTTTTTCAGAAACAGTGGTTGAAGCCACTCCCGATTGGAGGGCACCTTTTGTTAAGTATCTCCAAAATGGTCGCCTCCTGGATGACTGGGCCGAGCTCGAGCGAATCTGACGCCGCGCGCTGCAATTTACCTTCTAGAGCGGCCCCAGTCTTGAATAGATCCTTTATAAGCAGAGCTTCGATGGCGTCCTCCTCCGTTGCATTCAAGGAGTAGAGATTCCTCAAGTTATGCAAGAGGTTTACGCCAGTTCCTGTGGCGCCCATCAAGCTGGGCCAATGCTGTCCCATCAAATTCGGAGGATGGGGTACTTCTGGCCCTCTATGATCCATGATTTTATTGGGTATTCCAAGAGATGCCACGCGTTCCAAGTTCACGCCAACTTCCTGCATCGGCCTCCAGAGCCCCTCCACCCCACCAAGTACTCTTGGCCATTTGTGGTATGGGGACTTGATGTAGTGGGACCATATCCACCAGCAACAACTCGCCAGTGTAGGTTCATCCTAATTGCTACAGATTTATTTTCCAAGTGGGCAGAGGCAGTTCCACTCAAAGAGGTCAATGCATGTTCCATCATCGACTTTGTGAGGTCCAATATTATCCACCAGTTTGGGGTCCCTCACGTCGTCCTCACCGATAACGGCACCAACGTCCGAGCGGCTGAGCTGAAGAAATTGTACGCCAAGTACGACATCCGTTCGAACCATACCTCCCACTACCACGGGCATAAAAATGGACAGATCGAGGCGTTCAACAAAACCCTCTCTAACATTTTCCAGAAGATGGTTTGTCATAACAAGAAAAGTTGGCCAGACAAGCTCCCCAACGCCCTCTGGGCTTATCGGACAACGACTCGCAACTCTACCCAGGTGACCCCATATTCACATGGTGTATGGGATTGAGGCCGTCCTACCCATTGAGATCCAACTGCCATCACTACGCACTGCAGTCTATGATCACCATGCATCAAATGAGATGGTCGAAATCCATCTAGCTGAATTTGAAGCATTGGACGAGAACCGGCTTCGTTCCCTGCACAATCTGGAAACGCATCAGGATAAGATAGCGAGGGCCTTCGACAAGAAGGTTTGCCTCCATTATTTTCTACAGGGCGACCTAGTATTGGGCCTTCGAGCACCAATGATCCCCGGTTGGAAACCGCCCAAACTAGAACCCAAATGGAAAGGGCCTTATATCATCTATAAGGTGAACCCCAACGGTGCGTACTTCTTGGTGACCAAGTATGGTGAGCGCGTAACTCCTCCAACCAATGCCAGGTTCCTCAAGCGGTACTTCGCCTGATCCTAGAGGGTCCCGCACGACCTTAAACTGCACCGCTGTCCTGCAGGATGATAAACTGCAAAATGGTACGAGCTCTATGACCTTAAACTAAGATATCCCCCGTCCTTACTATAAGACGTTAAACTACAAAACAGTCAGGCTTTCCTGACCGAGGCTCAGCCTCAGGCCCCTTGGCCTCCTCGGGCCCCCGACCCCCATCCTTATTGTAAGACATTAAACTGCAAGCCAGTCAGGCCTTCCTGACCAAGTCTCAGCCTCTGGCCCCTTGGACTGCGTCAACTCTGGCTCTCTAATGGAATTGTATGGTGTGGTGTGGGATTACATCCTCATCCAAGTCGGGTTACCCGCCGTACCGTACATATACCCAGTTGAGACACATTTCTCGTCCAGAAAAACGCTAAACTGCACTTCAAGAACTACATGTGGCTTGATTCCCATCCTTAATGGGATACGTAGGAACGCTCGGACGCCTCATCTTGAGCCTATCCCCAAGATTTTCTCTTCCACTATCCCCCTGGGAATAGTTTCCTTGGAGTATCCTTGCGTAGCGAGGAGTAGGATTTCTTAGCCCCACTCATACAACCCCGCTCGTACAAGGATTGTAAGGGTTGCACCATGTTCCCACTCCAGTTCTTATATCCTCCCATGTCCTCACCGCATGACGCTAAACTTCATGGCCTTCAAGAACCATGTATGGATTGATTCCCATCCTAATGGGATATGTAGGAAGGCCCGGGCATTTCATCCATTGGCCCAGCCCAAAAGCCAAAATCTTCCCCTCAGGTCAAGACATATGGAAGGGTGCACACTTTTGCCCCAACTCACATCGAGCAAGCCTCGACCCGGCTGCACGTCCCCCTGGAGATGTTCACCTCTTTCGTGGATGGATACAGTTGTGATTCACCCACTTCTTGACTGGGATTCCATCATTTTTTGCACACCCGGAGGGACCCCCATGAACGGACTGGATACTATGCCCAAGGGCTCTCCTACCGATACGGGCCAACGCCCACAAGGGTTTTCAATCAACAAGTCGATACAAGTCCCGCGTTGCAAATTTTGTCAACGGTCGACACTCATTTGTTGCTCCCATATCAGGTCACCATAGGAACGTTGTGTTTAGAACATGGTCAACAGTGTCCTGGATCTTCGGGTCCACCCCCGAGATGTCCCAAACATCGAGTACAGTGATTTGTTCTACCCCATCCCGAAGTGACAAACTTCCCTCTGGGTGGTGTTAGCGGTTGGTCCCACAACCCCGATTCTCTTATAAGGAATTCACGGCGTGGTGTAGGATTACGTCCTTATTCACGTCAGGTAACTTTCCATGCCATACACCCCCCTGGATTAGATACAGTTATCTCTTTCCTTGTCCTCATGTATGATGTTAAACTACAAACAAGCCAGGCCTTCCTGACCGATGCCTGACCTTAGGCCCCTTGGCCTTCTTGGGCCCCTTTGCCCAACCTCTTACCCTGGGTATACAATGCGGTCTGTGATTACGTCCTCATTCACGTCAGGATCATGTACCATGTCGTACACCTTCCCTCACGATGCCCAACCTCCGGCCCCTTGGCCTTTTCGGACCCCGTCCCAGGCCCTCTCTTATAGGAGTGTATGGTGTGGTGTGAGATTATTTCCCCATTCACGTCGGTTTATTCTTCGTACCATACACCTCCCTTATTTGGGTGTATATTACTCCCCTACTCATCTCGTATGACGTTAAACTACATCTAGAGAACTATGTGTGGCTTGATTCCCATCCTCATGGGATACGTAGGACCACCTGAATGTCTAGGATTCAGGTCCAGCCCCATCTCTCGAGAATCTTCATCCCACCTTGGCCCCTTGGTTTACCCTTCCTCCATGAGAGGATTAAATGGTGTGGTGTGGGATTATGTCCTCATTGACGTCGGTCACGTAATGACCATTCCATGTACCTCTCCCTCCTTAGCTGTTTCGCCGACCCCTTTTCGGCAGTTCACCAATGTGCCCAAGGGGACTCTTGTTTATTACCTGGAATGCCAAGATTTTCTCGGACACGTCCGCACCCGCTTTCTAGGCTTTTTGTATCCCTACATCAGGGCTTCCATCATCTCTCACGCCTGGAGGGACCTCCAAGAATGGCCTGGATACTACGCCCAAGGGCTCTCCTACTGTTACGAGCCAACGCCCACGAGGGTTTCAGACAACAAATCGATAAAATCTCGCGTTGCGAATATGGTCAGCGGTCGATGCTCGTTTGTTTTTCCCACATCAGGCTAATGAGATATGGACGCTGTGTTTTTACCATGGTTAATAGTTTTCCTCTATCGCCACGCTAACCCATTAAGCTCAAAATGTCGGGTACGCGATTCACACCCTTCATCACTTCATCCTGTCCAAGTAGAGTCTCGGAACACTTGGTACATTTCCTCTGTGCATGTTTGCGCGTTAGGGAAACAAGCCGCGTCAAGGGTGTCCTTCGAGGCTCTCTGCCGACTCCCGTCTGATGGATGCCCCAAGTATTGCGATGAGGATTCCCCCCTTGTTTCCCACACCGAGTTTAACTCACATGGGCTTAGGGATCGGGTTGACGTCTGCGCTAACTTGGGAAGTTGTTACCATTCATGGTCCGAGCTCTAAGACCATAAACTAAGATCCATCCAGAACTACGTTCAGCTTGATTCCCATCCTCATGGGATACGTAGGACTACCCAAATGTCTCGTCTTCGGGTCCATCCCATTTAGGGAGCTAGTATCTCCCCCCTTCTTTTCACCTCTTACCCCCATATAGGCCCCTCGGCCTGAGGTCTCCCTCTCAGAGTGGGCTTAGCATTGCCTCTGCTACGTCTGCGCTGCATGACGATAAAATGCACACTTGGTCCTATCACACAACCCTAAACTGTGACATTATCGTCCTGGCCGCACGACGAGAAACAGCACTGCATTGTGATGACCTCGTTATAGAGGAAATCACGTTGGGTATTGGTCATGTTCCATGCCATTTTTCAATGCCTATCACGACTTAATTCTTGTGGCGACACCATGTCCTACTACTCTAGGAATGTCGCTTCACAAAAAAACTACTCACCTTAATGGACAAACAAGATTTATCAAATTCCCCTTCTTTTAGTGCAAGGGCCATGCCCGCACTCCCCTTATCCCCTGGCACTGGTATCTTACCATGTCACCTTTCAGAACTACGTATGGCTTAATTCTCATCCTCTTGAGATACGTAGATTCGCCTGGGCACTTCCCCATGGGCCTAGCCTAACCTTTGTGTTCAGTCCCTCGACTCGAGCATTTCCCCAGAGAATGCATGGTAAGTAGGGCTTAGGTCCTCATTCACGTTGGGTTTTCTTGCCATGTGTCCCCCACTCCCTTTACCCATTTATGGTCTAATATACATCAATAACTACGTATGGCTTGATTCTCATCCTCATGAGATACGTTGGAGCGCCCGGGCACTTCCCTGCGGGCCCAGCCTAACTTTCGCTTTCGGTCCCTTGACCAAAAACCTCTCCCAAGGAGGTCGTGCGGTGTAATATGTTATTGTGTCCTCATTCGCATCGGGTTGTTCTCCGCACCGCACAAACCCCCTATTCCCATTCACGCCAGGTGTTTGAGTTACTCCACCATGTGCCTCTTATGTTTCCTCCCTCTATCTAATACGTATCATTGTCGTACTCAGATGTGTTTTGACGTAGCCCGAAGTGTGGAATTTTCATGGGGACATTCCCTTCATCCCATGACCAATCTTCATTAGCTCTCTATTTGGATACTCATCCTCTTCCACATCCAAAAGGACCCTCGTACGACATGGATACTAGGCTTAAGGGCGCTCCATGGATTCTGGACCTAAGGGCCCTCCAATAGTTTTGAGCCAACGTCCCTAAGGATCTTTGGCAACATTTGCGACATGGTCCCTTGTTTCGAACATGGTCAGTGGTCAACCCTCATTTGTTTGTCCCCATTCTAGGCTAACACGATATGGACACTGCATTTCCTCCATAGTTAACAGTTATCCTCTATAGTCATGCCGCTGTCATTGTGATCCAACTCTCGAGCGACACGATTCACACATTTCCACTTCCTCATGTTCACGTGGAATTCCAGCATATTCGGTTCTATCACTTCGTGCATCTAAGTGCACCACATGGGAATGTTAGTATCATGGGGTTGGTATTCACCAAGAATCCCTTCACCCTAACCTGCCCTTTTCTGTGTCGGGAAAGTCCCACCACTAATTCTTGTTTCCCACACTGAGCATGACTCACGTGGGCTTAGTAGTTTTGGTGGGATGTGTACCAACACGGCCAGGCTTCTCATCGACCTGCATGACGTAAAACTACGCTTCCAAAACTACGTATGGATTGATTCCCATCCTCATGGGATACGTAGAGACACCCTGGTATTCTTCCTAGGGTCCAGCCCATATAAATCATTAATCCCATCCTTCCCCTTTCCGGCCCCCTGGTTGGACCCATCACTAGAGAGGCCCTATCCTAAATAAGGAAGGATTCATGACCAAACCAACGCGCCCATCTGGCGTACTCCCACCATGATGGTTTAACTACCTAATTTTTGGATTCTTTTCGGACAAACCATCACTCCATACTCCACGCTTTGCGTGCCCCTTATTCGGACCCTCGTCCCCTTTCATGTCTGGCGCGACCCCCTAACGGCCTGGTCTCATGCCGCATCGTCTCACCTACCATCCTAGGCCAATGTTCCGGAATACTGGTCATATTTGGAAGGTCCCCCTAACAGTATGGATGTTTGACCTATGGTCCGCCAACTGTCCCGGGTCAGTGTCCCGAAATATTGACCGACAATATTTGTCACATGGTTCTGTGTTTCGAACATGGTAAACGGTTGACCCTCATTTTTTCCCCATTACAGGCTAACGCAGTAAGGATACCGCTTGTCCTCTATGGCTAACGGTTGTCCCTTATTGTCACGCCATCCCCACAGTGCTCCGAATCTTGGGCATCGTAATTCATGCTTCTTGTTTCCGTCTGTCCGGAATGATTCCAGTGCCCCTGGTATTGCACCATTTGTGCATGAGGGAACGCTGAAGAAACGGTAATTTGTCTGTTCTGAAATGTTCATTCTTCGGTCATGCCTCTCCCATATTTCGGAAATCCAGACTGGTAATCCAAATCCCCGATGCCCGGAGCATGGTCTCCACTCCTATGTTAGGTGGGACGAGAGGGCAACTTTCTCCTATTTCTCACATCGGGTTCTACCCACGTGGGCTTGGGGAATTACCTCCAAACGTCTCGCAAACATTGTAGGGATGTAACAAGGAGATTCAAACAGTGGAAATCGTGCGCGTTACGGCATTCAAAACAAAGAAGGAAGAAATTAAAGCGTGAAAGTACCAATAAAAGGTTTTTGGTTTGTTAAAATACCCGGGGGTCAACTCCCCCCATGGACGGGTTGACCCTGTCAAAAGAGCATTGTAGATCCGTTGCCCATTGGCTTGTGGCATCCAAGGCTTGATGCCTCTGACTCAGCTCCCGCTCCTCCTCAGCAGCGGTGGGGCGCAGTTCGTCAGCCTTGGATCTGGCCTTCTCTACCTCAGCTTGAATGGCAGCCATCTTTCCAAATGCCTGCCTCATAAGATCCTCTTCCTCTGCCAGCTGGGCCTTTAACCGGGAGATCAGCTCAGATTGCGCATTAAGAGAGGCCGAGTGCTCATCCGCCCGGGTCTGCAGCTATTGGACCTCGCTTTCAGCCTCCCGGAGCTTCATGATGTTTGTCGCCTTCCTCCACTGCCAGCCCACACTAAGCCCACGATCATGCTCCCGGATCTTCTAAACCATATGTTCTCTGATGAGCGTGTGAGAAAATTGGGCATCCACTCCCCTAGTGCACAGTTTGCGCAACCGCGAGCGGAGTCTATCCATTTCGGCCAGCCATAGAACTTGGGGGGTGTCCTTGATGAAGCGCGTGATTGGCTTCCACGACCGGCGGCAGACTATGCTGTTGTCTTCCTCGTCGGAGGCCGTTTCATCCCAGTCTGCGTGATTGGAAGGCTCATACGCAGGATACACCTGCAGGAAGTCCTCGGCAGGATCTGCATCTGGCGTTGAATCCGGCGCGACATCCGGCGCCAAAGCAGGCGTGACAGGAGTGGGACTGGCAGGCCGATCCTCTTCATCGGAGTCCACCTCAATGACCTCAGGCACGACCCTGCTGGTGGTCCCTCCAGTGATGTTGTGTGTTGCAGCTCGGGGAGATGGGGGGACTATCGCCATCATCACCGGCATGACCCTAGGAGGGATGCCACTAGACATCCCGACTAGTCTTGCCGCAGAAGCCCACGCCAGTCGGAGAACTTTACGACAGAGAGGGACATAAATGTTAGTTGGCATAGTATACATATGACGACAAGGAAACCGGTAGAGAAAACATACGGAGATCGACCTCCTGGTGATGCTCTTGAGCCGATACTGACGGGACCCCGAGGCTAGGCCCTCCGTATACTGTTTGAAGGTCTGGAGATTCTGGAGGAGCCACCTTGGGTGCTCTGGTCCCACAAGACGCGGAACTGGATGCAGCCATAGGTGCGGGTTCTGAAGGTCCCGCATCATCACCCGCCAAGGGGCGAGAACGGGGACTGCGAACAAGTTCCTCTTGCATGGCTCAAATGTCTGTGAGAAGTCCATAATGACCCAAGAATGGACCAAGAGGAAGGAATCTCAGAATGCTACCTCAAGAGCCTCTGTGAAATTGTCAGAATCTGAGCCTTGATCTCCGACATCGCCCTCCTCCAAGAGGCTCCCTCCTCTAGCCTCATCCTCCCAAGAGGAGTCCTCTGATTCTTCCAGCAGGGGGAAACACTCCCTTAGATCGGCGACCGATAACTATAGGGGGACTGTTCAATTCAGTAGTACCCTCACCCAGTCTGTCATTGGGCGAGGGACACCACTAGAGTGAACGTAATCCTCCGTCTCGTCCAAGTATTGCTCTGCCTCCGCCGGAGACACCATGAAACCAGCCCGGACTGGGACTATTCTTGGTAACTCCATCCCGAGGCAATTCAAGTGCACCCATATCTTGGGTGGGCTGAGGAATTGCCGTTTGACATCCCAAATGTCCCAGGATTCTAGGAAGATGGCATCCTCTGCCATGTCGATATGACGCAGCTGCTTCCCCAGAGCCTGAGTGGATATCCTACGAAATCCCCTCGGTGTCCATCCCTCCGGATGGCCCTGCTCTTCCGGAATCACCGGATCCACCGCTGATGCCACAACCTCGGCCGGTGCGGGTCTCGCCGCCATGGAAGCCCCGCCACCGCGAGAGGCCCTAGCTGCCCTCCGACCCCGACCTCGGGATAGAGGAGGCCCACCGTCACCGACCCGAATAGTTGGCTGCTTCATCATCTCCCCTGGGTAAGGAGCTTCCCAACTAATGGAATACTCCCTCACCAATCAGAAAGCGGTGGTGGATGGAGGAAATGCGATTTGAATCTTCCCATATTCCTGTTTGAACATGAGCCACAACTGCCTCATCACACACGGGTGCTCCTCGTGACGCACCTCCCAATAGACCTGCGGGGTCAGCCGCTAGAGGCACTGGAACTTCCACTCAAACCGATGAGGGGTGTACGGTTCGTAGAGTGGCTCACGATCGACTCGTGCCACCAAAACTCCGCCTCGAAAGGCCATGAGGTAAGCCCAGTGCTCTATTGTTCCCCACCCTTTGTCAGTAAGTATCCCCGTCAGTAATGGGAAGGGATGGAAATTAAACTCATCCGCCCTCCACACCCGATTCAGCACCATCGACACGATTAGATTGAACAGGAAGCTCCCGACCGTATTCAGGATGGAGGGGAAGAAGTTTGATCCCGGCGGTGAAATAGGGTTTGGATACTCATAGATCCCCCTGATGTGCGCCGCAATCCACCCATACAGGAGGTGGAAGGGCCGGCATTTCCTTGGCGGCTACTTTCCCTCGCTAATGTGCCGTAACATTATGTATAACTTGGAAAGCATTGGAATCCCTAGATTGACCCGCTGCCCCATGGACAACATGGACACCATAATAAATGATTTGGGCCGCACTCCATGCTTGTATCCCTCACCGATAGGATCCAACCGCAAATGAGAGCCGCGATGAACGCTGCCAACCTGACTATCGGCTCTTGTTCAGTGCTGACACAGAAACCCCAAGTCTTCCATTGGCTGTCCTCCAAGACCCGCCAATACAAGTTCTCCTTAACCCGTTGGGCCGCCCTCGGAAAAGTTCGAGGCCTCGGAGGTAACTCACGAATCTCTGGGAATTTCAGGAAACACTTGAACAATTTCTTAAAGTGGACACCCCTCACTACCTCCTTGTCCTCTCCAAGGACGAGTTCCATCAGCACTGACGCCAGTCACAAAATTTTCTCTGTATCCTCTCACGCGCTCATGACGGGGAGCAACTCATCATACATGGCCCCCAAGATCAGAACCCCAGAAATTTGGTGGACATCCCACAGGCTGATGCCCACCTCCCAGTGGTGCAGGTGAAAGGTATTGGTCCTAGACGACCATATGCTCAGAAATTCTGGAATCAGTTGTTTCGGTTGGTAAATGTGGAATTAGGAGGCCCATGCTGCCACATATAACCTCACTCTCCTCAGCTCGGCCCCAAACTCCTCGCATTAGGCGCCTACCCAGTAGGCCCAGGCCCAGTCATCAGTAAAGTTGCCGCCCTGGCGCAGGTCCCATTCATCGGACCATCCTTTCTTCGAATACTGCAAAGCCGCCTTTAGCATGGTATGGTAGAGAGGAGGAGACGTCTCTGGTTGAAGTGGCTTCCCGTCAATATTGTTCACGTGGTTGTAGAGACAGTCAGCGGTAACGGGTGTGAAGTCATCCTGCGCATGACCATCGGCTGCCCTGAACCATTGGTGCTGACATGGCGTGCTCCTAAACCAGTAAACTGGTTCATCCCTACTCGCCTCAGGGATGAAGACGTCATCCCTCAACCCGAAGCCATACAATGGAAGCTTCTTACACTGAGGATAATTCTTCTGACCCTCCGATAGTAGATATGTCAAAGAAACATGGTCTCAGTGGATTTGGACCATCTCCCCAAGGCCTGGACAGTTGGCCATCTCATCCCGATGGGCGGCATCTACAAGCTCCCCCAATACAGCTTCTCGTTGAGCCATTTCGGTTCTGGCACTCAGAAAATAATTTTTCCAGAACGGATCGCAAAGCTGGATCACGAAGCCGGCTCACGAAGGTCAGTCGTGAGACCAAGATTCGTGGTCTGACCTAGGCTGGAAAATAGGAGTTTTCTTGGTGCGATCGCGAAGTCGGAGACCCATGGTTCACCACGAAGCTCGATTCGCGGAGAGCGGGCGTGGAGTATGCGGAGCATCGCGAAATCGAGAGCACAAAAAGACAAGAAAACCACGTGAAGAAAAAAGAGGTTGACCCCCTATTTATAGGCTGCGACCCCGGAGCATCGCGGCGCACCCCGCCCGCGTGGAGCATCGCGGCGCATCTGGATCCGTGGCCCTGGTCAGCACCATGGGCCCTCTTCGCGAAGTCGCAGCGCGAATCGCCGAAAATTTTGGCGATTTTCCCTCATACTTTGACCCTTCATCCCTCTGCGGCTCCAGGTCTGAGGGGGGGAATTTCATGGCGCCAAAATAATGCACGAAAGGAAGGGACGAAAAAGAAGGCCCGCACGCTGCCTCACAATGCCCAGACGTGAAGCACCCCGATCATCGCGGTCCCGTGAGGCTCCGGAGGCGGTACCTCTCCGCGACCGAATTTGATGTTCGCGAGCCCGTCGCGAAGCTCCGTAGGTGGTACCTCTCCGCGAACGAATTTGACGTTCGCGAGCCCGCCATGAAGCTGCGGAGGCGGTACCTCTCCGCGAAAGAATTTGACGTTCGCGAGCCCGCAGAAAAGCTCTGGAGGCAGTACCTCTCCGCGAACGAATTTGACATTCACGATTGCACCACGAAGCCCCGGAGGCGGCGCGGGAGTTCGGCTTCGCGGCGCCCCTTTCCTATAAATACCGGGATCCCCCTGAGTCCAGGAGATGGACAATCCGACCTTTTAGCTTCTCCTATCCCGAATCGCAAAGCACCCTTTGCCCCAGGAATCATGAGCTCCGTGAGGTACTTCTACTTCGCGTGACACCTTTGCTTTGTCTCTTTTTGAGCCCCTCTTTCGAGAGGGATGCCCTTCGCAAAGCTCAAGGGAATTCGCGATGGAGGGGGATTCCCAAGGGAACCCGGGCAACCGTGGAGAATTTATGCTTCGTGAAACACTCATCTTGTATTAGTGATCCCCATGCTAAGGCAGGACCGCTACACATCGCGAAGCACACTGCTTCGCAGCACCCTGCTTCGCGAGGCACCTCCTTTTCGCGAGGCAGTGCTCCGCGAATACTGTTCTACTTCGCGAAGCGCCCTCCACTCACACCTTTTCCCCATGCTAAGGCCAATGCACTCCGCTTCGCGAAGCACACTCCTTTGCTTGGAAATTCCCCTTCCCGTGCGACCCTCCAGGTATGCATGATGTGATTTCAAAGTCCCACGGACAATACCACTCGTAGCGTTGCTTCGCCTAATTCTTCTTCACATAGGCACACTAACGGATATTTCTTCTTCGCATAGCCACGCTAACGTGGACCTCTCGACGGTTCTCTCTACAACCCCCCTTGACCACGGCCTTACTGGTACCTTCCCTCCCCCAAGCAGCAAAGGGTAGCAGTTATGTATGTCCTAGGGGTGTGGAGTGAACCCACCTCATCCGAGATGCAGGACGTTAAACTACCAAGCACCACGTCCTCAACACATGATGTTGAACTGTGACTTGACCTCGTGCCTCACACGAAGGGTCCCCCCAGCTTGAACATTTTTTTACGCCACTCGTCTCCACAGGAATGGAATCACTCCCCCCACAAGGGATGATATCCTCCTTATCGGAGAAACGTATGTTCACAGGGGAAGGGCAACCCCAGATCCCCAATGGATGGCTGCACCCCTGCATCTCCGTACTTCCCCACTACCAAGGTTAGTGGAGGGCGCGGTAGGGAACGAAGCACTTCTCATCATTGGTCCCAAATCCCTCTTTCGTTGCACTTTTCCGCACTTCGGGCCTCCATCCTGGAGTAATTCCCATCACTATGGTCCGCCTAATGCGTAAGCCCCTCTTTGCTTCACACGGATGCACCCTTCATGACGTGATCGTCAGGTCCTTGCTACCTCTTGTTTCTCACACCGAGCATGACTCACGTGGGCTTAGAGTAAGAATCGGCCATGGAAATACCCTCGTCCAGCATGACGTTAAACTCTATTCCACCGTCCAGCATGACATTAAACTTCACACCCATTTTAACTATGATTACTTTGATCCATGTCAAACCATGGTACGTAGGAAGCCTACATGAGGTTCAATCCCACCCATCATCCAATTCACGTCAAGTTCCACTTGTGTCTAGTATGACGTTAAACTGCATTCCAGTCCGACAACAAGCTGTTGTGACCAACCCGAACTACGAGGTCTTTCATCCATGTCAAGGCATGGCCCGTAGAAAGCCTTCCTGAGGTTCAAGCACACCACCCGTCGGACCAAGGTCCACCTTCAACCAGAACTACGAGGACTTTGATCCATGTCAAGGCATGGTACGTAGGAAGCCTCCCTGAGGTTCAAGCCCATCCCCCTTTGGACCAAGGTCCCTCCTTCCTCACATTTGTTCTTCGACACCCACCATCAAAACTACGATGACTTTGATCCATGTCAAGGCATGGTACGTAGGAAGCCTTCAAGAGGTTCATGCCCACCACTAGTGGACCCCTGGGTCTACTTTCACGTCGGTTCCCCGATGAAACCAATTGAACTACGAGGTCTTGGATCCATGTCAAGGCATGGTACGTAGGAAACCTCCATGAGGTTCAAGCCCACCCATCATTTATTCACGTCGATATCATACTCATCCCGCATGACGTTAAACTGTATTCCAGTCCGACGGAAAGCCATTGTGACCATCCCAAACTACGAGGACTTTGGTCCATGTCAAGGCATGGTACGTAGGAAGCCTCACGAGGTTCAAGCCGATCTCCCATCGGACCAAGGTCCCTTCTTCACGCCGGTTCGCTGACACCCCACCCCCCCCCCCCACAAGTGAACCCCCGGGTTCAACTTCACGTCGGTTCGCCGACGAAACCCCTTTGAACTACGTGGCCTTTGATCCATGTCAAGGCATGGTACGTAAGAAGCCTCTATAAGGTTCAATCCCATCACCCGGTCGTTCCGACCTCCTTCACGTCGGTTCGCTGACAAAACCCATTGGACCAAGGTCCACCTTCACGTCGGTTCGCTGACGATGCCCATCGAACCAAGGTCCACCTTCATGTCGGTTCGCTGACGCATCGGACCAAGGTCCACCTTTATGTTGGTTCGCTGACGAAATCCATCGGGCCAATGTCCACCTTCACGTCGGTTCACAGACACCATCCCAAACTACGTGGAATTTGATTCCCTACCACGGGGATACGTAGGAGGTCTCTTTGAGGCTCAATCCAAACTTCACCGTCGCCCTTGCGATGGTCCCTTTCCATTCCCCCCTCCAATTCATTCATCCATCCATCATCTACCCTGATTCTCACCCGGACTGTCATATCCTGGTGAGACCATGTCGGTCCGCTCCTCTTCACAGCCGCCCATGGGCTGGTCCCGGTATCGGCACCCCTTCAAGGGAAATCCCTCAATCTGATCCATTCTAGCTAATTCTCTAATCGGTCTGATCCGCCTCCACTGGACGTTAAACTCACGGCATACCCTATATTAAACACATGAAGATGAAGAAAACTTTAGATATATGTCTATGGAATATAATCCCCCGCGCTCGATGCGGGATGCCTTGGGCTTCCAGGCCCTCGAGAAGCCCTATGACCAGGGATAATAGATAGACATGCCAGTTCCCCAGCATCCAGACATGCTACTGATGCCTCGACGTGACTACCCCCCTTGACTGAAGGTTCTTTCCCTGACCAGACCCTTTGGAATGTACCGACAGAAGCAGTGTAATTAACTGGTGTCCATGGAAACATGGCACTGGGAAGAGTTTCACGAACAACGTATTAAATATATGTGGGAGACCTGGACTAGGTGACGAGTTCTGAGGAGGAATCCAAAGAAGGAAGAACCGACATCCCATCATCCCGTTTCGATCAAAGAGTAGACTTCCCTGAATAAGGAGAGAATTCTGCCCGCCTTTGGAAAGCGGGACTACGGGGCAACAATGCAGCACGTCCTCCTCCACAAACAGATGGATGCGCACGCCCTGGCGAAAGAGTCGGAAACAATAGGTAACATCAATATAGATTCATAATTACTTCCTATATTATTTGATATGGGTGAATCTCAATAATTTATTTCATCCCATATTTTCAATCAACTAAATCGTTCTACTGAGCTTTTATCATATGTGACATATATTACTATACCATAGGGAATAAAGGTATAGTATGTTCTTTATAGTCCAAATTCAATTACATCATTGTAAATCATCAAACAATCTTAGAGTTTCTATGATCTCAAAATGATACCACATGAAAAAATATTTTGGTTGGATTAGTTTATTTCAAAAAAAACCCCAGATAGATAGTGACCTTCAGGGGGTCCCCTTTAGTTGACCAAATAGGGATTCTCAAATCATTCAAGGTGAATGGGACCCATGGTAGAGTATATCTAGAACATTTTATCATGATTTGGGGAAATAAATATTAATAATTTCTTTTGATATTGAGTTGGAATATTTGATTGGTGATCTTCCTAAAGTTTTCATCGAGTTTCCAATGATTTTTCCTTCTTTTTTCTATACTGTCCCAACACTAAAGGAAGTAGAGTTTTCTATAGAATTATATCTCGGTACTCCAAAAAATTCAATTCCGTATTATCACATATAACTAAATGAAATTAATTTTTTTAATACGAAACTGGATAGTTCTCTAGAGAATGGATTTATATGCCCGAGTGTTTCACCTTTCAGAGTGGCAGTTATCTTTTCTTCTAATGATGATGGGTCTCATCACCATTTTATTTATTAAAATAATCTTAACTAAGTTATAGTTATAAAAAAGTATCTATATACGTAGATTGATGATATTTTTTACCAGTTGAATGAGGTGAAGTGGTTCTCCATGATTTATCGTTAATATGGTAATCTTTTGTTGAGAATAAAATATTATTACATTTAGTAAACTACCATTCTAAGAAGGGATTACCATTATGAGTACCTTTTTATGCCATTTGGTTTACAAAATTCTCCATCATTCTTTAAGGATTTAATAAAAATGATTTTTCATTCGTATATTGGCACATTCATCATAGTTTTGGTGGATGAAATCCTTATAAACTATATTCTCAAGGAGAAAATGTTATTTACCTCAACGAAAGTTTTGATTTCTTGAGAAACCACTAAATTTATTGCAAGATATCGAATTACGTTTTTCAGATTCGCGATGAAAATTTCTTGGTATAAAAGGTATCAGAACATGGTATTTTTGTTGAAAATGACATTGAGAAATATATTATGACATGAGTGAAACCAAAAAAATATTACATATTTAGAGATTCTTGGGATTATGTAGACATTACCACCAGTTCATTGAATACATATAAATGAATGATTCTCCTACAACTTCTCTAACATAGAAGGGAGTATTGTATTTTTGGGATGAAAAATGATAGATTAAGTTTTATTGAGTTCAAATGTCTTTTTACAATTGTGAAAGTGTTGACACATCAAGATGCCAGGTAGAGCTATGTTGTATTCTATAATGCATTGAGTTATGTTTTGGGTTTTCTTCTTAGGAAGTGTGATAATTTAATAACTTATGTCTCTCATTATGTTTTTCCACATGAGAACAATTTTTCACCCCATGACATCAAAATTATATCTATGATTAAAATAATTTAGTGTTGGAATACATATCTTTTTGGGGAAAGGATTATCATAAATTTTGAACATAATAGATTGAGTTATATCTTCTCTAAAAAAATTGAATCTACACCATAAGAGTTTGGTGGAATACCCACCATATTTCATCTTTTATATCACCTATACCCCGATGAATGGGAATGTTGTTTTATATTATTTTAACATGATTATTCTAACACACAAAATATTTAAATAATTATAAGATTTTTTCTCAATTTTTCTTTTTGGAATAGATGCATATCATCCTTCTAGAATTAGGGATTGATCTTTCTTTGACTCGTTTTTAATTGAAATTTTCTCTTCATGAGTTAGTCCTTATAGATTAATATCTTAATGAAGAATTTTGTAACATTAGAGACTATGTTTACATTTAGGAGAGCGTTATTGATAGTCATTTCCATGGAGGGAATTATTTGTTACTAGAATCATTTTTTGGACCATTATATGGTATGAATTATTTTACGAAAGATTTCCATAATTCCAAATGGGCATTACACATAGGAACCATAAATATTTTCTATGGTATGTAGAGATAATTCTAGTTTCTAGGTAGGATATGTATCATGGATGATTTATTATTTCATTTTTATACATTTCAGTTGTTCAGGTTGAGCACTAGAAACCCTTGGGTTTGCTTCACCCACTTCTGGTGAGAACATGGATGTGGTAAGAAATATCCATGGACTTTCTTATTGGCATTCTACATACCCATATGACTAAGAATGATATATGGGTTATGATATAAAGGATTTAAAAATCAGCTCACATTTAATCAATTTAGAAAAAAAAAGTTGAGGAGTTAGGAAATCCTTATATGAAAGATATTATTCAATTGTATAGATTTCCATCAGTTATCGTCTCCGATAGAGATCCCAGATTTAGTTCTCACTTTTAGAGAGGCCTTCTGAATGCACAATGATCTAAATTTTGGAGGAGAATGGAATACTATCCACAGTGGGATGGACATGAATAATGAGCTATAATGATCCCCATGGAAATGGTCCACACTTGTATTATTTAATTTGGTGGAGCATCAGATTATCAATTCATGTTGGTTAATATTTATTAGAAAAATATTTACTAGTTTGTGCTATAGATGGATCCTATTAAGGGATTATATGGTATACCAATAAATATTCATAGTGTTTGTTGGATATTAGTGAATGTTATTGGATAAAATGTGAATTGTTCAAGAGATGACAACAATGATTTAGTTGAATCATCACAGAATGTTGATGTAATAGAGAGAGTATATGTCCTCTTCTAACTATCCCCATATAATGATGTAATTTTCAATTGGGGGCCAAATGTTCTTGAATGTTTCACCATTCTTCATTCATTGATGTATTATAATTAGAGGGAAATATGGTCGCCGTTTTGTGGGAGATTTTGCGGCTGTCTATTGAGGGGGAAATTCATACAATTTTGAACATCCACATCAGATGATGTTAATAAATTACATGTTCCATTTATCGTATCTATAATAGTATATATCTGACTCATTCCACGTTTTGAGTTGGGGTGATCTAGATTTTGAGGAAAATTTATCTATGATAGAACATCTAGTCCTAATTGCTTATTATGAAACCATGGTACATCATTGGAGGAAAAAAAATTTGTCACCATTCATTGGAATCATGGTTATTATTCTTATGAGTCTCTAAAGTTGTGTAAATGATTAGAGATAATTGGTATAATATTTGTTGGCATGGAATCTTCCTAACATGATTTCCATGAACATAAAGATTCCATGGTGGTGTGGTTGTAACGTCATGTTACTATTTTAATTATTTCATAAAAAATATTTTGATAATGAGTTAGGTGAGATTCATTTAGGGTTGTTTTGGGAGAAAATGTTTAATGATAGATTTTCTTTGGGATGTGAAAATATGGCACATGGTTATCCCAATGTATGTTCCATTCTAGTGAAAACTATGACAAATAATTCATTAACGGTCATAATTGTATGTGGATAGTTTGAAAACAATTGTTCCCACAAAATGGAAACCACAACACACCCAGATTAAGGTAGAATATTTAGGGAATATAGATTTTATATCCATTCTTCCCTTTCCATCAAACCATACGTATAAGATTGAATTATTCAAAAAGTTAATTTTAGAGTCAGAAACCCTCATCGTATGTGATAGAACAACTTCGGAGATGCTAATATGTATTATTCATCATTGTAGGATACAAAGATGTGAATTTTCTACTATTAATCCCCTTCATATGCGAATTAATTGAAGGTTTGTGAAATTCGATATCTTCCAATTATATTTTATCCTCTCATTCTCTTTCTCCCTCCCACAACTCTGTCCAACCCATGGTTATTAGGATATCCAGGTTATTAAATGATCTAATACAAATTAATTTAGATATTGAATCTGGGTTATATTCTTTGATAATTTTTTCTAACATTATTCAGTGGTGTTTCCCTCGTATAAATTTTTTATTTTTGATACTGTGATCCTATGGTTGGTGGATTCATTTATGATGACCAAATTAATTAACTATAATTTTTATATTAAAATTCAACTATTTGATATAAATAATATATAATTCAATTGGATTAATAAAAACTAAAATACATTGAATATGAGATTTCAATCAGATTTAGAAAGAAATTGGGGAAAACCTCCATCTCCATTGATTTCAGGTTTAAATATTTTTCATGGGGATATTGTTGAATTAAAATTATTGAAATTGAATTTTAAAATTGAATTGTAATTTGGATTTCTAATTCATATTTGATAATATGGATTTAATTGTTTTTATAGAAATCGAGTGGTTTTATAATGGTAGGGGAATAATTTTATTAAAAAATACATATTTTTATATGGAAATTGGTATATTTGAAATAATAAATAGGGATAATTAAATTTTTAATAGTTTTGAAATAAATTTCACATTATATATTATTTTTTTATAACATGAAATTCAATGTAGATAGTTTGTTATTAGGAAAAAACACACATGGATAGGAATTCCCATGCAATATATTGATGCTTTACAACTCTAACATAAACAAATTTTAAGATCTTATCCTCATTAAGATTTCTGTTAATCCATAATGACTAGTGTAAATTGGATGTTTTTTGATATTACATTCTTCATTATAAAAGTGTGTGAGGATACCATTACATGGAACTAACAATTCTCTTGGAAGAAGACATTGTTTCTCCATTGAGATTATTTTGAAATATATTACATTTTTTATCATAAACTACATTACTCATTCCTTTTGAATTTATATAAATTTGTTTACATAAAATTTAAAATAAGACATTTTAAATGTATTTTCATCATGTGAATTGAATATATTGATTTATTTTATTTATTGTTTTGTAATGTCATGTCATTCTTTTATAAATTAAATTATTTATTTGGTTAATAAATTGTTTCATATATTTATGGAATCCTTAGTGATACTTTTATAGAATTTTAGATAACACCCTACATGTGCCTTTGGGTTTTTGTAGAATATATTCATCCATGTTTGAAAAGGGGTATAACTCCACTTGTATATGTTTCTTATAGTTTATCATAGGGATTGGAACGATTTGTCTGTTGGGACTTGGTATGTTTATCTTCATGTTTATGTTTTTTGTTTCACATCGAGTTCTTATAAATTTCTAACATCTAGTACATTTCTCCCTATTTAGTTTTCTTATATACATACTGACTTTTACAATTTCTTTAGTTTTGTTTATGAAAAAAAATCTGTCCCACTATCATATTGTTTGAGGTTATATACCTATCACCAAGCCATGGGGACTGGGAACATCCTTTGAACTATGAAAGTTCCAGTACAGTTATCAGGGTACCTAGGTATCTAGTCGACTCCTGAAAAATCCTTTCAAAAACTATAGAATTTTAATGTAGGAAAAAATATTTTGTGGAAGAATAAATTTTTTGAATCAATTCAATAGATGTCTAACAAAAAAATAACCAAACTAATGAAATATCCACTACCTCATCATGAAATTTAAATAAAATAAGATATATTTTGAACAAAGATCTATAATACCCATGAGAAATCCTGGGATCAAAACATTATTATTTTCATCGATGAACATAGAGGTATAAGTTAAAATGGACAGGGAAAGAAAAAAAATATACGAAAAATAGAATGAAATATTAATGCAATATTACAATACTATTAAGTGGTAAATTAAATAATAGTGAATGTGGTAAAACTTAATAGGTTTTTGTTATGTGTTTAATATTTTAATATAATATCATGATAAAATAAACATGGAATGATTTCACATGGTTGATGATCACAAATGGAAGACATTTATGTCATTTTCATGTAAGTAATTTCCTCCAAATCACACTATGATACTCTTATATATACATGTTTGTGAATTTATGTCAAATAAATTAAACCAATTTATGATTATAAATTTATAATTATCCTATGAATGGATTTTTTCTTTTATATTGTGGGATATTCTTGATTACCATAAAACACAATTATGGTATCAATGACCACATTTTTTTTAATATTTATCTCTCCATGTGATTATCTATGATCATTTGATAGATGAGTATTGTGGTTTTCAAAGTGATTAGTTTTATATAGTTGACTTGGTAAAGAAGAAATGTCATAATTTTAATACCTTTTTTAGAGTTATAGGATGTTTTATCACTGTGTATTGGGATATAATTAAACATGTTATAGGTGTGGGATGCATATATGTTTGAAGGTTATGCTGATGCAGGGTGCTGCATAACATTACTAAAAGTGGAAAAAAACCAATTTCTTCTAATTGAAAATCCATATTTAGAAATTCAAAACCAACTATTAAATTATTTATTTCATTCAAAAATATTATTATTTAATTGATAACATTTTTTCCCAATGTGAAAATTTCATTAATGAAAAAAAATATTTTAAAAATAATGACATCAATAATATAAATGATCATCTTAGAAATATATTCATTCATTAATAAATTATTCATCCCTTTGATTTTATTAATTTAACATTAAATCTCATAACAATAAATACACATTAAAATACATAATTTAATCTAATTTTCAATAATGTCCAAATACAATATAGTACTAATTATGTGGTCATTAAAATTAAATGTTAAAATATTTAGAATATGAATAATGTGTTTATATTGAATAATTATTGTTTTTGTGTGTTAGGAAATCATTAATGATATTTTATTATAAATAAATTGTTTATTTGAGGTTAGGATGATAATAATAAACTAGTTTCCCACAAAAAAATCGTAATATATTTGGATATTTATGTGAATTAATTTTATTATCTCATTTGATATATAAAAAAATCCACAAATACAAATATTCACTTACAGCAGTCCAATTGAGGGAGTTGGATACTAGGACAACATAATAAATAGGATTTTATCACCACTCAATTTAATTTTAAATGTATATATCAAAGTATAAATAATCATTTGGATAAAAAAAACTCAACTTTGGGACGTGGATAGTGAGGGTTCTAGTTGATGTCATTTATTTATGTGTATATATATATATATATAGTAATTTATGTATATATGTATGTATGTTTGAATTCTTTCATGAATATACATATATTATTTTATATACATATATAAATTAAGGAATGAGTTCATGTGCTTATATAGAATGTTTTATAAGAAATTAATTGTATATGGGGATTTATTGGTATCTCAAGACATAATAGACTTTTTCAAGGTAATGGTTGGAAATTTTGGATTATTAACATCAAAGTACCAATGTTTCTACATATATTTCTTATTCTATATAAATTAAATGATACTTTAATTTATGTTATCCATAATGGATATTAAATCGTATTCTTTGTGAGAAAAATTGTGAATTTACTTATTTATATAACAAAAAATATTATCATACCATTATTTGATCAAAATTAAATTAGTAAATCTAGTGAGAATAGCTAGAGTTTTTTTGGGATGCTACATTTCCTTGAGGTACAATGAATTTCTGGTCCAATGTTATTAATTTTTTTATTTCATTTAGTTTTTCAAAGTCATTATTTTTTAGTTTTTTCATCATTCATATGAATTATGACACATAAATTAAATATCTGTGTTTTTAGTATCATTATTTTAGGATTGAAATTTTTATACATGGGAATATATTTTTCGGTTTTTATTTATTATTTTATTGGAGTTTTAGGTTACATGAATTTAAATTGGTCTCATTTTTAGACTTTAGAACCTTTAATATAGTTCTAAAAAACTAATATATTATTAGATGAATTGAAGGGGTATCTATTTTGTCTTATAATTTGACCTTACGAAGTATCATAGGGGTTCTCTCATATAATAATGGTATCAACTAATAATTTTTTTTATTCTAATACATCAGTTGTAGTGAGTTATACTATAACTACTGTTAGGATTAAAATATTTTAAAAATGTCAGTGGAATGATCAAATAGACCATTTTAACAAGATAAATTAGTGTATGAACAACCTTCCCTCCAATTGTCATTTTATTTGGTTCTCAAGACACTGTCACTTTTTATTTTTTTAGTGGGAATATATAATGGTTTGAAATTATACTAAATGTTAGAGCATAAACAATTCAATTGAAACCTAACATTTTTTGAATCATGTATCCTAGATATTTGAATAGTTTTCCTTTATGAGGAAAATAATCACATAGAGGATTATAAATTAGTATAATTTATCATTTTTTGAACATGGTTTTTGTATGTTTCATATATTTATATTTAAGATAATATTATTTATTTTGTTTTTTTAGGATTAAAAATCTTATTAAATGAATAATGTGATATTTATAATTCCATAATCCATATCAATTGGTATAATATATATTTCAAATGATGATTTCCAAATAACACGATATTAAATTTTTCTCAAAACGGTAGCATTGAAAACCGAATAAAATATATTTTTTTGATGAGTTTATAATTCTCTATAAATTAATGAGTTCATTGATGAAATAGTTAAGAATATTTAGTTGAAAATTTTTATGAATTTTTCGTTCTTTTATTTAGATATATAGTCAAGCCTTATATTGAGGATATTTATAAAATATTATCACTTGTTCAGTCCCCATTAATTTTTTGGGGTGGAAATAGTTGGGAAATTATTGCATCATGGAACTATGTATTGGATAATTATACTGAACTGGGTTTGATATGAGTTCTTACATTAGTACATTAATTTTATGTATATGATTATGTTGTATTTTTACTATGATCCTCTTCATATAGATAACATGGACGCTGTTTTTAGGATTTATAAGAAATATGTGATTGTAAAAAATACTATAAATTGATTCACCAGTTTGCACTATTAAAAATATTATAGTTGTCAAGGATATTGTGGGGAGTAATTTTGAGAAATATTCTTATCACGTGTTCTTGAAAAATAATAATAAGATTCTTAGTTTTAGTACATAGATAATATTCATGGTGTTTTTAATAACTTTGAAGGTTTTCTTGCACACTCAAATTAATTTATATTAATGGGTATGGGGAATCATAATAGGGTATTCCTAAAATTTCTCAATATTTCTTAAGATGAAAAATATAATGGGAGATGATAGGGGTTTATGTATTTTATTTATTATTTAACACATAGTCCCCAACTATGTTGTTTTATTTGGTCGAATCATACACTGACCTATGAAATACCTGAAATTGGTTAATGTTTTGTTACAAAGACATATAAATTTATAGGTTTGAATGTTTATATTTTAGATTATTTTAGTAATTTTTAGGTGCTATTATAAAAGCTACACCATGATTAAATACACCATGCTATAATATATATATTTGGTTTCAAGTTAAATTAGTTCATTAAGTATCATTCACCATTATAATTTTTATGAATGGATATTTAATTTAAAGGTAAATATGATGGATTGATTTTTCATCTTGCATTTGTTAAAATATTAACATTAATAAATTTGGGTATTGTTTTTTTCATCGGTAATAATAATTTTTTTCATCATTCGTTGTATGGAAGATGTGATTGTTCAATGTTAATGTTTCTAGGAATCATGGAATAGTATTATACAACAAAATTAGGTTGTATAGAATGTGATGTTTTAGAGGTCATTCTGGGTAATTTTGTAGTTCATGAATCAAAAGGTTCAAAAATGGATAATAACGTATGAAACCATAATGATTTTTTAGATTTCATATTGAATTTATTTTTAAAGTCTATTTCTAAGGATTTCAAAGTTGTCATTTTTGAAACCAAAGGAATTTACCTATAATGAGTATCTTTATTAACAAATTTTAAAAAAATTAATACATTTTTATATTTTTTTATATCTAAAAAATATTTCTGGAATTTTTATTTTCATAAACTATAATAGACATATATTAGAATAAATAATCCCATTTGTGGCTATTTATAAAACACAAGAAGATTCATGATAAAAAATAATTCATAATTGGTTACTAAAGGGATATAATATTTTTTTGTTGGTGATTTATTAATATAAGAGGAAGTATTATTTATTATATGTGGATTCATTTTATAATTATATTATATATATTTTCAAGGGAACATCAAAAAAATTCAACGATATATATTGTGCTAGTGGAGAATCAATGAAATTATGTAGTTTCACTAAGAATTAATTTGTGAAGATCATCCATGATTGTTTGAATAATTTTTACTAGAAATTGTTTTTTTATGAAATATAAAATGTAACGTTCCATAATTATACCTAGATAAATACCATAATCAGTTATATTTTATTCCAAAAAATAACTATTTATTCATATAACCATGGTTAATTCCAAGACATTCCATGGATGTATTAATTAATATTTGATTTGTAAAAATTTTTAATGATTGTTTTATATATTAATTATTTTGATTATTAAAATTAATTAATTGTATTTAATATAAAAAATGTTATTATAATTTATTAACAATGATTTATTAAGGTTTTTTTAAATTAATTAATTGAAAAGTTTATTCCTTTATTAAATTCCTCTTAATTGTTGAGTCTATAAGGTTTTCCTTATGACATTTCCATTCCTTCTTGTTTTGAAAATCACAAACACCTTATACTTAAGAAAATATAAATTTTACCTCCATAAAGAAAAATTTACTTCTTTAGGGAAATTTAACCTAACCTAGATTTTATTATACATAGAAATACTTTTCTTAAGTACAAAAACCGGATTAATACCCAAAATCCCAGAAGTCATATAATGTCAAGATTTGTAGCATTCTGTTTTTAGGATCTAAATTCTGGATGTGAACTGTAATGAAGTTCCAATCCGAATTCTGGACTCCAAACATTCATGAGTTTGACTCCGAACTCTTATGAAGTTCGACTCTGAACTTTCATGAGTTCGACTCCAAACTCTTATGAAGTTCGACTCCGTACTCTTATGAAGTTCGACTCCGAACATTTAGGAGTTCGACTCCGAACTCGTATGAAGTTCGACTCCGAACATTCATGAGTTCGACTCCGAACTCCTATGAAGTTCGACTCCGAACTTTCATGAGTTCGACTCTGAACTCCTATGAAGTTCGACTCCAAAATTTCATGAGTTTGACTCCAAACTCTTATGAAGTTCGACTCCGAACATTCATGAGTTCGAATCCGAGCTTTCATGAGTTTGACTCTGAACTCCAATGAAGTTCAACTTAGAACTTTTACATGTTTAGATTCTGAACTCTGGTGAAACCAAACTCCACATTCCTATAAAACAGAATCCGAAATTTTCTTAATATAGACTCCGAATTTAATTTTGGATAGACTCCAAACTTTTAATTTTCTTACACTCCAAAATTTTGTATGGATTTTTCTTACAAATGCTCTATTTCAAAATGATGTCGTGCATAAAGTAATACATGATTTATTATTAAATGATGTCGTCCATTCTGTTTCTAATTAATCTTTTGTTGAGTTACAATTGTACAGGTCCCTCCGAATTTCATGGAAAATATTACCGTTGGAGGAGGGAGCCGACCATTGGAAATTTGCCTATAAATAGGAGCTCATTTGAAAGAGCTCAACAACACATTGATCGATCTAGAGACCACACTCTTTTAAGGTGATTTCTAGAGAGAGAAGATTTTCATTCCTTGTGCGTACTAAACTGTTCGTTAATATTGCTTCGTGCGACTTTAATTGTTGGTGATTACATTCGAGGACTTCTGGGGATAGGAAGACAGAGGTGCCGAAAACCTTGAAGTTCGAGGGATTCCATGCTGAGGAAGACAGAGGTTACAACTACCTTGAAGTTGACGGCTTGCGGGGATAGCAAGACAGAGATTCTGATATTCGTATCAAGGGCGTACCCTAGTGTATGTAAGATATACTTTCTTTAAAGTATAAATCAAGGGACCTTTATCCAAGGTTGTTGGATACCCTTCTCTTTGGGTTAAAAGACTTATATCTTGTTACTTGTAGTTTTAATACTTGTTTTTCCACTGCACTTTTTGTATTCTAAGTAAAGTATAACCTTCTTATATTTCCGTACACTTTTACTCTGATTAGTTTAAATTCTATACCCTTTATGGTAGAATCTCATATTGTAAATTTTGGTTCCAATTCTCCAATTGGTGACTAGAGGTGTTGTGAATTTTCTTAGTTTAACTTAGTTAAACTTAGATTCTTACTTATCTAAGGAAATTTTTATAGTGTACAATTCACCCCCTATTGTATATTGAACATCTAAATCATTATTTCGATCCTAAAATTGGTATTAGAGGTTGGAAACCTCATACTCTATACCAATCTTACAATTGGTATCAGAGGAGGTCTCTGAAATACTAATACTCACATATAAGTTTTGATTACTCACATTTTCATTATTCTTCATCCTTGATTCGAATGTTTTTATTCATTATGAATTTTCATTCCGAACTTTTTCATTCCGAATTATCATTCAGAATTGTCAATCCAAACTTTGTGGTTATGAACTTTTTCTACTAACTAGTTTGGTTGCCAGATTTTTTTAAAGAATAGCCTGAATCAATGTTGGTTCTATTGACAATCTAAACCCTACAAGACCACCAATATTTGATGGTAATGAATATGAGTAATGGATAGATCGAATGAATACATTTGTTATCAATACTAGAGTGGATCATTTCGTTATGCGTTCTGGTGATTATAAAATTCATGATAAGGAAGTTAGAACTTTCACTAACCAGGAAAAGAAAGAGTATCAACTCAATTATAAGGTATGAAATAATTTATTATGTTCAATGAATAGAAATATATATAGCCAAATTTCTTATTGTGAAGCATCCAATTGTATCTAGAAGAAGTTAGAAGTTACACACTTTGGAACTTCTAAAGTGATTGAAATTAGGAGAGCTATGCTTAGAGATGAATACCATGGATTCAATTTTCCGTATGGAGAACCAATCTGTAATGTTCAACAAGGATTTATGAATATAGTCAACAGTATATAGTATATGGGAGAAAAAGGGTTAGATGATGAAGCCCTTGTGGATAAGATAATTGATATTATGCCTAATGAGTGGGAATAAAAGGGAACAACAATTGATGAGAACGGGAAGGTCACTCAAATTTCTCTTGATGAACTATTTGGAACTCTTCTCCAACATGAAACAAGAATGAAGAGAGATGCTGACAACATCAAAAAGAAGAATGGAAATAGTACTGTTGCTTTTACAGAAACATCAAATCATATGAAAGCTAAGATTCCGGAGAGAGTAACTAGATCCAAGTCTAAGAAGATGGTTATTCAATCAGAATCTAGTGAAAGTGAAGTCTCAGAAAATGAGTTAGAAAATCTTTCTCGAAGGATGAATAAGATTGCTGGCCAGAGAAATTTCCAACCCAAATATAAGAAAATGGAAAAGAATGACATGAAAGATGGGGAAGTTACTTGTTATGAATGCAAGAGAGCTGGACATATTAGACCAGATTGCCCTTTTCTCAAAAACAAAGAAAGAAAATAAAGGAATTCTGAAAGGAACAGAAATAAGTATTACAAAACCAAAGCTAAGAACATTCTGAAAGCAAATGACACCTAGAGTTCCAGCGTTGGTGACTCTTCAGATGAATTGTTTGATTATGAATCTTCAGGACTGAAGAATCTTGGTCTTATAGCCAGATTACCCATTAAAAATCATTGCTTTATGGCTAAGGTACGAAATGCTGATACATTGACCAGTGTATCTTTAAATTCTAATGATACTAATTATTATAACTCTTCAGATGAAGAATCCTCTTCTGGTGAAGAAAATACTTCACCTACCTATGAAGAAGTTTCTAGGTTTGATGAACTTCTCGAGATTGAAAATTCTAAACTCAATAAAAACATGATATGGAAAACTCTAGGAATACTATTATTACGAAAGAAATATCAGATCATTCTAAAGATCTTGATTGGAAAAATGATGATTTTATAAATATTTCAAAAAAAATCTTGAGGAAGTAAGTTCTGAGAAGAACAAACTTTGTAAAGAGTTAGAACAAGTAATTTATACAAAAAGTGTTTTTGAGCCTACCTTTAGTTCTAAATATAATGATTTTGAAGATAAAAGCATGGTTATAAAACTCAAGTCCACAATTTTTTCCTTAAATAATTATTTTTCAAAATTTACCCATGGTAATGAAAATTTTGTTAAAATGTATTCACAAATACGACCTTTAAGAAATAAATCTGGATATGGTTATACACATGCAAAACCGACTTTTAGTAACAACTATTTTGTTCCACAAAGTGCCCCATTTTGTACCAAGTGTCAAAGAGGTGGTCACTGGGAAAAGAATTGTTCTTTAAATAAAACCCAATATTTAGGTTTTCATAAAGCCTATTTTTTTAATAATGTGTGGGTGCCTGAAATTTTGTTATCTGGAAATCTCGGATCCAAACATGTTTGGATTCCAAAAGTCTAATTCTTTTATTGTTTTTAGGAAGATAAAGTATGTACCAACAACAATACATGTTAAATGGATAGTGGATTTTCCCTATACATGACTGCTAACAAAATCTATTTTGAAAAGATTATCAAAACAAAAGGAGGAAAGGTAACCTTCGGAGATAATTCTCAGGGAGAAATTGTTTGTATAGGTAATATTATTCTTCTTGGTAAATATTTGATTTCAAATGTTTTATTTTTTAAGGGTCTTAAGAACAACCTCATTATCATAAGTATGTTATGTGATGAAGGATACCTTGTGAATTTTAGGAATGATAAATTCTTAGTTCACAATTCCAAGGAAGAATTTATTCTCTCAGCCAATAGGCAAGAGAATGTCTACACTTTGAACTTAGAAGACCTAAGGATCCAAGACCTACCTTGCCTAAGTGCAATGGAAGATCATTCCTAGTTATGGTATAGAAGACTAGGTCACTGTAACATTAAAAACTTATGTAAACTTTCTAAGAAGAAACTATTTAAGGATCTATCAGAGGTTAGATTTGATTCTTCTAAAGTTTGTGATCCTTGTCAATATGGAAAGAGACATAAATCTAGTTTTAAATAAATTGGTGAAGTCTCAACAAATGATGCATTACAGTTAATGCACATGGATCTTATTGGTCCAAAACAAACTGAAAGTATTGGAGGAAATTATTATGTGTTTATTTTAGTTGATGATTACACCAGGTTTACTAGGGTCTATTTTCTAGCAATGAAGTCTGAAGCTTTTTCTTATTTCAAAAGTTTTAGAGCACAAGTTAAAAATGAGAAAAATCTTCCACTGGAAACTATTCATAGTGATCATAGAGGAGAATTTCAAAATTCTGATTTTGAATCTTTTTTAGTAGAAAAGGTATTACTCACAATTTTTTAGCACCTAGTACTCCTCAACAAAATGTTGTAGTTAAAAGATGAAATAGAATTTTTCAAGAGATAACTAGAACCCTGTTGAGTTAATATTCTATAGCTAGACATTTCTGGGCTGAAGCTTTAATTACTTATTGTTATACTATAAATTGAGTTTTGATTAGACCTTTTCTTAATAAAACTCCTTATGAGTTATGGAACGGTAGAAAACCAAGACTTTCCTACTTTAAGGTTTTTTGTTGCAAAGTATTCATTCTAAATACTAAAGACAATTTACATAAATTCACACCAAAATATGATGAAGGAATTTCATTAGGCTACTCCCCAACTTATAAGGTATATAGAGTTTTCAATAAAAATACTTGTACTGTAGAAGAAACAATGCATGTAAAATTTGATGAGTTTGATCCTTTTGTTTTTAAACCACCCCAACCTACATCCTAGGATGTGTTTTAAAAAACTGATTGTCAAACTTTGATAGAAGATCCTTCAGATAAGGAAAATTTTCAAGAAGATACTTATGAAACATTTACCTCAGAAGACTTTCTACCCTATGTTGATGAACAAGTTTTACAAAACCCAAATCTGGTGTTTCGTAAGAATCATCCCAGTGATAGTATCATTTGTGATGTAAATCAACCTGTAAGGACTAGAAGTTCCCTAATAAATGAAGTAGAACATCTAGCATTTCTTTCCCAATTAGAACCAGAAAACACTGATAAAGCTTTAGGTGATGATGATTGGATCAAAGCCATGCAAGATTAACTAAATGAATTTGAGAAAAATAAAGTCTGGACCTTGGTTGAATGACCTAAGGAAACTTCTATCATTGGAGTAAAATGTGTCTTCAGAAACAAGTATGGTGAAAATGGAGTCATAATAAGAAATAAAGCTAGACTAGTTGCTAAAGTCTATAACCAGCAAGAGGGAATAGACTATGAAGAAACCTATGCTTCAGTAGCTAGACTTGAATCTATTCGTATTCTACTTGCCTTTGCAGCATTCTTCAATTTTAAATTCTTTCAAATGGATGTGAAATGTTCTTTTTTTAATAGTTATGTTCAAGGGGATGTTTTTGTTGAACAACCTCCTGGCATTGAAGATACAAAACATCATGATCATGTTTTTAGACTTACCAAAGCCTTGTATGGTCTTAAACAAGCCCCACGAGCCTGGTATGATAGACTCACAGGATTTTTTCTTCAAAATAACTATGTTAATGGAAATGCAGATCCAACCCTTTTTATATATAAAGATAAGAAAAATGTTTTGATCGGTCAAATTTATGTTGATGACATCATATTTGGTTCAACTTAGCAATCTTTAACTGATTCATTTCCAAATCTAATGAAATCTGAGTTTGAAATGAGTATGATGGGTGAGTTAACATTTTTCCTTGGTTTTCAAATTTCTCAATGACCAGAAGGAACCTATATATATCAACATAGGTATATTAAATATCTTCTCAAAAAGTATGGTTATGACAACACTAAGAGTATAAGTACTCCCATCGGTACCTCAAACTCCTTAGATCTTGATGAAGCTGAGAAACCAGTAGATCAAACATCTTTTAGAGGTATGATAGGAATTTTACATTACATAACATCTAGTCGACCAGACATAATGTTTTTAGTATGATTATGTGCAATATATCAATCCAATCTTAAGGAATCTCACTTAAAGGTGGTAAAAAAAATTCGCTACCTAAAGGGAACTATGGAAGTAGGATTATTTTATACGTCTGGAAATGATTTTATTCTAAAAAGATTTTCTGGTGCTGAATTTGGTGTATGTAGAATGGATAGAAAGTGTAAATATAGAACTTTTCATTTCTTAAGAGATTCATTAGTTTCTTGGTCCTGCAAGAGGCAACATTCTATAGCACTTTCCACTGCTGAAGATGAATATGTAGAAGCTGGAAGTTGTTGTGCTCAGGTGTTGTGGATGCAACACACACTCACAGATTATGGCCTGAGTTTTACTAAGACTCAAATTTTGTGTGATAAAACAAGTTCCATTTCCCTAAGTAAGAACCCTGCACATCACACTCTTGAAAAACACATAGACATTAGGCATCACTTTCTTAGGGATCACACACTAAAAGGAGATATCATTCTTCAGTTTATTGGAACACAAGATCAACTTGATGATATTTTCACAAAATCATTATCCTCCAATAGATTTGAATACATTAAACAAAAGTTAGTAATGATAACTGTAAGGTAATCATTCTTCATTAACTTCTTGTTGAACAATTCTATTAACAGTAATAAACTCCTTTTCATAGGGGGAGTACATTTGATTGTTAGTGTAGCTAAAATTTTCATAATTTATTTTTCAAATGTGGTGTAACTAAAAAATTTGTAATCTGTTTTTAAAACTTAGTGTAACTAAAATTTTCATAGTTCGTTTTTCAAACTTTTCGAAACTGAAGTTTCCGGAATGGAAATTTCTGAAACTAAAATTTCCGCAATGGAAATTTCCAGAACTGAAATTTTCAGGATTGAAATTATTGAAATGAAAACTTCTAGAATGGATATTTTCGTACTGGAATTTTTGTATCAATTTTTTCGTACTGTAACTTTTGTAATGAGTTAGTTTTTAAATTCATTACATCAAGAAGAATATTACCAATTATGAACAATCTTTCTAGCCAATCTGAAGCTATGATTTCCTTAATTAAAGTTTTGTAATCAAATTTTATTCATGGTATTTTCATGAGTTTTTTAAATTCGGATTCTAGTTTTCCCCAAATCCGGATTTTTTCCTTAAAACCTCAAAAGATCAGAGTCAAGTTTTCCTTGCGAGTGTGTTTTCAACCGTCAGATCAGATCAAAACTTTGTCAACCGTTAGATGGATTTTGGAAGACCAGAATTCACTTCCATCACCTATATAAAGGGGACCCCAAGACTCGTCTCACATCGGTTTTTCAAATCTTTTGCATCTTGAAGACCTGCTGCTCTTCTTAAGACTCGTTCTGATCCTTGCAAAGCCATTATGAATCCTTCAGTTCTCTCTGTTCTGAATGTCTGTTGAAGCACCATCTCAAGATATGTCAACTTCAAAGCCAATCTTAAAGTGGTTAATCTTTAGGAAAAGGTTGGTGCATACAGATTTCTATAAGTTTGATTCTCTTATTTCAACGAATATTAGACTGAATGGATAGGAATATGTTTGCGTATAAAAGTAAGATAAACAGGATCCGGTTTATACTGATTTATTGATTGAGTTCTATGAGTCTGTTTCCTTATAGATGGAAGATGGCAGAGAGTGGGTTTCATTCAAGTCTTATGGGAAGACTTATAATCTATCTTACACCAAGGCCGTGTGCTTGGTTGGTTTTTCCTACGAAGGAGAAGCTGAGCTCTGCTCACACAAACTTCTGGATGATCAAGGAGGTTTCAAAAAGGAGAAGGCGCTTAAGTGTCTTGGACTTAATGATTCTTCAAACATTAAGATTGCTCGTCTCACTCCGAATAATAGAATTTTTCAGCATTGCGTGCAAGGATTTCTGGTTCCAAGAAGAGGTGACAAGGATAATTTGAAGAAAATTGATATCTATAGCTTATATTTCTTGGTAAATCGAAGAATGATAAATTTCATGAGACATTTCTTGATTACGATCAAGAACATGAAAAAAGGGAATTTTATAGCTCAGATAATCATGTTCCATGGCTTACTATCTATGATGATAGTTCGGTTCTTAAATTCATTCAAGGTTGCATACAAATCAAAAGTACAGAATTGTAAGATTATGTTAGTAAGTGAGGATAGTTTTAAGAGGATGAAGATGGGTTTTTCTAGTGAATCCGGATAATTCTATTCTCTTTCTGTGGAAGAAGTTGAGGTACTTCAGAAAGTTACACACACTCTGAAACCATCCAAAAAGAAAAGGAAGAAGGGAAAGCTTAAGGAATTGGCTGCTGATGAAGAAAATCCTAAATCTATGGAAACTCAGTCTGCTCCCCCCAAGCCGAAGAAACAAAAAACATATCTTGATGAAGTTTCTGCGAAGTAGAGGGAAGATAAGAAGAAGAGGAAAGAAGGGGACCCACAATTCGGATTGGACCCTGCAGAGGCTAAGGCCTTAAAAGAAAGAGCTGTGGAAGAGTTAGAGAAGCAGGTGAAAGAGAAGAAAATGAAAAAGAAAGTGTTTGAAGCTGAAGTGGTGAAATCTTTGCTGAGAGCTACAGAGTTAGCTTCTTTGTTGATTCCGGTTCCGAAATCTTTCCTTACAGAACCTTCTTTACCAGAAACTACAGCTAAGAATTATGTCACTCTGGATAAATTCAAGGGTAAATAAGTAGTTGAAGAAGCTGAAAAAGAAGTTGAGGAAGAAGTAGAGGAAGAGGTTGAAGAAGAAGAAGAATAAGAGGGAAGTGAAGATTTAGATGCCTTGATCAATAAAGTAGAGGTTTTTAAAGATAAGGCCAAATTCGCAAAGTTATTTACTGTAGGAAAGGAAGGTGAGGAAGGTAGTAAGTATGATGATAAGAAACAGCAAGAATAAAAAAATGATTTATATGATGACAAAGAATCCTATGAGAGGAATTTTCATGAGGAAGGACAAGAAAAATAAAAACCAAATGAAAACCAGATTATTCATGTTTCTGAATCTGAGGAGTATCTCTTAATGAGGAACCAATTCTGAAGTTCGATAAGGGGAAGAAAGTTCTCATGGATACTCTAACAAAATAATTCTTCAGGAAGAAGGAGGTTTGTGGTTCTTCTAAGAGAATAATGGTGAACATTGAAGAATAGCAATCACAAAGAGATTTATCTAGTTCGGAATCATCATCTCATGGGCATGATTTTTTGGTTGAATCTCTGAAGAAGTTGGTGGAAACCATTTTGATTTTTTCAACAATAGATTCCAGATTCCAGATGTTGCAATAGAGTATGAATTAGAAATCGGATTCCATAGCCATGGTAATGGATAAGTGTGTGAAGATCGAAGCCGAACAAAAAAGTTTTCTTATCGGTTATGATGTGCATAGAATGTCCTACAGTAAGGTAAAAAAGTGGTCTAGAAGAGTTGATGAAGTCTTAGTGCAGTTTGAAAATTTTTAGAGTGATGTTCAAAATGCATGTGACACCGAGGATAAAAAGATTAAAAATATTCAAGCTGAGCTGATTGATGAGCAGAGTTCATGGAGTCAACAAGTGAAGGAACTAAGTGACAAGGCAAATTCTATGGCTCAAACTCTTTTCAGTGATATAAATCTCTGGATCGATCTTGAGAAAAGGCTCGTACAACAAGATGAATTGTTAAAGATGTAGAAAGAAGCTATCGAGGCTCAGGAAGAGGCTTTGAAATCACAAGAAGAAAATACAAAATCCTTGGAGAGGCAAGTTGATGAAGACCAAAGAGACCTAAAGAAGCTCAAAAAATTGTTAAAGAAGAAGATTCCAAATGAAAAGGAAGGAAAATAAAACCACTCCAATCTTTTGTTTTAGTTGTCTTCCTTTGTAAAATTTTCCCAACTCTAATGAAATGTTATTTGGTTGGTTGTATCTTGTCATATACTAACGTTTCAGGTACCATATTTTCTCTTCCACTCCCCTAAATTCCTTTTGAAAATCATGAAGGGGGAGAAGTAAAACGAACTACTCCTAAGGAGGAGAAAGAAAAAATTCTAAATGAAATATCCTTAAAGTAAGGGGGAGTTTCTCACTACGAAGTTTTTCATTCCTACAATAATGAAATCTCCACTCTTGAAATTCAGAATACAATCCTTATAGTTTCAATGCCTAAGGGGGAGTTAGTTGTATTCACTTTCATCCATGAACAAAGGGAGATAAGTTTAAATTTCAAAGTCTAATGAAATTTTTCAAAGTCCTTATATTCTTTTTCGTAAGGATGTTTGTGATTTCCAAAAAGGGGGAGATTGTTGAGTCAATAAGGTTTTCCTTATGTCTTTTCCATTCCTTTTTTTTTGAAAATCACAAACACCTTATACTTAAGAAAATATAAATTTTACCTCCATAAAAAAAATTTACTTCTTTAAGGAAATTTACCCTAACCTAGATATTCTTATACATAGAAATATTTTTCTTAAGTGCAAAAACCAGATTCATACCCAAAATCCCAGAAGTCATATAATGTCATGATTTGGAGCATTCTGTTTTTAGGATCTGAATTCTGGATGTGAACTGTAATTAAGTTCCAATCTGAATTCTGGACTCCGAACTTTCATGAGTATGACTCCAAACTCTTATGAATTTCGACTCAAAAATTTCATGATTTTGACTCTGAACTCTTATGAAGTTCGACTCTGAACCTTCATGAGTTTGACTCTGAACTCTGATGAAGTTTGACTCTGAACTATCATGAGTTCGACTCCGAACTCTTATGAAGTTCGACTCCAAACTTTCAAGAGTGCGACTCCGAACTCCTATAATGTTCGACTCCGAACTATCATGAGTTCAACTCCAAACTCTTATGAAGTCTGACTCCAAACTTTCATGAGTTCGGCTCCAAACTCCTATGATGTTCGACTCTGAACATTAATGAGTTCGACTCCGAACTCTTATGAAGTTTGACTCCAAACATTAATGAGTTAGAATCTAAGCTTTCATGAGTTCGACTCCGAACTCCAATGAAGTTAAACTTTGAACTTCTATAAGTTTAGATTCTGAACTCTGTTGAATACAGACTCCGAATTCCTATAAAAAATAATACGAACATTTCTTAACCTAGACTCTGAATTTCATTTTCGTTAGAATCAGAACATTTAATTTTCTTACACTATGAAATTTTGTAAGGATTTTGCTTACATATGCTCCATTTCAAAACGATGTCATTCATTCAGTTATTCATGATTTATTATTAAATGATGGCATTCATTCTGTTTCTAATTAACCATTGGTTGAGTTACACGTTTATAGGTCCCTCCTAATTTCATGGAAAATATGACCATTGGAGGAGGGATCCAACCTTTGGAAATTTTCCTATAAATAGGAGCACATTTGAAATAGCTCAACAACAAGTTGATCGATCTAGAGACCACACGCTGTTAAGGTGATTTCTAGAGAGAGAATATTTTCATGCCTTGTGCGTACTGAACTACTCGTTAAGATTGCTTCGTGCGACTCTAAATTTTGGTGATTATATTTGAGGACTTCTGGGGATATGAAGACAGAGGTGATGACTACCTTGAAGTTCGAGGGATTCCTTGATGAGGAAGACAGAGGTTCCAACTACCTTGAAGTTGAGGGCTTGCGGGGATATCAAGACAGAGATTCCAATCTTCGTATCGAGGGCTTACCCTGGTGTAGGTAAGACAGACTTTCTTGAAAGTATAAATCAAGGGAACTTTGTCCAAGGCTATTGGATACCCTTCTCTTTGGGTTAAAAGACTTATATCTTGTTACTTGTAGTTTTACTACTTGTTTTTTCACTACACTTTTTGTATTGTAAGGATACTATAACCTTCTTATATTTCCTTACACTTGTACTCTGATTTTTTTAGATTATATACACTTTAAGGTAGAATCTCATATTGTAAATTTTGGTTAAAATTTTCAAATTGGTGATTAGAGGTGTTGTGAAGTTTCCTAGTTTAACATTGTTAAACTTAGATTCTTCCTTGTCTAAGGAAATTTTTATAGTTTACAATTCACCCCCTATTGTATACTAAACATCTACATCATTATTTCGATCCTACATTAATTAATATCACATATTCTTTTCATCTTTGGACTGTACAATTTGAATCATAGTCATGTAGGTGTCATTTTATATTGGTGATCTCCTATAACAATAATATCTTTCAGTCAACAACTATATTTTTTTTATTTTTTATTTTAATATTTTTTCTATCATCCCATGTTTTACATGAATATTTTAGTTTTTGGATGTATATTTTTTTCATATGTTCAACATGAATGGTTAGTGATTTCTATGCAGCCACCATGTGAAGTGTCAATTGTATTTTCAATTTCAATTACGTGGTTAGAACATTTTTAGTTTAATATTATATTATTCAAATGTGTGGTTATTACTCAAACCAGTTATAGGCCCATTGATGCAATAAGGTTTCCCTAACCATGCATCAACACTCTATCTAGCCCCAAAAACAATAAAAAATAGTATATCATTCATGTGTTATTCTCATATAATATACCTGGTTAGATTTTTTTCTCAATTGTATAATCTCCCTTTAATATGATCTCCTCTTGTACATCTCCTTTCACCACTATGACAAATAATAGTATTTTCAACTTGATTTATGCTAAAATCATCAAGGAAAAAACTCCTCCAATCCAGCAATCATCCCTTTACCCTTGTTTTTATAGCATATGATGTATATTTCACCTACAGTTATAGTGAATCTCAATTTTATAATGGGGTTTTTGGCGATTTATGTTCCATAAATGGAATTTTAGGATTCATTGGTACCTATGGGGTGCAAAATATCTACTGTTTGTGAAGATGATGATTTTAATCATAGGTGTTTTTTCTAAAATATCATTAAATTTAGAAGTATCTTTCTTATTGATTTTTGTGCATTGTTTTTTAAAATTATATCAAATATAAATAAAATTATTTGGGAAAATAAATTTTTTCACATTGGATTTCATTAATTTCACTAGAGGATTCATTGTATATTAATATTTTATGAAAATTCATAACACATATTGATTGTATAAGTTCTATATTACTATTTTAATTCAATAATTTAATTTTTAAATTGTATTTTATATTCAAAAAATAATATGGAATTGTTTTTTAAGGAATGCACATAAGGGATAAACATTACATTCCAATGGATTTAATTATAAAATAAAAACCACATGAGACATGCCTAATGTGTTCTGAAAAAAATAGTTTCATTTTATTTAATTTTATGGATTATAGGGAATAAAAATATGTATTTTTATATGTGATATTTGTTTATTTTTTGTTTTTTCTTTCATGGTAATAAAATGAGAGAAAGAGATTTGTTTTCATTATTTACATATATAAATATATATATTAATTTCAAATTTGATATGTTCCCCACTATTTTGAAATCTTGGGATACAAATGAGTGGTGGTGGGAGGTCTCGGTACAACGATACTATAGTTATAATAATACTATTGGTAGTGTCCCAATGATAGTTTTTATTCTATATATGGTATTTTCGAGAACTTTTTGTCACTATGGGAAACACTGACTAATTTGGAAGGTTGTTTTAATCAAAAAATATCCTTATTTTGATGTTTGTAATGTTATTTACTACATCATCTCAATATATACGAGGATCACATGATGCATTCCTTGAAAATTATAAATGTTCTATATTTTTTATAATGAAATGTTTAATTGGTTTTATGTAATATATCTTGGATACCTCTACTTTTTTATATAATGGAAACATGTTTTTTGTTATATATTTTCCATCCATATGGACATGGTTTTGAAGGTGTATTATTATATTTTATTATTTTATAAAATGAAAATTTATGTCATAAACTTATATATTTATTTTAATACTACAATGTGGTAGTTTTAATTTACATGGGTATGAAAAAAAATGAAAAATGTTTTCCTATTATACTATCTAGATTATGGATATTAACATTTTTTGTTTAGTATGTTCTTCTAGAAAATAATGTTCGGTTATGAATTACATTAATTAGGTTTATTGTAGACGCAGGTGGAGGTTATCCACATAAACATTGAGATGAATGGTTGGTATTTTCTTAGGGGTTATATTGACTTATTTTGTTATAGTAGATTTATTATCCTTTTAGTATCCCTATAATGATCTTTATACCATGCTTCATACGTGTGATTCATTTTAGTTAATTTCATTCCTTTTGTTGGTTTTTAATATTGTTATATTTTTTTTCTTTGTAATTATTTTATAGAGTTACCAATGTAATAGTCATGTTGGAGTTCAAGGTAGATTCCCCCAGATGAGTTTTTTCCATAGATAACACATTCTGATTAATTTAATTCAAATAGCCATGTTTTTTCTCATGCCTTGAGAAATTAGGAATACCCCTCGGGTTAGTTGTTAGTTATATTGGGTTCTTAGATAAGTGGTTAGATAGGGCTGGATCAGGAATAAATGGTATCATGTCCTAGGTTCATATGATATCTTTGATTCTATAGTCATCCAAATTATTTTGGATTCTTTATTGATCAGATGTAGGATTATGAGGATTCAATTGGCTGTTCATGAGTATTTTATTAATCAACACTTATTCATGATGGTTATTTAGTTACTAAGTTTTTTTGGTTGTGTCTCAAATTTAATATCATTTCATATATTATATATTTGGTACATTATTTATGTTTTTTGTTTTTTATTTACAAAATATTCTATTTTTTGGAAATATAATTTCATTGAAGTGTAATTTTGGAGGAAACCAATGCTCATATGGTTACTATTTTATGATTTTAAAATTATGTGCAAACAATATACCCGAATATGGATTCAATTATGTTAGATTCACATATCAGGAACATGGTATGCAATACTATGTGGAAAAACCATTAACTACTAATACATCACATGACCTATTGTAATGTTTATTCCTTATGAGTTTTATTGGACATATTTAATCATGTTATTAATTTTTTTATCAGGTTTGTTTTTCATTAAAAATGATATTTTTATTCATTAAAATCTGATTTCCAAAATAAATACCAAGTGTTATATTGAAAGTGGGTATCAATTTAAAAATACATATATGATATTATTAAAAGATTTTTTAATTAAAATGAAACAAATATTATGGGTATATATATATTTAAATATGATAACAACATTTTTAGAAATTTTTATTAATGTTAAATTTAATTTTTTTTGATATTATTGATAATAATATATTCTTAGTTCAAAAAAGTGGTTATAAATTCGAAAAATTTATTTTTTTATGGTTTTTTATATCAAGTCTCTAAAAATGGTATCTTGTTATATTTTCTGTTTTAAACTAAAAATAATTATGTTTTTTTAATTAATGTCCAATTATTATATTCAATAACAAACAAAATTTTTTATATCTTATGTTATAGTATATTGGTATTGGGAGGATGTTTGTCTTTCAATTTTTGTATTTACTCATTTTCCATGTTTTGTTTTGGGATATAATGGGATTTGAGGGATCATACAAATGGTATTTTTATATTAATTTATTATGATGTACTTGTGGTTTGGGTGTTTGAATGTATGTTTTTTATATCTTTTACCATTTACATAATTATAAATTATTCCCCATCATGTCATTATAGATTAAAAAGAGTTCTTTGTGTGTGGTATAACATCAACATTCCCTATGGTTTATAAATACCCATATGATTTTATTTTCATGACTAGTATGGTCATAATTACTAATGATCATATACTTCATCACTAGAAATGGAATTTCATTTCATATTTATCAAAAAAGAATCTTCTCTATATAAATTAAATAAAATTATCATGATACAGTATAAGGGTCTAGAATTATTAAGGATATCTTCTTCTAGATTCATCTCATAAGGAAGAAAAAATCTAATGATTTCAAATTTTATGCTACATCATATGAGTTAGAAGTAGTGTATATATTTATTTGGAATGAACCACAGATGGACTCCTCTTTAAAAGGATTTGAGTCACTATTCAACTAGTTATTTATCCATATATCCATTAAAATCATTATGTGAATTTTGTTTCATTACATCAAATAGGGCAATATAAAATGTTGGTATAATGATGTCCGATCATTGAGCTAGTTTAATTCTATAATGAGTTGGGAATTTATGAATGATTTAAAGCCCAATATTTTAATTTTTTTGTTGGGTTTATAATGTCATAAGTCTCTACTAATTTCTATATTATCTATGGAGATGTAGTGATGTATTATATGAGGATTGATGCCACCATTAAAGGTATTACTGAAAATATTTATGTATCTCCAATCCTTGAGAGTGGGGGCAGATGCATCCAAAAATGAAAGTGAAATAATCCATGCCTATGAATTTTTGAAGCAAAATAAAACGAATTTTCATTTTCCTCACACCATAATCTTAGCGGATAAATTACTTGGTACATCACCAGTACACGATCAAAGTGAATATAAATCATTCATGTGTTTAGACTAATAATAAATATCATATTTTTCACCATTAGGGAATTCTGTAAAGGTTTCATCATGGGGATTCATATTGGATATGTGGAACTAGATCATGCGATTTATATCATCTATAGATCTAAACAAATGATCTAGATGTGGATGCAGTATCAATTAGAGTTTTACCATTCCTTTCATATTTCATATTCTAATAGGTCATTCTAGATGATTTTTTATAATGTATTTATTAATAGGATTAATTAATTAAATAAATGTGTCTATTACATTTTAGGAATCTATTAATGCTAGAATTGTATTATAGTGAATTTTTTAATTTCGAACAACTATATAGGGGAGCTTGATCCCTGAGCTTTTTTACATAGATTATGTTTTTTATATAAGTAAATATTTTATTCTATTTTTAATGGTTATTAAACTTATTTAAATTTTAACTTTTATGGGATAAAACCAAAGAGGACATTTTAAGGCTCAGTTCAGAACCTTCTTATTTTATTGGTCCAAAACAATTGATGTTATTTAGGACTATTTTGATGTCTTCTTTTTATAAATTATTGAATAGAAAAAAATGAAATAATTGAAAAATCATGAAATTATTGTCATAACCTAAAACATGTGTAATATGCTCACTATATAAAGGATGAACTGATTATTTCCCATTGCCACATATATTAATTATCATTCTATAAGATTGGGATTTACCTACCAAGAATATAAATGAATAGACCACACGAGTAAATGAAGTAACTAGTGTAATAATTATACCTACTAGAGGAAGATATTATGTTACCCTGATAAGGTGTGTATAATTTTCATTATGTTGTATACTAACCATTTCATTTATTCTAGTAACCACACGATGATAAATTCCTACAACAATATTAATTTAACTAAACACTAGAAAGAATTAACCTACCAACAAAATTCTCCATGATAAATTTTCAAACCAACCGACCCTATTAATATGGTTTTCAAACATACTATGCTTAAAGTAAAGTCAAATTTTCTTGCCTAATTTAGATGAAAATAATATTAAATCTCCAATTACTAGTTTCGAAATAATTGAATATTATTTCATTTGATTTATTATTTCATAGATTGTAATACAATAGAAATATATAATGATGTTATTTTTATAAATAATAAAACATCACCAGAAAGTATAAAAGTGCATTAAAGAGAAAAATTCCACATACAGGTAAAAATAAAGGATCCTAGTCATGCACCTATTATAGAAAGAAGATTCATTTTAAAATATCTACCACACTCTATTTTATTGAACTTTCGATGAAATATGTACAATATCCTTACAAAGAAAAATTAAAATTACTCTCGGATAAAATATTATATCTGGATAGAGATATATAAAATTATATTATAATTTAACTTTTGTTTTTGGATTTTTTCAAAATTTCTGTTTTTTTTATATTACTCTATTTATCTGTATAACATGATCATGTGAACTAAACTTTAGAGTAATTGATACAATCTCTTATAATCGATTTTTTATTCCCACACATAACAACAGAAGAGGAACAGTGTCACGTGGTAATTTTTTTATCCCAATAATAGTATTGAAAGAGGGGTTTTTTCTAGAAATCCTTCTATGCTATTATTTATAAGGTGATATCCAAGTGAAGTGGATTACTCCCATTTTAAATAATGCACACCTTCTTAAATTTGGTTTTGAATTATATGTTTTTATTTCATTTTTTTAAATCGAACAATTATATATTTTCTAATACATTTGAAAAAAATATACTATGTTAGTTAAATAAATGTTTTCATTTGTTAAAGTGTTTGAAATAATTATATTAGTTTAAAATGTTATTGGATTTTCAAAATAATCTTAATGTATCTGTTATAATTATTTAAATGAACTTTAACGTATCCAATAATATATTTTTAATATTTTTGGTAACTGGGAGACTTTAAAAAATTGAGGGACAAACAATTTAAATTGTTTTGAAATATAAATTTTATTCGAAACTCCATGAACCCCGTATATAATTATATACTAGGTCCAGAATTTTATAGCACTGAAATTTAGCAAATTATACTCTTTACTATTATCTAGTTTTACCTCAATATACTATATGAATTTAATATCTACTAAGATAGTGGAAAATGTGTAAGAATAATGTTTCCCCATGTTCCAATTTTCTCATTATATTGTACCTAATAATGTAATTAAATCATAATGGAAATGGTTTTCTTATAGTAACCAAGTAAAATAACTATGCACTCCTAACGAATTTATTACGAAAATCATTATACTGAGAAAATATGTGTACCAAAATATTTTAATAATTGAATCAAAATTATAGAAAAACTATATGTTGATATTTTTATGAAACTAGAGTATTTTTATAGTGGATGTAACTGAAATATTACTATGAACTAGTCATGTTTAATTTACATAATTAATACTGATGGTGGACATGTCACTTTTGGTGACAACAGAAAATAAAAAATTATTGCACTTGGTTAAATTGGTTTCTCTTGTAAAGTATTAATTTCAAATGTTTTATTTTAAGATGTATTAAATATAAATTTATTGGAAGTTAATAATTTTCTCATAATGGTTCCTCTTTCAATTTTGAAATCAATTCTTTCATTGTTTTTTATTCCACACATGCTTTATATTTTTACTACCATGATAAATTAAAACTTTATTATTATAGATTGAAATTCATTATTTTCAAATAATTTTAAATGTTTACATGACTTTTCAGAAAATAACATGTATTGGGATTCGGAGAATAGTACAATAAAAAATTAAAATTTCATTATTTTTAAATAAATATAAATTTGTAAATGATCTATCTAAACAATAATGTTCATTAGATAATGTAAAGAGTCCCTAACAAAAGGGTCGTTTGTACAAAATTTAATACAGGCCAAATATTGATGTTTCATCTTCTAAATCATTATAAATTGTTCACCTGGAACATTATATAACATCAACAGTTTATTTTATAACATGATACTATTATTATTTTGTTATTTTGGATTTTTGTTATGTATATATACACATGTAATTTCTTTTTTCTCAAAAAACATTACACACATTTCTGCTTTTACAAAATATGAACGATTTATAAAAATTATTATTGGACAGAAAAATATTTCCTTAAGAATTGATCATGTATGAAAATTTAAAAATTAATATATTAAATAATTATACTCCTCACATGGCTATAGCAACAACAATTTCACCCATAGAACCCCACATCGTAATACTGGAGTAAAGAAATGAAATAAAAGTCCTCATGATATTTCATTGACAATCATCAATGAGAATGATCTATATATTTTTTTTGGGTAGAGTCTTTAAATAAATAATTCCATGAAGAATCATTTATCAAGGAAAAAGATTAATACCATAACTGAACCATCACTAAATCTTATTTAATGTGTATGGTTAGAACCATCGACATGGACATAAATGTGACTCCCATGACTCAAGAGTTTATGTCACAAGTTCTAAAGCTCGAGTCCTTAAATTTAGTTATGGTAGAAATTGTGGAGAATATTGATCATTTCTGTCACAAACATGGATTTAAATAAATTTTTATTTTATTAATTCATTATTTCGGGTTCTCGATCCAACGTCCATGCTGGGTACCAGATTAAAATAATAGTAGTTTAATATTTTTGAAGGGTTTCAGACCCGTGAGTTGTAATCACATGGTTGGTGGTAGCCATGTTATCACCCCAGGTGCTTTTTAGAATACCCAAATTGTCTGTGTTGAGGAATGCAACTTTCACGTGGTCTGCTATGTCGTGCAATGAGCGCGCGGTGACTCAGTTTTCAGAATATTATAAATAAAAGGATTAAAATTAAAAAAATTAAAAGAATTTCGATAATAATAATAATATTGTGTTATTATTATTATTATTAAGAATATTAATGTTATTAATGATATTATTATTATTATTATTATTATTATTATTATTATTTCATTATTAATATTATTATTGTTAAGATTGTTTTTATTGTTATTATTATTATTCTTATACATATTATTACTACTATTATCATTTGTATCAAACTTATTTTTTTATTTTTACTTTTATTGTTTTTATTAACATTTATAAATATATTATTATTATTATTATATTATTATTATTATAATGTAATGAAAAACAATAACTAACCCTAAACCTAATCAACCATGCGGCGCCCCTATTCCACTTCCCTGTTCGAGCTACGTGATCCCCCCCCCCTCCTGTGTTCTATGCTTACGCAGCTGCATCTGCTCCGGCGCCCTCACCCAGGTCACCTTGGCTCTTCCAGTAGTAGTGGATTCCACACCGGCTTACGCCGGTTCCCACTCAGTGCACCACAACCAACACTCCTGACCTACACGACACGCTCGCCCATGACCCCGTAGAATTCTCTCATGCACTGAACTCATGAAATACCAACATACACCCGCATGATCCAGACAGCTCTGGCATCCATGGACTCTGGTCCAACTACCCTCCTCCCGACCATTCAGCTCCAATCACCCAATCAAGATAGCCACATTCGGCCCATCCATGCTCGCCCTGACTTCTTTGTTGTACCCCTTTTCTCCGGTGACCAGTAGAGGAAAACTCGAACCCCATTGCACAGTGCCACGCATTGCTCCTATGTGGCCACGAATCCCCACGTTGTGGTCCCTATGGGTGTCTCAGGTCAGGTTGGACCACGTCCCATCCACCACCACCGAAGGAAAAACATTTTAGGTCACTTTAGACCATAAACCGTTATTTTTGGGGTGTTTTTGGTCTTGCGACATGTTTTGGTTCACCAACACCATCTAAAGTGATAGATTTATCAACATGTGGCCTTTTAATTTAATGTCATTATTGTGTTTTGAAGTACTATTTTATTTGTAGTGCCGATAATAATTTTGGATGCAATCCCATCTTGCCATGTATTTTCTAGGTTTCCACCACCATCCGAGGTGATGTACTTCATCAGTTGTCCTGTTGCACATTTTATTTTTAAGTCGTGTTTATGTAATTGATTCCCTAGTTTTTTATTGGTTTTGTGATGGTCCTCACTGCACTGACTTTGGTATCTGAATTTTGTTAATGTGTGGTGATATTTTCCAGGTGTGGTAATGCATTTTTCTATTGTATGGATATATATATATATATATATATTCTCAGTGCATGTTCTCTCATGGCACGGGGAACACGTGCATCAGTTTAATGGTGTATATATGTATATATGGATGTGTGAACATGTGTGCATGCAGGCGGGGTGTTTATTGATTAAGAAATTTTGTCTTGATGTTCTTGATGTAGGAGAATCCACATTTTCCCTTTTTAAAATAAGTCTTTTTAATGATTTCATGTTTTTAATTAATTATTTTACAAAATTCACAATTTTGATAAATAATTAGACAACCATCTCTAGAGTTTTCATGGTGGTTGGGTTTTCTAAAAGTAGTTTTTTATATTATTTACACGTTTCTGTAATATTTCGGATTGGTTAATATAATTTTTAATGAACTGTTTGATTTTTTTATAGAATGGCTGGTAATTAGTTTGTGTGGCTTTATGTGTTTTTTAAAACATGGTTTTTAATGGGTTATTTAATGTTTGGAAATTTGGTTCAAGATTTGTTTTGGTGATTAACCTTGATATGTAAATGTTTGTTGTTTTGGAATTTTTTGTTTAATGTGTGCTTTGGTAAATGCATGTTTTCGTGAAAGGTTATTGGCATGTGTTTGGTCCATCTGACCATGTTTGTAACAAATGACGTTTATTATTGTTTTGGAAACATTTCTCAATGTTTTGTTAAATGGTTGAATAAGTTAATGATAAAGGCCTGTTTGGCATCTTTGAAATTGTTTTTTTGGAAAAACCCTTCTTTGGTTAGATCTTTTTCTTGGTCGACTGATCATGAGACCAGAGGGTCCATGGTATGGGCCTCCATTTGAGAATAATTATTTTATGGCATCAGAAAAATGTTGAGGTGGTTTGGGTGGTTCCTGATTTTGGAACATGCTTCGTGATATATATGGGTTGTTGTTTGAATGTGTGGAACACCTATTTGTGAACATAGAAAGAAAACATAGCATAGAAAGGGGGTTAATGAGAATGATTCATTCAATTATTAAGATTATGCACTGGCTAGTGGCCACTAGAACATAGGTGTATTGTTATTATTTCTATGGGATTAGGCCCCATGATCAGTCCAGGTTGGGTGATGATCGGACGTTTGGGCGTTATGATTTTATCTAAAGTATGCATTCCTACAAATTTAGTCACAAGTATAGTACGTTCTGGTCTTCCTTCGAGTTTCTTGGTTTTCAGTGATCCTTCGGTACGTAAACTATTAGTATCATTTCCCATGATATGTGTGTAATTATATTCTTGAACGTGGTTTTGGTATTTTCTAGGAAACATTTTTAATGTATGGTTTGTTTTAAAAAGGATTTCAATGTAGCTGTTTTGGAAAAGTTTGTGTGATCCCCTCTTTTGTATTATCTTCATTGTTTTTTAATTATAAGAGAATTTGAATTGTGATTGTTAGTTTTCACAATGCAGCATATATAAGAAAATAGTATTTTTATAACTGTAGTTCAAACTGGAATTATTGGGATGTCTTGGAAAGGGAAAACGCATGGATAATGGGGTTCACTATTGGATTTCCTACTATAAATTTTAATGCTCACGCCTATCCTATCATTTCAAATGTAGGTTCACTTGCTCGATTTTATTCTAGTTTCGTCTGCTAGTTCAAGGCAGGCTGTTAGTTGTTAGAGGTGACCATGAGGTCACATAGAGGTACGTGGAGCCTTGTTTTCTTGACACTCCATGTTTTCAATAATTATTTTTAGTTTTTATTAATTTATCTATCTTTTATTTATGGTCCAAATCATTCCCACTTTTATGAATTGTTTCCCGACACTAGTTGCAGCCCATGGGGATCAGGAACACTCTTCGGGCCTTGTTGTGGTCCGAATCGGGTGACTGGTTTAGGGTCGACCCGAGTCGGTTTGTGAAAAAATGGTATCAGATGTGGTTATTTTTCTTTGGGGTATCTTCTAGATGGATATTAGGATTGGTGGCACTCGAGAGGTAGGTATGGGAAGGACGTAATGAACCCTTTCCCATTCTCAACCTCGAGTCACCAAGGGTTGTCTAGAAATTGATTCCTTGTATCATTCTGATTTTTTTGATTGAGTGATGAAAATGGAGGCAAGATGATGTTACATCATGACCTCAAATGGAGTTGTGACCCACATGGAGTCTGATTTCACGGTTGAGCTTCTCTAATTCATTTATGATTTCTTGGGGCGCGGCTCACTACTATGCCACCAAGTTAGGCGTAACTTCTAGTTCCTCGTCACCATGTTTTGTTGTAAGGTGGGTTTAGTTTTGGTCTTGATTGATGTAGGAATGTTTTTGAAAATGAATAAGGGAAATTATTTTTTGAAAAATATGGTTTTGGTTTAAAATGTGGTTTTGGTATTTGGAATGTGGCCTTAAAGAAGGTGGGTTTGAAATCTAAAATGGAAAAATGATTTTGAAAGAGGAAATTTTGAGTTGTGTTTTAATTTTCTATTTTCTTTGGAGGAGTTTAATTTTGATGAAGGCACTTTCCTTGAAATATCTTATTTTTTATATTGGTTTTGGATTTGTGTTTTTTATGCAGTTCTAAAAATGCCACCTATAAAAGTCCCTAAGGATTCTGATAATTCATCCCTAGTTTTTGGTCATTCTCTGAAATTTTCTATACATTACATTGATCAGGTTACGTTAAAGGTATTTATGTTGTTTGAAGAGGTCGAGTGTGCTTTTAGGATGTTGGTAACTTCAGTATGTTAGAGTTTGAGCTGGCTAGGGATTATTTGAGTGTACGTATTTGGACAAATGGGAGTTCCTCATCCCACTATCAATGAAACATGGGATGATGTGGGATGTCTTTAAATCCTTTATCACCCAATGGATTATACCACAAGAAGGGAATATAAAGAAAAGGGAGGAGATCATGCATATTCAACAGGGCCAACAGACGGTGAAGGCATATGTTGACCATTTCAAGGAGATTTTGTCATTTTCTCTGGAATTAGCATCCTTGGATTCGATGAAGACTTCAATCTTTGTTTAGGGTCTTCATCCAGAGATCGAGGAGCATGTCCTCTTTTCTAAGGAGCATCATTTCTTGAAACTAGTGGATGAGGAATTCCTTGCTAAATTTTTCTTCATAGCATAAGTACTTGGCATTCCAGAGATTCTAGTTTCTCGTGAAGGATCCCCATTAGCCAAGTAGGTTGTGCCAGAGGGACCTATTTCTAAAAATTCTTCTTGAATAGTTCTAGCATCCACGTCATCAGAATATTTAGTGGTGTTCCTCCAGTGTGTCCGGTTCGGGCATTTGAAGTTTTCATGTCACATCCCTCTGAAGATATGTCATTGTTGCGGCTATCTGGGTCATCTTGGGAAGTTCTACAGGAAGCGTCGCCTAAAGAACACGCTATGTCTAGAAATATTTCAGCACCTAACTATGTGGAATGAGATACTTCAACCATCAGAGCCCTAGCCACATGTCTTAGGGTGATGCTCTCACATAGTCAAGTGTTACCAGGTGTGTGAAGCCTCGATTCGGGTTTTGTGTTCCATGTTAGTGATGGAACATTTAAAGACATTTCATTCTTTTTTCTTCTGTTATTGTTTTTAGGTTGTTGTTTGTTAATTATATCATCATGTAGTTACGATGGACATGTTGTATGGTAATCCATGAAGTTTCGTCTGTCTGATTATGGTTTTCCCAATTGTTTGTTTTTTTAATGTGTTTTTGGACCTTTTGTGGGTTAATCTCGGTTTTGTTGTGTTCGTTTGGAGAATTAAGGGCCTGTGAAAGGATTGATGTTTTGTTTAGGCTCGGGATCACTAGGGTGTGTTTGTTGGAAGATGATTCCCTCTCATCATATTGAAGCACAATAGAATAATAAAATAAATAAATAATAGAAATCAAGAACAAAGTTCATGTATAACAGTAAATGAGTTAAGCATCCTAATAAGATTAATAGGTAGACCAATAATAATCATCACTGTGTACAAAATGATGACAATGTGATAATAATATTAAAAATGTAAAATAAAAATATATAATATATAAATATATAGAAAAACTACCACAATTATCTCTGATAGTATTGCGATCCTTATATTAGTATTTTTTCCATGTTTTTGTGACATAATATTAACATGTTTCTGTAACCGAACATTATCTGATGTCCCTACATATATCCTTGCAGTCTATTTGAGTACTAATCATTAAAATGATTTGTGTGTGGGAAATGATTATTAGGCCACCACCAATTATACCTATAAAATGTCAATACATTCCATATATATATATATATATATTTTATTAAGAAACATTTTTATAATATTTGTATCATCTAAAATGTTAAGACTGATTTTTTAAAATATTATTTTGATGTTCGATGAATTTATTTTGTAAAATTAAATGATTTATATGGTTAATTAATTGAGGAATATTTTTTATTGAATCTTTTTTGAGAACCTATGAGTATTTTATCACACACCCTATACATGGCCTAGAGTGTTTATAGATCACCTTATTTAATCTTCAAACATGGCTAGAGATCCACTTGGATGTGGTACATATTATAGATTATTATGTTTAGAGTTTTGTTTCCATTAGGGAATGGGTTTAATATCTCTTTATTTTCTATTAAATTTCTATTGAATTTTGTGTTTTCATACTTATTTTAATTATTATACTTTTATCCCTGTGGAGTTTTCTTATATAAATAATGAATTGTATCTCTTTCTTCCATTTTTGTTTTGGGAAAATATCATTCCCACTTACATATTGATTGATTCCAGGTGACTTTTATTAACTCATGGGGAGTTGGAATTCTCTTTGGGCTATTTCATTTATTTCTCATATATCAAGGTACTAGGATATCAAGCCTAATTTAGAAAAGTAGGTATCAAAGGAGAAGGCTAGGCATATTGACATGATTTTATTATAATGTTTTGAAATATTATTTTGGAAAGGATGTTGTTGTGGTTGAGTTCCTAGAAAAGTTTCCCCATAATGGGCCTTAAGTCACCATGGATGGTTTTCAGAAGTATTATTGTGGAATAGTTCTAATATATTCTCTATTTCTGACATGGATATGATGGAATAAAAATCTTGTACTCTATTTAATGGTATTTATCACCCTTGTTTCTATTTTTTAGATTTAATATGATGCCTTCAATGTTTTATGTTGACGATTATAAGAACAATTCAACAAAAAAGGAATGTGAATAGAATCCATGAGAAATTTATTGATGATCCTCCCCAAGAAGTTCCTTTCATGGATCAGGGTATTGTAAATGTGATTGTGCGTACTGTCCAATCTCTATGAAAGTCAGTCTCACCAGTTCTCGTTTAGGGTCTATTTTTGGAACCTCAGAGGGATGCTTCCTAGAATAATTCTAATGTGTTCCATCTCCAAAATCTATAATCATTCAAAGTCTCCAAATATCAAAACAACAAAGAATAATGGATTAGAATGACAGAGTGTTTTTTGAGTTCTTGTAGATACCAGATGAAATCCTGTTGACGTGTTTCAAATTCAAACTGGAAGGATCGAGAAGGCTATGGTGGGAAATTATAGTGATAATTAAGACGCATGAGAAGATAGAGTCATAGGTTTTCAGAAATATTTTCACTTAATAGTTTTCTCTAGATTTGATATTGTTATCTAAGCTTACAGTTTTTTTCCGACTTGATCAGGCTGATATTTCCATGATAGAATATGAAAATATCTATATGGATCTCATGAAGTTGTCACATGATAATGTATCAAATTATAAGATTATTAATTGATCGTATAAAATAGAACATCCTTTTGAAAATAACTCTAGGTTTTTCATGATTATGATATATTCTTTTGTAGATGTGATGGATATATCATTAATGTTGAAAATGGACATCACCTATAAGTCAGGGGTGATTCAAGTTTTCTTATACAAATGGAAGTTATATAAGTTCCCATAAAGGGATGAAGAATTATAATTATTATCAAATAGGTTCATGATAGCATATTTTTTTGATACCTCTTGTAGTACTTAGATGAGACCCTTTTATTTGTTACCACTCTATAATACATGGGAAATCGAAGTGGGTTTCCCCTGAGGCTCCCAAGTTAAATGTTTCTTAGAGATGTCGGGTTACCATTAGAAATTAATAAATATCTATACTACCCACATTGTTTAAGGTAATAATCAATGATGACTAAAACAAAGGCCCTATCAGATTCTTCACAAAAAAAGAGGTTACTATAACATGGATGTGGAATAGAGGCTTCTTCACTTAATGGAAGAGTTTGTAGAATAAGAGGATACAAGACCAGTGATTTGGATAGGTAACATCAATATAGATTCATAATTAATTCCTATATTATTTGCTATGGGTTAATCTCATTAATTTATTTCATCCCATATTTTCAATAATCTAAATTGTTCTACTGATCTTTTATCATATGTGACGGATATTACTATAACACATGTAATAAACATATAGTATGATCTTGATAGTCCTAATTCAATTACATCATTGTAAAACATCAAACATTATTAGTGTTTCTATGGTCTCAAAATGATACTACATGAAAAAATATTTTGGTGGGATTTGATCATTTCCAAAAGAACCCAGATAGATAGTGACCTTCATGGGGTATCCTTTAGTAGACCGAATGGGGTTTCTGAAATCATTCAAGGACAATGGGACCCATGGTAGAGCATATCCAGAACATTTTATCATGATTTGGGGAAAGTAATACTAGTATTTACTTTTGATATTGAGTTAGAATATTTGAGTGGTGATCTTCCTCTAGTTATCATCGATTTTCCCACGATTTTTCCTTCTTTTTTCTATACTGTCCCAACACTAAATGAAGTAGAGTTTTCTATAGAATTAGTTCCTGGTAATCCAAAAAATTCATTTCCATATTATCGCATAGAACTGAATGAAATTAATTATTTGAATACGCAACTGGATGGTTCTCTAGAGAATGGATTTATATGCCCGAGTGTTTTACCTTTCAGAGTGCCAGTTATCTTTTCTTCGAATGATTATGGGTCGCATCGCAATTTTATTTATTAAAGGAAACTTAACCATGTTACAGTTATAAATAAATATATATATACAAATCTTGATGATCTGTTTTACAAGTTTAATGAGGTGAAGTGGATCTCCATTATTTATCATTAATATGGTAATATTTTTTTGAGAATAAAAGATTATTACATTTAGAAAACTGTCGTTCTGAGAAGGGATTACCATTATGAGTACCTTTTTATGCCATTTGGTTTAAAAATAATTTGATCATTCTTTAAGGATTTAATAAAAATGATTGTTCATGCATATATTGGCACATTCATCATAGTTTTGGTGGATGAAATCTTTATAGACTATAATATCAAGGAGGACATGTGATTTATCTAAAGGAAATTTTTGAATTCTTGAGAAACCATTAAATTTATTCCAAGATATCGAATTGTGTTTTTGGGATTTGTGATGAAAATTTCTTGGAATAAAAGGTATTAGAACTTGGTATTTTCGTTGAAAATGTCTTTCAGAAATATTTTATGACATGAGTGAAACCACAAAAAAGTTTCACACTTATAGATTCTTAGGATTATGTAGACATTACCACCAGTTCATTGAATACATATAAATGAATGATTCTTATATGAATTCTCTAACATATAAGGGAGTATAGTATTTTTGGGATGAAAAATGTTAGAGTATGTTTTCTTGAGTTCAATTGTCTTTTGACCATTGTGCAAGTGATGACACTTTGAGATGCCAGGTAGATCTATGTTGTATTCTATGATGCATTGAGTTATGTTTTGGGTTTTCTTCTTAGGAAGTGTGATAATTTAATCACTTATGTATCTCATTATGTTTTTCTATAGAAGAAAAATTTCCCATCCTTTGACATCAAAATTATATCTATGATGAAAATGATAAAGTGTTAGAATGCATATCTTTTTGGGGAAAGGATTATCATGAAATTTCAACATAATAGATTGACTTATATCTTCTCTAAAAAAATTGATTCTGCACCATAAGAGTTGGGTGGAATACCCACCATATTTTATCATTGACATCACCTATACCCTGATGAATGGGGATGTCGTTTTAGATGATTTTAAGGTGATTATTCTAACCCACACAATATTTAAATAATTATAATATTTGTTCTTAATTTCTCTTTTTGGAATAGATGCATATTGGCCTTTTGGAATTTGGGGTTGATCTTTCTTTGACTAGTTTTTAATTGGCATTGTATCTTCTTGAGTTAGTCCTTATGGAAAAATGTCTTGATGAATAATTTTGTAACATTAGAGACTATGTTTACAGTGAGGAGAGAATTACTGATAGTCGTTTCCATGGAGGGGATTATTTGTAATTAGAATCATTTTTTGGACCACTATATATTAGGAATTATTTTACGGTAGATTTCCATAATTCCAAATGGGCATTACACCTAGGAACCATAAATATTTTCTATGGTATGTATAGATAATTCTAGTGTCTAGGTAGTATATGTATCATATATGATTCATTATTTCATTTTTATACATTCCAGATGTTCAAGGTTGAGCACTAGAAACCCCATGGTTTTCTTCACCAACTTCTAGTGAGAACATGGATGTGGTAGGAAATATCCATGCACATTATTGTTGGGTTTCTACATACCCTTATGAATAAGAATGATATATGGGTTCCGATATACAGGATGAAAAAATTATCTCACTTTTAATCTTTTTAGAAAAAAAAGTTGAGGAGTTAGGAAATCCTTATATGACAGATATTATTCAATTGTATGGATTTTCATCAGTTATAGTCTTAGATAGATATCCCGTATTTTGTTCTCAATTTTAGAGAGGCCTTCAGGATGCACAATGATCTAATGTTTGGAGGAGTATTGAATACTATCCGCAGTGGGATGTACATGAAGAATGAGCTATAATGATCCCTATATAAATTCTCCACACATATATTATTTAATTTGGTGGAGCATTATATTATAAATTTAAGATGGTTAATATTTATTACAAAAATATTTACTATTTTGTTGTGTGGATGGATCCTTTTAAGGTATTACATGGTATAACTATAAATCTTCATAGTGTTTGTTGGAGATCAGTTAATGTTATTGGATAAAATGAGCATTGTTCAAGAGATGACAACAATGATATAGTTGAATAATCACAGAATGTTGATGGAAGAGAGGGAGTATATTTCCTCTTCTAACCATCCCCATATACTAATGTAATTTTCAATTGGGGACCAAATTTTATTAAATTTTTCACCACGATTATTTCATTGAAGGATTATAATGAAAGGGAAATATTCTCACCATTTTGTGTGAGATTTTGTTGATATCTATCTGAGGGGGAAATTCAAACAATTTAGAACATCCACATCATATGATGTTAATACATAACATGTTCCATGTATCGTATCTATAAAAGTATATATCTGACTCATTCCAAGTTTTGAGTTGGGGTGATCTACATTTTGAGCTGAATTTATCCATGACAGAACATCTAGTCATAATTTCATACTATGAAACCATGGTACATCATTGGAGGAAAATAAATTTCGTCACAGTTAATTGAAATCATGGTTTGGATTCTTAGGAGTTATGGAAGGGGTGTAAATGATTAGAGATAATTGGTATGAAATTTTTTGACATCGAAGCTTCCTAACATGATTTCCATGCACATAAAGATTCAATGGTGGTGTGGTTGTAACATCAGGATATTAATAAAAAACTATTTTCATCATGAGATAGTTGGGATTCATTTAGGGTTGTTTTGGGATAAAATTATTAATGATAGATGGGCTTTGGGATGTGCACAGTCGGCACATGGATATCCCAATCTATGTTTCATGCTAGTGAAAACAGTGACAACTGACGCATTAAGGGTCTTACTTGTTGGTGGATAGGATGAAAACATTTTTTCCCACAAAGGAGAAACCACAAAACACCCCGATTAAGATCGAATTATTAGGGAATATTTATTTTATATCCATTCTTCCTTTTCAATTATACAATACACATGAGATTGAATTATTCAAAAAGTTATTTTAGAGTCCCAAACCCTCATCGTATATTCTACAGCAACTTCTGTGACCTTAAAAATTATTATTCATCATTGTAGGATACGAAGATGTGAATTTTCTACTATAAATCCCCTTTGGATGCGAATTAATTCAAGGTTTCTGACATTTGATATCTTCCAATTATATTTTATCCTCTCATTCTCTTTCTCCCTCCCACTCCTCTGTCCAACCCATGGTTTTTAAAATATCCAGGTTATTAAATGATTTAATCCCCATTAATTTAGATATTGAATCTGGGTTTTATTCTCTGATAATTATTTATAACATTATTCAGTGGTGTTACCCTCTTATAAATTTTTTATTTTTGATACTGTGATCCTATGGTAGGTGGTTTCATTTATGTTGCAAAATTAATTAAATGTAATTTTTATATTCAAATTCAATTGTTTGATATAAATAATATATATTTCAATTGGATTAATAAAAACCCAATTCCATTGAATATGGGATTTCAATCATATTTGGTAAGAAATTGGGGAAATCCTCCAACTACATTGATTTTAGGTTTAATTATTGTTCATGGGAACATTATTGAATTAAAATTATGAAAATTTAATATAAAAATTGAATTGTAATTTGGATTTCTAATTCATATTTGATAATATGGATTTAAATGGTTTTTATAGAAATATAGTGGTTTTATCATGGTAGGGGAATAATTTTATTTAAAAAATACCTATTTTTTTAGGGAAATTGATATATTTGAAAAAATAAATTGGGATAATTAAATTTTGAATAGTTTTGAAATAAATTTCACATTATATATTAATGTTTTATAAAATGAAATTCAATATAGATAGTTTTTTATTAAAAAAACACAAATGGATGGGAATTCCCATGCAATATATTGAAGCTTTACAACTCTAAAATAAACAAAATGTAAGATCTTATCCTCATTAAGATTTCAATTAATCAAAAATGACTAGTTTAAATTAGATGTTTTTTGATATTGCATTCTTCATTATATAAGTATCTGAGGATACCATTACATGGAACTATCACACCTCTTGGAAGAAGACCATGTTTCTCCACTTAGATTATTTTGAAATATATTCTATTTTTATCATAAACTACATTACTTATTCCTTTTGAATTTATATAAATTTGATTACATATAATTTCAAATAAGAAATTTTAAATGTATTTACATCATTTGAATTTAATATATTGATTTATATTATATATTGTTTTGTAATGTCATGTTATCATTTTTGTAAAATAAATTGTTTATTTGGTTAATAAATTGTTTCATATATCTATGGAATTCTAATTGAGACTCTTCAATAATTTTAGATTACACCCTACCTCTGCCTTTGGGTTTTTTTAGAATATCTTCATCCATGTTTAAAGAGGGGTACAACTCCACTTGTAGATGTTTCTTATAGTTGATCATCGGGATTAGAACGATTTGTTTGTTGGGACTTGGTATGTTTATATAAATGTTTATGTTTTTTGTTTCACACCGAGTTCTTTATAAATTTCTAACATCTGGTACATTTATCCTTATTGAGTTTTCTTATATACATACTACCTTTTACTATTTATTCAGTTGTGATTATGAAAAAAAATCAGTCTCACTATCATATTGTTTGAGGTTATGTACCCATCACCAAGCCATGGGGACTGGAAATGTCCTTCAAACTGTGAATGTTCCAGCACAGTTATCAGGGTACCTAGGTATCTATGTTGACTCATGAAAAATACTTTCATAAATTATAGAATATTAATGAAGGAAAAAATATTTTGTTGAAGAATAAATTTTTTGAATCAATTCTTTAGATGTTTAACAAAAAAATAACCAAACTAATGAAATCTCCACAAACTCATAATGAAATTTAAATAAAATAAGATATATTATGAACACGGATCTATAATACCCATGAGAAATCATGGAATCAAAACATTTTTGTTTTCATCATTGAACATAAAGGTATAAGTAAAAATGGATAGGGAAGGAAGAGAAAAATCTACTAAAAACGAAATGAAATATTAATGCAATATTACTATACAATTAAGTGCTAACGGAAATAATAGTTAATGTGGTAAAATTAATATTTTTTTACTATGTATTTAATATTTTAATATAATATCTTGATAAACTAAACATTGAATGATTTCACTTGGTTGATGATCACAAATGGAAGACATTTATGTCATTTGCATGTAAGTAACTTCCTCCAAATCATACAATAATCCTATTATATTTACTTTTTTGTGGATTTATTTAATATAAATTAAACAAATTTATGATTCCAAATTTATAATTATCCTATGAATGGGTTATTTCTTTTATCTTGTGGGATATTCTTGATTACCATAAAACTCGATTACGGTATCAATGACCACAAACGTTTTTTTAAGATTTATCTCTCCCTATATGTATCTGTGATCATTTCGTAGATGTGTATTGAGGTTTTCAAAGTGATTAGTTTTATATAGTTGACTTGGTACAGAAAAAATGTTATAATTTTAATACCTTTGTTAGAGTTATAGGATGTTTTATCACTGTGTATTGGGAAATAATTAAACATGTTATAGGTGTGGGATGCATAGATGTTTGAAGGTTATGCTGATGTAGGATGCTGCATAACATCACTAAAAGTGGCTAAAACCAATTTATTCTAATTGAAAAAAATATGTAGAAATTCAAACCCACTATGAAATTATTTATTTCATTCAAAAATATTATTATTTCATTGATAAATTTTTTTCCCAATGTGAACAATTCAATGATGAAAAAAATTATTTTAAGAAATAATGACATCAATATTATAATTGATCACCTTAGAAAAATATTCATTCATTAATAATATATTCATACATTTAATTTTAATAAATTAATATTAAAACTAATTACAATAAATAAATATTAAAATATATAATTTAATCGGATTTTCAATTATGTCCAAATACAATATAGAACTAATTATGTGGTCATTACCATTAAATGTTAAAATATTTTGAACATGAAAATGTGTTTATATCGAATCATTATTGTTTTTTTGTGTTAGGAAATCATTAATGATATGTTACTGTAAATAAATTGTTTATTTGTGGTTAGGATGATAATAATCAACTTCTTTCTAATAAAATAATCATAATATATTTGGATATTTATGTGAATTAATTTTATTATCACATTGAATATATAAAAAAATCCAAAAATACAAATATTCACTTACATCAGTCCAATTGAGTGAGTTGGATACTAGGAAAACATAGTAAATATGATTTTATCACCAATAAATTTAATTTTAAATGTATATATCAATGTATAAATAATCAGTGGGATATAAAAAACTCAACTGTGGGATGTAGATAGTGAGGGTTCCAGTTGATGTCATTTATTTCTGTGTATATATTAATATAAATATATATATTTAGTAATATATATATATATATGTATGTATGTTTGAATTCATGCATGCATATAAATATATGATTGTATATACATATATAAATGAATGAATGAATTCATGTGTTTATATACAATTTTTTATAAGAAATTGATTTTATATGGGGTGTTATTGGTATCTCAGGACATAATAGACTTTTTCTGGGTAATGGATGGAACTTTTGGATTGTTAACATCAAACCAACAATGTTTCTACAAATATGTATTATTCTATAAAAATTAAATGATACTTTAATTTATTTTATCCATAATGGATATTAAATCATCATCTCTTTGAGAAAAAATGTGAATATATTTATTTATATAACAAAAAATATTATGATATCATTATTTGATCAAAATTCAATTAATAAATCTATTGAAAATATCTAGAGTTTTTTTGGGATTCTCCTTTTCCTTTAGTTACAGTGAATTTCAGGTCCTATGTTCTTAAATTTTTTTAGTTCATTTAATTTTTCAAAATCAATATTTTTTAGTTTTATCATAATTTATATGAATTAAGATAAAAAAATTAAATATCTATGTTTTAGTATCATTATTTTAGGATTGAAATTTGTATACATGGGAATATATTTTTGGGTTTTCATTTAATCTTTTATTGGTGTTTTATGTTACATGAATGTAAATTGGTCACATTTTAAGATGTTAGAACCTTTAATATAGTTATGAAATACTAATCTATTATTAGATTAATTGAAGAGGTATCTATGTTGTCTTATCATTTGTCCATACAGAGTCTCATAGGGGTTATCTCTTATAAGAGTGGTATCAACTAATAATTTTTTTATTCTAATTTATAGTAGTAGTGAGAAATACTATAACTATTGTTAGGATAAAAATATTTAAAAATTTTCAATGGTATAATCAAATAGGCCATGTAAACAAGATAAATTTACGTATGATCAGCCTTCCCTCTAATTGTCATTTTATTCGATTCTCAAGACACTTTCACTTTTTATTTTTTAGTGGGAACATATACTGGTTTGAAATTATAATAAATGTTAGATCATAAAAAATTCATTTAAAACCTAAATTGTTTTGAATCATGTATCCTAGAGATTTGAATAGATTTCCTCTACGAGTACAATAATCACAAAAAGGGTTAAAATTTGTATAATTTAACTTTTTTTAACATGGTTTTCATATGTGTCATATATTTATATTTAAGATAATATTATTTATTTTGTTTGTTTTAGGATTAAAAATAATATTAAATTAATAATGGGATATTTATAATTCCATAATCCATATCAATTGGTATAATATATTTTTTAAATGACGATTTTCAAATAACACGATATTAAAATTTTCTCAATAAGGTAGCATCGAAAACCCAAAAAATATATTTTATCGATGATTTTATAATTCTCTATCAATTAATGAGTGCATTGATGAAATAGTTAAGAATATTTAGTTGAAAAATTTATTAATTTTTCATTCTTTTATTTAGATATATAGTTAAGCCTCATATAGAGGATATTTATATAATATTATCACATGTTCAGTCCCCATTAATTTTGTGGGGTGGAATTATCTGGGATATTATTGCATCATGGAACTATGTATTGGATTATTATGTTGAAATGGGTTTGATATGTGTTCTCAAATTAGTAAATTAATTTTATGTATATGTTTATATTGTATTTTTACTATGATCCTCTTCATATGGATAACTTGGATGATGTTTTTAGGATTTATAAGAAATATGGGATTGTAAAACCTTATATAAATTGATTAACTATTTTAAACTATTAAAAAAATTATAGTTGGCATGGATATTGTGGTTAGTAATTTCGAGACATATTCATATCACAGGATCTTGAAAAATAATAATAAGATTCTTAGTTTTAGTACATAGATAATCATCATGGTGTTTTTAATATCTTTTAAGGTTTTCTTGCACACTCAAATTAATTTATATTAATGTGTATGGGGAATCATAATAGGATATTCCTAAAATTACTCATTATTCCTTAAGATGATAAATATAATGGGAGATGATAGGGGTTTAAGTATGTTAATTTTTATATAACACATAGTCCCCAACTATGTGGTTTTATTTCATCAAATCATACACTTACCTATGAAAAACACGAAATTGATTAACATTTTTTACAAAGACATATAAATTTTTGTGTTTGAATGTATATATTTTAGATGATTTTAGTAATTTTTAGTTTCTATTGAAAAAGTTACACCATGATTAAATACACCATGCTCTAATATTTATGTCTGGTTTCATGTTAAATTGGTTCGCTAAGTATCATTCACCATTATAATTTTTATGAATGAATATTTTATTTAAAGTTAAATATGATCTAGTTATTTTTCATGTTGTATTTGTTAAAATATTAACATTAATAAATTTGGGTAATGTGTTTTATTTGGTAATAATAGGGTTTTTTATCATTCGTTGTATGGAAGATGTGATTGTTCAATGTTAATGTTTCTAGGAATCATGGAATAGTATTATATAAAAAAATTAGGGTGTATAAAATGTGATGTTTGAAAGGTCATTCTGGGTAATTTAGTAGTTCATGAATCAAAAGGATCAATAATGGATAATAAAGTATGAAACCATTATTATTTTTTAGATTTCATATAGAATTTATTTTTAAAATCTATTTCTAAGGATGTTAAAGTTTTCGTTTTAGAAACCATATGAATTTACCCATAATGAGTATCTTTATTCACATATTTTTTGAAAATTAATACATTTTTAATATTTTTATATTTACAAAATATTTATGGAATTTTTATTTTCATAAATTGTAAGAGACATATATTGGAATAAATAATCCCATTTGTGGCTATATATAAAACACAAGAAGATTCATGACAAAAAATAATTCATAAATGGTTACTAGAGGGATATAATATATTTATGTTGGTGATTTATCATTATCGGAGGAAATATTATTTATTATAAGTGGATTTATTTTATAGATATAATATATATATATTGAAGGGATCTTCAAGAAAATTTCAACGATATATATTGTGCTAGTGGGGAATCAATGAAATTTTGTAGTTTCACAGAGAATTAATTTGTGAAGATCGTCCAGGATTGTTTGAATAATTTTTATTGGAAATTGTTTTTGTAAGAAAAATAAAATGTAAAGATCTATAGTTATTCCTAGTTAAATAGCATAATCAGTTATATTTTATTCACAAAAATACTATTTAATCATATAACCATGGTTAATTCCATGAAATTTCAGGGATGTATTTAATAATATTTGATTTGTGAAATTTTTTAATGATTGTTTTATATATTAATTATTTTTATTATTAAAATTAATTAATTTTATTTAATATAATATAATGTCATTATGATTTATTAACAATGATTTTTTTTAAAAAATAATTAATTAAAAATTTTATTCCTTTATTAAATACCTCTTAATTAATCTCACATATTCTATTCAACATGGGACTATACAATTTGAATCATAGTCATCTAGGTGTAATTTTATATTGGTGATCTCCTATAACACTAATATCTATCTATCAATAATTATATTTTTTATTTTTTATTTTACTTTTTGTATATCATCACAATTTTTAAATGAATCATTTAGTTTTTGGATGTATATTTTCTTCATATTGTCAACATGAATGGTTAGTGATTTCTATGCAGCCACCATGTGAAGTGTCAATTTAATTTTAAATTTAAATTACGTGGTTTGAACATGTTTATTTTAAAATTATATTCTTCTCATGTGTGGTGCTTACTCAACCCAGTTATAGGCTAATTGATGCAATAAGGATTCCCTAACCATGAATCTACACTCTATCTAGCCCTAAAAACAATAAAAATTATTATATCATTCATGTGTTGTCTTCATATAATATACCTTGTTGGATTATTTTCTCACTTATATAATCTCCCTACATTATGATCTCCTCTCATACATCTCCCTTCATCACTATGACAAATATAAGTATTTTCAACATGATTTATGCTAAATTCATCAAGGCAAAAACTCCTACAATCCATCAACCATCCCTTTATACTTGTTGTTAAAGTATATGATGTATATTTCACCTATATTTATAGTGTATCTCAATTTTCTAATGGGGTTTTTGGAGATTTATGTTCCATAAATGGAATTTTAGGATTCATTGGTACCTATGGTGGGGAATATATCCACTGTTTATGAAGATGATGATTTTAATCATAGGTGGTTCCTCTAAGATATCATTAAATTTATAAGTATGTTTCTAATTGATTTTTGTACATTTTTTTTGAAATTATATTAAATATAAATAAAATTATATGGGAAAATAAATTTTTTCACATTGGACTTCATCAATTTCACGAGAGGATTTATTGAATATTAATATTTTATGAAACTTCACAACACATATTATTTGTATAAGTTCCCATATTACTATTTTAAATTGATAATTTAATTTTTAAAGCGTATTTTATATTCAAAAAAAATATGGAATTTTTTTAAGGAATTCACATAAGGGATTAATTTTACATTTCAATGGATTTTATTTTGCAATAAAAATCACATGAGACTTGCACAATGTGTTTTGAAAAAAAATAGTTTCATTTTATTTAATTTGATGGTTTATAGGGAATGAAAATATGTATTTTTATTCGTGATATTTTTTTATTTTTTGTATTTTATTGCATGGTAATAAAATGAGAGAATGCGATTGGTTTTCATTTGTTATATAAATAAATATATATTTTAATTTGAACTTTTATATATTCCCCACTATTTTGAAAACTTGGGATACCAAATGAGTGGTGGTGGGAGGTCCCAGTATAATGATATTATTCTTATAATATAAATCTTGGTAGTGGCCCAATGATATTTTTTATTCTACATATGGTATTTTCGAGAACTTTTTGTCACTGTGGGAAACTCTGAAAATTTGGGAAGGTTGTTTTAATCAATAAATATCCTTATTCTGTTGTTTTTATAGTTATTTACTAAATCATCTCAAAGATCTGAGGTTCACATGATGAATTCCTTGAAAATTATATATGTTCTATATTTTTTATAATGAAATGTTTAATTGGTTTTATGTAATATTTCTTGGTTACCTCTACTTTTTTATATAATGGAATCATGTTTTTTGTTATATATTTTCCATCCATATGGACATGGTTTTGAAGTTGTAGAATTATATATTATTATTTTAGAAAATGAAAATATATTTCATATACTTATATATTTATTTTAATACAACAACGTGGTAGTTTTAATTTACATGGGCATGAACAAAAGGAAATGTGTTTTCCTTTTATACTATCTAGATTAAGGATATTAACATTTTTTTAGTATCTTCTTCTTGAAAATAATGTTCGATTATGAATTATATTGTTCAGGTTTATTGTTGATGCATGTGAAGGTTATCCACATAAACATTGAGATGAATGGTTGGTATTTTCATAGGGTTTCTGTTGACTTATTTTTTTACTATAGATTTATTATCCTTTTAGTCTCCCTATATTGATCATTATAACATGCATCAAACCCGTGATTAATTTTAGTTAATGTCATTCCTTTTGTTGGTTTTTAATATTGTTATATTTTTGTTTTTCTTTGTAATTATTTTATGGAGTTACCAATGGAATATTCATGTTGGAGTTCAAGGTATATTCTCCCAGATTATTTTTTTCCATAGAGAACACATTCCGATTAATTTAATTCAAATACCCATGTTTTTCCTAATCCTTGAGATATTGTGAATACCCCTCAGGTTTGTTGTTAGTTATACTGGGTTCTTAGTTCAGGGGGTAGATAGGGTTGGATCGGGAATAAATGGTATCATTCCCTAGGTTCTTATTATATCCTTGGTTCTAAAGTCACCCAAATTATTTTGGATTCTTTATTGATCAGATGTAGGATTATGAGGATTCAATTGGTTGTTCATGAGTATTTTATTAATCAACACTTATTCTTGATGGTTATTGAGTTACTAAGGTTTTTTTGGTTTTGACTCAAATTTAATATCATTTCATATATTATATATTTGGTACATTATTTATGCTTTTTGTTTTTTTATTTACTAAATATTGTGTTTTTTGGAAAGCTAATTTCATTGAAGTGTAATTTTGGAGGAAACCAATGTTCATATGGTTACTATTATATGATTTTAAAATCATGTGAAAACAATATAACTGAATATGTATAACATTATGTGAGATTCACATATATGGCACATGGTATGCCAAACTATGTGGAAAAACCATTAACTAATACTACATCACTTGACCTATTTTAATGTTTATTACTTATGTGTTTTGTTGGACATATTAAATCTTGTTATTAATTTTTTTTGATTTATGTGGTATTTTATTCCTTAAAAATGATATTTTTATTCATTAAAATTTGATTTCCAAAATAAATACCATGTGTTATATTGAAAATGGGTTTTAATTTAAAAATGCTTATATAATATTGTTAAAATATTGTTGAATTAAAATGAAATGAATATTATGTTTGTGTATATATATATATATTTAAATATGATAACCACATTTTTAGAAATACTTATTAATAAAAATTTTAAATTCTTTTGAGATTATTTATAATAATTTATTCTTTGTTCCAAAAAATGTTTATAAATTGGAAAAAAAAATTATGGTATTTTATATCGAGTCTCTAAAAATAGTATCTTGTTATATTTTCTATTTTAAATTAAAAATGATTATTTTTTTTGAATTAATGTCCAATTGTTATATTCAGTAAAAGATAAAAATTTATATATCTTATGTTATAGTATATTGGTTTTGGGAGGAAGTTTGTTTTTCAATTTTAGTATTTACTCATTTTCCGTGTTTGTTTTTGGGATATAATGGGATTTGAGGGATCATACAAAATGTATTTTTAGATTAAATTATTATGATGTACTTGGAGTTTGGGTGTTTGAGTGTATTATTTTATATCTTTTACCACTCATATAATTATAAATTATTCCACATCATGTCATTGTGGATTAAAAAGAGTGCATTGTGGGTGGTCAAACAACAACATTCCCTATGGTTTATAAATACCCATATTATTTGATTGTGTACACTTTTTTGGTCATCATTACTAGTGATCTTATACTTCATCACTAGAAATTGAATTTCATTTCATATTTACGAAAAAAGAATCTTCCCTATTTACATTGGATAAAATTATCATGATACAGTACAAGGGTCTAGAATTATTACGGATGTCTTCTTCTAGATTCATTTTCTAGTGAATAAAAAATCTAATGATTTCAAATTGTATGCTACATCGTATGAGTTAGAAGTAGTGTAAATATTTATTTGGAATGAACCATAGAAGGAATCCTCTTTATAAGTATTAGAGTCACTATTCAACTAGTTATTTATCCATATATAAATGAAAATCATTATGTGAATTTTGTTTCATTACATCAAATAGGGCAACAGAAAATATTGGTATAATCATGTCCTATCATCGAGCTAGTGTCATTCTATCATGAGATAGAAATTTATGAATCATTTAAATCCCAATATTTTTTGTTTTTTATTGGGTTTATAATTTCAGTTGTCTCTCCTCATTTCCATATTACTTATGTAGATGTAGTGACGTTTTATAGGAGGATTGATGCTACCATCGAAGGTATTACAGACCAAATTTGATGTATCACCAATCCTTGAGAGTGGGGGTGGATGAGTCTAAAAATGAAAGTGAAATAATCCATGCCTATGAATTTTAGATGCAATATAAAATTAATTTTCCTTTTCCTCGGACCATAATCTTAGGGGATAAATTACTCGGTACATCACAAGTACACGATTATAGTGAATAATAATCACTCATGTGTTTAGAATAATAATACATATCATATTTTTCAAAATTAGGGACTTCTTTGAAGGTCTCATCACGGGGATTTATATTGGATATGTGGAACTAGATCATGCGATTTATAATATCTATATGTCTAAACAAATGATCCTAATGTTGATGCAGAATAAATTTGAGATTTACCATTCCTTTCATATTTTATATCCTAATAGATCATTTTAGAATATTTTTTATAATTTATTCATTAATAGGATTAATTAATTAAAAAAACGTGTCTATTACTTTTTAGGAATCTTTTAATGCTAGAATTGTATTATAGTAAATTTTTTAATTTAAAAAAACAATATAGGGGAGCTTTATCCATGATCTTTTTTACATGGATCATGTTTTTAATATAAGAAAATATTTTATTCTATTTTTAATAGTTATTAAACATATTTAAATTTTAACTTGGATGGGATAAAACCAAAGAGGACTTTTTAAGGCTCAGTTCAAAACATTTATATTTTATTCGTCCAAAAAAATTTATGTTATTTAGGATTATTTTGATGTATTGTTATTGTAAATTATTTAATAGAAAATGAGATAATGGATAAATAATGAGATTATTTTCATAACCTACAACATATGTAATATGCTTACTATGTAAATGATATAGTGATTATTTCATGATGCCACATGTATTAATTGTCTTTCTATAAGATTGGGATTTATCTACCATGTGTACAAATGAACATACCATGCGAGTCAATGAAGTAACTATGGTAATAATTATACATACTAGAAGAAGAAATTATGTTACCTTGATATGGTGTGTATAATTTTCATTATGTTGTATACTAACCATGTCTGTTATTCTAGTAACCACAAGATAATAAATTCCTACTATAATATTAATTGAACTAAACACTAGAAAGAATTATCCTACCAAAAAATTTCTCCATGCTAAATTTTCATACCAACCGACCATGTTAATATGGTGTTCAAACATACTATGAATTACTTTAAGTAAAATTTTCCTGCCTAACTTAGTTGAAAATCATTTTAAATCTCAAATTACTAGTATCGAAATAATTGAATAATGTTTCATTTAATTTATTATTTCATATATATTTATACAATAAAAATATATAATGATGTTATTTTTATAAATAATAAAACATCATGCGAAATTATAGTAGTGCATTAAATGGAAAAATTCCACATACAGGTAGCAATAAATGATCCTAGGCATGCACCTATTATAGAAATAAGACTCATTCTAAAATATCTATCACACTCAATTTTATTGAACCTACATAGAAACATGTACAATATTCTTACAAGGAATATTAAAATTAATCTTGGAAAAAATATGATATTTGGATAGAGATATATCAAATTATATTATAATTTACCTTATGATTTTGAATATTTTAAAAATTTATTTTTTGTTTTATATTACTATGTTTTTCTGTATAACATGATCACGTGAACTAAACTTTAGAGTAATCGATACAGTCTCCAATAATCTATTTTTTATTTACACACATAATAATGGAAGAGTAACACTGTCACATGGTAATTTTTTTAACCCAATAATAATATTGGAAGAGGGTTTATGTCTAGAAATCCTTCTATGCTATTATTTATAAGGACATATCCAAGTGGAGTGGATTACTTCCCTTTTTAATAATATACCTCTTATTAAATTCAGTTGTGAATTATATGTTTTTATTTCATTTTATTTAAATTGAACAATTATATATTTTCTAATACATTTGAAAAAAATATACTACGTTAGTTAACTAAATGTTTTCATTTGTTAAAGTGTTTGAAATAATTAGATTAGTTTAAAATGTTATTTAATTTTCAAAATAAATTTATTTTATCTATTATAATTTTTCTATATGAACCTCAATGTATCAAATTATATATTTTTAATATTTTTGGAAACTAGGAGAATTTAAAAAATTGATGGTCGAACTATTTAGATTGTTTTAAAATATAAATTTTATTGGAATCTACATTCACCACATCTATAATTTTATACTGGTTCCAGTATTTTCTATCAATGAAATTTAAAAATTATACTATTTACAATTATCTAGTTTTACATAAATATACTATATGAATTTAATATCTACTACAATAGTGGAAAATGTCTAAGAATAATGTTTCCCCAAGTTCCAATTTACTCATTATATTGTACCTAATAAAGTAATTAAATCATAAGTACTATGATTTTCCTATAGGAATCAAGTAAAATAATTATGAATTCCTAATGAATTTATTACAAACATCTTGATACCGAGATAATATGTGTACCAAAATTTATTATTAATTGATTCAAAATTATAGAAAAAATGTATGATGAGTTTTTTACGAAACTAGAGTATTTTTATAGTGGATGAACCTTAAATATTACTATTTACTAATCATGATTCATTTACATAATTAATTTTGATGGTGGACATGTCACTTTTGGTGACAAAAACATAATAAAAATTATTGCACTTGGTTAAATTGTTTTCTCTTGGAAAGTATTAATTTCAATAGTTTTATTTTAAGAAGTATTAAATATAACATTATTGGAATTTCATAATTGCCCCATAATAGTTCCTCTTTCAATTTTGAAATCAAGTATTTCCTTTTTTTTATGCAAAACATGCTTTATATTTATAATACCCTGATAAATTACAACGTTAATATTATTTATTGAAATTCATTATTCTCAAATAATGTCAAACGTTTACGTGACATTTCAGAAAAGAACATGACATGGGATTAGGAGAATAGTACAATAAATTATAAAATTTCATTGATTTTTAAATAAATATAAATCTATAAAGTATATATCTAAATAATAATTTTCATTAGATAAAGCGAAGAGTCCATGATAAAAGGGAAGTTAGTACGAAATTTAATACAGTCCAAATATTGATGTTTTATCTTCTCAATCATTAGAAATTGTTCACCTGTAACTTTCTATAACTTAAATAGTTTATGGTATAGCACGATACTATTATTACATTGTTATAGTGGATTTTTGTTTTATATATACATATGTAATTTCTCTTTTCTAAAAAAATGTTACACACATTTCTGCTTTTACAAAATATGAACGATTTATAATAATTAATATTTATTTGAAAATAGTTTCCTTAAGAAGTGATCATGTATTAAAATTTAAAAATGAATACGTTAAATAAATATACTCCTCACATGGCTATAGCCACAAAAATTACAACCATATAACCCCACATCATAATACTGGATTAAAGAAATAAAATAAAATTCCTCATGATATTTCCTTGACAATCCTCAATGAGAATGATCTATATATTTTTTTGGCTAGAGGATTTAAATAAATAATTCTATGAAGAATCATTTAAGAAGGAAATAGATTAATACCATAACTGAATCATCACTACATCTTATTTAATGCGTACGGTTAGAACCATTGACTTGGACATAAATGCGACTCCCATGACTCATGAGTTAATGTCACATGTTCTAAAGCTCGAGTCTTTGAATTTAGTTTTGTTAGACATTATGGTGAATATTGATCATTTCTATCAAAAAGATGTTTTTAAAAAAATTTATATTTTATTAATTCATTGTTTCGGGTTCTGGCACTAAGGTCCATGCTTGGTACCAGATTAAAATATTAGTCATTAAATATTTTTAAAGGGTTTCATACCCGTGTGTGGTAATCGCACGGTGGGAGGTAGTAATGTGATCACCCTTGGTGCTTGTATGAATTCCAAAGTGGTCTATGATGTGGCATGCAACTTGAGTGTGGTTTACTATGTCGTGCGACGAGTGCGTGGTGACTCGGTTTTCAGAACAATATAAATCAAATATTTAAATTTATAAAAATTAAAAGAATGTCGATAATAAAAATAAAAATAATATTGTGTTGTTGTTATGATTATTATTATTATTGTTAAGAATATTAATGTTATTAATGTTATTAATGATATTATTATTATTATTATTGTTATTTAATTATTAATATTATTACTGTTAAGATTGTTGTTATTGTTATTATTATTATTATTATACTTATTATTATTACTATTATCATTTTTATCATACTTTTTATTTTTATTTTTATTGTTTTTATTAATATTTATAAATTTATTATTATTATTATTATATTATTATTATTATAATACAAAGAAAATAAAGAAATACCTAACCCTAAACATAATAAACCTTGTGGAGCCCTCTATCCCCTTCCCTGTTTGCGCTACTTGAGCCCCGCCTCTTATGTTTTACCCTCACATAGTTGCACCGGCTCCGGCGCCCTCACCCAGGTCGCCTCGGCTCTTACAGCAGTAGTGACTTCCACACCACCTTTCGCTGATTCCCACTCAGTGCACCCTAGCTAGCACTCCCAACTTAAACCACGTGCTCGCCCAGGACCCCACACCATTCTACCGTGCACCGAACTCCTACCGTACGAGCCTCCTCCCACACCAGCCTGGAAGCTCTGTCATCCCTCAACTCTGGTCCAACTCTCCTCCTCCCGACCATCCAGCTCTGATCTCCTGATCAAGATCACCACATTCAGCCGATCCATGCTCACACCAACTTCTCTACTGCACCCCTTTTATCCAGCGACCAGTAGAGGAAAACTCAAACCCAATTTCACAATGCCACGCCTTGCTCCTATGTGGCCGCGAATCCCCACGTTGGGTTCCCTAAGGGTGTCTCGGGTCAGGTCAGACCGCGTTCCATCCACCACCGCCGAAGGAAAAACGTTTTAGATCACATCGGACCATCCACCGTTATTTATGGGGAGTGTTTGGTATTTCCACTTGTTTTGGTTCCCCAACCCCATCTAAAGTGAGTGTTTTATCAACATGTTCCAGTTTAATTTATTTTCATTATTGTGTTTTGAAGTCCTATTTTATTTGTAGTGCCGATAATAATTTTGGATGCAATCCCAGCTTGCCACGTATTTTCTAGGTTTCCACCACCATCCGAGGTGATGTACATCATCATTCATCGTGTTGCACAATTTTTTTAGGTCATGTTTATGTCTTTGATTACCTTGTATTTAATTGGTTGTGTGCTGGTCCTCACTACACTGACTTTGGTAGCTGGATGTTATTAATGTGTGGTGATATTTTCAAGGTGTGGTAATTCATTTTTCGCATGTATGGATATATATATATATATGTATATATATATATATATTATGAGTGCATGTTCCCTCATGGATCGGGGAACACATGCATCAGTTTAATGGTGTATATATATATATATATGGAAGTGTGCGCATGTGTGCGTACGGGCGGGATGCTTCTTGATTAATAAATTTTGTCTTGACTTTCTTGAGGTAGGAAAATCCAAATTTTCCCTTTTTTAAAATAGGTCTTTTTAATGCATTCTTGTTTTTAATTAATTATTTTACAAGATTCAAATCTTTTCTAAATAATTAGACAACCAGCTCTAGAGTTTCCCTCGTGGCTGGGTTTGTTAAAAGTAGTTTGTTATATTATTTACATGATTGTGTAATTTTTTTGATTGGTTAATATAAATTTTAACTAACTATTTTATTTTTTATAGAATGGCTAGTAATCAGTTTGTGTGGATTTATGTGTTTTTTGAAAACATGGTTTTTAATGGGTTATTTAATGTTTGGACATTTGGTTCGAGATATGTTTTGGGGATTAACATTGATTTTTAAATATTTAGTAAATGATTGTTTTTTGGAATTTTTTGTTTAATGCATGTTTTGGTAAATGCATGTTTTCATGAAATGATATTGGCATGTGTTTGGTCCATTTGACCATGTTTGTAACAAATGAAATTTATTATTGTTTTGGAAACATTTCTAAATGTTTTGTTAAATGGTTGAATAAGTTAATACCAAAAGCCTGTTTGGCATATTTGAAATGGTTTGTTAGAAAAACCCCTCTTTGGTAAAATCTTTTTCTTGGTCGACTGATCATGAGACAAGAGGGTTCATGGTATGGGCCTCCATTTGAGAATATTTATTTTATGGCATCAGACAAATGTTTAGGTGGTTGGGGTGGTGCCTGATTGTGGCACGTCATTTGTGATATATATGGGATGTTGTTTGAATGTGTGGAACACCTCTTTGGGAACATAACATGAAAACATTGCATATCAAGGGGGTTAACGAGAATGATTGTTGCACTTATTTAGATTATGAAATGGCTAGTGGCCCCTAGCACATATGTGTTTTGTTATTATTTCTATGGGATTGGGCCCCTTGATCAGTCCAGGTGAGGCGATGATCGGGCAATTGGGCGTTATGATGTCATCTAAAGTAGGCATGGCTTCAAGATTAGTCACAAGTATAGTACGTTCTAGTCTTCCTCCATGTTTTTAGGTTTTCAATTATCCTTCGGTACAAGAACTATTAGTATCATTTCCCATGATATGTGTGTAATTATACCCTTGAACTTGTTTTTGGTGTTTTCTAGGAAACATTTTGAACTTATGGTTGGTTTTAAAAAGGAATTCAATGTAGCTATTTGGGGAAAGTTTGTGTGATCCCCTATTTTGTATTATCTTCATTTTTTTGAATTATATGAGAAATAGAATTGTGATTTTTAGTTTTCACAATGCAGCATATATATGAAAACATTATTTTTATAACTGTAGTTCAAAATGGTATTATTGGCCTGTTTTGGAATTGAAAAACCCATGGATTATGGGTTTCACTTTTGGCTTTCCTAATGATAATTTTAATGCTCATTCCTATCCTATCTTTTCAAATGCAGGTTCACTTTCTTGGTTCTGTTCTAGTTTCGTCTGCTTGATCGAGGCAGGCTGTTACTTGTTGGAGGTGACCATGAGGTCACATAGAGGTACGTGCAGCATTATTGTCTTGACACTCCTAGTTTTAAATTACATTTTTTAGTTTTTATTAATTTATCTATATTTTATTTATGGCCCAAATAATTCCAACTTTTATTTTTTGTTTCCTGACACTAGTTGCAGCCCATAGGGATCAGGAACACATTTTGGGCCATGTCGTGGTTCGAATCAGGTGACTGGTTTAGGGTCGACCCGGGTCGGTTCGTGAAAAAATGGTATCAGAGGTGGTCATTTTTATTTGGGGTGTCCAGTAGATAGATATTAGGACTATTGGGACTCGAGAGGTTGGTATGGGAAGGACATAATGAACCCTTTCCCATTATGAACCTCGAGTCGCCAGGGGTAGTTTGGGAATTGAGTCCTTGTCTCCTTCTATTTTTTTTTGATTGAGGGATGAAAATGGAAGCTAGCTGATGTTATGTCGTGACCTAAAATGGAGTAGTGACCCATGTAAAGTCTGATTGCATGATTTATCTTCTCCAATTCATTTATTATTGCTTGGTGTGTGTCTTTCTACTATGTTGCCATGTTAGGAAAAACTGCTAGTTCCTCGTCACCATGGTTCGTTGTAAGGTGGGTTTAGTTATGGTCTTGATTGATGTAAGAGTGTTTTTGAAAATAATGAATGGAAATTATTTTTTGAAAAATTTGGTTTTGGTTTATAATATGGGTTTGGTATTTGGAAAGTGGCCTTTAAGAAGGAGGGTTTGAAATCTAAAATCAAAAAATGATTTTGAAAGAGGAAATTTTGATTTGTGTTTTTATTTATTGGTTTCATTGAAGTATGTTGTTTTTGATGAAGGATCTTTCCCTGACATCTCTTCTATTTTATATTGGTTTTGGATTTATGTTTTATATGCAGTTCTAAAAATGCCACCCAGAAAAGTCCGCAAGGATTCTGATAAGTCATGCCTAGTTTTTGGTCATTCTCAGAAATTTTCTATACATAATAGTGATCAGGGACCGTTAAAGGTAGTTATGTGGTTTGAAGAGGTCGAGTGTTCTTTTAGGATGTTGTTAACTCCAGTATGTTAGAGTTAGAGTTGTCAGCGAATTATTTGAGGGTCCTTATTTGGATGAATGGGAGTTTCTCACCCCACCATCAATGTAACATGTAATGATGTGGGATGTCTTTAAATCCTTCATCACTCAATGGTTTATACCACAAGAAGGGAAGATAATGAAAAGGGAAGAGATCATTCATATTCAATAGGGATAATATATGGTGAAGGAATATGTTGACCATTTCAAGGAGCTTATGTAATTTTTTCCAGAAGTATCATCCGAGGATTTGAGGAAGACTTCACTCTTTGTTGGGGGTCTTCATCCAGAGATCGAGGAGAAGGTCCTCATTTCTAAGGAGAGTCATTTCGTGAAACTAGTGGATGAGGCATTCCTTGCTTAATTGTTCTCCAGAGCAAGTACATGGCATTACAGAGATCCTAGTTACTCATGAGGGATACCCATCAGGCGAATAGGTTGTGGCAGAGGGACCTATTTCTAAAAAGTATTCTTGAATAGATATAGCATCCACTTCGTCAGAACATTCAATGGTGTGCCACCAGTGTGACCGGTTCGGGAACATGAAGTTGTAATGTCACATCCCTCTAAGACATGTCACCATTGCGGCAATCTAGGTTATCTAGGGATGTTCTACAGGAAACATCACCTGAATAACACACTATGTCTAGAATAATTTCAGCACCTGACTGTGTTGAATGAGATATTTCAGCCATCAGAGCACTAGCCGCATGTATTGGGGTGATGCTCGCACATAGTCAGGAGTTACCAGGTGTGTGAATCCTCGATTTGGGTTTTTTGTATCATGTTAGTGATGGAACATTTAAAGACATTTCATTCTTTTTTTTCTGCTGTTATAGTTTAGATGTTGTTGTTTGTTAATTGTATCATCATGTAGTTACGATGGACATGTTCTACGGTAATCCTAGCAGTTTAGTCTGTCTGATTATGGTTTTCCCAAAATTTTGTTTTTCTTAATGTGTTTTTGGACCTTTTGTGGGTTAATATCAGTTTTGTTGTGTTTGTTAGGAGAAGTAAGATCTTGTGGAAGGATTGATGTTGTGGTTATGCTCGGGTTCACTAATTGTGTTATGTTCTGATCGGAGGTTTTTCTCTAGTGTTTGGGGATTCGCTATTCTGAGTCGAGAGAATTAAGTTTATGCAGAAGTGGTGTTTGATCATTATGTAGAAGTTAGTCTGGATTTTGTAAGAGTTCCCGCATCACCCCCCCTTCCCGGTGTTGTATGTTTGGGTGTTAGATTTCCGCACTAGTTGATCACTTATGGTGGGGTGAAACCTATAATGTTAACTCACTCTCTTGTATTGTATTTTATTTTTGTTTAAATAGGTTATGGGTTCTTGTTTGTTATATTGTTCGGTTGTGTGACTTTCTGAAGGAAAAAAATGTTTGTGGTGAGGATAATTGAAAAATCCATCTTTTTAAATTAATTTTCATTATATTTATTTCTGACTATGAGATATCCCTCCATGGTCTGGTTGGGGACCTGGATTAAAATGTTTGACATTTAATTTTTTAGAGGTTTCAGTCCTGTGGGTGGTCACCGCATGGTAGGCTATAGTTGCACGATCACCCCTGGTGCCTGTGTGAATGCCCATGTGGTCTGATGTGAGGTGTGCTACTTGAATGCGGTTTATTATGTTGTGTGACGAGCACGCGGTGACCCGGTTTTCAAAATAAGATAAATAAATAGATTAATTTTGTAAAAAAAATTAATTGAATTTTCAACAATATTAATAAAAATAATACGTTGTTATTATTATTGTCATTATTATTAAGAATATTAATGATATTAATGCTATTATTATTTTTATTTCATTATAAGTATTATTATTATTCAGATTATTATTATTATTATTATTATTATTATTATTATTTGTATCATAACTATTACTATTACTATTCTTTATATAGTTAATTTTATTATTGTAATAATATAAATATTATAAATGAATAAAAAACAAACACCTAACCCTAAACCTAATCAACCCCGTAGTGCCCACATTCCCCTTCCCAGTATGTGCTGGCCACCCCTCCTGTTTTCTCCCCTCATGCATCCACACTAGCTCTACTGCCCTCACCCCGACCGCCTTGACTCTTCTAGCCGTAGTGGCTTTTGTACCACCCATCTACGGCACCCCCTCAGTGTACCATATCTGGCACTCCCGACCAGCACACCGTGCTTGGCCAAGTTCATGGAATGATCTTATATGCATCAACCTACTATCATGTCAGCCTCCTCCCGCACTAGCCATGATGCTTTGGCCTCCCTTGGCTCCTATCCAAATCCCCTCCCCTAGACCAACCATCTCCGAACACCCAAATATGTGTGCTACATTCATCCCATGTGTGCTCACCCCGACCTCCTCTTCGCACACCTTTGCCCTAGAAACCTGTAGAGGAAAACCCAAACCCCACAGCACAGTGACCTTTTGTTTCTCTGGTATGGCCACGAATCCCCTTGCTGGATTCGGGAAGGGTGTCTTGGTTCATGTTAGACAGCATCAAGTCCACCTTCGTTGAAGTCCAAGGGATTCAGATCACTTCAGACCATCCACCGTTATTCGTAGGGTGTGTTTGGTCTTGCCATGTGTTTTGGTTTTCCACCACCATCCAAAGTGAGAGTTTTATCATTGTATGCACATTTAGTTTATTGTCATTATTGTGTAATGATGTCATATTTTATATTTATTGTGGATAATTATTTCCAATGCAATCCTAGCTTTCTGCGTATTTTCAAGGTTTCCACCACCGTTAGAGGTGATGTTCTTCATCCATTTTCTTGTTTCACACTTTATTTTTTGGTCATGTTTATGTCTTTTATTCCCTTGTATTTAATTGGTTATGTGCTGGTCCTCGCTGTACTGACTTTGGTTGCCGATTGTTGTTAAGGTGGGAAGCTATTTTCCAGGTGTGGGCATTCATTTTGTCCTAGGTATGGATATATATATATATATCTTATGAGTTCATGTTCCCTCATGGCGTGAGGAACACGTGCATTAGTCTAAAAGTTTATATATATATCTCAGTGTGCGCTTGCGTGCATGCAAGAAGGATGTTTCTTGAGTTAGAAAGTTTGGCATGACTTCCTTGTGGTGGGAAAATCCCTATTTTTTAAATTTTTAATATATGTCTATTTAATGATTTCATGTTTTTAATTAATTCTATTACTAGATTCTCAACTTTGAAAAATAATTGGACAACCATCTATATTGTTTTCAAAATGTTTGGGATTGTTAAAACTAGTTTATTATATTAATCCTAGTTTTTGTAATTTGTCTCTTTAGTTAATATAATTTCTAACGAACTGTTTGATTTATTTATAGAATGGATAGTAATGTTTTTTGTTGTATTAATTGTTTTTGAAAACATTGTTTTAATGGTTTAATCAATATATTACCATTAGGTTCGAGAAGTGTTTTGTTGTTTAATCATGTTTTGAAAATGGATCGTAAATGTTTTTTTTAATGTTTTGGTAAATTTGTGTTTTGGTAAATGCCTATTTTCGTGAAAGGATATTGGCATGTTTTCTTCCATCTGTCCATATTTGAAATATATGTCAATTATTATTATTTTAGAAACATTTTTAAATGTTTTGTAAAATGGTTGTATAACGTAAATCTAAAGGCCCATTTATCATCTTTGAAATGGTTTTTTGGAAAACCCCTCTTTGGTTAGGTCTCTTGCTGGGTCGATTAATCACAAGACAAGAGGGTCCTTCGTATGGGCCTCTGGAGAATATTTTCTTATGGAATGAGACTAATCTTGAGTTGGTTAGGGTGGTTCCTTATTGTTTAATGTGCTTGGTGATATATATACAACATGCTGTTTGAATGTGTGGAACACCACTTTTTGAACATAGTACAGAAACATAGCTTAGGACGAGGGTTTTTTTAGAATGATTGAAACACAAGTTTATATTATGCACTTTCTAGTGGCCCATAGTAGAAAGGTGATTTTCTATTATTTCTTTGTGATTGAGACCCCCAATCACGGTGGGTAGGGCGATGATCGGGCATTAGGGTTTCATGATGTCATCGAGAGTAGACATGCCTTTAGGATGAGTCACATGTATATGATGTTCTGGTATTCCTCCAAGTTCCTAGGTTTTATGTGATCCGTTGGTATGGGTTCTATTAGTAAAATTTCCTATGTTGTGTGTGTAATCATACCCTTAATCATTGATTAGGTGTTTTGTTGGAAAAGTTTTGTATGTATTGCAGGTTTGAAAAAGGAATTCAATGTAGTTGTTTTGGAAAATAATGTGTGAGACCATATTTTGTTTTATCATCATTGTTTTTGAATTATAAGAGAAATGGAATTTTTTTTGTAAGTTTTCGAAATTCTATGTATATATGAAAACCTTATTTTTTATAACATAAGTTCAAACTGGTATTAATGGGTAGTTTTTGAACTGGAAAATTAATGGATTATTTGGTTCGTTTTTTAATTTCCATTAGATCATTTTAATTCCCATGATTATCTTATCTTTTTAGTTTTAGTTTCAGCTATTTAGTTCTATTTTAGTTTCGTCTACCCTTGCGATGTAGGCTGTTAGTTGTTGGAGGTGACCAAGAGGTCACATGGTGGTATGGGAAGTCTTGTTTTCATGCAATTTCTAGTTTTCTTTTTTCTTTTTTTTTTTAAATTTTTATTAATTTATCTGTATTTTATTTATGGTCCGAATCATTCCTAATTTTATGTTTTGATGACCGACACTAGTTTCTTTCCCATGGGGATAGGGAATGCCCTTCGGGCCATGTCACGAACCGACTCGGGTGACTGGTTTAGGGTCGACCCGTGTTGGTTCATGACAATTTACATCAGGAATCAAAGCACTATTAAATAGTAGTTGGTGATTTTACTATGTCTACATAACCAAATTTCTATAAATATCAAACAATTTACCAAACTCCTTCAACATCTCAAATGTTACTACGTAATACCAAAAACACCTTTTCTAGAAATCCAGTTTTCTTATCTCTTAAGGAAGACAATGAGAAACCAGGAACAATTTCTAGATTTATAATTATTTTTTATCCTACATCATCCTCTTCACCTTGTACAACCTATGTCCCTCATTCAACATTCATATGAATGGATCCTTTCCTTCCATCATAGATGATGTTTCCATTATCCATGGATTTTTCAAATAATATCATATATTATTTGTTTGTATTTCACCTTATATATATTTAAGGAATATATTATTTGATTATAATTAAATTATTACTTAATAATTTTATTTTTATTTTTTCCCGCTTTTTGATATAATGAAAATGGGCTGTATCCTTAAATTAAATTCGATTGAATTTAGTGGAATTGTTTTCATAATTTAAGGGACATTCAAAAAAATAATAATTCAATTCTATAAAAAAATATTTTTTATTCACTTTATTTATCATTAAATGTATTGCTGTTATATATTAAAAAGGGAGACAATACTTCCTTATCATTTCAAAAATTAATTTTCATGATCCAAAAATTATATATATGTTATCATCTTTGAATTTATGGTATTCTTTAGATAATTGACTTGCTAACCAAAACTATAAAAATTTACATGTCTAAACCATGACATGAAAACCCATCACATTTGATATATACTTCCCATGTAAATTAACATTTGAATTCACCAAAAAAATATGTCAAATGACAGTGTCATCCAATAACAACTATCTATGATTTTTTTAAAGACTTATATTTGTCTCTAATAAAGAAGTGTAGGGTCAAAAATCTCTAAAAACGCAATTTTAATGCATTAGTTTATGTGTCAGTGCATTTTTTAAAAAACATAATTTTTTGATAATGCTTAATTTAGATAAATATTTTTAGATAATAAAATTTTGTCATTTGATAATAGATAAAAAATTTGAACACAAGACTACATCATATATAAAATAATAGAGGACCAAACTTGTGAACCTGTACATAAAATAAGACACGTATTGAAATATTCATGACCCAATATTTTCCCAAACCTACTATGATTCATGACATAATTCCTCTAAATGAAAAATAAAATGGACTCCTAGACAACTAAAGGTATTCAGATTGAGTTGCACCAAATTTTCTTCTCTTTTATCTCATCCTAATTATTTTTATGCTACATATTTCATGTATATTCTATATTTCCCTTTTTATATATATAATATGACCTCCTGAGCTAAACTAGAGAGTACATGATACTCTCCCAAACCATTGATTTTATATTCCCACACATAACTATATAAGAGGTCACATGGTACATGTTATTTTTTATATTCCCATTCATTACATTAGAAGTGGATCGATTTCGGGAAAACATCATGTGATATTGTTTTTAAGACCTAATCATTTTTCTGGATTGGTTAATTTAATATATAATTAATTTTTTTAGGTGATGTCAATGTATAGGGGAGAAAGGTTGTCCTTTTGACTGAACCCATTATCATACTCTCGAATCAATTATCTATTTTATTTATTCTGTTTTAAATCATACCAAAATATGTTTCCTGGCATATTAAATACAATAATTTGATATTTTAATTAATTTAGCGTTTTATATAAAATTTTTGGTACTATTATATTTGTTTCAAACGATAGAGTATTTTCAAGAGTATATTTGACATGATGTGATTAGAAATTAAATAGGATTTTCAAAAGGTGATATTAGAAATGACTAATACTTTTCATATCAGGGATGTTTTTTCAAATTGTTGATATAAATATTATAAATTTTCATAAACAAATATTAAATTGAAAACTGAATTCACTCACCCTCTTGATTTTTATATTAGTACAAACAACTATTATAATTTATCATTAATTTTACTGTTTGATTTATGGTTTTGAGTATTTGTGTTACCCCATTAACCCCATATTAATAGATAGAGATTTGAACCATTTAGCTATCTTTTGAAATTGATCATGTTATATATTCCCCAAGTGTTATTATTAATTTTTTTGTCCCTATTGTTATGTTTATGCTAAATTCAGGTTTCTCTGTATTTTTTTTGTATATCTTGTGACATAGTTAGCCTTTATAAATAGTAAATAATCATTTCTATAGTTATGAGGCCACAAGTGGTTGACTGATAAATAATTTTGGGTCTCTTATTTATCATAAATAATGTTTCTGACGAATAAAAAAATTATTCAGGATTAATAATTGGGCTAATGAAATATGTTTTAATAAATTTTTTAATATTTTGTTTTACAAGTTTACACATCATTAGAGAATATCAATATGAGATTCTATCTAACTTTATTAAAGTAAATATTGTTTACATTTAAAAAGTTATTGATTTGATTGATAACATTAACATGTTCTAGTGGATGGGTTAAAATTAAATAAATACTAACATAAATGATTTCAATTGTTCGCATCCAACACACTAAATGATCCATTGATTATGGAACTATCAATTTGTATGAGATTTTATGTTCCCTACAAAGATATAAGGGAGATTTATGATATATTGATAATTATATATCTATAAAAATCATAGTTGTTCCCACATTTGGTGGAATGAGTTATCAAATATAGTGGAATAATATGTTACCATACCACTTATCACTTGTCCTGGATGCGAGATATACTGCAATATTTTTTTGGTAAACATATTTATAATAGTGCCTCTTTGACTCAAGTAGACAATTGGAATATAGAGATTGATGGAAAGGATTAAAATTTAATCTACATGTCTCTGTCATAAGAAGGTATATGAAAATTTCATGGATATATATTTTTAATTAAGTATAATGAAAAAATTAAGATAAAAATATGTTTGTAATGTCAATTTTAATTAATCTGTTCATCATGTATGGATATTTAAAATTTATGAGATAAAAATAGAAATCATTGAAGATATTTATATATATTTCTTCGAATAAACTAGATAATGGAAAATATTTTTTTGTTTTGAGAGAATCAAGAGGGTTTCTAAATTTTAAAAAACTAATGTTAATTTATATAGATTAGTTATATTTAAACTTATCATACATTGAGAAAAGAGAAGGTCGGAAAATTATGAGATAAAAAACAATTTTCTTATACAAATATGTGTGAAAAGAAAATTCCTAAAAATTTATGGGAAATGATAAAATAGATTTGGAATCCACAGTAAAATGAAGTGATAGAGAAGTAGATTCTATATAATTTAAATATATATACATTGAAGATAAACCATAATTTATCCAAATTATTCCTCTTCATTCTAATAGTTCAATTAAGAGTAAATGTAATGGTATGGTTAATAATATACCAAAATATTATAATTCTAAAGATGGGATTCATAGTTAAAATTATTTACCAATTAATAAGGTGAGAAAATATGAATAATATGAGGATTGTTAGACTAAATTATATAATGAGTAAGTGATGTTGTCATACAGGAAAACAAAGAATTGTTATATTAACTAATTTTAAATAATTCTTATATTGTTACATAGGAGATTGATATCTATATTGTTTTTTGAATTGAACTCATTAATGAATTAATGATTATGATGGAGGTGAAATGAAAGAAGGGTAGTGGGAGTTTAAGGACAAATTATAATTACATATGGGATATATACAATAACTCATGAATGAAAAAATAGTCTTAAGAAATAAAACATATATGTGGATGATATGAAGGAAGATAGTGATAGATGGAATAGACATTTGTGGATGAGATAAATAATAAAAATCATATATTGGGTTAACATGAAATTATTATCAGAGATATCAAGAATGTACTATCTATAATGGAGAAAATAGCTGAGAAAGTTTCCTTATGTCTCATAGTTAATGTAACACCCCGACCATAATTATCTAGAGTTGGTGCATTATTACATAACATTAGTATGATACAAGGAATCATGTCCCAAAATATTGATCAGTTTAGTAGCCATGGGAGTACATGATTCATACACAAGTTTTATATTACATCATGAAATAAGGGAAACAACATTGTTTCCCCTCTGAACACACTCATATCCTTTGTCCTATCCCAGTAGGATAATCATAATATAATTACAAACATAATAGGGGAAATTAATCATATGAAAGAGGTGAGCTCAGAAGCTCAGTAAAGATAACAATATAACAGAAACTATCCCAAATAAGAAAAAATATTTATGGAAATGTATAAAACTAAAACATATCAATTTTAAAATTAAAATACAATATATTATGGAAAATATAAATCGTGTAATTATATTTACATATTCACATGGATATTCTAATAGTAGAATAATCACATGAAATACCAATAGCCAATTTTATAATGATGGAATGAATCATGCCAGACTTCGTAACCACATATTCAAGGCCTTGGGCCAGGACTAAAAATATTATCTAGTCATGGAATTGTGATAATACACTAGAATGTCTCATGAGACATACTGATGCATCAAGAATCTATAGTGTGCTCCACCCATCACATACTATGTCCAATTCATTCCTCATATGAAACAGTTGAAACTTAACATAAATATTCGTATTAAAACTAGCATATGAAATAATAATTATTTATCCATAAACCATGAATGGAATAAAAATAACGCATTCATAGTCAAACATATCATGAAACCTTCAATAAAATATTGAATATTTTATCATAATAAATCAACTTCAAATAAGTGTAAAATCCATCAAAAAATGTTGACATTTATGAAATCAAACCTATTTGAGAGAAATATATCTTTCTATTTTGAAATCATTTAAAAGATACGTAATTATAAAAGAAAACATTTATGTTGAAAATATTCATATAATATTGTAAGGTACGCTTCGAAGGTTTTATAAGAGTGGAAAATTTCCACACCCGCTGTATATGTTTAAAAAACTTCATACCTTAATTTTTTGAAAAGTCATAGAGTACCATATTTGGAAAATGATGGAATTATTCCTTTAAAAAGATATAATAAAATGTAAAAAAGTGATCAAATTTATTTAACCCATATTTTAAGAAATAGTACAAGTGTATTGAAATTCCTTATTAAGAAAAACAGATCTAGTTGATAAAGAAGTCCTACAAGATACTTACCTATAAACAACCTCAGATAAATAATGATATTGTAAAATAAACCTTTAACTTGTACTTTTCCATAGTCAAGGGTAAGTTAACCTCTTTTATAATTGTTAAATCATTGGTATTAAATTATACAAGAACCACATACATAAATATGATGTCATATATGATCTTCTAATATTGCTTTGTTAATGATATTTCAGTAGTATGGTGGTTTTGGGTGGCTTATGATTCGTTTTAATTTACGTGTTTTGTTGCTTATGTTATGTTTTTTATTGATATGATTCATTTGATTAATATCCAGAATGATATTCTGTTCTTAAAAATTATTTTTTAATAATAAAAGTAAATTTATTCTTGAATGGTTATGATGGGGAATGAATCTCATTACATTTGTGGAGACGGTATTCCGTACGTACGCACGAGCAACAATACCATTGTATTAATAGTTGAGTTATATGTAATTTTACGGAATATCATATATAAATAATAATTATCATGTTATATTAATTATTTAAATAAATTATACTAATTATTATACCCATCCAAATAATTATGTTTTGAATAACAAAGTACAACATGACGTGGAGACGGTAAGCCATACTTACGCATGTATGGTTACTTTGTCATTTATAGGATGGATAGAATAATGAATTTGGTAGTGTAGTATTTATAATAACATCACATTATTAAATGGTACTGGATTTATTATTTTATTATTGAATGATCAAATAAATTTAATGTTGATGAAGAAAAGAACTTTAATAGTGGTGATGAAAATTATTACCTCTTCTTCCGGTACTTCCTTTTGATTATATCAAAAGGGATTCTTAAGTCAGATTCTGATCAAAGTAAGGATTCTAGATTGATTTCACGGTAGTTGGGAGGATATTTCAGCAGGGGTTAGGTGATCCAAATGGTTTTGGAGGTTTGAGTTTGAGAGATTTTGATGTACCCTTTTATAAGAGAGTTGAGAGTGACTTTAGGAAAATCAAGTAATATTAGTTTTTTATACAATCATATTCGGTTTATTATGGATAAAAATGGATATATTTTGAATATAAGGTGGGTCTCGATGGAAAACCTCTCAACCAATAGGTTTTATATAGGTTTAGGTCACAATATTAACTTTATCTCTTAGATTTAACTCTAAGTTAAATAATTTAACTTTTACCATGTATTCTGATATTATTATAATAAATGGTTAATAAATATACTATTAAAATCCAAGATAACCCCAATTGGTTCATTATTGACATATATAACCTTATATATGTATTTTTTATGATCCTTATATTTTTAAGATGATTAAATCAAATATTAACGTAGTATTTGTTTTATGAATTCATTTCGGTCAATTTTGACAGTATTTAATTTTTTTTGTTAATGTAAAGAAAACATTATTAATTAGAAAGAAATAAATTAAATCATTCCTTACACACCATATTAAGCTATAAAATTAGTGGAATGGATCAAATTTCTTAATTCACATTTATTTGGATATTTATAATATCAATTATTTTAATCATTCATTAATATGGTAAATATTGCATCTTCATTGTGTCAAAAATAAATTTAATTATTTACTATCTATAATATAAAAATAAAATAAAATCATGTAGGAAATATTTTTTTTTTATTTCTAATGAATATTTCTAGTAGAATTTATATTTTCTATAAACCTATACTAAAAATGGTTTTGTTATTTAACATTGAATTTAACACTTTTAGTTATTATTTTAGTAAAATAATAATAAATTCCCTAATCATATCCAAGTTGATGAAAAAGAACATATTTAAGGTAAAAGGTTGATTTTTCTCGAAATACACCTATCTAAAATAATTAGTACATGTTTTAGGGTAATTATAATATAATTTTTTACTTTAATAACCCTATTATCTTCTAACCGTGGTAAATAAAATTAAAAAGTTACAATTCACCAAAAATAAGTTTCATCCTATTGAACAAAATTTTACTTATTGATTTCAACCGTGTCTCTCAGATTTATGAAATTTAATTCATAGAAACAGTAAAATTACATCTTATGAAAATTTGAATATGTGCCATGAAGGACGGTAAAAGACGTTAAAATGTTCAATAAAATATTATACATCTATTCTTATTATAAAATGACTCCAATGAATTACATTGAACTAATATAGCTATTATGTATCTATTTTGACATAATGTAAATTTAAATAAAATAAATAATTATTTATATAAAATAATGGTTTTAAAAAATAACATATTTTTTCACTATTCATCAAAAATTGAATGTTTTCATAAAAATACCAAAACATCACCCTAAGATAAATTTGATATTATGAATACAAAAATGAAGACCATTTTAAAAAATTAAATTTATTAAAATTTAAAAAGTGGGTATAACTATTTATAACATCTTTTAAAACAGCTAGTTTGATTTTTCTTGGTGTTTTAGAACTCAAAGTTGCGTACATCAATGAAATTGTATTATTCAAAGGGAAACATATTGAGGAAGCATGATATGTTATATTCTTCCCCATTCATATAATTTCTTCCATGAATTTATAGAATATTATTGCAAAAAAATATTTAGGTGGATCCTCATCATAAGTTCCTTTGGTTCCCACGTTTCCTCTTCCATTTTATGGTTTTTACAAATAACATTTACCATGTGAGTCATCTGGTTTCTCAACACTTGTTCTCTGGTATCATGATTTTTGATAGGCTCTTCACAACTAGATATATTGGGTTCCAGTTCTAATTCTTCATAGGTGAGTACATGCATTGGATCAGGAATTTATTTTCGTAACATTGATACCATGGTGTGTAGAGATATTTGAGCTATGAGAATAATCCAACAATTCACTTTTTAGATCAGGTATATTAGGAACAACTTGACAAATTTCAAAATACCATATTCATATATGATGTCAATCATTCTCCCATCATTCATAGCATTAATTTTCTTTTAAAACTATTCATCATTAGTCTGAGAACTTTTTATCATTTTTATTAAAGATGGATTGGATACCATTTGAAAAAGTAACTATTTTTAACATTCCATGATTATTACCATATCTATTTTTTATAGATCCATGTACAAAGGATCACATGTGACTCTATTCTTGTTCCTAACTCCATGATAATTTCTTCTGAAATCATCTTCCACCTTATTTCCCTTCCCTGGGTGGTGGGGTATAGTGAAACTATAATAATTGAGAATTTCAAGCCACATCCTTTGACTCAATTTGAGTTCTTTTTTTGAGAAATTATTCTTCAAACTCTTGTTATGAGTATATATCTCACATTTTTCACCATAGAGATTGTGTATCCAAATCATCAAAGCAATTATTACAACTACTAGCTCATGATTATGAGTAGGATTGTTTGGTTCATGAATTCTTAGTTGTCATGATGCATAGGAAATAACTATATCATTCTGCATAAGGACAAAACGAAGACCTTTATTTGAAGCATAACTATAAATAAAAACCCCAACATTCCCCAATGGTAGAGTCAATATAAGTGTCATGACCCGTCCTTGGGTCCCATGCCGTGACTACCCCAAGCTCGCCTTCCATAGGCCAGGGGCTGGCGACTAGCTCCAAAGGCTTAAATCCTGTTAATAGTGAAAGACATTGCCTTTATAAAGTAAACAAACACCACAGAGTATGCAAGCTGAGAAAATCCTAAGTAAACATAGTACAAAAGTAAGTGCTGGAAAGTAAATGGGCTAGAATATAAACCCAACTGAATGTAAAGTACAACTGAAAAGAGAGTACGGGGGTAGAAAAGTAAAGCAACAACACTAAGATGTCCTCTAGAAATCCAACCTAAAGGGTGGGTACAGATCGTCTCCTCTGCTCCTTGGCTCTAGCCATTCAGTCTGTGTACGTCCCGTCCAGTGATACACCTCCAGGTACCATCCTGCTCCATGAGCTCCTACCTAGATCAGCGCTGTCTGTCGTCTGCATCCAACACAACGGAGTGCGGGCATAACCCATGTAGGGGTGAGTATACGCTACACAGTATGGACCCCGAGACCCCTGAAGCTCTCCCAGAATCCACGATGGATAAACCACAAGGAAATCTTACAATCACAAAGTAACAACCAGCCCTACTTAGGTATATGCCCATACATATAGCTAAGTCATCAATTCCTGTTCAGCTCCAACATCCGAGCCCAAGTTATTTCTAGTCCACACATGATAGTAAAATCCAATCCACACAAGATAACACAACCCAATACACACAGGATAGAAAAACAATCATATCGAAGATAATGATTGAAATTCAAGACTCAACTTACATAGGTATACATAATCATAAGATTATAGAGATGATCAGATGTATCCACTGATTCATCTAAGTTGTCAGACCAACACAGGATACAAGACCAGCTAAACTGTCAGACCCACAAAGGATACAAGATCAGCTACTCTGTCGAACCCACATTGGATACAGGTACAAAGTCAAATACTGTCAGACCCACATGGGATACATGAACAGTAGTCACATACTTCTGGACCTACACAAGATACAAGAACAGTAGTCATCACTGTCGAACCCACGGAGGATTTCAGTACGGTCGTCGTCGCTGCCGAACCCACGGAGGATCCCAGTACAGTCATCATCGTTGTCGCAGTCGCAACTAGCTCTAGGGCTTCCGCACACATCATGCTCAATTACAGGAGGGTCCTCTCCATGAGCCAATGGGGATCAATACATCAACTGGCACGAAGTCTGGAGTTTATGTATCCTAAAGTTCCGTCTAAAAAAAAGGAACTCAACCCGACAGACGGTGCGTCAATTGGACGCCCGGTCTGAGAGTTATTGGCTTTTTCGTCCCAGGGGCCCGGTTGGTTTTTATTTCAAAACCTACCTGACCGTACCCCAACTATGACCAAACCTCAAGCGGAGTAATCGAAAAAAAACATTCTCACTATGAGGAAAACAACAAAGTCGTCGTCACGTCATTCGGACGTCTGAAGCTCAAGTTATAAGCATTTCTGCTCCGAGGGCCCAGTTGGTTTCATGATCGAACCATCCAGGACATACCTAAAGTTCTCCAAAACCTTGAGTGTAATATAAAGATACGACTGCCTCGATCCAAGGATCGCTATGCAACTGACGGTGTGTCGATTGGAGGTCCGTAGCCCAAGATATGTGCGTTGGAACGGATCTGTCCGAAATTAGGGGGTTTAGCCCAGGACCGACCCGGTCCAAAACCCCCTGGGTTGGCCCGATTGGGCACAGCTCGGCCATGCTGGCGCGGCCTGGCCCAGTGCGGGGATCCGGCCTGGCGCAGGCGGCCTGGCCCGGGGCGGGAGGTCTGGCCCGGTGTGGTCGGTCTGATCCAGTGTGGGCGTCCGCTCAAGAGGACGCAGAAGGGGTGGGGGGAGGGGGGAGGCCGCCACCCCCTTTGAACCGAACGGGGGAACCCATGGGGTCTGCCCAGCCATTGATCGAGGGTTTCAACCCATGGATTTCTAGGGAAGCGGCCTACCTTTATAGTCGGCCGTTCTGTTCATGCGGGACCCGCGGGGGGTCCCGCCTCCAAGGTGCACCGGCGGCCAGATCAGTCGGCCGCCTTCCCGAACCGCCTTGGCCATGGGCCGCGGCTCTTGGCCTTCCAACGCGGTGCGACAGTACCACACACATCTGCCACAACCCACCACGGTCGTGGCCTCTTTCAGTCTCAATGACGTGGCGCGATGGCACTGCGCTCCTTCGCCGCGGCCTACACTGGTCGCGGTTCCTTCGTTTACGCATGGTGCGACGGTACCACATCGCCTCCATTCCAATCCATAACGAACAAAAACAACAAAGGGGAGGAGGGTCAGGCCTGTATGTGCGGAACGGCCTCCTACCGTTAATTTGAAAACAAGCGGCTATTTAACGATGAACGCCAGAAATAACCACAAATGTAAAATCAAACCCCTACCTCAAAGAAGTTTTCGAACGATGATCGCCGCAGGAAAACGGCGTCACAAGGTGAAGCTCCGTATATGTTGACGGAGAATGTCTAAGGAAGAGTGATGTCTCCCTTCTTTTGATGCGAGAAGAAGCATGAAGGAAGGCACAACGTCGTTCTTCAGGAAAGGCGTCACACACTAGTTGCGGATAGGAGAAGAGACGGCACGCCGATCTCTCCTTGCAGTGACGGCATTCTTCATCGAAGTCTTGGCGTTCTTCGGGTTTTCCAAACATAGAGTATTCTCTCCCAAAAATCTCCACACAATGATACAACAATAATAAAATATGGCTTTTGCCTTATTTTATTACTCATGCCAACATTTTTCAAAATTCGAAACTTGAATCCACCTAATTAATTAAACATCCGTTGTCAAATTAATTAGTTGTTTGATTGGCATTCATAAATGTGGAAGAGTTACAAATTTAAGGGGGGGGTGCCAAAATTAAGGGGGGGGGGGGGGTTTAGGGGAAATGAAGGGGTGTGGCTCGTGTGGGCCCCACCTCATAAATATCCTACCAAGTGGATATATGAGGTAGTGGGTCCCACCCCAACTTCCACACATAGGTTATAATTACTTAGAATAGAAATAAAATTGTAGCACAAATTTTATTTCACTCTTCAGTTAACCCAATTATATATCAACACCTCCCGAGCAACGCAACTCCAGAAAATGCATTCCTAAGAAATTATCCATACTGTGGTTTCATCGGTTCCTTCGAATTTCGATTCCGAGCACCAGTTAAAAAGTTAGGAAAACCCGCCCGTTCGTTCACTAAACGTACCCGAGCTAAACTTTGGAAATTGATTCTGGTACACCGGGCCTCGGAATCAGGTGCCGTCAATAACTGTGTACTCGTAAAATCCCAAATAAATTAAAAATAAAATTTCCTTGAAATTTATGGGTCTTTACATTACTCCCACCTCAGGGAATTACGTCCTTGTAAAGATACATCACAAACTATGGGAACAAATGAGGGTACTGAGCACGCATCTGAGCCTCCCGCTCCCAAGTGCTCTCCTGGAGGTTCTCGTGCTGCCACCTGATGTGTACTAGAGGAATCGACCACCCATGTAGGACCCTCTCCTATCCATCCTCGATTTCCACTGGGACCTCTACAAAAGTCGCCTCGTCATCAATGTCCAGATCCCCATGGTCGATGATATGCGTCTGGTCGTGCACTTATCTCCTCAGCTAAGATACATGGAAGACGTCGTGGACCCGGTGCAATTGAGGTGGTAGAGCCTGGAGATAGGCCACCTTTCCTATCCTGCTGAGAACCTGGAATGGTCCGATGAAGCATGGAGATAACTTGCCGCCCCGACCAATTCTCCGTAATCCACATCGAGGTGAGACCCGTAAGAAAACGTGGTCGCCATCCTCGAACTCTAGTGGTCTCCGCCTCCTATCAGCATAAGACTTCGATCGGATTTGAGCTATCCTCATCTGCTCCTGGATGACCCAGACCTTCTCTTTCGTGGATAGGATCATCTCTAGTCCCACAAGTTCTGACTCCCCAAGGTTTGTCCAGCACAGAGGTGATCTGCAAGGTCGGTCGTACAATGCCTCATATGGTGCCATCCCGATGGTGGAGTGGTAGCTATTGATGAACGCAAACTCCACAAAGGGTAAGTGATCCTCCCAGCTACAACCAAATTTGAGGACACATGCACGGAGGATGTCCTCGAGAGTCTGAATGGTCCTCTCCGTTTGACCATCCGTATGAGGGTGAAAGGCGGTGCTCAGACGTAGCTATATCCCGAATGCCTCATGCAACCCCTTCCAAAGGCGGGAAGTAAAGCGAGCATCTCGATCAGAGACGATAGATGATGAAACACCATGAAGCCATAAAATCTCCTGAATGTAAAGGCGTCCCAAGCCCTACTCTCTAATGGGTAAAAAGTGGTCCGACTTGGTGAGTCGGTCAACAATCACCCAAATGGAGTCATGACCTCTGTAAGTACGTGGATGTCTAGTCACGAAATCCATATATATCTCATACCACATCCACTCCGGGACCTAAAAGGGATGTAGCGAGCCTGCTAGTACCTGGTGCTCCGCCTTCACCTACTGGCAGGTGAGACATCGAGAAATAAACTCTGCCACAACCTTCTTCATACCCGGACACCAGTGCTACCGTCTGAGATCCTGGTACATCTTCGCTACCCCTGGATGTACTGCTAAAGGGTAAGTGTGAACCTCTCTCATCACCTCCTCCTGTAAAGTATCTAGTACCATGGTATGTCCTCTGAAAAGGACGTCATGATCTCCTCCTATAGAGAAACCATCAGGTGCCTGTCCTGTGGAAATATGTGCACGCTGCGTCTCATAGTCAACGTCCCCAAGCTGTGCCTCTCTGTCTCGCTGAAGAAGTGGAGGTGTGACTGTGAGCGACTGAAGGAAGGCTGCCCCATCTCTATCTACAAAGGATATCTGCAAAGCAGCTAGCTGCTCTGTCGCCTCTCCAAGTAGCTGAATTCCCATCCTCCTGCTGAGAGCATCTGCTACTATGTTCCCCTTTCTAGGAGTATTTACTATCTCAAAGTCATAGTCCTTGAGGAACTTGAGCCATCACCGCTATCTCAATTTCAGGTCCTCCTACGAGAAAATGTACCTGATAATATGGTGGTCAGAATAGACTGTAAAGCACTCGCCCATCAGGTAGTGCCGCCACATATTTAGAGCGAAGACCACTACTGCTAACTCCAGGTCATGGGTAGCGTAGTTCTACTCGTGCTTCCTCAACTGTTGTGATCCATATGCGATCCCTTCCCGCTCCTACATCAAGATACACCCATGTTCGGTCCATGATGCATCACAGTAGACTACGTACCCTACTCCCTCCTCTGGTAGCCTCAACATGCGTGCACTGGTCAGTCTCTTTCTCAGCTCCTGTAAGCTCTACTGAAATCTTTCTGACCACACGAAGGGTTTCCCTTTCTTTGTCAAAGATGAATGTGGTTCTACAACTCTAGAGAAGTCTGGCACAAATATCTAGTAGTATCCATCTAGACCTAAGAAACTCTGCACCTCTGTCACGCTCATGGGTGGCTCCCAAGATAGAACTACCTCAATCTTCACAGGATCCACCGCAACTCCCACCTCAGAGATGGCGTGCCCCATGAAATGGACCTCATGTATCCAAAACTGAAAAGTTGAGAGATTACTAGAAATATGGTGCTCTCGGACTGTGTCCAGTACAACCCACAAGTGATAGGCATGCTCCTCCTCAGTAGTCGAGTATATCAATATGTCGTCGATGAAGACCATGACAAATCGATTGAGGTATGGCTAGAAGATCTTGTTCATGAGACTCATGAACACTGCTGGAGAAATGGTTACACCGAAAGGCATAACCGATAACTCATAGTGGCCATACCGACATATGAAGGCCTTCTTCTGCACATCCTCATCACGAACTCTGAGCTGATGATAGCATGACCTGAGGTCTATCTTTGAGAACCACCATGATCCCTTAAGCTAATAGAAGAGGTCGTCAATCCTCAGTAGTAGATAATTGTTCCTCACGGTCACCTGGTTCAGGCGACGGTAATTGACACACAATCACAAGCTCCCATCAACCTTCTTGGAAAACAAAATCGGGGAAGCCCAGGGTAAAACACTGGGTCAGATGAATCCCTTGCCCTGCAAGTCCTCCAGCTGTACCCGTAGCTCTAGAAGCTCAGCGGGATCCATCCGATATGCTGGAGTGGATATCAAGGTTGTCCTGGGGTACATGTCAATATAGAAGTCTACCTCTCTGTGTGGAGGTAGTGCTGTATTGTCGTCAGGAAAACCGTCTGCATACTGATCCACCACTACAGAAAAACTCAGACTCGACACATCAACTGCTCTTAGGATGAGGCTAGACAACTGATGAGTGATCATTTGTCCTCTCCTATGTGTGAGTCCATCCTGTGCTGCAAAGGATCCCTTATCGCCGGTGAAGGTGAACCAGCTCCCATTGGTGCAGACACACCGCACCGTGCGCCTAATACAGTCGATCTGAGCATGGACTTAGATAACCAATTCATGCCCAAGATGACTTTGTAAGGCCTCAACGCTGCTACAAGAAGATCTCAGCCGAAGCTCTTGCCTCCTAGAGTAAACTCACACTATCGGAACCAGGGCGTAATCGTCGAGTCTGCTCTCATAGGAGTCTCTAGCCGTAAGGATCGAGCCAAACGCTCCGTCGGAATGTCCGAGCTCCGAACAAGGGCAGCGAAAATGAAAGAATGGCTCACTCCTGTGTCTATAAGAACTACATCAAGGGTGGAGTAGACACAGATATTACCTCCAATCATCTCTGGTGCACCATGGCCGTAGGCCTCCACTACCTGAAGTTTAGCCAGCCTCTGCCCGCCAGCTCCCTGTGGTCGGGGTGGACCTCCTGGTGGTGGTGGTGGTAGAGCCTCAAAGCGTCTCGCACCACCTGCTGCTTGGCCAGCTCCTCTGCCACATCCGCCTGCTCCCTGCGGACTGCCACGGTCTAACCTCTTCCTCTACCTGGGTGGTCCCTCAACCGTCTACTGATCCTCTACACGGCGGGCCGGGTAGTCACGAGCCATGTGGCCTTGCCCACCACAAGCATAGCACTGTCTGCTCCTCGAATGGATGGATCTACTGCATGAACCCCGCACCACCGAGCCAGTATCCTTTGGTCATCCACCTGATGGTCTAGTCCTCTTGGAACCCTGTTACATCCGTCGATTTCCAGCTGTAGAAGACTCTGCTACGTTCCACCCTGCGGTAGGTCTCGTTGCAGGTGTAGGGTTAGCAAGAAAGCTCTCTACAAGAAGGGATCGCTCCAGTACTCCATCCTGCATCAGATTACTGAGGGAGATCATCGAAGCCCGGATCTCATGCCTCAGTGTAAAGACCCTAAGCCTGACGTATATGGACATTACATTACTTTTTCTGAATACTTAGTACATTAAAAAAACACACACACAAGGATCGTAATAGTTTAGTGTCTTTGGAAACTGGGAATATAATCTTCTAATTCCTGGTGAAAGATCTTCAACATCTCCCATAAAGATCTTCTTTTTTTTATACCTAAAACCTTTCTTTATATCCTGGGGAAAAGAAAACATAAAAGGTTGAGCTCAAATGCTCAGTAAGGGTAAACAAAAGAAATATCAATCACATCATATACATAAGCACATAACTTTTGGAAATCTTATCCTGCAAAAGAGATCATAATTTCATAACATGGGATAAATCATGGAAGTGAAATGTAATCACAATAATCATAACTTAAAACATGAAACTTTGTGTCATACACACATAATCATAGAGAATCATTTCTTATTAGTCAAGACTCATTGCCAAGACTATCTTAGTGGACAAAGTCCCTTTCTGAATCGAGTAACCCTCGTTTCTGTCCTGTTTTACTGAACCGGTATAACCCACCATTCCGGCCATGTCTATCTCATGAGATATAAAATCTTTACCCAATGCATTAGAGGGAGATATAGGTCCCACCCATCTCATAATGATACCATTTTTATGTGTGCCACAAAATCATAAATCATACATAATTGCATAACCCATGTAATAAAAATGGGATTCTTAAACAACATGACATCATAAAACCATTCATATAAGATAAAAGAATTCATAAACATAATTCCGTCACAACATAGTCAAATCAATGTAAAAATATGGATAGAAATAGAACCCTTTATTATGTTAGATGGAAAATAATTTTGATAAAACACTTGAAATGAATTCTTGAGGAAAATATCCTTTCTTCTTCAAAATCAGTTTCTTTTCACAAAACATCATGCAATTTTAAAAGAAAGTAATTTTATTGAAAATAGTCATGAAATATTTTGGAGGAAGCTTCATGAAAATAAGACTTTATAAAACTGTAAAAATCCGTTAGTTCCATTTAAGTTAAAAAAACATTCTTCTTGTACTTTTGTCGGAAAAGTCAAAAAGTACCTCGTACGAAAAATGACAAAAGATTCCTTTCATATCTTTTACTAAAAACACACCGAAGGGTAAAATTGGATATAAACCATTTTATAAGGATATAAATATTACATATTTTGGAAACATGGATGTGGATGATAAAATACACCCCAGTAAATAACAAAGTATAAACAATCTCGGATAAAAATGAGATTATGATATTTCCCTTACCTTAGGTCCGACTTGCTTTGTAAGTGTCCGAACCTCCTGTATAATGATTTAAATCATGTTATTGACTTATTCCAGAATCATATTCATTGTTATTATATCATATATGGTCCACTTATGACTTTATATTACCCGTTCTTTTGTAAATTTCATGTTAAAGTAGCGTTTTGGGTAAAATCGTCTCATTTGTCGTTCATGTTTTTAACTTGTAATTATTAATATGATTACTTGGATCATGATTACTTATATACAGAATTTAAAACATGATTTATATATAATATATATTCAGAATATATATATATATATATATAATATCGATAAATGGAATGAAATACACCGTTCATGGAGACGGTAGTCCGTACGTACGCATGAACGCTGTTTTCGTTTCCTTATTGAAGGGAATGGAATTAAGTAGATGACATACATATAAATTTACATAAATACAGTATCATTATTATGTCATATATTTCATTAGTACTTATTATATATACTTTATAATCATTCATGAATGGTTAATCATTGAGAATGAATCTCATCGCGTCATGGAGACGGTAGTCCGTACGTACGCATGAGCGATGATATCGTTCCCATGGTCGTGGAATTGTGTTGAAGTGTATGTAGAATATTTAAGTATCAATATCTCTTTATAATAATCAAATATAGTTACTAATTACACCATTATACCCATCTTATTAAGGTGGTGGTGGAAAATAGATTACACCACGGCGTGAAGACGGAATTCCGTACATACGAACGCGAGGAGATTTCATTTTTCCGTAGGATGGATAGAAGGTGAATTAGGGTTGTTTCATATTTATAATAACATATCAGTATGTAAGTAATACTGATGTTATTACTTTGTCCTGAAACAACTAAAGAAGAAGAAGTTGAAGAAGAAAGAAATTGAAAAGATCGGTAATGGACATTACCTCTTCTTTGAAACGACTCTTTGAATCCTCCACTTAGGGAACTATGATTGGTCTTTGGAGAAGACCAGAACCTCTAGGATTATTCTAGGGAAGTGGAGAAGGGATTTTGGTAGGGTTTGGCCGAGTTTGAGTGCTCAAATTGGTGTGTGGAGGAGGGGGAGGAGGTGTCCTTTCATAAGGGAGGAGAGGGGCACCTTAGGAATATCTCAAAATATTATTTTACATTAAAGTCAAAATCGGTTTATAATGGTTCCAAAGGGTCCTATTTCGAAGATAAAGTGGGGATGGGTCGAAATCCTATCATACAATAGGATTTAGACAAGTTTAGGGTATTATTTTAACCTTATCAATTAGATTTAACTCTAAGTTAAATAATTTATCTTTTACCGTGTCTTTTTGTTTTCTTTCACTATATGGTTAATACACTTACTATAACATGCAAAACGAACCCCAAATTGTATATTATCAATAAATATATCCTTATCTAAGTCATTTGGCCGAACGTTATATTTTTAGGAATAAAATAACAATTAATAATATAATATTTGATTTAAAAACTATTTTGTGTCAATTTTGACACTATTTGATATATGATTTTTGTGAAAGTTATAACAGAATTATATGTTCGAACCAAGTTGATTAAATCAACACTAATATATCATAGTAACCTAGAAAATTAGTGTAATTCATAAAAAGTCTCAAATTACATTTATTTTGGTGTTTATAACATCAATTATGCCAATATTTCCTTAATAAGATAATTACTGCATCATCATTGTGTCATAAATAAATTAAATTATATAATGTCTAAAAATTACAAATAAAATACCATTATGTATTAAATAGTTTTAGATTTCTAATTAATATTTATAGTCTAATTTATCTTATGTATAACCCCATATTAAAAATGTTTTAGTAAATAAACTTTGATTTTATCTCTTTTAACCCTTCTTTAAATAAATTAATAATAAATGTCCTAATCTAATCCAAGTGGGCCTAAATGGTCATATTTTATTCCTAAGTTTGTTTTTGGTCGAATTACACTTGTCCAATAGAATTAGGACATGTGTTAGGGTAATAATAATATCATTTCTACCCTTAATTACCCTATTTACTTTTAACCGTGGTAAATAAAAGTAAAAAGTTACTATTCACCAAAAATTATTTTCATCTCATTGAACCACATTTTAGTCCTTGATATTAACCGTGTCTCTCGGATTTTCTAAATTCCACTCACAGAAGCGGTAAAATTAAGTTTTATGAACAATTCAGTTTTTTTAACTACCACATAGTGGTTTCACTATTCATCCAAAATTGAAAGTTTTCAGAAAAATACCAAAAATTAGGACTAAGCTATATTTGATATTATGAACTCAAAAATGATGTCTATTTTAACAAATTCAAAACATATCAGTTGCATTAACTAATTTAAAAATTAATTCACATCGTCAAAACAAATAGCGTGTTTTTAAGAGATAATAACTATCAAAAGATTGACACTAGTTTATAACTGGTTTAAATGTGAAATTACATCCAATGACCAACATTGTATTAAATTTTAAAAATATATTCTAAATATACTTTAAAACCACTCAAATTAATAATTTATCACTATTAATTATTTCTATTAAAAAAGATGTTTTTAATTAAAATTTAGTAATTTTCACTATTCATCAGAATATGAAAGTTATCCGAAAAGTACCAAAATTTCACCCTAAGATAATTTCGATATTCCTAATCCAAAAATGAAGTCCATTTTGAAAAATAAAATTTAAAAAATTTCAAAAAGTGGTTATTACTATTCATAACTGTTAGTTTTAATAATATTTTAATAGCATATCGTTGTTTAGTAAAACTCGGTATTGCGTACTACACACGCTATCAAGGAAGGTCGTGATTGCGTGTAATGAAAGGAAAGTCAAGGATGCATGTTGTGCAAGCTCCTTTTGGTGTAGCGTACAACACAAGACTTTAATGAAATTAAAAATAATATTTTTCATAAAATCTCGGGGTGTTACATTCTACCCCCCTTAAAATGAATTTCGCCCTCGAAATTCATCGGGGTTATAAATGGTTTACTATTCGAAAGTTTCTTTAATAGAAACCCACATCGTAAAAAGGAATATCAAAACCAATATTTAAAAAAAAAGTATGAAACGTAACGGTTACCCAAATAAACTAATCACTGGGTTTCCACATAGGTGAAAATATGGATATGGAAGAGAAATCTAACCATCATGTTCTGATGGAGAGTGGTAGAGAACATGGCTCTGGAAAAGCCAGCAATCACAAAGCCATAAATTTGTGACGATCTAAGGTACCATCTGATTCATCAGATATACGATCACTAGGACAACATTTTTGGTTTTCAAGATCGTTTCCCTAAAGTTAAAGAATTTGCATTAGAATAAATACTTACTTTATTTTGGTACAATCTCACTGTTGTTCGTGCCTTTAACAATTTCCACTTCATCTCTTAAATAAATGAAGTTGAATTTGTTATTCGTGAAGTGTTAGCAGATCATGTGATAGAATGACGGGTCATTCCATCTGTCTCAAACAAAAGGTTAGCAAAAAATTATATACATAAGTCGATCTATAGTGATATTAATCATATATGGTTCCTAAAATGGACTTATACATCATATGTCATACAACTTAATATAATAAAACTAGTTTCTACTAAACAGGGACTTCCTGTAGGCCAGTGGTAGGCGATAAAGGCCAGTCACACTTCGGTTGTGGGTTCGATTTCCACAGCCTTGTCCGACGTGATGGGCTGTCGCCTGTCCTACAGGTTGTCCTTTTTCTAAAACTATATTACTATAACATCCCATCAATAATATTGAGAAAACTTCTATCCTTAAACAATACTAACTTATGTAAAACATAATCCATTCCAATCTTTAGGCTTATCCATAATACTGCAGTCCACTCTCATAACATAGTGAAAACGATTACCAGAGATTTAACACCATCGTCGATCCCCATATATTATAAGATATGTTTTGTTGGTCACATTCCAAACATTCAAAGTCCTTAATAATGTATTCTATTGAATACCTTAGTGAAAACATGAATGCAGTTAAAATTTAACACTTTCCACATTCCAAAATCCTCAAAATTCTATATACTCAAACAATGATATCACTTAGTCCTTATATCAATCATGAGCTCATGAATACTGTTAAACATTTCGTTTTCTCATTTTCCCTTCATTATGCTCATATCATCTTATTTCCAAAAATATCTCAATCACATTGAATAACACATTAGACCAATACATAAATATTCCAATACTTTATGATACAACATTATTTTGGAATCCCATTACATAAACACTTAATCATTCCACCACATCGTTATCATATTCAACATCGCCAATGGTGATCGCATGTGACTTCCCTTTGTCCTTTTCCTTAAGTGGTTTCTCATTTCGATCATCACTAACCCTTGGATTAGGGCATTTATTAGCATAATGCCCCATTTCCTTGCACTTGAAACATTGAAGTGTTGGTGGTGCGTTCTCTGCAGTGTTTGCTTCATTCACATCATTAGAATCCCTTTTTCCATTACTTTGACACTCAGCTGCTCGATGACCTTCTTTTCCACACTTAAAACATTTTCTAGTCCCTTTAAAACAATCTCCACCATGCTTCTTTCCACACTTTGTGCATAAGGAAACATTCATCTTCTTTTCACCATTATTATGAGATATCTCCTTGAACTCCATCTTTCGTTTCTTGTCAAAACCATGAGATGGATATGTAACACCAAATTCCATTTCTACCTTGATAGCACAACGCACAATTTCTTCATAGCTACTAAAGTCTCTTATAGCTAATGCCCTTCGAAGACTTGGTTTTAAGACACTGAAAAATCGATCAACTTTACTTTCAGGTTGGATGATAATGCCAGATGCATACCTTGCAAGTCTTGTAAAATTTGCTTCATATATACCAACAGATTCATCATCCTTCTGCTTCAGCTCAAGAAACTCCTTTTCCATATTTGTTCGAAGAATATGAGGGAAGTACTTACTGAAAAACAAGTTCTTTAACTCGTCCCATTCCATGGACTCAATTTCATCTCTTTGCCTCGTATTCTTGATAAGATTCCACCATTGATCAGCTTCACCTTCCAAACGATATACTGCTAAGATGACTTTATCATGCTCAGAACATTGAAGAACAGAAAATATCTTTTCAGTGGTACTGATCCATTGTTCAGAAACAAGTGGATCAGAAGACCCACTGAAAGAAGGTGGATGTTGCCTCATGAAGGACTCAATAGAATATTGTTCCCTTCTCTGCTCATTTGGAAGTCCAGAATGATTCATAGCTTGTGTAAGTATAGAAATAAGATTTTGCACTCCATCTCCCATAACATTTGTTTGTTCAGGAGGGCAATCATTGCATTGTCCATTGCATTGATCAACACGGTTCCTTCGGGTTCCAGCCATTGTCTAAAACCCAAAAAGAATAGAGTGAGAGGCAAAAATCATTCTAGGGAAAACAACATAATAAAGGGGGATTACCTTCAATATCTATCATCTTAGGTTTAATTCTATGATCGTTAGCGTAATTCTAGTAATATAACCTATACATATACTTAACCTTAGAGACATCCCTAGACATACCTTAGAAATATCTCTAGGGATCTCACTAAAGTTCTCGCATCCTAGCTTCCAAAGGTTGACCAAACCTTTCCTCTAATACCAAATGTAGAGACCCGAAGCCTGACGTATATGGACATTACATTACTTTTTCAGAATACTTACTACATTAAAAAAACACACACACAAGGATCGTAATAGTTTAGTGTCTTTGGAAACTCGGAATATAATCTTCTAATTCTTGGTGAAAGATCTGCAACATCTCCCATAAAGATCTTCTTTTTTTTATACCTAAAACCTTTCTTTATATACTGGGGAAAAGAAAACATAAAAGGGTGAGCTCAAATTCTCAATAAGGGTAAACAAAAGAAATATCAATCACATCATATACATAAGCACATAACTTTTGGAAATCTTATCCTGCAAAAGAGATCATAATTTCATAACATGAGATAAATCATGGCAGTGAAATGCAATCACAATAATCATAACTTAAAACATGAAACTTTGTGGCATACACACATAATCATATAGAATCATTTCTTGTTAGTCAAGACTCGTTGCCAAGACTATCTTAGTGGACAAAGTCCCTTTCTGAATCGAGTAACCCTCGTTTCAGTCCTGTTTTACTGAACCAGTATAACCTACCATTCTATCAATGTCTATCTCATGAGATATAAAATCTTTACCCAATGCATTAGAGGGATATATAGGTCCCACCCATCTCATAATGATACCATTCTTATGTGTGCCACAAAATCATAAATCATACATCATTGCATAACCCATGTAATAAAAATGGGATTCTTAAACAACATGACATCATAAAACCATTCATATAAGATAAAAGAATTCATAAAAATAATTCCATCACAACATAGTCAAATAAATGTAAAAATATTGATAGAAACAGAAACCTTTATTATCTTATATGGAAAATAATTTTGATAAAAAACTTGAAATGAATTCTTGAGGAAAATATCCTTTCTTCTTCAAAATCAGTTTCTTTTCACAAAACATCATGCAATTTTAAAATAAAGTAATTTTATTGAAAATAGTCATGAAATCTTTTGGAGGAAGCTTCATTAAAATAAGACTTTATAAAATCGTAAAAATCTGTTAGTTACATTTAAGTTAAAAAAACATTCTTCTCGTACTTTTTTCGGAAAAGTCAAAAAGTACCTCGTACGAAAAATGACAAAAGATTCATTTCATATCTTTTACTAAAAACACACCGAAGGGTAAAATTGGATATAAACCATTGTATAAGGATATAAATATTACATATTTAGGAAACATGGATGTGGATGATAAAATACACCCCAGTAAATACCAAAGTATAAACAATCTCGGATAAAAATGAGATTATGATATTTCCCTTACCTTAGGTCCGACATGCTTTGTAAGTGTCCAAACCTCCTGTATAATGATTTAAATCATGTTATTGACTTATTAAAGAATCATATTCATTGTTATTATATCATATATGGTCCACTTATGACTTTATATTACCCGTTCTTTTGTAAATTTCATGTTAAAGTAGTGTTTTGGGTAAAATCGTCTCATTTGTCGTTCATGTTTTTAACTTGTAATTATTAATATGATTACTTGGATCATGATTAATTATATCCAGAATGTAAAAAATGATTTATATATAATATATATTCAGAATATATATATATATATATAATATCGATAAATGGAATGAAATACACCGTTCATGGAGACGGTAGTCCGTACGTACGCATTAACGCTATTTTCGTTTCCTTATTGAAGTGAATGGAATTAAGTAGATGACAAACATATAAATTTACATAAATCCAGTATCATTATTATTTCATATATTTCATTAGTAATAATTATATATACTTTATAATCATTCATGAATGGTTAATCATTGAGAATGAATCTCATCGCGTCGTGGAGACGGTAGTCCGTACGTACGCACGAGCGATGATATCGTTCCCATGGTCGTGGAATTGTGTTTAAGTGTATGTATACTATTTCAGTATCAATATCACTTTATAATAATCATATATAGTTACTAATTACACCATTATACCCATCCTATTAAGGTGGTGGTGGAAAATAGATTACACCACGGCATGGAGACGGTATTCCGTACGTACGCACACGCGGTGATTTCATTTTTCCGTAGGATGGATAGAAGGTGAATTAGGGTTGTTTCATATTTATAATAACATATCATTATGTAAGTAATACTGATGTTATTACTTTGTCATGAAACAACTAAAGAATAAGAAGTTGAAGAAGAAAGAAATTGAAAGGATCGGTAATGGATATTACCTCTTCTTTGAAACGCCTCTTTGAATCCTCCACTTAGGGACCTAAGATTGGTCTTCGAAGAAGACCAGGACCTCTAGGATTATTCTAGGGAAGTGGAGAAGGGATTTTGTCAGGGGTTGGCCGAGCTTGAGTGCTCAAATTGGTGTGAGGAGGATGGGGAGGAGGTGTCCTTTTATAAGGGAGGAGAGGGGCACCTTAGGAATATCTCAAAATATTATTTTATATTAAAGACAAAATAGGTTTATAATGGTTCCAAAGGGTCTTATTTAGAATCTAAAGTGGGGATGGGTCGAAATCCTATCATCCAATAGGATTTAGAAAAGTTTAGGGTATTATATTAACCTTATCAATTAGATTTAACTCTAAGTTAAATAATTTAACTTTTACCGTGTCTTTTTGTTTTCTTTCACTATATGGTTAATAAACTTACTATAACATTCCAAAAGAACCCCAAATTGTATATTATTAATACATATATCCTTATCTAAGTCATTTGGCCGATCCTTAGATTTTTAGGAATAAAATAACAATTAATAATATAATATTTGATTTAAAAACTATTTTGTGTTAATTTTGAAACTATTTGATATATGATTTTTTTGAAAGTCCTAACAGAATTATATGTTCGAAAAAAGTTAATTAAATCAACACTAATATATAATAGTAACCTAGAAAATTAGTTTAATTCATAAAAAGTCTCAAATTACATTTATTTTGGTGTTTATAACATCAATTATTCCAATATTTCGTTAATAAGATAATTACTGCATCATCATTGTGTCATAAATATATTAAATTATTTAATGTCTAAAAATTACAAATAAAATAACATTATGTAGGAAATCTTTTTGTCTTTCTAATGAATATTTATAGTCGAATTTATCTTATGTATAACCCCATATTAAAAATGTTTTAGTAAATAAACTTTGATTTTATCTCTTTTAACCCTTCTTTAAATAAATTAATAATAAATGTCCTAATCTAATCCAAGTGGGCCTAAATGGTCATATTTTATTCCTAAGTTTTTTTTGGTCGAATTAAACTTGTCCAATAGAATTAGGACATGTGTTAGGGTAATAATAATATCATTTCTACCCTTAATTACCCTATTTACTTTTAACCGTGGTAAATAAAAGTAAAAAGTTACTATTCACCAAAAATTATTTTCATCTCATTGAACCACATTTTAGTCCTTGATATTAACCGTGTATCTCATATTTTCGAAATTCCACTCACAGAAGCGGTAAAATTAAGTTTTATGAACAATTCAGTTTTTTTAACTACCACTTAGTGGTTTCACTATTCACCGAAAATTGAATGTTTTCAGAAAAATACCAAAAATTAGGCCTAAGCTATATTTGATATTATGAACTCAAAAATGATGTCTATTTTACCAAATTCAAAACATATCAGTTGCATTAACTAATTAAAAAATTAATTCTCGTCGTCAAAACAAATAGCGTGTTTTTAAGAGATAATAACTATCAAAAGATTGACACTAGTTTATAACTGGTTTAAATGTGAAATTACATCCAATGACCAACATTGTATTAAATTGTAAAAATATATTCTAAATATACTTTAAAACCACTCAAATTAATAATTTATCACTATTAATTATTTCTATTAAAAAAGTTTTTTTTAATTAAAATTTAGTAATTTTCACTATTCATCAGAATTTGAAAGTTATCCGAAAAGTACCAAAACTTCACCCTAAGATAATTTTGAAATTTCGAATCCAAAAATGAAGTCCATTTTGAAAAATATAATTTACAAAATTTCAAAAAGTGGTTATTACTATTCATAACTGCTTGTTTTAATAATATTTTAATAGCATATCGTTGTTTAATAAAACTCGGTATTACGTACTACACACGCTATCAAGGAAGGTCATGATTGTGTGTAAGGAAAGGAAAGTCAAGGATGCATGTTGTGCAAGCTCCTTTTGGTGTAGCGTACAACACAAGACTTTAATGAAATTAAAAAGAATATTTTTCATAAAATCTTGGGGTGTTACACTCAGTCCCTGATCAATGTTCCGGGCCTGGAAGAACGGGTCCCGTACCATGTATGTGGAATAGCGCGAGAGAACGGTAAATCTCACAGAGTACTGGGCTACCGGCATGCTGACCTGCCGTAGTTGTAGTCACTCCTGAATGTGCACCGCACGGAGGGTGGCTGGGAAGAACTCCGATCGAAAGAGGCTCTCGACGTCCGACCAAAGGAGAGATGCCTCGTCGTGCACCTGGAGCATCTGGATCCACCATCTGCCTGTTTTTCCGTGCATGATACTCGCTTTAAGGATCATCATGAGGTTAGCTGGTGTCCCTACTAACCTGAAAAATCGAACAACAGCCTCCAGCCAATCCTTGGCTGCCTGAGGGTCCACCTCCCCACAGAACCTGGGCAGTCTCTGATGCTGAAACTCATGCATTACACTAAGGCGATGTGAACTCTCAACGGCTGGGGCTGATGGCATCGGTGCCTCGGCGGGTAGAGGTACCGCTGGTGCCTCCGCTATAATAGGGCCCTGCACTGAGGCCTCGTCGCTCGGTGGGCTATCGTCTCGCACATAGCTCAGAACACTAGATGGCTACCATCGTGGGGCTATCCTAAAAAGAAAAAAGTGCGCCATAGGTCAATACAGTATACCTGGTGAGCTGACACAAAGTAATCACAAAGAAAACTTTTGAAACACACATGAAATCAATGTTTTCGTGCACTGAGTCGGAAATCAAAAGTCAGGGTCCTGGTGTATGGATATGTCGGTCACCGCACCAACACTGTACTCCCTGGACTGATAACAACACTCAATACCCTAAACATTATTTCTTCACAAAGAAGAAAGATCAGAGTCCTGAGTTCTGCTGTAGGAACGAACTCCTCTGATACCAATTTGTCAAAACTCATCCTCGGGACCCGTACCGTGACTACCCCAATCCCTCCTTCCATAGGCCAGGGGCTGGCGACTAGTACCAAAGGCATAAATCCCGATAATAGGGGAAGGCATTGCCTTTATAAAGTAAACAAACACAACATAGTATGCATGCTGAGAAAACACTAAGTAAACTGTGTACAAAAGTAAGTGCTGGAAAGTAAATGGGCCAGAATACAAACCCACCTGAAAATAATGTACAACTGAAAAGAGACTACAGCGGAAGAAAAGTAAAGTAACAACACCAAGCCATCCTCTGGAAATACCACCTGAAGGGTGGGTACAGATCGTCTCCTCTACTCCTCAGCTCCATCCGTCCACTCCGGGTACATCACGTCCAGTGATCCTCCTCCAGTTACCGTCCAGATCCACGAGCACCTACCTCGGTCAGTGTTGTCCATCGTCTACATCCAACACAACATAGTGCGAGCATAGCCCATGCAAGGGTGAGTATATGCTACTCAGTAGAGACCCCGAGACCCCCGAAGGTCTCCCAGACTCCACGAAGGATGAACCAGAAGGAAAGATTACAATCATAAAGTAACAACCATCCCTACATAGGTATATGACCATACATATACCTAAGTCATCAATTCCAGTTCGGCTCCATCATCCGAGCCCAAGTTCGATCTTGTCCACTCCTGATAGTACAATCCAATCCACATAGGATAACACAACCCAATCCACAAAGGATAGAAAACCAATCATATTGAAGATAATGATTGAAAGTCAAGACTCGGATCACATAGGTATACTTCTTAATAAGATTATAGAGATGATCAGATGTAGCCACTGATTAATCTAAGTTGTCGGACCCACACAGGATACCAGACTAGCTAAGCTATCAGACCCACATATGATAAAGTCCAGCTACTCTACCGGACCCACATAGGATACAAGTACATAGTAAAATACTACCAGACCCACATAGGATACAAGAACATTAGTCACATACTGCCAGAACCACACAGGATACAAGAACAGTAGTCATCACTGTTGATCCTAGGAAGGATTTCTGTACGGTCTTCATCACCGCCGAAGCCACAGAGGATCCCAGTTCAGTCGTCATCATCGTCGCAGTCGCAACCTTCTCTAGGGTTTCCACACACAACATGCTCGATTTTGGGAGGGTCCCCTCCACAAGCCAAAGGGGGTCGATACATCAATTGACACGAAGTCCGCAGTTGATGTAACATCCTAGGTAAATAAAGAATAATAAATTTTCATATTTATTAATATTTGTGAATTAAATATTAATTTTAAATAAAAGGGGTTGCTATGTTCGATAGCGTACTCGATGCGCAACAATGAGTTTCTTTGAAAACATACGTTGCACGCTAGTAATATAATAATATTATTTTAAATAGTAGTTAACATGTAGCCGTTGTATTGGCGGGAATGGATATAAATAACTAAAATATGATTATATATGTTTTTTAAATGTTTTTACATTTATCCAATCCAAGATAAAGGTTTAAAATACGGAAAGAATTCAATTTTAGGCGTATATGCCCTAGTTTTCACTAAAGGTTCACTTATCGCCTTTTGATGGGGAACCGTCATTAAATATAGTTTTTTTCACTCTTATACATTCTATTGGACCAACTAAAACTCTTCTTTAGAATTGGGACATCAAAATTTACTTTGTGTAAATTATTGGTATCTTTCTGATAAAGTTTGTTTTTTTAATGAATAGTGAAAAAGTTGTATTTTAATTCAAAACCTCTTTTTAATCTAATTTATTTATATGATTAGATTATCTTTTGAATTGGTTTTTAAGTTAAATTAGAATAACTTTTTACCATTTAATCCAAAATTGGTCGTTGGAATTAATTTCACTTTGAAATCGGACTTAAACTAGTGTCAATCTTTTGATACTTATTGTTTCATAAAAACACGCTATTTGTCATGACAGTGGGAATTAATTATTAAATTAATTAATGTGACTTATATGTTTTGAATTTAGTAAAATAGACTTCATTTTTGAATTCGGAATATCAAATATAGCTTAGGGTGAATTTTTGGTATTTTTCTGAAAAACTTCAATTTTTGATGAATAGTGAAACCACAAAGTGGTACTTAAAAAACTAATTTTTCGTTTAAATGAAATTTTACCACTTATGTGTTTTGAATTTAAAAAATCCGACATACATGGTTGTCATTAGGAAGCAAAATGTGGTTCAATAAGATTAAAATAATTTTTTGGTGAATAGTAACTTATTAAGTTTTTAATCGCGATTAGAGGTAATTAGTGTAGTTTAAGGTAAAAATAATGTTTTAATAAAATGAGATGTGCTTGAAACATGTCATAACCTTATTGTATGTGTCATTTCCGACCAAGAAAATCCATGGGTCAAATTGGGGACCCCATGGAGCCACTTTGGTTAGAAAATGACACAAATACCTTTTTATTTAATGTTAAAGTAAAAATGACACAAACATGAGATGTTTTACTAAAACAATTTTTACATGGGGTTATACAAGTCAGAGTTTTATCTATAAATAGTAATTGGAAATCTAAAACTATTTCCTACATCATAGTATTTTTTTTATAATTTTTAGACGTTAAATAAATTAAATTATATATGACATCCTGATGATGCAGCGATGACCTCATTATTTAAAGATTTAAATAAAATGGAAAGATAATGTAATATCTAAGACCTAAACATGTGCAAAACCAATTGGATGAGTGGATTTCGAACCCTTATCACCATATAATCTAAGTATATCAATTAGGGACCTCTTAAATGCGAATATCATTTTAAAATAAAGTGACTTTTCTTTACTTTCCAAGAGTTCCCTTCCTCTTCTCTTATAAAAGGCCCCCACCTCTACCTCTGTACCCACACTCCCAAAGCCTTTGTATCGGCCAAACCCTACCAATTTTTTCTCTCCACTTTCCTATCTTACTCCTTGAAGCCTCACTTTGGGCATAAGTCTTTCCAAGGAATCCTTTGAGCTCAAATCTAAGAGAGTTACCCGATTTTAAGGTAATGTCTTTACTTGTGTCTTTTTGTTTTATTTTGCTTCTCCAACCCCCTAAACACTTTTTATTCTTTTCTTTTGTAAAAATTACAGTATCATCAATATACTAGGATGTTGTTATAAGAATAATTAGAGCTACACATACACACACCTACATCTAATGGTTAAAAACATACTGTTTCCGTGGATGTCGAATTTCTGCCTCCCGAAACGATGATTGTTCAACATTCTTTTAACACCTTCAAAGGTTTCCATTATGATGACACTATATTTATATATGATATATAATATTTTTATGTTTTCCTTTAGCTTATGTATTTTTCAGTTTGGTCATGCCTTTATGGTTTCCATTAGGGGTAAACGCGATATCTTCATTTAAGGAAGTGCGAACTACCGCCCCCTCAAAGTGATGTGATTCGTTAATGCCATATGTGGGACGTATAAAGGATGGATTTAAAGTTATTATATATGATGTTATACTGCAATTATAATATAACTCTATATAATTATTATTTCTTTTCATTAAAGTATGAGATAAAAATGAAAGTAGTGTTCATGCGTACGTACGGCTTACCGTCTCCATGAACGGTGCATTTCATTTCTTATCCCCAAATGTAATGTACTATTATAAGTACATGTATATAATGGATTTATATGATGAATGATACATCTAAATGATTAATATAATTCTATAATTAAAATATACATACCTCTCATTTAGTTTTAATTCCATTAATATGACAAAGAAATGAAAGTAGCGTTCATGCGTACGTACAGCTTACCGTCTCCATGAACGGTGCATTTCATTTCTTACCTCTAAATGATTATGTGATATTATAAATACATGTATATTCTAGATATATATGATATATAGGATATCCAAATCAGGAATGTCATTCTGGATATAATGAACCTTTGACCACACGAACAACATGTAATTGTAAGAAGTCCACTTTCGACTTAAGAACCAAATATCGACAAAACAAACATTATTAACTTAAATGATTAAATAATGTTTATAACAAGGAAATAAGTGATATAAAAAGAATAATTAACTTGAAAAAGGTTCTTAAGAAAATAGAAATTAACTCAAGTTTATTATTCGGGACGTTAAAGAACAATCGAGTCAAGTCGGACCCGAGGTAAGGGAATTTCTTAACCCAATTTCCATTCTTTGGGTTAATCTCCTACTTTTAAATTATGTCATGATATTATTATCTTTTATTTATTCTTTCTTTATGTGTACTTATAGTGAATACACATAATATATCTATTTTATTTAAAAATGATCATTGTATGGGACTTCGTCTCAATCTCCTTTCATTGAGGCATATTTCGTTTTATACACAACTTTCTTTTATACGGTTTATAAACTCCTTTGACTTTTAATTTTATACAAAAGGAATATTTTTATACGAAGTGTTTTACAAAAATAAAAAAAGGAATTTTTCTTTTTAACGTACGCGGTGACAACGACCTTTTCTGCCGCCACGAGTATTATTTGGTCTTTGGCTTCTTGAACAAGCAGTAAAGTTTTTTTAAAATGAAATAAATACCATATACTCTTTTATGTGTTTTGGTATTGAAAATGGTTTTTATAATGGAATTTTTATGTCAATATATTTGAGTGATATATTGTGATCAATGTGTGGAAATGTTTTCTTTCCATTATGTTTGTTTTATGTCTTATGATTTTATAATGGTACTTGGACATTTGACGGGTGGTTACCTAATAAACCATATGATGGGTGGTTCCGTGAATACCAGGACGGGTGGTTACGTTATAACCTCCAATGCATTGGGTATGGAAGTCGGCCGTATGGATATTCCATTAATTATGTATGGAAGTTTGCCGAATGGCTATTCCATTAAGTGATATGTGTGGAAGTAAACCGTATGGTTATTCCACTTAAGTATGTTTATGTCCCAAGTTACCTTTATATATGTTATGTGTTCTTTATATGGGTTTTATGGTAATACTTTGGTTACAAAAAGGTAAGTAATGATATTTTATTCAGTGAAGAGTTTTTACTACTTCATGAAGGTGAAGGTATTACTTTGATAAAGTATACATGGTTTACTTGATGTTTGAAAAACTAACAGTTTTCATTCTTTGTGTATACCTTACTAAGATTTTTATGCTCACCCCAAGATTTTTTGAAATGTTTTTCATAGGAATTAATGTGGAATAAGTTCAAGGATGGGATCAAGGGAATGTAATGCTATATAAAACATGCAACTAGACCTGTTTCTTTTGAAGAGTTTTTTTTATTTTATGAAAACTCAGTAGAAGTGTCTACTTTGTAATCTTTTGAGATGTAACGGTTATGTCCTAATTCTCTAAAACTCTAAACCTGAAAAGATCCTCAATGTGAATTATTCATTTAATTCAATATTAAGTAATGTTTAAGGCTAGGGCCTTATAGTTGGTATCAAAGGTCGGTTTAGACAACTATAGGGATTAGGAGTTTTTGTTAGACACATGGTTAGTCCCTATATCTAATATTTCAGTTAAATCCTTGTTTTATAACTTTTCTCAGGTCAAGAAAAGTCAGTTACAAATGGAAGTAGGAGGATCTCAAATGACATTCATATCTCTACCTGATGACATGCTTGCAATAATTATTGCAAAGTCATGTTCAGATGATTGTGAAACATTTTCTAGCATACAACTCACTTGCAAGAAGTTGTTTGATATATCAAACACCTCCACTATACCTCGTTATCATCGTGGATCATGGGTTGTATTTAGACAAATACTATTTTCACAATATTCTCATATTTTCAAGAAAGGTAAATATTATCAAGGTATTTTCAAATATTTTACCTTCTCACAAGAATTTGAAGCATATTATGATTTTAAAAATGGTGCTGAAGAAGGAGACCCTTGAGCAACCTATTTATATTTGCTTTTAAAATATAGTCTCTCAGCACATACTTATGGTATTTTAAAAGGACCAATAATAGAAAGTTTCAACTCAAATTCTGTCTTACTATTTTATAGAAACCAGGTTTTATCAGATGTTTTGGAATTATATGTCATACATGATTATTTTCCAAAACTGTTTTTCTATGAACACCCACATGAACCATGTTGTACAAGGTGTATTTGGATGGAGGAAGAAAATGATTTTTAAGGATCTCTAAATCATTGTTGTAATGCATGGGACTTCTACCTACGTGAACAATATGACAATGAAACTGAGTGGACGCCATAATCAAGGTATGCAATTATGAGTTTGTGTAAGAAACCTAGAAAGAGTTGAAAGTAAACATGACAAGTAAGTATGTTTCCTTAAGATCAAAAATAAATTCCTCAATGAAAAGTAACTTAAAAAAAATATGTTGTCTATTAACTTTTCCTACTGGGGAATCAAATACGATTTAACCCATCACAAGTTTGTGATTTTCTTGTGGTTAACTTTCTCTTAAACATGTTTTCTATCACTCTCCCTCGGAACATGACCCTTGGTTTTATCCTCCATGTCCATGTTTTCTTACATGGAATCCTAGTATGGGTTTACTTGGGTGACCTCTATACTCCCCTTTATTTCTTTTAATGTGATAGTTTAATTTACTCCTTTTCCAATGTGGGGCTTTGAATGAAGTTTCTGAGTGCAATTTTAAAATTGCGATGACGCAATTCCCAAAAGGGGGGAAGGATGTAACATCCCAGGTAAATAGAGAATAATACAATTTCATATTTATTAATATTTGCGAATTAAATATTAATTTTAAATAAAAGGGGTTGCTATGTTCGATAGCATACTCGATACGCAATGATGAGTTTCTTTGAAAACTTACGTTGCACACTAGTAATATAATAATATTATTTTAAATAGTAGTTAACATGTAGCCGTTGTATTGGATGGAATGGATAGAAATAACTAAAATATGATTATATATGTTTTTAAAATGTTTTTACATTTATCCAATAAAAGATAAAGTCTTAAAATATGGAAAGAATTCAATTTTAGGCGTATATCCCTAGTTTTCACTAAAGGTTCACTTATCGCCTTTTGATGGAGAACCGTCATTAAATATAGTTTTGTTCACTCTTATAAATTATATTGGACCAAATAAAACACTTCTTTAGAATTGGGACATCAAAATTTACTTTGTGTAAATTTTTGGTATCTTTCTGATAAAGTTCATTTTTTTAATGAATAGTGTAAAATGTTGTGTTTTAATTCAAAACCTCTTTTTAATATAATTTATTTATATGATTATATTATATTTTGAATTGGTTTTAAAGTGAAATTAGAATATATTTTTACCATTTAATCCAAAAGTGGTCGTTGGAATTAATTTCACTTTGAAATCGGACTTAAACTAGTGTCAATCTTTTGATACTTATTGTTTCATAAAAACACGCTATTTGTCATGACAGCGGGAATTAATTATTAAATTAATTAATGTGACTTATATGTTTTGAATTTTTTAAAATAGACTTCATTTTTGAATTCGGAATATCAAATATATCTTAGGGTGAAGTTTTGGTATTTTTCTGAAAAACGTCAATTTTTGATGAGTAGTGAAACCACTAAGTGGTAATTAAAAAACTGATTTTTCGTTTAAATGAAATTTTACCACTTCTCTGTTTTGAATTTCAAAAATCCGACATACATGGTTTTCATTAAGAAGTAAAATTTGGTTCAATGAGATTAAAATAATTTTTTGGTGAATAGTAACTTATTATGTTTTTAATCGCGATTAGAGGTAATTAGTGTACTTTAAGGTAAAAATAATGTTTTAATAAAATGAGATGAGCTTGAAACATGTCCTAACCTCATTGTATGTGTCATGGCCGACCAAGAAAATCCATGGGTAAACTTGGGGACCCCATGGATCCACTTTGGTTGGAAAATGACATAAATACCTTTTTATTTAATGTTAAAGTAAAAATGACACAACCATGAGATGTTTTACTAAAACAATTTTTACATGGGGTTATACAAGTCAGATTTTTGACTATAAATAGTCATTGGAAATCTAAAAAGATTTATTAGATAATAGTTGTTGTTTTATAATTTTTAAATGTTAAATAAGTTAAATTATTTATGACATCATGATGATGCAGCGATGAGCTCATTATTTAACGATTTAAATAAAATGGAAAGATAATGTAATATCTTAGACCTACACATGTCCAAAACCTATTGGATGAGTGGATTTCGAACCCTTGTCACCTTATCCTAGAATTATATCAATGTGGGACCTCTTAAATTCGAATATCATTTTAAAATAAAGTGACTTTTCTTTACTTTCCAAGAGAGCCCCTCCTCTCCTCTTATAAAAGGCCCCCACGTCTACCTCCCTACCCACACTCCCAAAGCTTTTGGTTCGGCCAACCCCTACCCATTGTGTCTCTCCACTTCCCTCTATTACTCTTTGAAGCCTCACTTTGGGCAGAATTCTTCCCAAGGAAGCCTTTGAGCTCAAATCTAAGAGAGTTACTCGATTTTAAGTTAATGTCTTCACTTGTGTCTTTTTGTTTTATTTTGCTTCTCCAACCCCCTAAAATCTTTTTATTATTTTCTATTGTAACAAATCCAGTATCCTAAATATACTAGGATGTTTTTATAAGAAGGATTCGAGCTACACTTACACACACCTACATCTAATGGTTAAAGAACATACTGTTTCCGTGGATGGCGAATTTCTGCCTCCCGAAACGATGATTGTTCAACATTATTTTAACACCTTCAAAGGTGGCCATTAAGGTGAAACTATATTTATATTTGATATATAATATGTTTATGTTTTCCTTTAGATTCTGTATTTTTCATTCTGGGCATACCTTTATGGTTTCCATTATGGGTAAATGCGATATCTTCATTTAAGGAAGTGCGGACTACTGCCCCCTCAAAGTGATGTGATTTGTTAATGCCATATGTGGGACGTATAAAGGATGTATTTAAAGTTATTATATATGATGTTATACTGGAATTATAATATACCTCTATATCATTATTATTTCTTTCCAGTAAAGTATGAGATAGAAATGAAAGTAGCGTTCATGCGTACGTACGGCTTACCGTTTTCATGAACGGTGCATTTCATTTCTTATCCCCAAATGTAATGTACTATTATAAGTACATGTATATAATGGATTTATATGATGAATGATACATCTAAATGATGAATATAATTCTGGAATTAAAATATACATACCTATCATTTAGTTTTAATTTCATTAATATGACAAAGAAATGAAAGTAGCATTCATGCGTACGTATGGCTTACCGTCTCCATCAACGGTGCATTTCATTTCTTACCTCTAAATGATTATGTGATATTATAAATACATTTATATTCTAGATATATATATTATATATATGATATCCAAATCAGAAATGTCATTCTGGATATAAAGAACCTTTGACCACACAAACAACATGTAATTGTCAGAAGTCCACTTTCGACTTAAGAACCAAATATCGACAAAACAAACATTATTAAATTAAATGATTATATAATGTTTATAACAAGGAAATAAGTGATATAAAAGGAATAGTGAACTTGAAAAAGGTTCTTAAGAAAATAGAAATTAACACAAGTTTATTATTCATGATGTTAAAGAACGATCGAGTCAAGTCGGACCCGAGGTAAGGGAACTTCTTAACCCAATTTCCATTCTTTGGGTTAATCTCCTACTTTCAAATTATGTCATGATATTATTATCTTTTATTTGTACTTTCTTTATGTGTACTTATAGTGAATACACATAATATATCTATTTTATTTAAAAATGATCATTGTATGGGACTTCGTCTCAATCTCCTTTCATTGAGGCATATTTTGTTTTATACACAACTTTCTTTTATATGGTGTATAAACCCCTTTGACTTTTACTTTTATACAATAGGAATATTTTTGTACGAAGTGTTTTACAAAACGACAAAAAGAAATGTTTCTTTTAACGTACGTGGTTACAATAACCTTTTCTGCCGCCGTGAGTATTATTTGGTCTTTGGCTTCCTGAACAAGCCGTAATGTTTTTTTAAAATGAAATAAATACCATATACTGTATTTTGGTATTGAAAATGGTTTTTATAATGGATTTGTTATGTCAATATATTTGAGTGATATATTGTGATCAAATTGTGGAAATGTTTTCTTTCCATTATGTTTGTTTTATGTCTTATGATTTTATAATGGTACTTGGACATTCGACGGGTGGTTACATGATAAACCATATGACGAGTGGTGCAGTGAATACCAGTACGGGTGGTTACATTATAACCTCCAATTCATTGGGTATGGAAGTCATTCGTATGACTATTCCATTATGTATGTATGGATGTTGGCCGAATGGCTATTCCATTAAGTGATATGTGTGGAAGTCAACCATATGGTTATTCCACTTAAGTATGTTTATGTCCCAAGTTACCTTTATATATGTTATGTGTTCTTTATATGGGTTTTATGGTAATCCTTTGGTTACAAAAATGTATGTAATGATATTTTATTCAGTGAAGAGTTTTTACTACTTCATGAAGGTGAAGGTATTACTTTGATAAAGTATACATAGTTTACCTGATGTTTGAAAAACTATCAGTTTTCATTCTTTGTGTATCCCTTACGGAGCTTTTTATGTTCACCCCAAGTTTTTTTGAAATGTTTTTCACAGGACTTAATGTGGAATAAGGTCAAGAATGGTATCAAGGGAATGTCATTCTATATAAAACATGGAACTAGACATGTTTCTTTTTAAGCGTTTTTTTATTTTATGAAAACTCAGTAGAAGTGTCTACTTTGTATTCTTTTGAGATGTAACAGTTATGTACTAATTCTATAAAACTCTAAACCCGAAAAGATCCTCAATGTGAATTATTCATTTAATTCAATATTAAGTAATGTTTAAGTCCGGGGCCTTATAGTTGGTATCAAAGGTCGATTTAGACAACTTCAGGGATTAGGAGTTTTTGTTAGACACATGGTTAGTCCCTATATCTAATTATCAGTTAAATCCTTGTTTTATAACTTTTCTCAGGTCAAAAAAAGTCAGTTAAAAATGGAAGGAGGAGGATCTCAAACGACATTCCTATCTCTTCCTGATGACATGCTTGCAATAATTATTGCAAAGTCATGTTCGGATGATTGTGAAACATTTTCTAGCATACAACTCACTTGCAAGAAGTTGTTTGATATATCAAACACCTCCACTATACCTCATTATCATCGTGGATCATGGGTTGTATTTAGACAAATACTATTTTCACAATATTCTCATATTTTCAAGAAAGGTAAATATTATCAAGTTATTTTCAAATATTTTACCTTATCACAAGAATTTGAAGCATATTATGATTTTAAAAATGGTGCTGAAGAAAGAGACCCTTGCGCAACCTATTTATATTTGTTTTTAAAATATAGTCTATAAGCACATACTTATGGTATTTTAAAAGGACCAATAATAGAAAGTTTCAACTCAAATTCTCTCCGACTATTTTATAGAAACCAGGTTTTATTAGATGTTTTGGAATTATATGTCATACATGATTATTTTCCAAAACGTTTTTTCTGTGAACACCCATATGACCCATGTTGTACTAGGTGTATTTGGATGGAGGAAGAAAATTATTTTGAAGGATCTCTAAATCATTGTTGTAATGCATGGTACTTCTACCTATGTGAACAAGATGACATTGAAACCGAGTGGACGTTATGATCAAGGTATGCTATTATGAATTTGTGTAAGAAACCTAGAAAGAGTTGAAAGTCAACATGACAAGTAAGTATGTTTCCTTAAGATCAAAAATAAATTCCTCAATGAAAAGTAACTTAAAAGAAAAATTTTGTCTATTAACTTGTCCTACTGGGGAACCAAATTCGGTTTATCCCATCACAAGTTTGTGATTTTATTGTGGTTAAATTTCTACAAAACATGTTTTCTATCACTCTCCATCGGAACATGACCCTTGGTTTTATCCTTCATGTCCATGTTTTCTTACATGGAATCCTAGTATGGGTTAACTTGGGTGACCTCTATACTCCCCTTTCTTTCTTTTAAAGTGATAGTTTAATTTACTCCTTTTCCGATGTGGGGCTTTGAATGAAGTTTCCGAGCCCAATTTTAAAATTGCGAGGACGCAATTCCCAAAAGGGGGGAAGGATGTAACATCCCAGGTAAATAAAGAATAATACATTTTCAAATTTATTAATATTTGAGAATTAAATATTAATTTTAAATAAAAGGGGTTGCTATGTTCGATAGCGTACTCGATACGCAACGATGAGTTTTTTTTGAAAACTTACGTTGCACACTAGTAATATAATAATATTATTTTAAATGGTAGTTAACATGTAGCTGTTGTATTGGCGGGAATGGATTGAAATAACTAAAATTTGATTATATATGTTTTTTAAATGTTTTTACATTTATCCAATAAAAGATAAAGTCTTAAAATACGGAAAGAATTCAATTTTAGGCGTATATGCCCTATTTTTCACTAAAGGTTCACTTATAGCCTTTTGACGGAGAACCGTCATTAAATATAGTTTTGTTCACTCTTATAAATTCTATTGGACCAAATAAAACTCTTCTTTAGAATTGTGACATCAAAATTTACTTTGTGTAAATTTTTGGTATCTTTCTGATAAAGTTTATTTTTTTAATGAATAGTGTAAAATGTTGTATTTTAATTCAAAACCACTTTTTAATATAATTTATTTATATGATTATATTATCTTTAGAATTTTTTTAAAGTGAAATTAGAATATATTTTTACCATATAATCCAAAAGTGGTCATTGGAATTAATTTCACTTTGAAATCGGACTTAAACTAGTGTCAATCTTTTGATACTTATTGTTTCATAAAAACACGCTATTTTTCATGACAGCGGGATTTAATTATTAAATTAATTAATGTGACTTATATGTTTTTAATTTTTTAAAATAGACTTCATTTTTGAATTCGGAATATCAAATATAGCTTAGGGTAAATTTTTGGTATTTTTCTGAAAAACTTCAATTTTTGATGAATAGTGAAACCACTAAGTGGTACTTAAAAAACTGATTTTTCGTTTAAATGAAATTTTACCACTTCTGTGTTTTGAATTTCAAAAATCCGACATACATGGTTGTCATTATGAAGTAAAATGTGGTTCAATGAGATTAAAATAATTTTTTGGTGAATAGTAACTTATTAAGTTTTTAATCGCGATTAGAGGTAATCAGTGTAGTTTAAGGTAAAAATAATGTTTTAATAAAATGAGATGAGCTTGACACATGTCCTAACCTCATTGGATGTGACATGGCCGACCAAAAAAATCCATGGGTCAACTTTGGGACCCCATGGAGCCACTTTGGTTGGAAAATGACATAAATACCTTTTTATTTAATGTTAAAGTAAAAAATGACACAAACATGAGATGTTTTACTAAAACAATTTTTACATGAGGCAATACAAGTCATATTTTTTACTATAAATATTAATTGGAAATCTAAAAAGATTTCCTACGTCATAGTATTTTTTGTATAATTTTTAGACGTTAAATAAATTAAATTATTTATGACATCTTGATGATGCATTGATGGCCTCATTATTTAACGATTTAAATAAAATGGAAAGATAATGTAATATATAAGACCTACACATGTCAAAAACATATCGGATGAGTGGATTTCGAACCCTTATCACCTTATCCTAGAATTATATCAATGTGGGACCTCTTAAATCCGAATATCATTTTAAAATAAAGTGACTTTTCTTTACCTTCCAAGAGTGCCCCTCCTCTCCTCTTATAAAAGCCCCCACCTCTACCTCCTTACCCACACTCCCAAAGCCTTTGTCTCCGCCAACCCATGCCCATTTTGTCTCTCCACTTCCCTCTCTTACTCCTTGAACCCTCACTTTGGGAATAAGGCTTCCCATGGATGCCTTTGAGCTCAAATCTAAGAGAGTTACCCGATTTTAAGGTAATGTCTTCATTTGTGTCTTTTTGTTTTATTTTGCTTCTCCAACCCCCTAAACTAGTTTTATTCATTTCTATTGTAAAAAACTAAAGTATACTAAATATACTAGGATTTTTTTATAAGAAATATTTTAGCTACACTTATAGACACCTACATCTAATGGTTAAAGAACATACTGTTTCCGTGGATGGAGAATTTCTGCCTCCCAAAATGATGATTGTTCAAAATTCTTTTAACACCTAAAAAGGTGGCCATTAAGATGAAACTATATTTATATATGATATATAATATTTTTATGTTTTCCTTTAGCTTCTGTATTTTTCATTTTGGGCATACCTTTTTGGTTTCCATTATGGGTAAACACGATATCTTCATTTAAGGAAGTGCGGACTACCGCCCCCTCAAAGTGATGTGATTCGTTAATGCCATATGTGGGACGTATAAAGGATGGATTTAAAGTTATTATATATTATTTTATACTGGAATTATAATATACCTTTATATCATTATTATTTCTTTCCATTAAAGTATGAGACAGAAATGAAAGTAGCATTCATGCGTACGTACGGCTTACCGTCTCCATGAACGGTGCGTTTCATTTCATATCCCCAAATGTAATGTACTATTATAAGTACATGTTTATAATAGATTTATATGATTAATGATACATCTAAATGATGAATATAATTCTGGAATTAAAATATTCATACCTCTCATTTTGTTTTAATTCCATTAATATGACAAAGAAACGAAAGTAGCGTTCATGCGTACGTACTGCTTACCGTCTCCATGAACGGTGCATTTCATTTATTACCTCTAAATGATTATGTGATATTATAAATACATGTATATTCTAGATATATATGATATATATGATATCCAAATCAGGAATTTCATTCTGGATATAAAGAACCTTTGACCACACGAACAACATGTAATTGTAAGAAGTCCACTTTCGACTTAAGAACCAAATATCGACAAAACAAACATTATTAACTTAAATGATTACATAATGTTTATAACAAGGCAATAAGTGATATAAAAGGAATAATTAACTTGAAAAAGGTTCTTAAGCAAATAGAAATTAACTCAAGTTTATTATTCAGGACGTTAAAGAACGATCGAGTCAAGTCAGACCCGAGGTAAGGGAACTTCTTAACCCAATTTCCATTCTTTGGGTTAATCTCCTACTTTCAAATTATGTCATGATATTATTATCTTTTATTTGTACTTTATTTATGTTTATTTTTAGTTAATACACATAATATATCTATTTTATTTAAGAATGATCATTGTATGGGACTTCGTCTCAATCTCCTTTCATTGAGGCATATTTCATTTTATACACAACTTTCTTTTATACGGTGTATAAACCCCTTTGACTTTTACTTTTATACAAAAGGAATATTTTTATATGAAGTGTTTTACAAAAAAAATGGATTGTATCTTTTTAACGTACGTGGTGACAACGACCTTTTCCGCCGCCGTGAGTATTATTTGGTCTTTGTCTTCCTGAACAAGTCGTAATGTTTTTTTAAAATGAAATAAATACCATATACTCTTTTATGTATTTTAGTATTGAAAATGGTTATTATAATTGATTTTTTATGTCAATATATTTTAGTGATATATTGTGATCAAAGTGTGGAAATGTTTTCTTTCCATTATGTTTGTTTTATGTCTTATGATTTTATAATGGTACTTGGACATTTGACGGGTGGTTATGTGATAAACCATATGACGGGTGGTGCCGTGAATACCAGGACGGGTGGTTACGTTATGACCTCCAATGCATTGGGTATGGAATTTGTCCGTATGGATATCCCATTAAGTATGTATGGAAGTTGGCCGAATGGCTATTCCAATAAGTGATATGTTTGGAAGTCAACCGTATAGTTATTCCACTTAAGTATGTTTATGTCCCAAGTTACCTTTATATGTGTTATGTGTTCTTTATATGGGATTTATGGTAATCCATTGGTTACAGAAAGGTAATTAATGATATTTTATTCAGTGAAGAGTTTTTACTACTTCATGAAGGTGAAGGTATTACTTTGATAAAGTATACATGGTTTACTTGATGTTTGAAAAACTAACAGTTTTCATTCTTTGTGTATCCCTTACTGAGCTTTTTATGCTCACCCAAAGTTTTTTTGAAATGTTTTTCACAGGAATTAATGTGTAATATGGTCAAGGGTGGGATCAAGGGAATGTCATTCTATATAAAACATGGAACTAGACATGTTTCTTTTGAAGAGTTTTTTTATTTTATGAAAACTCAGTAGAAGTGTCTACATTGTAATCTTTTGAGATGTAACAGTTATGTCCTAATTCTCTAAAACTCTAAACCTGAAAATATCCTCAATGTGAATTATTCATTTAATTCAATATTAAGTAATGTTTAAGGTCGGGGCCTTATAGTTGGTATCAATGGTCGGTTTATACAAATTTAGGGATTAAGAGTTTTTGTTAGACACATGGTTAGTCCCTATATCTAATATTTCAGTTAAATCCTTGTTTTATAAATTTTCTCAAGTCAATAAAAGTAAGTTACAAATTGAAGGAGGAGGATCTCAAACGACATTCCTATCTCTACCTGATGACATGCTTGCAATAATTATTGCAAAGTCATGTTCGGATGATTGTGAAACATTTTCTAGGATACAAATCACTTGAAAGCAATTGTTTGAAATATAAAACACCTCCACTATACCTTGTTATCATCGTGGATCATGGGTGGTATTTAGACAAATACTATTTTCACAATATTCTCATATTTTCAAGAAAGGTAAATATTATCATGGTATTTTCAGATATATTTTACCTTATCACAAGAATTTGAAGCATATTATGATTTTGAAAATGGTGCTGAAGAAGGAGACCCTTGCGCAACCTATTTATATTTTCTTTTAAAATATAGTCTCTCAGCACATACTTATGGTATTTTAAAAGGACCAATAATAGAATGTTTCAGCTCAAATTCTGTCCGACTATTTTATAGAAACCAGGTTTTATCAGATGTTTTGTAATTATATGTCATACATGATTATTTTCCAAAACAATTTTTCTATGAACACCCATATGACCCATGTTTTAAAAGGTGTATTTGGATGGAGGAAGCAAATGATTTTGAAGGATCTCTAAATCATTGTTGTAATTCATGGGATTTATACCTACGTGAACAAGATGACAATGAAACTGGGTGGACTCCATGATCAAGGTATGCTATTATGAGTTTGTGTAAGAAACCTTGAAAGAGTTGAAAGTCAACATGACAAGTAAGTATGTTTCCTTAAGATCAAAAATAAATTCCTCAATGAAAAGTAACTTAAAAGAAAAATGTTTTCTATTAACTTTTCCTACTGGGGAATCAAATACGGTTTAACACATCACAAGTTTGTGATTTTCTTGTGGTTAACTTTCTCCTAAACATGTTTTCTATCACTCTCCCTCGGAACATGACCCTTGGTTTTATACTCCATGTCCATGTTTTCTTACATGGAATCCTAGTATGGGTTAACTTGGGTGACCTCTATACTCCCCTTTCTTTCTTTTAAAGTGATAGTTTAATTTACTCCTTTTCTGATGTGGGGCTTTGAATGAAGTTTCCGAGCGCAATTTTAAAATTGCGAGGACGTAATTCCCAAAAGGGGGGAAGGATGTAACATACCAGGTAAATAAAGAATAATATATTTTCATATTTATTAATATTTACGAATTAAATATTAATTTTAAATAAAAGGGGTTGCTATGTTCGATAGCGTACTAGATACACAACGATGAGTTTCTTTGAAAACTTACGTTGCACACTAGTAATATAATAATATTATTTTAAATGGTAGTTAACATGTAGCCGTTGTATTGGCGGGAATTGATAGAAATAACTAAAATATTATTATATATGTCTTTTAAATGTTTTTAAATTTATCCAATAAAAGATAAAGGCTTAAAATATGGAAAGAATTCAATTTTAGGCGTATATGCCCTAGTTTTCACTAAAGGTTCACTTATCGCCTTTTGATGGTGAACCGTCATTAAATATAGTTTTGTTCACTCTTATACATTCTATTTGACCAAATAAAACTATTCTTTAGAATTGGGACATCAAAATTTACTTTGTCTAAATTTTTGGTATCTTTCTGATAAAGTTCATTTTTTTAATGAATAGTGTATAATGTTGTATTTTAATTCAAAAACTCTTTTTAATATAATTTATTTATATGATTATATTATCTTTTGAATTGGTTTTAAAGTTAAATTATAATATATTTTTACCATTTAATCCAAAAGTTGTCATTGGAATTAATTTCACTTTGAAATCGGACTTAAACTAGTGTCAATCTTTTGATACTTATTGTTTCATAAAAACACGCTATTTCTCATGACAATGGGAATTAATTATTAAATTAATTAATGTGACTTATATGTTTTGAATTTTTTTAAAATAGACTTCATTTTTGAATTCGGAATATCAAATATAGCTTAGGGTGAATTTTTGGTATTTTTCTGAAAAACTTCAATTTTTGATGAATAGTGAAACCACTAAATGGTTCTTATAAAACTTATTTTTTGTTTAAATGTAATTTTACCACTTCTATATTTTGAATTTCAAAAATCCTACATACATGGTTGTCATTAAGAAGTAGAATGTGGTTCAATGAGATTAAAATAATGTTTTGGTGAATAGTAACTTATTAAGTTTTTAATCGCGATTAGAGGTAATTAGTGTAGTTTAAGGTAAAAATAATGTTTTAATAAAATGAGATGAGCTTGGAACATGTCCTAACCTCATTGGATGTGTCATGGCCAACAAAGAAAATCCATGGGTCAACTTTGAGACCCCATGGAGCCACTTTGTTGGAAAATGAAATAAATACCTTTTTATTTAATGTTAAAGTAAAAATGACACAAACATGAGATTTTTACTAAAACAGTTTTTAAATGGGGTTATACAAGTCAGATTTTTGACTATAAATAGTCATTGGAAATATAAAAATATTTCCTACATCATAGTTGTTGTTTTATAATTTTTAGACGTTAAATAAATTAAATTATTTATGACATCATGATGATGCAGCGATGACCTCATTATTTAACGATTTAAATAAAATGGAAAGATAATGTAATATCTAAGACCTACACATGTCCAAAACCGATTGGATGAGTGGATTTCTAACCCTTATCATCTTATCCTAGAATTATATCAATGTGGGACCTCTTAAATCCAAATATCATTTTAAAATATAGTGACTTTTTTTTACCTTCCAAGAGTGCTCCTCCTCTCCTCTTATAAAAGGCCCCCACCTGTACCTCCTTACACACACTCCCAAAGCCTTTGGCTCGGCCAATCCCTACCCATTTTGTCTCTCCACTTCCCTCTTTTACTCCTTGAAGCCTCGCGTTGGGCATAATTTTTCCCAAGGAAGCCTTTGAGCTCAAATCTAGGAGAGTTACCCGATTTTAAGGTAATGTCTTCACTTGTGTCTTTTTTGTTTTATTTTGCTCCTCCAACCCCCTAAACTCTTTTTATTCTTTTATTTTGTAAAAACTCCAGTATCCTCAATATACTAGGATGTTTTTATAAGAAGGATTATATCTACACTTACACACACCTACATCTAATGGTTAAATAACATACTGTTTCCGTGGATGGCGAATTTCTGCCTCCCGAAACGATGATTGTTCAACATTATTTTAACACATTAAAAGGTGGCCATTAAGATGGAAATATATTTATATATGATATATAATATTTTTATGTTTTCCTTTAGATTCTTTATTTTTCATTTTGGGCATAACTTTATGGTTTCCATTACGGGTAAACGCGATATCTTCATTTAAGAAAGTGCGGACTACCGCCCCCTCAAAGTGATGTGATTCGTTAATGCCATATGTGGGACGTATAAAGGATGGATTTAAAGTTATTATATATGATTTTATACTGGAATTATAATATACCTCTATATCATTATTATTTATTTCCATTAAAGTATGAGATATAAATGAAAGTAGCGTTCATGCGTACGTACGGCTTACCGTTTTAATGAACGGTGCATTTCATTTCTTATCCCCAAATGTAATGTACTATTATAAGTACATGTATATAATGGATTCATATGATGAATGATACATCTAAATGATGAATATAATAATGTAATTAAAATATACATACCTCTCATTTAGTTTTAATTCCATTAATATGACAAAGAAATGAAAGTAGCGTTCATGCGTACGTACGGCTTACCGTCTCCATGAACGGTGCATTTCATTTATTACCTCTAAATGATTATGTGATATTATAAATACATGTATATTCTAGATATATATATGATATATATGATATCCAAATCAGGAATGTCATTCTGGATATAATGAACCTTTGACCACACGAACAGCATGTAATTGTAAGAAGTCCACTTTCGACTTAAGAACCAAATATCGACAAAACAAACATTATAAACTTAAATGATTATATAATGTTTATAACAAGGAAATAAGTGATATAAAAGGAATATTGAACTTGAAAAAGGTTCTTAAGAAAATATAAATTAACTCAAGTTTATTATTCAAGACGTTAAAGAACGATCGAGTCAAGTCAGACCCGAGGTAAGGGAACTTCTTAACCCAATTTCCATTCTTTCGGTTAATCTCATACTTTCAAATTATGTCATGATATTATTATGTTTTATTTGTACTTTATTTATGTTTACTTATAGTGAATACACATAATATATCTATTTTATTTAAAAATGATCATTGTATGGGACTTCGTCTCAATCTCCTTTCATTGAGGCATATTTTGTTTTATACACAACTTTCTTTTATACAGTGTCTAAACACCTTTGACTTTTACTTTTATACAAAAGGAATATTTTTCTACAAAGCGTTTTACAAAAAGAAAAAAAGGAATGTTTCTTTTCATGTACGTGGTGAAAACGACCTTTTCCGCCGATGCGAGTATTATTTGGTCTTTGGCTTCCTGAACAAGACGTAATGTTTTTTTAAAATGAAATAAATACCATATACTCTTTTATGTATTTTGGTATTGAAAATGGTTTTTATAATGGATTTTTTGTGTCAATATATTTGAGTGATATATTGTGATCAATTTGTGGAAATGTTTTCTTTCCATTGTGTTTGTTTTATGTCTTATGATTTTATAATGGTACTTGGACATTTGACGGGTGGTTACGTGATAAACCATATGACGGGTGGTGCCGTGAATACCAGGACGGGTGGTTACGTTATAACCTCCAATGCATTGGGTATAGAAGTCGTCCATATGGCTATTCCATTAAGTATGTATGGAAGTTGGCCGAATGGCTATTCCATTAAGTGATATGTGTGGAAGTCAACCGTATGGTTATTCCACTTAAGTATGTTTATTTCCCATGTTACCTTTATATATGTTATGTGTTCTTTATATGGGTTTTATGGTAATAATTTGGTTACAAAAAGGTATGTAATGATATTTTATTCAGTGAAGAGTTTTTACTACTTCATGAAGGTGATGGTATTACTTTGATAAAGTATACATGGTTTACCTGATGTTTGAAAAACTAACAGTTTTCATTCTTTGTGTATCCCTTGCTGAACTTTTTATGCTCACCCAATGTTTTTTTGAAATGTTTTTCACATGACTTAATGTGTAATAAGGTCAAGGATGGTATCAATGGAATTTCATTCTATATAAAACATGGAACTAGACATGTTTCTTTTTAAGAGTTCTTTTTTTATTTTATGAAAACTCAGTAGAAGTGTGTACTTTGTAATCTTTTGAGATGTAACAGTTATGTCCTAATTCTCTAAAACTCTAAACCTGAAAAGATCCTCAATGTGAATTATTCATTTAATTCAATATTAAGTAATGTTTAAGGCCACGGCCTTATAGTTGGTATCAAAGGTCAGTTTAGACAAATTTAGGGATTATGAGTTTTTTTTGACACATGGTTAGTCCCTATATCTAATATTTCAGCTAAATCCTTGTTTTATAAATTTTCTCAAGTCAAGAAAAGTCATTTACAAATGGAAGGAGGAGGATCTCAAACTAAATTCCTATCTCTCCCTGATGACATGCTTGCAATAATTATTGCAAAGTCATGTTTGGATGATTGTGAAACATTTTCTAGCATACAACTCACTTGCAAGAAGTTGTTTGATATATCAAACACCTCCACTATACCTCGTTATCTTCGTGGATCATGGGTTGTATTTAGAAAAATAATATTTTCACAATATTCTCATATTTTCAAGAAAGGTAAATATTATCAAGGTATTTTCAAATATTTTACCTTATCACAAGAATTTTAAGCATATTTCGATTTTAAAAATGGTGCTGAAGTAAGATACCCTTGAGTAACCTATTTATATTTTCTTTTAAAATAAAGTCTCTCAGCACATACTTATATTATTTTAAAAGGACCAATAATAGAATGTTTCAACTCAAATTCTGTCCGTCTATTTTATAGAAACCAGGTTTTATAAGATGTTTTGGAATTATATGTCATACATGATTATTTTCCAAAACTGTTTTTCTGTGAACACACATATGACCCATGTTGTACAAGGTGTATTTGGATGGAGGAAGCAAATTATTTTGAAGGATCTTTAAATCATTGTTTTAATGCATGGGACTTCTACCTATGTGAACAAGATGACATTGAAACCGAGTGGACGCCATGATCAAGGTATGCTATTATGAGTTTTTGTAAGAAACCTAGAAAGAGTTGAAAGTCAACATGACAAGTAAGTATGTTTCCTTAAGATCAAAAATAAATTCCTCAATTAAAAGCAACTTAAAAGAAAAATGTTGTCTATTAACGTTTCTTACTGGGGAATCAAATACGGTTTAACCCAACATGAGTTTGTGATTTTCTTGTGGTTAACTTTCTCCTAAACATGTTTTCTATCACTCTCCCTCGGAACATGACCCTTGGTTTTATCCTCCATGTCCATGTTTTCTTATACGGAATCCTAGTATGGGTTAACTTGGGTGACCACTATACTCCCCTTTCTTTCTTTTAAAGTGATATTTTAATTTACTCCTTTTCTGATGTGGGGCTTTGAATGCTGTTTCCGAGCCCAATTTTAAAATTGCGGGGGCGCAATTTCCAAAAGGGGGAAGGGTGTAACATCCCAGGTAAATAAAGAATAATAAATTTTCATATTTATTTATATTTGAGAGTTAAATATTAATTTTAAATAAAAGGGGTTGCTATGTTTGATAGCGTACTCGATACGCAACGATGAGTTTCTTTGTTTCACACTAGTAATATAATAATATTATTTTAAATGGTAGGTAACATGTAGCCGTTGTATTGGCGGAAATGGATAGAAATAACTAAAATATTATTATATATGTTTTTTAAATGTTTTTACATTTATCCAATAAAAGATAAAGGCTTAAAATACCGAAAGAATTCAATTTTAGGCGTATATGCTCTAGTTTTCACTAAAGGTTCATTTATCACCTTTTGATGGAGAACCGTCATTAAATATAGTTTTGTTCACTCTTATAAATTCTATTGGACCCAATAAATCTCTTCTTTAGAATTGTGACATCAAAATTTACTTTGAGTAAATTTTTGGTATCTTTCTGATAAAATTCATTTTTTAATGAAAAGTGTAAAATGTTGTATTTTAATTCAAAATCTCTTTTTAATATAATTTATTTATATGATTAGATTATCTTTTGAATTGGTTTTAAGGTGAAATTATAATATATTTTTTCCATTTAATCCAAAAGTGGTCGTTGGAATTAATTTCACTTTGAAATCGAACTTAAACTAGTGTCAATCTTTTGATAGTTATTGTTTTATAAAAACACGCTATTTTTCATGACAACGGGAATTCATTATTAAATTAATTAATGTGACTGATATGTTTTGAATTTTGTAAAATAGACTTCATTTTTGAATTTGGAATAACAAATATATCTTAGGGTGAATTTTTGGTATTTTTCTGAAAAACCTCAATTTTTGATGAATAGTGAAACCACTAAGTGGTACTCAAAAAACTGATTTTTTCATTTAAATGAAATTTTACTACTTCTGTGTTTTGAATTTCAAAAATCCGACATACATGGTTGTCATTATGGAGTAAAATGTGATTCAATGAGATTAAAATAATTTTTTTGGTGAATAGTAACTTATTAAGTTTTTAATCGCGATTAGAGGTAATTAATGTAGTTTAAGGTAAAAATAATGTTTTAATAAAATGAGATGAAAATGACACATGTCCTAACCTCATTGTATGTGTCATGGCCGACCAATACAATCTATGGGTCAACTTGGGGACCCCATGGAGCCACTTTGGTTGGAAAATGACATAAATACCTTTTTATTTAATGTTAAAGTAAAAATGACACAAAATGAGATGTTTTACTAAAACAATTTTTACATGGGGTTATAAAAGTCATATTTTTGACTATAAATATTAATTGGAAAGTTAAAAATATTTCCTACATCATAGTATTTTTTTTATAATTTTTAGACGTTAAATAAATTAAATTATATATGACATCCTGATGATGCAGTGATGACCTCATTATTTAATGATTTAAATAAAATGGAAAGATAATGTAATATCTAAGCCTTAAACATGTCCAAAACCTATTGGATGAGTGGATTTAGAACCCTTATCACCTTATCCTAGAATTATATCAATGTGGGACCTCTTAAATCCAAATATCATTTTAAAATAAATTGACTTTTCTTTACTTTCCAAGAGTGCCCCTCCTCTCCTCTTATAAAAGGCCCCCACCTCTACCTCCTTACCCACACTCCCAAAGCCGTTGGCTCGGCCAAACCCTGCCCATTTTGTCTCTCCAATTCCCTATATTACTCCTTGAATCCTCACTTTGGGCATAAGTCTTCCCATGGAAGCCTTTGAGCTCAAATATAAGAGAGTTACCCGATTTTAAGATAATGTCTTCACTTGTGTCTTTTTACTTTATTTTGCTTCTCCAACCCCCTAAACTCTTTTTATTCTTTTCTTTTGTAAAAACTACAGTATCCCAAATATACTAGGATGTTTTTATAAGAAGTATTAGAGCTACACTTACAGACACCTACATCTAATGGTTAAAGAACATACTGTTTTCGTGGATGGCTAATTTTTGCCTCCCGAAACGATGATTGTTCAACATTCTTTTAACGCCTTCAAAGGTAGCCATTAAGATGACACTATATTTATATATGATATATAATATGTTTATGGTTTCCTTTAGCTTCTGTATTTTTCATTTTGGGCATACCTTTATGGTTTCCATTATGGGTAAACGCGATATCTTCATTTAAGGAAGTGCGGACTACCGCCCCCTCAGAGTGATATGATTCGTTAATGCCATAAGTGGGACATATAAAAGATGGATTTAAAGTTATTATATATGATTTTATACTGGAATTATAATATACCTCTATATAATTATTATTTCTTTCCATTAAATTATGAGATAGAAATGAAAGTAGCGTTCATGCGTACGCACGGCTTACCGTCTCCATGAACGGTGCATTTCATTTCTTATCCCCAAATGTAATGTACTATTATAAGTAAATGTATATAATGGATTTATATGATGAATGATACAATTAAATGATTAATATAATTCTGGAATTAAAATATACATACCTCTCATTGAGTTTTAATTCCATTAATATGACAAATAAATGAAAGTTGCGTTCATGCGTACGTACGACTTACCGTCTCCATGAATGGTGCATTTCATTTCTTACCTCTAAATGATTATGTGATATTATAAATACATTTATATTCTAGATATATGTGATATATATGATATCCAAATCAGGAATTTCATTCTGGATATAAAGAACCTTTAACCACACGAACAACATGTAATTGTAAGAAGTCCACTTTTGACTTAAGAACCAAATATCGACAAAACAAACATTATTAACTTAAATGATTACATAATGTATATAACAAGGCAATAATTTATATAAAAGGAATAATTAACTTGAATAATGTTATTATGAAAATAGAAATTAAGTCAAGTTTATTATTCAGGACGTTAAAGAACGATCGAGTCAAGTCGGACCCGAGGTAAGGGAACTTCTTAACCCAATTTCCATTCTTTGGGTTAATATCCTACTTTAAAATTATGTAATGATATTATTATCTTTTATTTGAACATTATTTATGTGTACTTATAGTGAATACACATAATATATGAATTTTATTTAAAAAAGATCATTGTATGGGACTTCGTCTCAATCTCCTTTCATTGAGGCATATTTCGTTTTATAAACAACTTTCTTTTACACGGTGTGTAAACCCCTTTGACTTTTACTTTTATATAAAAGGAATATTTTTCTACGAAGCGTTTTAAAAAATGACAAAAAGTAATTTTTCTTTTTAACGTACGCGGTGACAATGACCTTTTCCGCCGCCGCGAGTATTATTTGGTCTTTGGCTTCCTGAACAAGCCGTAATGTTTTTTTAAAATGAAATAAATACCATATACTCTTTTATGTATTTTGGTATTGAAAATGGTTTTTATAATGGATTTGTTATGTCAATATATTTGAGTGATATATTGTGATCAAAGTGTGGAAATGTTTTCTTTCAATTATGTTTGTTTTATGTCTTATGATTTTATAATGGTACTTGGTCATTTGATGGGTGGTTACGTGATAAACCATATGACGGGTGGTGCTGTGAATACCAGGACGGGTGGTTACGTTATAACCTCCGATGCAGTGGGTATTGAAGTCGGCTGTATGGATATTCCATTAAGTATGTATGGAAGTTGGCCGAATTTCTATTCCATTAAGTGATATGTGTGGAAGTCAACCGTATGGTTATTTCACTTAAGTATGTTTATGTCCCAAGTTACCTTTATATATGTTATGTGTTCTTTATATGCGTTTTATGGTAATCCTTTAGTTACAAAAATTTCAGTAATGATATTTTATTCAGTGAAGAGTTTTTACTAATTCATGAAGGTGAAGGTATTACTTTGATAATGTATACATCGTTTACTCGATGTTTGAAAAACTAACAGTTTTCATTCTTTGTGTATCCCTTACTGAGCTTTTTATGCTCACCCCAAGTTTTTTTGAAATGTTTTTCACAGGACTTAATGTGTAATAAGTTCAAGTATGGGATCAAGGGAATGTCATGCTATATAAAACATGGAACTAGACATGTTTCTTTTTAAGAGTTTTTTTTTATTTTATGAAACTCAGTAGAAGTGTCTACTTTGTAATCTTTTGAGATGTAACAGTTATGTCCTAATTCTCTAAAACTCTAAACCTGAAAATATTCTAAATGTGAATTATTCATTTAATTCTATATTAATTAATGTTTAAGGTTGGGGCCTTATAGTTGATGTATCCCAATGTTCCGTCTCGACAAAAGAAACTCAACGTGACAGACGGTGCATCAATCAGACACCCGGTCTGAGAGTTATTGGCTTTTTCGTCCCAGGGGCCCGGTTGGTTTTTTAGTCAAAACCAACCCGACATTACTCCAACTGCGTCCAAACCTTGGGCATAGTAAGTCAAAAGAACCTTCTCACTAAGAGGAAACCATCAAAGTGGACGGCACGTCATTCGGACGTCCGGAGCTCAAGTAATAGGCGTTTCCGCTCTGAAGGCCTGGTGGGTTTCGTGATCGAACCAACCTGGCCATACTCAATGTTCTCTGAATCCTTGAGTATAATATACTGAAATGACCGTCTCGATCCAAGCATCTCTACACAACTGACGGTGCATCAATCGGAGGTCCGTAGCCCATGTTATGGGCATTTGAACAGATCTGTCCGAAATTAGGGGGTTTGGGCCTGGACCGACCCGATCCCAAATGCCCTGGGTCGGCCCGAACCGGGGCGACCCGACCTGGGTCCGAGTCTGAGCCCGGTTGGGCGCAGCCTGGCCCGGATGGCACGGACCGAACCGTTGCGGGGATCTGGCCCGGCGCGGGCGGCCCGGCCCGGTGCGGGCGGTCCGACACGGCGCAGGCGGTCCGACCCGGTGCGGCTGGCCCGGTCCCGTGCGGGCGTCCGCTCAAGAGGAAGTGGAATGGGGGGGGGGGGCGGCCATCGCCCCCTTTGAACCGAACGAGGGACCCCATGGGGTCCAACCTACTGTTTACTAGGGGTTTCAGCCCCCGGTTTTCCGGGGAAGCAGTCAGCATTTATGGACGGTCGTTCAGTTCATGCAGAACCTGCGGGGGGTCCCGCCTCTAGGGTGCGCCGGCGGCCGGATCAGCCGGCCGCCTTCTCGAACCACCATGGATCTTGGACATCCGTCACGGACCGATGATGTCGCTCCCCTCCGCCGCGTCCCGCCCCGGCCGCGGCCTCTTTCGGTCTCAACGGTGCGGGGTGACAGTGTCGTGCTCCTTTGCCGCAGCCCGCACCGACCGCGATTCCTTCGTTTTCGTATGGTGCGACGGTACCGCGTTGCCTCCATTCCAATCCATAACGAAGAAAAAAACAAAGGGGAGGAGGGTCGGCCCTGTTTGTGTGGTCCAGCCTCCTCCCATTAATTTGATAACAAGCAGCTATTTAATGATGAATGCCAGAAATAACAACAAACGTAAAATCAAACCCCTACCTCGAATAAGTTGTCGAACGATGATCGTCGCGGGAAAATGGTGTTGCGAGGTGAAGCTCTGTATATGTTGACGGAGAACGCCCTAGGAGGAGCGGCGTCTCACTTCCTTTCATGCGAGAAGAATAATGAAGGAAGGCGCGTCGTCGTTCTTCGGGAAAGGCGTCACACACCGGCTGTGGAGAGGAGAAGGTACGACACGTCGATCTCTCCTTGCGGTGATGGTGTTCTTCTTCGAAGTCTTGGAATTCAACGTGTTCCCAAAACATAGAGTATTATCTCCCCAAAATCTCCACACAACGATACAACAATAATAAAATAAGGCTATTGCCTTATTTTATTACTCATGCCAACATTTTTTAAAATTAAAAACTTGAATTCACCTAATTAATTAAACTTGCATTGTCAAATTAATTAGCAGTTTGATTGGCATGAATTAACGTGGAAGAGTTACAAAATTGAGGGGGGGGGGTTTCCAAAATTAAGGGGGGGGGGGGTTTAGGGGAAATGAAGGGGTGGGGATCGTGTGGGACCAACCTCACTAATATCATACCAAGTGGAGTTAGGATGTAGTGGGTCCCACCCCAACTTCCACACATAGGTTATAATTACATAGAATAGAAATAAAATTATAGCGCAAATTTTATTTCACTCTTAAGTTAACCCAATTATTTAACAACACCTCCCAAGAAATGAAGCTCTAAAAAAGGTCTTCCTAAGAAAATACTGGCGCTGCGGTTTCATCGGTGACCTCAGATTTCAATTCAGAGCACCAGTTCAGAAATTAGGAAAACCCGCTCGTTTGTTCACTGAACGTACCCGAGCTAAACTTTGGAAATTGATTCTGGGCACACCAGGCCTCAGAATCAGGTGTCGTCAGAAACTGCGTACTCCTAAAATCCCAATGAAATTAAAAATAAAGTTTTTTTGAAATTTAAGAGTCTTTACAATAAGGTCATTGAATAATATTTTTTTCAATTCATCAAAACATTCTACACACTCTTTTGTCAACAAAATTTTTACCCCATTACGTGTGAGTTTGGCATATGGGTTAGGCAATATGGAAAAATCTTTGAAAAAGCACCGTTAAAAACCTGCTAATCCATTAATCCTACATACCTTATCTATACTTTCCGGTTCTGGCCACTAATGGATTTCCTTATTCTTGGATGGAATGACCGAGATTTTATCCATAGAGATAATATGGGAAAATAATGAAATTTCCAAAATCCCAAATTCACACTTTCTAAACATCCTATATAATTCATTTCTTCTATGATTTTTCACAATAGTGAACAAGTTATTTTCATGATCTAGTATATTTCATAGTATACAAAGATCTCATCAATAAATATCACTATAGAGTAATCATTTTATTCCTTAAAAACTCTGTTCCTCAGATCCATGAAGATAGAGGGTGCATTAGTCCGTCTAAGAGGCATTACTATAAACTCATAATGCTCATGCCTGGTATGAAATGATGTCATCAGAATATCATCCTTCTTTACAAACAACTGATGATATCTAGATCGATGGTCAGCCTATGAAAAAAGTAGAGCTCCATGAAGTTGATCGAATAAATCATCAATGTGAGGTATGAGATACTTTTTCTTTATTATAATGACATTCATCACCCTATAGTCAATGTCGAACCTCATAGATCCATATTTATTCTTAACGAAAAGAACAGGGGATCCCCAAAGAGAAACACAAGGGGGAATACATCCTTTATTACCAAATTCCTGTAGTTGTTTCTTTAGTTCCACTAATTCCACAATGTCCATTCTATAAGGGTTATTTAATAGTGTCCTATAAATAGAAATTAAATCAATGGAAAACTCAATTTATTGTTCTGGAGGATGTCTATGTAAATCCTCTGGAAACACATAAACAAATTCTTGCACAACACGTATGTCCTCTATTTGAACAATCCTTTACTCGCCCATGGGTTTTTACTATCTTACTCCCCAATAATTGAATTTAGTAGAGTAACTGGGGGTGGATCTATATAAAAAATAGATGGCGATCTTTATACACTAAATAAATGGTATTCCTTGTCATCATAAAAAATTTTAACCTCCTTCTTCTTACAAATAAATTTTTTCATCATGGTCCCAAAGAAAATTCATACCGAGGAGTATTTCAAATTAAATCACGGGTATGAAGAAGCGATATGTTGAAAAATCATGTTTATATTCCATAATGGTAACTGATTTATAATCAATTGTTATAATGGTACTTCCCTTTAGATTTTTGACTGAAAACTCCCATGATTACTTAAATAAGAAATATATAATTTTTTAGCAAACTTAGAAGATATGAAACCATGCGATGATCCATAATCAAATAAAGTAATCTCTTTGTTTGAGGAAACCATTAAATTACCTACCACCATGTCAATCAGAGCATAATCCTAAACAATATTGATCACACAATCTTGGGAATTCTCTCTTGGCAATATCCAAGGTATGTTTCCATGGAACATAGAACATTCATTTACATAGTGACCCATTTCTCTAAAATTGAAGAATTTATCATTCACATCCTCTTTATTCCATTTTCAATCATGTGCTTCATGGACTTTTTCCCCACACATTTAATAAACTCCCATTCCCTTCGGGAATGTAGCTAGATGTTTCATCCCACATGTACTATAGGATGGAAATTAAATATTTCCCTCCTTCCCCTTATTTCCATTTCTAGAGTGTTTAGATGATCTATTCTTCTCCTTCTTTTCATTAATGCCAGAAGACATAGTGAATTCATTTTTTTCTTGATTGCACATTATACTATATATTTTTACCTCAAGAATGTTTTTGATACTAATTCTCGACAGAGTATTGGTTTTAACCAATCAAAGAATTGATCGAACTTACTCATTGGATTACGTATATAATTTGAAACATTCCTTGCTAACTTGGTAATTTTAGACTCATACATTGGGACATTCTCATCCTCATTTTTCTTCAGAATCATAAATTTCACTTCCATATCCACTCAATGGTCACGTGAAAACTGTTTTTCTATGAAAATATCTTTGAGCTCCCAACATACAAAATTTTATACTTCTTCATCTTTTTTTGTGTTTTGAATTAATGACCATCATTGATCAGTATCTCACGTGGGGGGATAAACTGCCATGACAAATTCCATTTCGCTACTCTCTAAAGCATGAAATATTCTCTAAGGAACTCATCCATTACTCAACTACAAATGTATTTTTAGTCCCATTGAATGTTCATGGTAGTTTCCCAATGAATCAATCTAACATTGATCCTCTACATTGTGGATCAGGGTGCCTCATACAGGTAAAGTAATTATTCATATCTAGAGTGAGTTTTCCTAGTATGGTTATAAGATTATCAACACCAGTTGCATCAACATATCCACTATAATTATCTTTAGTAGGAGGGAATTCCTTACATAGATTATGGGAATTGATACATTTTACCTTACATAAAATTGGTTCCATTTCTAAACAATGGTATACAATAGATTAGTTTATGAATCACAATATATAATTCAAAACATGTAAAACACCTAACATAAAATGAACAGTTTTTGGATATAATCAATATTCATAATATAGTTTTAATTGGGGATGTATTTACACCTAAATCCTTCAAAATGGTTTGAAAAGAAAATGTGAATTATCCTATTCATATCCAACGAGAGTTTCATTTCCAAAAGTGGATTAAGGCCAGTTGTGTTGTACCATGATACCAAGGGTCAAGCCTGAAACTCCTTGTCGGAGTTTTCCCTCATAGGTATATCTTTTCTAGAGCCGACTCTACCTACTCATTTCTTGACAGGGATATATTTCTTAGAAAACTCACAAAATATCTACATTACCAATATTCTAGGATGTTCTTTTATACTAATCCTCAATACTAATATTTGGGTAATGTTATCTAATAATTGTTTTTTTAAATATATTTTCCAGGGCTTATAGTAAACTTTATCTGATATCAAATCTGACCCCAAAGCCTAGTTACCCATAGTTAGTGCATTATTACATAATATTGGAATGATACAAGGAATCATGTCCCAAAATACCGATCAGTTTTGTTTCCTTTGGAATACTAGATACATACATATGTTTTACATTACATCGTGAAATAAACAAAAACAATATTGTGTCCCCTATGGAAACACTCATATCTTTTGGCCTATCCTTGTCAGTTAATCATTATATATTTCATCACAACATGGGAATAAGAAAAAATAAAAAATGGGTGGGCTCAGATGCTCTATAAGGATAAAAATATAGTGGAAACTATCATAAATAAGTATAAACATTTAAGGCAATGTATAAAACTAAAACATAAGAATTTTAAAACAAAACATCATTATAATAGGGAAAATATATGTCAAATAATTTCATTTACTCATTCACATGGATATTATACTAGTCGAATAATTACATGCAATATAGATATCAAATTTCATAATGATGGAATGCATAATGTAGGACATCATAACCACATAGTCAAGGCCTTATTCCATGACTAGAAAATAGATTTTGACAAGGTGTTGTGCCAAGACACTAGTTTGTCTCATGAAACCAACTGATGCATCGAGGAGCTATAGTGGGTTCTACCCATCACATACTATGTCCAATACATTCAACATATGAAGAGGTTTAAACATAACATAAACATTCGTATGAAAACTAGCATACAAAATGTTTATAAATTAACCATAAACCATGAATGGTATAAAAATAACACATCCATAGTCAAAAATATCACAAAACATTCAATACAATATGTAATATCATATCACAAAAAATCATCATCAAACAAGATTACAATCCATCAAAAGCTGTTGACATAAATTAAATCAAAACTATTTGAGATAAATATCTCTTTCTATTTAAAAATCATTTAGAAGTCATATAATTATAAAAGATGACATTTATATTGAAAACATTCTTATAATATTGTTAGGGATTATTTGAAGGTTTTATGAAGGCGGAAAATAGCTTCACCCACACTATATGTTAAAAACAATTCTTACATTAATTTGTAGAAAAGAACATAATGTACCTCGTTTGAAAAATTATGGAAAGATTCCTTTCAAAACATTTTATTAAAATTAAAACAAAGGTATAAATGACATTAACCCATATTCTATAAAATAGTTAAAAAATATTTAAAATACATTATTAATAAAGACATATCTGGATGATAAAGAAGTCTCAGTAGATACTTACGTATAAAAAACTTCGGATAAGTAAAGAGATTTTGAAATTTACCATCACCATGTAATTTTCATTATTCAAGGGATGTTTAACCTCATGTATAATGGTGAAATCATTATAATTAAATTATGAAATAACCACATACATAAATATGATATCATATATGATCTTCTATTATTGTTTTGTTAATGATCCTTCAATTGTATCATTGTTTTGTGTGGTTACTGATTTGTTTTATTTTATATATTTTGTTACGTAAGTCATGTTTGTTATTAATAAGATGTATTTAATTCATGTATATAAGGATATTAGGTTCTCAAATATTATTTTTTAATCATAAAATGAAATTTATTCTTAAATGGTTATGATGGAGAATGAATCCCATCGCATTCATGTAGATGGTAATCAATACGTATACACAAGTGATAATACCATTATATTGATGGTTGAATCATATGTAATTGGATGTTATATCATATATACAGAACCATTAATATGTTATACTAATTATTTACATAAATTATACTCATTATTATACCCATCCAAATAATTAAGTGTTGAATAACAAACTACACCACAATGTGGAGATAGTACGCCGTATGTACGCAGATGTGGTGACTTTTTCATTCATATGATGGATAGAAATATGAATATGGTTGTACGAAATTTAAAATAACACCACTGTATGTAGAGGGTTCTGGATTTGTTATTTTGGTATGTAAACAACAAAGAAATAGAATGTGGAATATGAAAAGAACTTTGAAAGAGGTGATGAAATTATTACCTCTTCTTAAGGTGGTTCCTTTTGAGTTGATCAAAATTTCTCCTTAGGATGGATTGTGATCAAATTAATCCCTATATATTGACATCTGGGAAGTTGTGAGGATATTGGATCATTTTTTTATATAAAACATTGTTTGGATAAGTGATTTTGAGATAAGGGGAAGTAACCTTTGATAAGCGAGGTGAGGGTCACTTTAGGAAAAGATTTAAATATTAATTAATTATACAACCATGTTCATTTTATAATGGATAAAAAAGGACATAATTCAAGGATATGTTGAAGATTGGTATATAAACGCTCAACCAGTAGGTTTTAGATAGGTTTAGGTCACCATATTAACCTTATCTATTAGATTTAACCCATAGTTTAATAGTTTACCATTTACCATGTATTCTTTTATTATTATAATAAATTATTAAAAACATACTATAAAAATCCTAGACAAACCCATGTGGTTTATTATTTACATATATAAACATATTTATGTCCTTTGGAAAAAACATATATTTTTAGGAATAATATATCAATTAATAATATAGTATTTTTTTTTAAAACTAATTTCTGTCAATTTTGACACTATTTAGTATTTTTTTTATTAAAGTAATCAAAAACATGATTACTCTAAAAGAAATAAATTAAATCAATCCTAACCTTTCATATGAACCTAGAAAATTATTTTAATGACACAAATGTCTCAATTATAATTTATTTTTAAATTTATATTATCATTTATATTAATTATTCATTAATAAGGTAATTACTACATCGTCATTGTGTCATAAATAAATTTAATTTATTTCTGTCTAAAAATTATAAATAAAATAATAATATGTAAAAAATATTTTTAGATCTCTAATGAATATTTATAGTTGAATTTATCATAGGTATAACCCCATATTAAAAATTGGGTTGTTATCAAACAATGAATTTAACACTTTTCACACTTCTTTAAATAAAATAATAATAAATGTCATAATCTTATCTAAGAGGTCACAAAGGATCAATTATTATTTTAATGGTTTTTTTTTCGAAATATACTTATCCAATAGAAATAGTACATGTTTGAGGCTAATTATAATATCATATTTAGCATTAATTACCCTATTTACTTTTAACCACGGAAAATAAAATTCAAACATTACTATTCACCATAAATTATGTTCATCATATTGAAGAAAATTTTACATACTAATTTCAACCATGTATCTCATATTTTTGAAATTTAATTCATTGAATTTGTAAAATTGTGTTTTATGTAAATTTGAAAATGTGCCTTGAAGGTGGGTAAAAGACGTTAAAAAGATCAGTAAAAAAAATATACATCTACTCCTATTATAAAATGACTCCAAAGAATTGAACTTAAATAATATAGGTATTATGTATCTATTTTTACTAAAAATAAATTTATATAATATAAATAATTATTCAAATAAAATGTCAATATTAAAAAAATGCAGTGTTTTTCACTATTCATCAAAAAAATTGAATGTTTTTAGAAAAATAAAAAAACTTCACCTTAAGATAATTTTGGTATTCTGAATCCAAAAATAAAGTATATTTTGAAAACTAAAATTTATTAAATTTTAAAATGTGAGTATAACTATTCATAACTAATTTTAAAACAGCTAGTTTTATTTTTCGTGTTGTGCTAGAACTCTATGTTGCGTACAATACAAGCTATTGTTTTATGAATGGGAAATGTACCGTCGATCCTTATGGTGTTACAGTTAAACATGATTTGAACAATTCTAGAATAGACTTTTGTATGGCTCTAGAGGTTAATAGATAATATTCAATTTCCAATTTGATGAATTGTTAATGTCGACAATGTATCTCTGAACATAATTGGTTTCAAAATAGACCTATTATATCTATGATTATAGCTGTAGACATAAAATACAAGGATAATTAGACAAATAAAAATAATAATAAATATTCCAAATCCATGAAAGGAAATAATATACCTCAGAGTTCACCAAACCCTAGGAAAATTAATGCAATTTTTGAAGCAGAAAATGATTATGTAAATTCATTGAAAGTCTCGTATTAAAATGGAAGATCCAATTTTAGAGGTTATTTCTAATTCTATGAAAGTTATGGACACAATGAATATTATTTTTGGTATAGTTTGTCTTTAACAAGGAAATGGAATATCAAATAATGATCTTTCATGTGTATGTTATGACATATTTTATGAAAAAAAATGTTTTCACCATATCTACCATAAGTTTATCCATGAAAAATATATTTGGATGTTGATATGAGAGATTTTTACATGAATTTAAGATTTATAATATTGAAGGAATATAATACTCAGAGAGTTTACCTACAAAATTAATTTGAATATTATTATAGATGCCATATAGGAGGAGTAATGAAAGAAAATGAAGTTGAAAAGGATAAATAAGAAACCTAAATAAAATGAGTAGAATAATAAAAATAATTATTTAATTTTTCATACAAGTTAAAACCAGCCATGTGATTTGTGAAAGATGATATGGAAACTAATTCTAATAGAAAACATACTGATACAAATAATAATGTTGGTATTCATAAGAAGCTTCATATAAATTCTTGTTTGAAGGTTCAATGAAAATCATTTGAAAAGTATTGTTACTCTCTATATATTTTAAAAAATCATATGAAAATATAAAAAACTCAATCCAATTAATACATTTTTAAGGATTATAACAAGAGGAAATGTGTTGAAATTATATGTAAATAATGTCATGGTATGAGAAATCAATCTCAACCAAAAGGTTTCCTTCAACTAACAAAGATGTCCATTTTTATTCCTAATTAGTGTGGTATATCTATGGTCAAATATAAGTAATTCAACGATAAGTGATATTTTGTCACTAATGGAAAATCATATGGATGGAATCATGGCGATTTTTCTTCAATAAAGTAGATTTTGTTTATATCCAATTAGGGAATGAGAAATTTTTAGTGGAAGTTGTATTATTTCTCTATGACATGTAATGGTGGAGAATCATGCATACAACCATTTTTGGTTATTTTATTAAATGAACATGTTATGGTTGGGAGTTTATTATAAAAATATGATATAAAGTGTGTTCTTTTTATGTGATCTTGTTTATGTTATTTCTATTAATGTTATAGATAGAATACATGTGATGATAAATATGGATCAATCATCCCCATGAAAATGACATTTTAAGCCTGGGGATTAAAATGTGGGTTTTCTAAAAATTATTAAAAACCTTGGTTAATTAAATCATTCATTCCGAAATTGTTAATCCTATGTAGATTAATAGGTGAATAAATAAAGTCTCTATTATATTGAAAACCATGTGATGTATTCCTTCCCCCATAAGTAGCTGAAGATTATTTTTCATTGTTGAGAAGTGGTTGTATTGACAATGTGTTTAGAACCCTATTAAACCTTATCATTTCATTTTCAGTAACATGGAGAATGAAAAGAATTGATATTGATCATTAGAAATGTGTCTGGATGTTGATGAGAGTTATATAGTTCGATGTTAGTGTGACCAATATGTTGTATTTCACTTTTCCTCAATATAAAATAGTTGTTTCATGATGAAGGTGTCGATTCTTGAAGGATTTATGTAGATCCGTGATTTGGTATTCAATTTTATGCATGATAAATAATATTTGTATATTTTTCAATGGGTTTCTAAAGGTGATACAGTACTAAATGATATATAGTTTTTGAACATGATGGCTCTGTTTGTATAGCGTCAATAGAAAAACCTTAAATGTTTTTAATGTTTTTATGATATTGAATAAAAATTCTATAATTTTTTATTAATGATTAATAATTATATATATCATGTTGGATGATGTTTTGATTTTCAGAAAAGGTATGGAGTTTTTTCAGAGATGAAATGAATACTTATAATGAATTTTTACAATTTTATGCTAAGACCAACAATTATTAGGGCCATATAAGAAAAATCTTCATCGTATGAAATTATCACATAGTTAAAGACATTGATTTTGGAAATAAAGCATCATAGAATGAATCATTTTATAAGGGTATTCCATTGATATAGAATATATAACTTAATCATATGAATTTTTGATACAGATAAGGTCTTTGAGAATAATTGTAATCTATTAACATGGAATAAAGCATTAGTGGATGACTGTAAGACCTATATATTTTGATAGGTGTTTTAAAATGATGAAAAATAAAAAAATGTCCACACTAATAAAAAGGAAGTTCCACATTGTATTAAATCATTTCCACATTCCTAAGGATATTTCAAAAGAGATTAATGTAGTATATTTTGTTGATGATTTTGGAGATGTAAATACATGAGTCAAAATTAAAATAAAAAAAATATCATTGATAGGGAATATAAATTATAAATCATGGATAATCACATCTTATACCTATCATCATGGATATTCCAAATAGTTATGGAAAATAGATATGATAAATATATGTATTTATATATATAAACATGATATTAGAAAATAGAGTATAATTCATATATATTATTGACAGAGCCTACATAGAATGTGATAGAGAGTTTTCATAAGATGATACACATAGTTATCTTATAGAGCGAATGAGAAAATTTCAGTCACCTTTAAATAATAATGAGATATTTTATGAATATGACTATTTGTGATGCAGTAAAAGATCTTGGTCACTCCTAATCTAGATGGAGTATTTATACTACCACAACCATTGATGTTCATGAGATTGTATAATATAAAAACTAAAACTGAAGGATCTTCGAGATAGATTTTACTTTAATGTGTTATAGAAGAACCTACAGATAAAATGTATATCATTCAAACTATGGATCAAAACCATTGAAGCCAATAAAATGTGATTAAGGTGAATAACCAATTAAGGCTAGGTGTATAACAAATTAGATGATGTAAACAAAGTGTAGAGGGAATAATGGACTCTATGTTGTAGTTAAATGATTTGAGATCGTAGAGAATCCTTGTTTAGAGAATGTAAATCAAGGAACCGAGTATATATTTTTGATAAAACAAGTAAATATATTATGGTAATATCTTTATCTATTAATTATTATGATGGTGAGGCTATAAGGAAAAATTTATTGTAATTCAAAAAAATTTAAGATCATTTTCATGGCTTAAAAATCGAGTAACTCATAAATGAGAAGAGATCGCAGATTCACCCCTACCCCTTCTAATTATTCAAAGGGTCCATGACTTTATAATATTTATGAAATAATTTTTTTTATATTTTTAAAAATTCAAAAGATATTTTTTACAAAGGAAAAAATTTGGATGCTTAATTAGAATACATTAAGGGATAAATAGTGTTGGAATTATGAAAAATTATATTCATGGAATAGTTAATATGAAATTATGTAAAATCTAAAAAATTTATATACATTATTTTTTGATGGTTGGCTATTGGTTTGCTATTTAGTTTGAAATTCCAGGATATATTTCTTTTTCATGTATGATTTTGTGATATTAAATTATTTTTTTGATGTATTGAGTGGCATTTTGAGATTTAATTGATAAAATGTACACATTAATATTGGGTTGTGACCTTACATATGTTTTATTCAGGCTTTTTTCATTATTCTAATGTATTCTTCCATCACGTTCGAGTGAAAAATATGATGGATTCGTTGGGGGTTCATCATCGATAGACCCATTGATTGATCAAGACATGGTAGTGGTAATTTTTTTATAAATCTAGTTATATAGAATAGTGGACATCTTATTCATTATCTATATTATAATTTCATTTGTGTTTCATAAAATATGAATTTTATAAAATTACATGGGAAAATCGAATCTTAGTAACGATTGAAATGGTTGTTGATTATTAAATATATAATTTTAAATCATGGGCTCATATATTTTTTAAAAAATCGCGTTTGAATAATTTCTTATAGAGTTCAAAAAATGATAGTAGTGGATATCTACTTCTTGAAACAAATCACATAATGACCACACCTTGGAAGGGATTATGGAATGTTTCATAGTACTATGTCCTTGATAACTACAAAACAGAAGGCATTAGAGTTTTATTGATACTATCTAAGAGATAGATGATATAGGTATATGATTTTCAAATAACCAAAATTTTTTCATATCTTATAGACTTGGATGTGGCTGAATCCTTTGGATTATCATTATCTTGAAAGATGTGTGTGACAATTTCATACAATATCAGTGTTTCCCATTATTCATTTTAATTATGGATATGTTCTAAAGTAGTCTTTGGGGACTGAGGATGACATGGTTGGGATATGTGAAGTGATTTATTTTTCTAATGTCCATAACAATGGTTGATAAATATCCTAAAAAGATATGTAAAGACAATAATTATCTTGTAATTTATACTGTGATATAAAAACCACCATGTTTCATCACATCAGAATGGTTTAGTAGTATTTCATGGGTGACATACAAGTTTATCATGGTAGTTTATAATATTTCCTCTTTTCAAGAGACTCAGAAGACATATTTAATTGTTGGATATCTGGGACATCTATAAAGAATCATCTAATTGAATATTTATAATATATGTGGATCCAAATATATAATGTTGGAGGACCTCCATTTGTAACCTACTGAACCTAATTTCAATACAATATTTGTTTAATGGTTTTCCTTATTATCATATTTCATTCATGTTTTCAATTTCTAATCATGTGTTTTATCCAATTTTCTTCAGATGTTTTAGTTATTTTCAAGAGAATTTTTCTTATTTTATTGGAATATATTCATTATTTAATTGTATTATGGTTAATTTTTTATTTCGAAAATGTTATATAGGTAAAATTGATTGGTTTCTTTTTCCCCTTAAGGGTGGGTCTTAAATAGTCATGTAATCATATTATTTATTAAGGTTACATATCAATGAATATTATTCAAATAGAAGGAAAACCATGATATAAGAATCTTTTACTAATTTATTTTTCTGTTTCTCTAAGTTTCAATATAATGATTTTTGATTTCTATATGTTATGTTATGAATTAATCTCTACCAGAGTATAACATACCTTTAGTCATTCAGATTACATTGGATAATGTATTGGGAAATATATAATCCTCAAATTTTTCAGCATGGCATAATAGATCCCATTATGCATCTTTAAGTATATATTATGGTTAGATTTGTTTTTGAGATTTCTTATGAGATAGTTATCCATTCCCTTTGCAAAATCGGTATTTTTCTATTACAGAGAACATACGTGGGTCAGTAATTATTCATTATTGTTTCCATCTATATCTAAAATTGATTGTGTAAGGGTATATTAAATTTTCTATTAGTGATTAATTTTTTCCTTTTGAAATAGTTTCACTAATTTGATTCTCAGTTATTTTTGTAAAGTTCTCTACTTTAGTAAATCTCAATATCATGTTATTATCATAATTAACCACTACATCCAGTGATTTTTAGTGGGTATAAGTTATTATAATATGTATATTTCTAAAAAAATGAAATCATTTTCTTCAACTATTTTATTTATTTAGGAGTTTTCGTAGTTTCAATTTATTCCTTCACGTGTTTCCTTTAGATTTTTTGTTTTTGGGTATGCAGTTCATGAAATCAGGTTAGGGAACATAGTTAGTTCTAACCATACAACAACAATGAATCATGTAAATTGTTTTAACATTGACAAATTAAATTATTGGTTTCTGGTTTTCTAACCATGTGAAATTCTTATGCATGGTTATGTATGTTCCTATCAAGAGGATGGTAGTTGGATCATGTATTGTCCAAAAGTAAATCCCAACCATGTATATTTATTTTATTAATATTTTTGGGACATATATTCTCTCTCATTCTACACCCTATGATCATATGTCTCCTACGATATATCCTAATTCACCTACAAGGTCAGATCACCGATTTTAATATTTATTTATGACAGCTTCTTCTGGATGAACAAACATTTATTATGTCAATATTAATGTTTTTCATGTTCATTCATTGTTTGAGCCTGATGAGGCTAGAGTAACATAGGGTTTGATTACAGATTAATTTTGATAGGTTGTTCTTAATATTTTTGGTTTCTTATTCAAAATTTTAATCTTATTTGGTACAATTTAGGATGGATAAAATCATTTTTTCAAGGAAATTACCTTATTAGTTTGAGGTCCCTTTATTAAATAATGGAATTTAAAACTATGATTTATTATTCCATTTTATATGTCATTTATCAGTATTTATGAATTGAAATAAGATTAAATTGAAAGATTTTTTAAAATAAAATGGATTCCATTTTTATTTTATAAAAATACAATAAAGATTCAATTTAATTCAAATTAAATGAATTATATTTTGATAATTCCACCACACATAGTGTTTATATACTCTTAGTTGGATCATTGAAAATTATAATAAAATTGAGAAGGGTGTTTTGTATTTTGAATCATGGTTCATTGAATATTTTATAAAAAAATTAACATGATTTCAGATTAGTTCTCTATAAATTATTTTTTTAAATAATATAACCCCTTGAGACATTCCTTATGTGTTTTGATAAGATAAATTTTATAGGTTTTTTAAGTGATAGTTCCCTAAAATGGGGCTTAGGTATTTTTGTATATTTTTTTAATAGACATGAGATAATTTCTTATGAAGATTTTAGATGTGATGTTATGATTTTTTACAATTATTTAATATATTTAAATATAATATTTCTTTTGATAAACATCATTTTTCTCATTGGTAACGATGGGTTCCAATGTGGATGTTCTAGGTAGTCATTGTTTTACAAGACAAGATAATTATTTTAAGAGTATTTAGAAGATATATTTTTTTCTTTTTTTGGGATATCCTACTCAGTTATTCTATAGAGTGAATGATATAGTGATAAAGAGGATATTTTTATCTAATATTAGTTTATTTACTAGATTATAATTCCTTGATCTAGATAATACCAATAAATACTATGTTCATATATTTCATTAAATTATTGTTATATTTTTTCTTATGATTTCATAATGATTTTTTTAGATTTTGTATGTCTTTCAAACCTATGCTTTTATATTTAATTTAAATTGGGTTTTTTTATCATTTCACCTTCCAAGAAAGAATTAATTTAATGGTTATGTTCAAGATGTATTTTATAAGGGAAATTATAACCTATAATACATATATATATATATATATCAATTTTCATACATTTATGATTATGTTTTATTTTTAAATGATATAAATGAATTGATGGGTGGTTACCTATTGTGATAAATATATCACAACCTTAATTTTTTTATGTTTAGTTGTGTTTTCTTGGATATAGTAATTGTTTATCAGGTTCACAGTCATTTTTTACAATTTTTTCAATGGTAGATACTCTAAATGTTTTGAGGTATTTTTTGAGAACATAATTAGTTTAATTTACTATATTTGTGCACCCTTAATGTAAAACCCATTTAAGAATTTCCCAATAGTATTTGTACCTTATATATTTACTTTAACTCATTTTATATATTTTATTTTCTTTTATAGGTTGTGATTTTTGTCGTTTTTCATTTATTATTTTTTAGATTTATTATTTTTTAAAACAATCGTTTATATGGGGAAGAAATGGAACATAACAAATAGTCTTGCCACACATCCCCAAAATGGTTAATGGATTATTATTTATTCATTGGTGGGAATTTATTCCACATGATATATTAGGATACACTACTAGTTATTTACAACATAGGGGATCTAGAATTCCCCCATAGTTTGTCACAAGTTAGATCAGGTGACTAATTTGGGGGTGGACCAGGTTAGTTAGTGAAGTTTTTTGTTGATGTTTTTAGAAAAAATTGATGATTCAAATAAAATAATTAATATTGGATCATGTTATTTAATCATGCCACAAAATTACATCATATTTTATAAGGGAATTTTTTTGATGGGAAAATAATTTTTTTTCATAATTGTAATCATTTTTAACATATCTGTTATATTATAAAATTAATGGATTTACCCATGATATGGAATATTCAATAGTAAATTCAATATAAATAAAGAATATTTAAACTAATGATAATTTATGAAATGTTATGTTAATATGACATTGGGAAATTTTATTCCTTAAATTTTTTCTATTCAATACATGAAATGATATTTTGTATAGGATACAGAATAAAAATATATGAAATTTTAGTTTGATGGAATAAAAGATTGAAATTTTGAAATCCCATATTGATGATATTCAATTTCATAAAGGGGAATTGATTAATTATATAATTAATATATTTAATGAGAATGGAAAAACTATATGGGGTTTTTATGAATCTATAAAATAGTTTATAATTATTTTGATATCTCTTAAGTAAGTAATGTGGAGGATCGATGAAAATATAAATCAATAAATGTTGATTATTTTAATACAATTTTGATGTAAAGTTTTCATTTTGTGTTCATTACATTCTAGATTATGAATTTTTTCTACTATGATTAGAAGGAAAAATAATTTTTTTCAATGAATTAAAGAATGTGAAAATAAAATTGATGAATAATGATGATGACATGATTTCTATTATAGATAAATAAAATGTGTTTAATATTGATATTTCATTAAATTTATAAAAAATAATATATATTAAGGATAGGGAAAATATTGATTTTTGTTTTCATTTAAATGTTATAGTTGTTTATTAGTTGGTGAATATTACTAAACATCTATAAATTATAAAAATATTTTACCAAAAATATTAATGATTCATTCAAAATAAAATGAATGTATACAATAAATAATTAAGAAAAGAATTATTTTTTCAAAACATTTACATAGAAAGAATAGTTTTAGGGAATTTTAATCTTGTTTAACACTTAATGATCAATGTGAAAAAATTTATAATTTAATTGAATGAAAATAATTTTCAAGTTAAGTATAGAAAGAAAACAATAACATGTTGTTTTTATATAATAATATATTTATATAATTTCTTCATTGGTTCTTTAAAACATTCTAATGAGAATATGAAATTTATGATGGAGATATATAAATACAATTAGGCTATAAAATACTGATTGTAAATGAAGATGTGATTTGTAGAAGTAAAATATATTTACTATATTTACATTTCAAACAAAACAAAATAAATGATTAAATAAAGAAAAACATCATATAAAAAGAAGAAGGCCATGAATATTTTCAATAATTTTTAATAATTTTTTTAAAAATGATTAATGATGTTGAAGAATTATTTTTTAAACATAAGGTGTGATGTTTGTATAATTTTAAATCATATGAAAAATACATGTATAATATCTAGGAAAATTGAACATCATTTTAAAAATATATAATCTCGTACTATGTATTCAAGAGGACATTATGTCAAGGAGAAAATTTTTCATGATCAATAAATAGTATTGGTGATGAAGTGTGTAGGCAATCCATGAAAATATGGTTCACCTAGAAATTTATATTTGGATGATCAATAATATATATATATATAATGATGTGAATACTATATTAAGTGGGTATAAATATATTTTTAAAGGGTGAAGAATTAATTCATAATTATTATTCTATAAATGGATTGACCAGTCATTTAGAAAAATGCATAAAATTAGTATTTATATGAAGATGTAGAGAATCCTCTAGAAGAAATATTTTATCATAGAGATATTATTAGTGCTTTGGCTGTTTCTTAAACATGGTTCTTTTTTCAGATTAATTGGGAAAAAATAAAATTATTTTGTAATATTTGGAATACTTTATTGGGGTCATTCAATAAATAATATTTTTAGAGAAGTCTAAAAAATCACAAAATAATTTTTAAAATAAACATAAATGTTTATATTATCTTTATAAATGGATTCAAAAATTATTTTAATATTCATATGGTCTTATTACAAAACTTATGGTATATTTAAATTTTTATTAAGATATAAATGTATTAAAAAATAGAATAAATGAAATTATATGAATTTTTTTTTGACATTTCAATTAGGGATTCACAAATTTAGTTACGTATGATATAAAATAGTGGATGATCATTATATTTTAGATGGCTAAAAGTAATGATGGGTTTTGAGAAGAAGTAATTTAGATTCATTACATTTTAATAGTATATATTTCATCCAATAAATGTTGTTGGATCAAAAACAATTGAAAACAATGTCTAAATGGAATCAATGGTTTTATTAAGGTATTTTAAAATAAATCATAAATAGAAATTTCTAAATTTATGATTAAAAAAATAATGAGATATTTTGGATGTAAATATATCTATTGAATCATTTTAAATATCGGTTATATTTTCAATATTATACATGTCTCTAAAGTTATATTATTTTAGGTCAAACATACATAAAATTCTTTATATATAAAATTTGATGGAGGAATATAATTTTTTTTCATATTCATGGTAATATTTTATAATAAAAATTTAACAATAATACATAGGAATTTGTGATATAATATGTTCTTATCATGAGAAAAATAACTCGTTGGATGTGTTCTAAATTTCATGAATATAATCTATTTAATTATTTATATATAAAAATAGAAATATAAATGACTCAACAATTAGAATTGATTCAATCAAATTTATATTAATTAGTTAAATAAAAATAAATACATATATTTATGTATTTTTTATAATTTTCTGAAGATGACAGTCAAATAACATGCATAATGTTTATAAAACATAACTATTATACTTTCACTATGAATAATATATTTTAAAGGCATGTGGAAAAATAATATTATTATGTTGTGAATAATTACATATCTAATAATTATGTTTTGTATATGAAGATGGATTTTTAATCCGAATTTATAATCCATGAGTTTTAAATTAATTAAATCCATCAAAACCACCAAATTATGATATTTCTTCTAAAAGGGAGAATAAGAGTTTAAGGGAGATGTATTATAATCTATTGTCAGTGGATGGAAATTCTCATTACTTCCGTAGGTAAGTGATTACAATAATAAGTAATATACATCATCAGTGTTTATTTTTTCTACATTATTAAATATCCCCAATTATGATGTATTATAGGATTAAAGATATTTACAATTTCATTAGGATATTCATAAGTCGTTCTATTATCAGGTTTAAATGCACACAGAAGAAAAAATATTTAGTAGTGTGGAATATATTGAATCTTTTGGGGATATTCATAAAATATAATAAATTATTAAAAATAAGGAATTGGAAAATATAATTGATATTAATTCTTTGATGGTGTTTAACAGCTGTAATGACTAGGGTGGAAATTAGAATATACAATAGGATGTTGAAGATGATAGAGATCATTTATTAAAAAAAATATTCAAGTGTTTCATTATAATTTTAATTTTACAGTGAAGAGTAATATGAAGAATATTACTTGAATAATTAGTGTTAAGAAGGACACTATATTTAAATTCTTATTAGGTGGTGAAAATAATTTTTTTCTGTAAATATCATTAATCATAAAAATTAAAAATATTGAAATAAAATAACATTAGGTCCAAAATATCATTCATTATTGATTTATAAACCTTATGTAATGGATTTAAATTAATAATGGAAGAATCCTGAGTATATTTAGGAGATTATTAAATATTTTTTGATATTTAAATGGATAACACTTGGGTATTGTTTCCAATTCCAATAGATAATAATTTTATTTTAGAATAGTTGATATTTCAAAATTGATGATGTAAAAAAGGTTTTGTGTTTTGACAATTCTTAAGACTAGATTTTAATGAATAATATCAAGGTAAATGAATTTACAATTATTATTAATTAGATAATATTAAAAAGATTATTGATATTATAATATATATCAATTTTCTACAAAAAATTAATAAGTCCTTATTGATTAACCAAAGGAATATCTTTAGGTAAGTGATTAATGAATTCTGATTAATATAAAGAGTAATTTATAAAGTATGAATAAATATCAAATTATAAGTAAATAATCAATAGATAGAGATTGAAGATATTTTATTTTAATGAATGTAACAATAGAATGCAACCTATATGAAAAGGGAATCATGTTTAAGGAACATATCATTACTATTGTTATGAATGAAATTATTTTTTTAAGAATTTATGAAAATGATTTCAAAAAAACTATACATACATTATAAATTAGTTTGAGATTACAACCCCCATTAAATTGAAATATTTATTAGTTTTATGATTAACTCATGGAAAAGATATAATGTTTCACTATTAAGAGAAATATTCTTGATTATTATAAATAAATTCATTATAGGTTGATTATGGAATGTTTCAATTCAAAGTTAATTATTAATAAAACCTCCTAATATATATTTGTTGTTCGATAGAATCCCCCAATATGACATTTCATTTATTTTTTTCCATGTATTATGGAATGGAATGTTAAAAGAGGAACATAGTGAATGAACCCCTAGATTTCATGAATGAAATTCCCTAAAAGGGTTTTCATTCAATTTTATAAGATTATATAAAAAATTGAGGTGGAGGATGAATTCTCATTCATGTCAATAAAAATCAAATGACAATAAACGGGACTCACAAAAGGGATTTTTAAAAAAATACAAAATATAGGGTTATCATTTTGGAGACCAAAAAATCTATTTTGATATATGATTTTTTATAATGAATAGTAAAATAAAAAATAATTATGGTAATGGGATTTCATATAGAGGTTCTATGTACTAAATTTATTTCATGATACATACATGAAAATATTTTATATTATAGGAATCTCTTAGAACCATTATTTTCTCATAGATATTATGTTACATTGTAAAAACATGTTCAAGGATATATTGTTTCATGAGAAAAACATTTATGAACAATGAAGGTAATGAAACCCTAATTCTATTTTACTATATTTTTTTGTTGAAGTTTATTTTTATTTTTATATGAAATAATATCATCATGAAACACTTTTGAAATTGTAACAAAAGTTGATAAAAAAATACAACATTCTAATGTAACCGTGAGTATATTGATGTTTAGAGAGTAGTGTCATCAAAAATTAATGTAGAATAGTGATTTATTTATGTGATGTTTATAGACAAGGCGGGTTGGTGAGATCACTCCGATCATTGTAAACCAATATATTTTTTAGTTATTCAGGTCCATCAACACGGTAACATTGTATTATTCTTACATTATCATATTTTGTTTGAACCAATGAAATAATTTTTATGTATCTATTTTATGTATTTGATCATATTATATATTTTTTAAATGAGATATCTGTTCCAAAAAATGGTAAAATGATCTGTACTGAATATTATAATAAAACATGAATACACCCTGATCCACCAACTTGAAATGGTATTTACCATTTTATATTAATTATCTGGTACCCTAGATAATGGTCTGAGTTAGTGGAATCTATCAATATATGGATCTGATTGAATTTGTAAATAAAATTGGGATTCTGATCTTATATGAATATAATTTTGAACATTAGGTTTTATGGATAAATCATTATTAATGATATTTTCTAATCTATATTTATATTTCTACATTCATCTAGTTACATTTTTGTGGATATAATACATGTAATTTAAGGATGATATAACGAATTGGATACTAAACCCATGGGAATCAATTATTTAGGGTTATCAATTTCCAATAATATCTACACAAAGGTCATGTTTCATAAATTATTAAATATTATGGGGAAAAAATTAACTCATTTCAATGAAGGAGAATAATATATAAGAGAATTGAAATTTTAATTTCTATATAAAATTTCAATATTCTTAATGATTCACCCATATGAATTTTAAAACATTAATATGATATTGTAATGTTTTTTGGAGATGATATTAATGGTCATTGAGATACCCACAATGTTATAAAAAAGTTCAACCTCTATTTTGAGATGATTTCATTGTCAGTGATATCATAAGTCTACATGGAATAATATAATGATTCATATGTGATTTCATAGGATAATATTCCCAGTAATCCATATTTATATTAGTTGTTGAATGGTATAAATGATACTATGAAAATGGGGAAGTTAATAGGTATTCCATTTACTAAATAATAGAATATCACAATAGAGAATTATTTAGATGAAATGTATGTTTATGATCTCTTTACATTACATTCATATATATTTACATGTGGAAATTGAATGTTTAAAAGGTAACACACAATTGGATGTTGTTTTTGGAAAGTAAGGTCACGATAAAGAATCGTGTCCTGAGAGGATTAAATAAATTGACTATTTTTACAAAAAACTATTCAACTATTTTTTCAAGGTAATTGGTGTATAAACAATATGATCATAATCAAGGAAGAAATTTTATCTTTATTAATTCCCTGATTCATCATCTCTTTGGGTACACTCCAAGAAAAGGATGAACAAATGATATCAAAATTGTGATTTTTGGGTTAATGATTTTATTTGTCAAAATAAGGATTTATTTTTTCATCAATACATGATTACCTATTTATGAATATATAATTTTCCAATGTTGGATGAGTTTAATGTATAAATATTTTAGATTTTTAAATAGGGATGATTATACGAAGCCTTTGTATTTAATGTTGACTATCATAGAAAATGGATCCCAAATTGGTGGAATATGTGAATAATTGGATGTAGACACTAATTATATAAATTATTTAGGTTGAACCATAGAAAATCTTATCAACATAATTTTTATTTAAAAAACAAAAATATATATATTTTTTGAATAATATAAATTATATTGGATAATATCTTGAATATTTTTGCAATCAATTCATAATTTTGAGAAACAATGTTGTATGTTTTTTAGAATAACTATAAAGATTACTGAATAAGTCAAAATTAAATGATTGATTCATTATTTGATCTACTCAATATCTGGGTAGTATACATGTATATATATATATATTGATAATGTATGTTATGTAAATATTATCAACATGAGTATATAAATATTTCATTCATTTCATAATGTATATGTTTCGGTGTGTGATCAGAAAGATCCAAAGGTGATTTCACTGGATGGCCTACATGCTATAGTTATTTATTATTAAAAATTAAATGAATATAATGACTCAAAGAGAATGGATATAATAAAATAATATTTATTTAATTCCTTGTATTATCATATAGAGGAGGAATATCCTAATAATACACAGTCCTTTAGGAGACATAATTTTAGTCCTCTAATATAAAATTATAAAATTGATAATTCCTAAGAAATACTTATATTTTATTACATCACATCTAAAAATATTATGAATCCTATACCCAATTTATTTAATATATACTAGAGGGAGTATAATAAGAAACTATTAAGAATATATTTAATGAAATAAAGGTATAAAATTTCACATATTATGATTTATAAAATAGTAGAAATTCCACTCATAAGAATATGAATTTTATATTTAAAGAGTAGTGTATAAGGATAAATATTAATTGGACATTTATGAATATTCTATAGTGGATATTGGAATGTGTTCTCTAGTGAGGAAGGTTTTGAAATGGATGTAGGTATATGGTTAAGGTTGAATTAAATTAGTAGGTGAAAATGGAATATAGCAATTTTAAAATATATTAAATAGAAATGTATTTTAATTTTATGGTAGAATGTATATATTTTAAAATTTTGTAAATTTTAATTTCAATTATTTATTTAAAATTTAGAAAATATTTTATTTTGTTTTACATATCATCATATCCTATTTAAATTATTCCATGTCTTATTATGTATTTATTTTTCCATTAATTAAAAATAAGAATATTGATCTGATTTGGGATACATGACCAACTTGAGGTCATGTATCATTCCATTTAATGTAAGACTCTCAAGATGGTTTTAGGTTAATATAGAATGTGTGAATTTTGGGGTGGTCTATTCATTTATTTTGACACATCACAAACTACAATATGAGTGAGATGTATCTTCCTTGACCATGGAGATATAGAGGGGTGTCTTGGTACTACTCAAGTTTGTGATCATTTATTAGCATTATTGGAAAAAAAATATTTGTTTATTTAGGTAGTTTTGGCCAATGATCATTGTATGAGGTTAAATATTCTGGGTATTTTATCTGAGGACCATTATTGGGAGTTATTTAGGGGTTATAAAATAATTATTGGTTTTGTGGTTGTTTTTGTTTTGTTGTTATCATTTTATGGCTTTTTGGTTTTTCTTTAATGAATAGTGATAATTAGCAACCTTCTTTCCTTGTTTATTTTATTGTGTATAATGTGGTTTTGGATTGAGGAATTCAATGTGTTTTGATTTATTCCTTGGTTTTAGTGGGTAGTTTTAGTCACAAAGAACACTATATATATATATATTTATTCACGTGTATAAGGATGATTGGTTATTAGTATTTGGGTCCTAGGTTCCACCTGGATGTGTTCCTCTTTCAATTTAACTATGATATGGTGTTCCACAATGTTGGCCCTCATTTACCATTTGAGAATGTTTCATGGCCTCTAATTAGAAACATGAAATTTATTTTAAGGAATTATTATATTTAATTCAATATTAAGTTATATATGGTAGAAAATGATGGGTTTCATGACAAAACATTATTATTATTTGGTTGGAGATTTACTCAGTGATTTTTGATGAATTTGAAGGTTGTTGTTTTTTTGTTGATGGATATTATATGGATCCTTTATTACTTTTTAGAGAATAATTATTTGTTTGGTGATACATGTTCTCTTGGGTCCTTCTATCTTTAATAATTACACTCAATATAAATAATAAATTGTTAGGAGAAATATGATTCATATATTCTATCATAGATAATTGTGATTATTTATTTTGGTTTGACTCTTATATATTTTACTTGATGTCATCTAATGAATCATAATATTAATTTGATTATTTAGTTGGGTGGATTAGTATTTATATTTTTTATAGTGAGTTTATAGGAATAACTTTTCCTATCACCTTCTACATATATCAATGATGTTTGGGTGAAAATAGTGTCATGGTGGGGAGAATTGTGACACTATCTAGTGACTCATTTTTATCATTTAATATTTTTATTGGTTACGATAAATCTTTTATTTTTTTATTTTTAAATTTTCATTTTTCTATACATTTAATGTTTCCCCATAGTTTTCATTCTTATTTTATGTTAAATCATGTGGTGTGCCAAACATAGATGGTTTATCATTTTTAACTTTGTTCTAGAAAAGATAACTCCAAATTATAATATTTTGTTTATTGAAAAATATTTGTGTTGTAGTTGACATTGATATATGAATTTTATAATTTTAGTTTTGGGTGTTACTTGATCATTGTTAGAGGAAACAATGATAGTGACTATGCATAGTGATTTTATTTTATTCATTGGTTTTCATGATTGGCTCATGTTTTATCAAACATTGTAGTGCTCCAAAGTAAAATATGGGTATTGGTTTTTGAAGTGTGTGACTGAAACATTTGTTTTATGGTTATGATAAAACGTAAGGCTAAACTATGGGAGTTCCCAAGTGTTATCTTGTTGATTTTTCATGGTTGGTCCATAGTTTCTCAAGCCAAGATAGTATTATAGTTTTCATTTATAGTTTAAATTGATTTTCGACATCAATTATAATGTTTTGAACAATACTATAATACATATATCTATTTAGATGAAAATTGGTTAAAATATGTGAGATGTTATATCGCATTCAGCTATATTTTTAGTTTCCTCTAATGATTTAAAATTTTCACTACATAGTAATGCCTCCTATTAGTTTCATTCAATTCAATTACACTTAAACTATTTTTACTTAACGTTCATCCCTCCCTACTTGTTTTCCTATCATCACTCATACCATACAAACATATATGGTTAGATTTTGTGTTCTGGTTGTCCTATCTAATAAGGTTTTTAGATATTGTGTCACGACCCATCCTCAGGGCCCATGCCATGACTACCCCAAGCCCACCTTCCATAGGCCAGGGGCTGGTGACTAGCACCAAAGGCGTAAATCCTGATAACTGGGAAGGCTTTGCCTTTATAAAAGTAAACAAAACACCAAAGAGTACAAGCAGAAGTAAAATAATAAGTACAAAGAGAAGTGCTGAAAAGTAAATGGGCCAGAATACAAACCCAACTGAAAGTACTACTACAACTGAACAAAACTACAACAGAAAAAGACAACAGCTGGAAGAACAGAAGCGGCTCCTGGGACGTCCTCCTCAGATCCTACCTGAAGGGTATGTACAGATGGCGTAGCTCCTGGATCGTCCACCACAGATCCTACCTGAAGGGTAGGTACAGATAGCCTCCACAGCGCTCTCTCACTTCAACCTCCTCCGAGTGTCGTCTCACCGTGAAGTCCACCTCCGGATGCTGACTCGTCGTGTAGTCCACCTCCGGGTACCGTCCAGTCCTCGAACACTCGGCCTCCGTCAGCACTGTCCGTCGTCTGCAACCAACACAACGAGGTGTGGGCATAGCCCGTGCAGGGTTGAGTATAACGATACTCAGTAGGGACCCCGAGACCCTCAAGGTCTCACAAAAACCAACAAGGATAACCACAAAGAAGATCTCAACAGATAACCTCTACTTAGGTATATTCCCATACATATACCAAAGTTATCAAGTAACCCATCTCAATCATCAGGTAACACAAAGATTATGAAATAAACGGATAACCACTACCCAGGTATATGCCCATACATATACCTAAGTTATCAAGTGACCCATCTCAATCATAAGGAAAACACAAGGTCATAGACTCAGCTCAAACCAGGATTTTCATTATCGAAACCGTAACTGCTGAAGAGACCCGTCTCTGGAGTGTACAGTGGTCCTGTCACGACTCCGAGGTACTGCTCACTAATCCAAGTCTCTGAGGTACTCCTCCTGTCGAGTACCGTGGCTTTGCTGCCAAATACTGGGCACTCCGTCCACTGTGGGTCTGCTGCCTAATAATGGGTGCTCCCCCTAATAGCCTACAGAGGTACTCCTCCGGTCGAGAACCACGGGTCTGCTGCCAACTATCAGGTGCTCTGTCCGCCGTGAGTCTGCCGCCAAATACCGAGCGCTCCGTCCACTTGTCTAGTCGAGTCAGTCAAGCAGTCGTTAGGTCTCAGTTGTCTACACGGTCTCTGTACTCTTCACGCTCGTCTTTGGGAGGGTCTGCTCCACGAGCTACAGGTTGATACTCCAAGTATCTCAAAATTCAACGAAAAAGTATCGCAATGGACCGCCTCGTCATAGGGGTCTCAACGCAACAGACGGCGCGTCAATCGGACGCCCGGTCTGTGAGTTATTAGCCTTTTCGTCCCAGGGGCCCGGTTGGTTTCGTGAGTGAACCAACCTGGTCATATCTCAACTGTACCCCGAACTCTAATAGGGTATACTCATAGAGACCGTTTCTCAACGTGATCACCAACGCCGCTGACGGTTCGTCAAACAGACGTCCGGTCTGAAAGATATCAGCTTTTCCGTTCCAAGGGCCTGGTTGGATTTCGGGTATGATCCAACCCGGCCACTACCCAACAGCAATCAAAACTCAGGCGAAGTATGCCAAAAGTTCCGTCTCATCAAGAGGAATTCAATGAGACAGACGGCGGGTCAATCAGACGCCCGGTATGTGAGTTATTGGCTTTTTCGTTCCAGGGGCCCGGTTGGTTTCGTGAGAAAACCAACCTGACCGCACTCCGACGACATCCAAACCTCAAGCGGAGTAAGTCAAAAAATCTGTCTCACTTATAGGAATCCATCAAAGTCGACGACATGTCAATCGGACGTCCGGAGCTCAAGATATAAGCGTTTCCGCTCCGAGAGCCCGGTTGGTTTCGTATCCAATCCAACCCGGCTGAACCCAAAGTATTCTGAAACCTTGAGTGTGATATTCCGAAACGACCGTCTCGATCCAAGGATCGCATGGCCACTGACGGTGCGTTGATCAGAGGTATACGTCTCAAGATATGGGCGAAAGACCGTGAGGGGTCCGAAAACGGGGGTTTCGGGCCCGTACCGACCCGGCCTGAGACACCCTGGGTCGGCCCGAACCGGGTCGACCCGACCCGGGTGCAGATACGACCCGGCCGGCACGACCCGACCCAGTCTGCCCAAGCCGGTCTGGCTCGGCCGGGTGTTCGGCGAACGGCCGAACCGTGCGGGGGGGGGGGGGGGTTGCTCCAGAGTGAAGAGCTGCGACCCTACGTGGGGCCGCCCGTGCCAGCGGACGCGGCAGCCGGCCGCATCCCACCACTCCTCTCTGGCCCCGCGCAGTCGCGGGACCGTGCTCTGCCACCGCGGCTTCAGCCCCGGCGGATTTTTCCGGCGGCGCTCCGGGCGCCGCCGTCCCCGACCGCTGGCGCCGCCGCACTGGCGCGGCGCGCCGACAGGGGCTTCCGTGGACCACCGGACGCGCTCCGGTGGTCCGATTTGCCCGTGGTCTTTTCCAGTCATCATCTCAGGACCTTACCTTCGCTGAAAAGATCCCACAACGCCCGTGTTGCTTCGTTTGTCGTTTTTCGGCGCGGCGCGACGGCACCGTGGCTTGTTCAACTTCATCGGCGCAGCGCGGCGGCGCCACGCTTCTTAGCCCTTCCTCATAATTTTCGCGCGGTGCAACGGCACCGCGCCGCCATTCACGTACCGCAAAAAATTTAAACAACAAGGTGAGAGGAGGGTCGGCCGTGTTCGTACGGTCCGACCTCCTCCCGTTATAATGATAGCAAGAGGCCATCTAAAAGAAGTTGACGTACGGCAAGAAAATAATTCATGGACAAAAACAATAATCCTCAACATCAATCCGCATGAACGAATGATCCACGGATCAACCTGGAATTGGTTGTTCCGCGCTCATCGTTCTTTTCAAAAAATATAAGTGAACACCAAAATAAATTCCCCTACCTCGATTAAAGGTTCGTTCGTCATCGGTGCGGAAACCGGTGTCGGGAGAATGTCGTCATGGGGTCGGACATAGATTCTGTGGACGTCGGGGTGCGTCCGAGGAGGAAACGACGTCTCCTCACATGTTGCTATGGAAGAAGAGGATGGAGAACCGTGGACGCCAAGTTTTTCTATGTTGAAGGGAAGGTGTTCATAATCGAAGAAGAACCGTTCTTCGTCGAAGGAAAGTTCTCTTCTTCTTCACACCAAAGCTCTCCCAAAAACTCTCGGACTTTTCTAAAGTTTTCTCCCACACCAAAAGCTCTAACTCAAAATAATATCCCATGATATTATTTTTATTCACACCACAAAGATTTAAAATTCAAACCAAACCACTTAATTAAACAAATGAAGAGTCTCATCTCATTAATTAAGGCATGTTGGCATGTATTAATGGTGGAAGTAAATGATGAAGAGTTACAAAAAATAATAGGATTTAACAAACTTAATGGAAGAGGAGATTAATGGGGAGTTGACACATTAAAACCAAGGGAGTTTAAGGGGGGTTGTAGATTTATACATTTAAAAACAAGGGGTGTTAAATGGGGGGAAGTTCGTGGGGGTTAAAGGGAAGGTGAAGGGTTGGGCTTTCGTGCGGACCCCACCACCCTTAGTCATACCCTCTCATGGGAAGATAGGTGGGGTGTGGCCCCAACTCCAAATTCTCTATGAATAAATTAACTTCCACATAAAATAAATTGTAACACTACAATTTATTTAAGACTTGTCGAATCCCAAAAAATTAACCACCTCATGTGACGAAAAGGCAGATGCGCTTAAGGTCCCCTTAAGAAATTATCGGCACTGCGAGTTTATCGGTGCCCTCGGATTTCAATTCCGAGTACCGGTTCAAAAGATAGAAAAACTCTCTCGTTCGTTCACTGAACGTACCCGAGCCAAACTTTGGAAAATGATTCTGTGTACACCGGGCCTCGGAATCAGACGCCTTCAGAAACTTCATTCTTGTAAAATTCCAAAGAAAATTAAGAAAAAAAATTTCCTTGAAATTTACGGGTCTTTACATTACTCCCACCTCAGGGCTTTATGTCCCCGTAAAGCTTCAACACAAACTAGGGATACAAAAGCGGTACTGAGTATGCATCCGAGCCTCCTGCTCTCATGTGATCACTTGGAGGTTCCCATACTGCCAGTGAAAGCGCACCCGAGGAATCGTCCATCCACATAGGATCCTCTTTTGTCGATCCTCGATTCCCACTAGAACCTTCGTGAAAGTCACCCCATCGCCAAAGTCCAGCTCCCCATAGTTGATGATATGCGAGGGTTAAGCACGTATCTCCTCAGTTGAGATACGTGGAAGTCGTCGCGCACCTGGTGCAACTAAGGTGGATGCGTCAAGCGGTATACCACTTCATCTACCCAGCCGAGGACTTAAGAAGGTCCACTGAACCTCTGAGTTAACTTGCCTCCTTGGCCACATCTCCGTAAACCTCGTCGAGGTGAAACCCGTATAAGGACGTGATCGTCATCCTCAAACTCTAGAGGCCTACAAATCCTGTCAGCATAAGGCTTCTATCGGCCATGTGCTGTCCTCATTCGTTCTTGGATGACCTGGACCTTCTCTAGTCTCACAAGAGATGCTATGATTTCTTCTTTTCTGATAAGAGAAATCTGGTCTCATCCCCTGGATGAACCACATTCATTGCCTAATACAGTCAATCCTGACATGAATGATGCTTTCATTCCATGGATGACGTCATAAGGCCTCAATGTAACTACCAAGAGATCCAACTATCACTCTCGCCTCCAAGGGTCGAGTCACACTGTCGGCATCAGTGTGAGGTCACTAGGTCTCCTCTAGTAGAAATCTCAAAAGTGAGGGTCAAGTCAACAGTCTTAACCGGGACCACTCAGTATCAACCAAACAAAAGTACAGGAAAGAAAAATTTATAAAGATAAGTGTATTTTCATTATTGCAGCTCATAGTACAAAGACACAAATGTAAAAACAACAAAACTAGAAGCAACTTGATCAATAGCCTCCAGGTCTGGAGCTAGTCCCGCTCCTGTCCATCTGCTTCGGGAGCTCCATGACCATAGGCCTCAGCTGCCTGAAGATAAGCTCTCCCATGTACTCCTGTCCCCTACGGTCGGGGTGGGCCTCCTAGTGGTGGTGGTGGTGGTAACACCCCGAAGCGTCGTCCACCTCCAGCTGCATGGACAACTCCACTTCCATGGCCGCCTACTCCTTGCGGTCTGCCCTGATCGAACCACTGCCTCTGCCTGGGAGGTTCTTCATTTAACTGCTGGTCATCTGCGTGGCGGGTCGGACAATCACATGCCATGTGACCAATCCTGCTGCAGGAGTAACACTGTCCACTCTCGGCATGACTGGGTCTGACTCCACCCCGGTTCCCCCGCACAACTGAACCTGAGTCATGAAGTCGGCAATCGGTAGGTCTGGTCCTCTTGGACCTCTGTGTCATCTGCCTACTGTCTTCTGTAGAAGACTCTTCCGCAAGCCAGCTAGTGGTGGGTCGTGCTGCTGGAGACTGCTCAGCAAGGAAACTCTCCACTATGAGGGCTCTCTCCAACACCCCTGTCTGGGTCGGAATGCTGTGAGAAACAACAGAAGCTTTAATATCCCGCCTGATCCCCTTCTCGAAGGTTCAGGCCCTGAAGAACGGGTCTCGTACCATATCTATGGAGTAGCGCGAGAGGTCTGTGAACCTAGCTGAATACTGTGCCACTGTCATGCTGCCCTGCCGCAGCTGAAGTAACTCATGTATACGCACTGCTCGAAGGGTGGCTGGTACAAACTCTGCCCGGAACAGGCTCTCGAAGTCTGCCCAATGAAGTGTCGCCTCATCATGCATCTGGAGCATCAGGATCCACCATCTGCCTGCTGCTTCCAGAAGAAGGCTGGAATAAAGGATCACCATGAAGTCTTCTGGCGTCCCCACTAGCCTGAAGAATCTCACCACAGCCTCCATCCAATCCTCATCCGCATGCGGGTCCGTCTCTCCCCGGAACCTGGGTGGCCTCTAGCGCTGAAACTCGTGCAGTGCGCTCAAGCGACGTGCACCCTCTGTTGTTGGGGCTGGTGGCATCGGTGGCCCAACGGGTAGTAGTACCGCTGGTGCGCCTGCTGGTTCCTCAACTGAGATAGGGCCCCGTACTGAGGCCACGTCGCTCGGCGGGCTGTCAGTACGAACAAATCTCGGGGCTCTAGCTGGTCGTCCGCGGGGAGGCATCCTGAAAGAAAAAAACATGACACAGTCAAAAGACTTATACCCACTGAGCTAACCTGATTTGAGATGATATTTAAAAACTTCTGGAAACACACACACAATCAGTGTTTTCGTGTACAAAGTCGAAAATCTGTTATGAGGGTCCTGGTGTATGGATACATCGGCCGCCCGCACCAACACTGGACTCCCTGAACTGAAAACCACACTCGGTACTCTTAACACTATTGCATCACAGAAAGAAAATATCAGAGTTATAAGTTCTTCGGTAGAACCGACTCCTTTGATACCAATTTGTCATGACCTGTCCTCGGGGCCCGTGCCGTGACTACCCCAAGACCGCCTTCCATAGGCCAGGGGCTGGTGACTAGCACCAAAGGCATAAATCCTGATAACTGGGAAGGAATTTCCTTTATAAAAGTAAACAAAACACAACAGAGTAAAAGCGGAAGTAAAACAATTAGTACAAAGAGAAGTGCTGAAAAGTAAATGAGCCAGAATACAAACCCAACTAAAAGTACAACTACAACTGAACAAAAGTATAATAGAAAAAGAAAACAGCTGGAAGAATGGAAACAGCTCCTGGGATGTCCTCCTTAGATCCTACCTGAAGGGGAGGTACAGATGGCGCAGCTCCTGGATCGTCCACCACAGATCCTACCTGAAGGGTAGGTACAGATAGCCTCCACAACGCTCTCGACCATCAACCTCCTCCGAGTGTCGTCTCACCGTGAAATCCACCTCCGGATACTGACTCGTCGTGTATTCCACCTCTGGGTACCGTCGAGTCCTCGAACACTCGGCCTCCGTCAACACTGCCCGTCGTCTGCAACCAACACAACGAGGTGCGTTCATAGCCCGTGCAGGGGTGAGTATAAAGATACTCAGTAGGGACCCTGAGACCCTCAAGGTCTCACTAAAACCAACAAGGATAACCACAATGAATATCTCAACAGATAACCACTACTTAGGTATATTCCCATACATATACCTAAGTTATCAAGTAACCCATCTCAATCATGAGGTAACACAAAGATTATGAAATCAACGGATAACCACAACCCAGGTATATGCCCTTATATATACCTAAGTTATCATGTTACCCATCTCAATCATGAGGCAAACACAAGGTCATAGACTCAGCTCAAACCATGATTTTCATTATCGAAACCGTAACTGCTGAAGAGCCCCGTCTCTGGAGTGTACAGTGGTCCTATCACGACTCCGAGGTACTGATCACTAATCCAATTCTCTGAGGTACTCCTCCTGTCGAGTACCGCGGGTCTGCTGCCAAATACTAGGTGCTCCATCCGCTGTGGGTCTGCCGCCAAATATCGGGAGCTCCCCCTAATAGCCTACAGAGGTACTCCTCTGGTCGAGTACCGCGTGTCTGCTGCCAACTACCAGGCACTCCGTCCGCCGTGGGTCTGCCGCCAAATACCAGGCGCTTTGTCCACTGGGCTAGTCGACTCACACCAAGTCGAGTCGGTCAAGTAGTCGTCAGGTCTCAGTCGTCTACACGGTCTCCCTACTCCGCACGCTCGTCTCTAGGAGGGTCTTATCCACGAGCTACAGGTCGATAATCCAAGTATCTCAATGTCCCACATAGAAGTATCTCAAAGGACCGCCTCGTCATAGGGGTTTCAACGCAACAGGCGGCGCGTCAATCGGACGCCCGGTCTGTGAGTTATTTGCATTTTCATCCCAGGTGCCCGGTTGGTTTCGTGAGCGAACCAACCCTGCCATATCTCAACTATACCCTGAACACTCATAGGGTATACTCATAGGGACCGTTTCTCAACGTTATCACCAACGCCGCTGACGGTTCGTCAAATGGACGTCCGGTCTGAAAGATATCAGCTTTTCCGTTCCAGGGGCCTGGTTGGATTTCGGGTACGATCCTACCTGACCACTATCCAACAGCTATCAAAACTCAGTCGAAGTATGCCAAAAGTTTCGTCTCATCAAGAGGAATTCAACGAGACAGACGGCAGGTCAATCGGACGCCCGGTCTGTGAGTTATTGGCTTTTTTGTTCCAGGGGCCCGATTGGTTTCATGAGCAAACCAACCCAACCGCACTCCGACGGCATCCAAACCTCGAGCAGAGTATGCCAAAAGATCAGTCTCACTTAGAGGAATCCATCAAAGTCGACGGCATGTCAATCGGACGTCCATAGCTCAAGATATAAGCGTTTCCGCTCCGAGGGCCCGGTTAGTTTCGTATCCGAACCAACCCGTCAAACCGAAAGTATTCCGAAACCTTGAGTGCGATATACCGAAACGACCGTCTCGATCCAAGGATCGCACGACCGGTGAAGGTGCGTTGATCGGAGGTCTACATAACAAGATATGGGCGAAAGACCGTGAGGGGTCCGAAAACGGTGGTTTCGGGCCTGGACCGACCCGGCCCGAACCGGGTCGACCCGACCCGGGTGCGGGTCCGAACCGGCCAGCGCGGCCCGTTCTGCCCATGCCGGCCCGGCTCGGCCGGTGGTTCGGCCGAACGGCAGAACCTTGCGGGGGGGGGGGGGGGCTGCCCCCGCGTGAAGAGTCGCGACCCCGCGTGGGGCCGCCCGTCCCAGCGGACGCGGCAGCCAGCCGCGTCCCACCGCTCCTCTTCGGTCCCGCGCCGTCGCGGGACCGTGCTCCGCCGCCGCCGTTTCAGCTCCGGTGGATTTTTCCGGTGGCGCTCCGGGCGCCGGCGCCCCCGACCGTCGGCGCCGCCGCACCGGCGCGGTGCGGCGACAGGGGCTTCCGCGGACCACCGGACGCGCTACGGTGGTCCGATTCGCCTGCTGTCTTCGCCAGTCATCATCCCGGGACCTGACATTTGCAAAAAAGATCCCACAATGCACGTGCTGCTTCGTTTTTCATTTTCCGGCGCGACGCGACATCACCGTGGCTTGTTCAACTTCATCGTCACGGCGCGGCTGCACCGCGCTTCTTAGCCCTTCCTCATAATTTCCGCGCGGTTCAACGGAACCACACCGCCTTTCACGTGCCGCAACAAATTCAAACAACAAGGCGGGAGGAGGGTCGACCATGTTCGTGCGGTCCGACCTCCTCCCGTTATAATGATAGCAAGCGGCCATCTAATATAAGTTTCCGTACGGAAAGAAAATAATTCACGGACAAAAACAATAATCCTTAACATCAATCCGTATGAACGAACGATCCGCGGATCAACCTGGAATTGGTTGGTCCATGCTCGTCGTTCTTTTCTCAAAATATAAGAGAACACCATAATAAATTCCCCTACCTCGATTCAAGTTTTGTTCGTCGTCGGCGCGGAAACCGGTGTCGCGAGAATGACGTCGCGGGGTCAGACGTAGATTCCGTGGACGTCGGGGTGCGTCTGAGGAGGAAACGACGTCTCCTAACTTGTTTCTATGGAAGAAGAGGATAGAGAACCGTGGATGACGAGTCGTTCTATGATGAAGGGAAGGTGTTATTAATCGAAGAAGAACCGTTCTTCGTCGAAGGAAAGTTCTCTTCTTCTTCACACCAAAGCTCTCCCAAAAACTATAGGACTTTGCTAAAGTTTTCCCCCACACCAAAAACTCTAACTCAAAATAATATCCCATGATATTATTTTTATTCACACCACAAAGATTTAAAATTCAAACCAAAACACTTAATTAAACGAATGAAGAGTCTCATCTCATTAATTAAGGCATGTTTCCATGTATTAATTGTGGAAGTAAAAGGTGAGGAGTTACAAAAAAATAATAGGAGTTATCAAACTTAATGGAAGAGGAGATTAATGGGGAGTTGACACATTAAAAGTAAGGGAGTTTAAGGGGGGTTGTAGAGTTATAAATTTAAACACAAGGGATGTTAAATGGGGGGATGTTCGTGGGGGTTAAAGGGAAGATGATGGGTTGGGGTTTCGTGCGGACCCCACCACCCTTGGTCATACCCTCTCATGGGAAGTTAGGTGGGGTGTGGTCCCACCTCCAACTTCTCTATGAAGAAATTAACTTCCACATAAAATAAATTGTAACACTACAATTTATTTAAGACTTATCGAATCCCCAAAAATTAACCACTTCATGTGACGAAAACGCAACTGCGCTTAAGGTCCCCTTAAGCAATTATCGGCGCTGCGAGTTCATCGGTTCCCTCAAATTTCAATTCCGAGTACCAGTTGAAAGGATAGAAAAACTCACTCGTTTGTTCACTGAATGTACCTAAGCCAAACTTCGGAAAATGATTCCGGGTACCCCGGGCCTCTGAATCAGACACCGTTAGAAACTGCGTCTTGTAAAATTCCACAAAAAATTAAGAAAAAAATTTTCCTTGAAATTTCAGGGTCTTTACATTACTCCCACCTCAGGGATTTACTTCGCCGTAAAGCTTCAACACAAACTAGGGATAAAAAAGCGGTACCGAGCACGCATCTGAGCCTCCTGCTCTCATGTGCTCACCTGGAGGTTCCCATACTGCCAGTGAAAGCGCACCCGAGGATTCATCCATCCACATAGGATCCGCTCCTGTTGATCCTCGATTCCCACTGGAACCTCCGTGAAAGTCACCCCATCGCCAAAGTCCATCTCCCCATGGTCGATGATATGCGAGGGTTGAGCACGTATATCCTCAGTTGAGATAAGTGGAAGTCATCACGCACCTGGCGCAACTGAGGTCGATGCGTCAAGCGGTAAACCACTTCTCCTACACAGCTGAGGACCTAAGAAGGTCCACTTAACCTCCGGGTTAACTTGCCACCTTGGCCACATCTCCGTAAACCTGGTCGAGGTGAAACCCGTATAAGGACGTGATCGTCATCCTCGAACTCTAGAGGCCTCCAAATCCTTTTAGCATAAGTCTTCTGTCGGCCCTGTGCTGTCCTCATCCGCTCTTGGATGACCTGGACCTTCTCTAGTCTCACAAGAGCTGCTATGATTTCTTCTTTGCTGATAAGAGAAATCTGTTCTCATCCCCTAGATGAACCACATTCATTGCCTAATACAGTCAATCCTGACATGAATGACGCATTAATGCCATGGATGACGTCGTAAGGCCTCAACATAACTACCAAGTGATCCAACTGTCACTCTCGTCTCCAAGGGTCGAGTCACACTGTCAGCATTAGTGTGAGGTCACTAGGTCTTCTCTAGTAGAAATCTCTAAAGTGAGGGTCAAGTCAAGAGTCTTAACCGGGACCACTCAATATCAACCAAACAAAAGGATAGGAAAGAATACTTTACAAAGAAAAGTGTATTTTCATTATTTCAGCTCATAGTACAAAGACACAAATGTAACAACAACAAAACTAGAAGCAACATGATCAATAGCCTCCAGGTCTGGAGCTAGTCCCACTCCTGTCCATCTGCTTCTGGAGATCCATGACCATAGGCCTCAGCTACCTGAAGCTAAGCTCTCCCATTTCCTCCTGTCCCCTGCGGTCGGGGAGGGCCTCCTGGTTGTGGTGGTGGTAACACCCCGAAGCGTCGTCCACCTCCAGCTGCACAGCCAGCTCCTCTTCCATGGCCGCCTGCTCCTTGCGGTCTACCCTGATCGAACCTCTGCCTCTGCCTGGGAGGTTCTTCATTTAACTTCTCGTCATCTTCATGGCGGGTCGGATAGTCACATGCCATGTGACCAATCCCACCGTAGGAGTAACACTGTCCACTCTCGGCACGACTGGCTCTGACTCCACCCTGGTTCCCCCGCACAACTGAACCTGAGTCATGCAGTCGGCCATCGATAGGTCTGGTCCTCTTGGACCTCTGCGTCATCTCTCTACTGTCTATTGTAGAAGACTCTGCCGTAAGCCGGCTAGTGGTGGGTCATGCTTCTAGAGACTGATCAGCAAGGAAACTCTCCACTAAGAGGGATCTCTCCAACACCCCTGTCTGGGTCGTAATGCTGTGAGAAACAACAGAAGCTCTAATCTCCCGCCTGAGCCCCTGCTCGAAGGTTCGGGACCTAAAGAACGGGTCTCGTACCATATCTGTGGAGTAGCGCGAGAGGTCTGTGAACCTCGATGAATACTGGTCCACTGTCATGTTGCCCTGACACAGCTATAGTAGCTCCTGTATACGCACTGCTCGAAGGGTGGATGGTACAAACACTGCCCGGAACAGGCTCTCAAAGTCTTCCAAAAGAAGTGTCACCTCATCATGCATCTGGAGCATCAGGATCCACCATCTGCCTGCTACTGCCTGAAGAAGGATGGAAAAAAGGATCACCATGAAGTCTTCTGGAGTCCCCACTAGCCAGAAGACTCTCACCACAGCCTCAAGCCAATCATCAGCCGCCTGCGGGTCCGTCTCTTCCCGGAACCTAGGTGGCCTCTGGTGCTGAAACTCGTGCAGTGCGCTCAAGCGATGTGCACCCTCTGCTACTGGGGCTGGTGGCATCGGTGGCCCAACGGGTAGTAGTACCGCTGGTGCACCTGCTGGTGCCTCAACTGGGATAGGGCCCTGTACAGAGGCCACGTCACTCGGCGGGCTGGCAGTACGAACAACTCTCGGGGCTCTAGCTGGTTGTCCGTTGGGAGGCATCCTGAAAGAAACAAACATGACATGGTCAAAAGACTTATACCTGGTGAGCTGACCTGGTTTGAGCTGATATTTAAAATCTTTTGGAAACACACACGCAATTAGTGTTTTTGTGCACAAAGTCGGAAATCTGTTTTCAGGGTCCTGGATTATGGATCCATCGGCCGCCCGCACCAACACTGGACTCCCTGAACTGAAAACCACACTCGGTACTCTTAACACTATTGCTTCACAGAAAGAAAATATCAGAGTTATATGTTCTGCGGTAGAACTGACTCCTTTGATACCAATTTGTCACGACCCGTCCTCGGGGCCCGTGCCGTGACTACCCCAAGCCCGCCTTCCATAGGCCAGGGGCTGGCGACTAGCACCAAAGGCGTAAATCCCGATAACTGGGAAGGAATTTCCATTATAAAAGTAAAAAAAACACAATAGAGTACAAGCGAAAGTAAAACACTAAGTACAAAGAGAAGTGCTGAAAAGTAAATGGGCCAGAATACAAACCCAACTGAAAGTACAACTACAACTGAACAAAAGTATAATAGAAAAACACAATAGCTGGAGGAACGGAAGCGGCTCCTGGGAAGTCCTCCTCGGATCCTACCTTAAGGGTAGGTACAGATGGCGCAGCTCCTGGATCGTCCACCATAGATCCTACCTGAAGGGTAGGTACAGATAGACTCCACAACGCCCTCACCCGTAAACCTCCTCCGAGTGTCGTCTCACCGTGAAGTCCACCTCCGGATACTGACTCGTCGTGTAGTCCACCTCCGGGTACCGTCCAGTCCTCGAACACTCGGCCTCCGTCAGCACTGCCCGTTGTCTGCAACCAACACAACGAGGTGCGGGCATAGCCCGTGCAGGGGTGTGTATAACGATACTCAGTAGGGACCCCGAGACCCTCAAGGTGTCACTAAAACCAACAAGGATAACCACAAATAAGATCTCAACAGATAACCTCTACTTAGGTATATGCCCATACATATACCTAAGTTATCAAGTAACCCATCTCAAACATGAGGTAACACAAAGATTATGAAATCAACGGATAACAACTACCCAGGTCTATGCCCATACATATACCTAAGTTATCAAGTGAACCATCTCAATCATGAGGCAAACACACGGTCATAGACTCAGCTCAAACCAGGATTTTCATTATCAAAATTGTAACTGCTGAAGAGCCTCGTCTCTGGAGTGTACAATGGTCATGTCACGACTCCGAGGTACTGCTCACTAATCCAAGTCTCTGAGGTACTCCTCCTGTCGAGTACCGCGGGTCTGCTGCCAAATACTGGGCGCTCCGTCCACTGTGGGTCTGGCGCCAAATACCGGGCGCTCCCCCTAATAGCCTACAGAGGTAGTCCTTCGGTAGAGTACCGCGGGTCTGCTGCCAACTACCAGGAGCTCCGTCCGCCGTGGGTCTGCCGCCAAATACCGGGCACTCTGTCCACTGGGCTAGTCGACTCACACCAAGTCGAGTCGGTCAGGAAGTTGTCAGGTCTCAGTCGTCTACACGGTCTCCCTACTCCACACACTCATCTCTGGGAGGGTCCGCTCCACAAGCTACAGGTTGATACTGCATGTATCTCAAAGTCCCACGTAGAAGTATCTCAAAGGACCGCCTCGTCATAGGGGTCTCAACGCAACGGACGACGCGTCAATCGGACGCCCGGTCTGGGAGTTATTAGCCTTTTCATCCCAGGGGCCCAGTTGGTTTCGTGAGCGAACCAACCCGGCCGTATCTCAAATGTACCCCGGACTCTCATAGGGTATACTCATAGGGACCATTTCTCAACGTGGTCACCAATGCCGCTGACAGTTCGTTAAACGGACGTCCGGTCTGAATGATATCCGCTTTTCCGTTCCAGGGGCCTAGTTGGATTTCGGGTACGATCCAACACGGCCACTATCCAATAGCAATCAAAACTCAGTAGAAGTATGCCAAAAGATCCCTCTCATCAAGAGGCATTCAACGAGCCAGACGGCGTGTCAATCGGACGCTCGGTCTCTGAGTTATTGGCTTTTTCGTTCCAGGGGCCCGGTTGGTTTTGTGAGAAACCAACCCGACTGCACTCCGACGGCATCCAAACCTTGAGCAGAGTAAGCCAAAAGATCTTTCTCACTTAGAAGAATCCATCAAAGTCGACGGAACTTCAATCGGACGTCCGGAGCTCAAGATATAGGCGTTTCCGCTCCGAGGGCCCAGTTGGTTTCATATCTGAACCAACCCGGCCGAACATAAAATATTCCGAAACCTTGAGTGCGATATACCAAAACGACCGTCTCGATCCAAGGATCGCATCACTGCTGACTGGGCGTCGATCGAAGGTCTATAGATCAAGATATGGGTGAAATACCGTGAGGGGTCCGAAAATGGGGGTTTCGGGCCCGGACCGACCCGGCCCGAGACCCCCCGGGTCGACCCGAACCGGGTGTGGGTCCGACCCGGCCGGCGCGGCCCATCCCGGTCTGCCCAAGCCGGCCCGACTCGGCCGGGGGTTCGGCCAAACGGCTGAACCGTGCGGGGGGGCGCTGCCCCCCGAGTGGGGCCGCCCGTGCCAGCGGACGCGGCCGCTGTTCGCGTCCCGCTGCTCCCCTCCGGTCCCGCGCGGTCGCAGGACCGCACTCCGCCACCGCGGCTTCAGTCGCGGTGGATTTTTCCGGTGGCGCTCAGTGCAATGACACCCCCGACTGCCGGCACCACCGCACTGGCACGGCGCGCCGGCATGGGCTTCCACGGACCAACGGACGCGCTCCGGTGGTCCGATTCTCCTGCGGTCGTCGCCAGTCATCATCCCGGGACCCAACCTTCGCTGAAAAGATCCCACAACGCCCGTGAGGCTTTGTTTGTCATTTTCCGGTGCGGCGCGACGATGTCGTGGCTTGTTCAACTTCATCGGCGCGGCGCGGCGGCGCCGCGCTTCTTAGCCCTTCCTCATAATTTCCGCGCGGTGCAATGGCACCGTACCACCTTTCACGTGCCGCAACAAATTCAAACAACAAGGGGGGAGGAGGGTCGGCCTTGTTCATGCGGTCTGACCTCCTCCTGTTATAATGATAGCAAGCGACCATCTAATAGAAGTTGACGTACGATAAGAAAATAATTCACCGACAAAAACAATAATCTTCAACATCAATCCGCATGAATGAACGATCCGCGGATCAACCTAGAATTGGTTGGTCCGCTCTCGTCGTTCATTTCTCAAAAGATAAGAGAACACCAAAATAAATTCTCCTACCTCGATTCAAGGTTCGTTCGTCATCGGCGCGGAAACCGGTGTCGCGAGAATGATGTCGCAGGGTCGGACGTAGATTTCGTGGATGTTGGGGTGCGTCTGAGGAGGAAACGACGTCTCCTCACTTGTTTCTATGGAAGAAGAGGATGGAAAACTGTGGACACCGAGTCATTCTACGTTGCAGGGAAGGTGTTCTTAATCGAAGAAGAACCGTTCTTCGTCGAAGGAAAGTTCTCTTCTTCTTCACAGCAAAGCTCTCCCAAAAACTCTAGGACTTTTCTAAAGTTTTCTCCCACACCAAAAGCTCTAAATAAAAATAATATCCCATGAGATTATTTGTATTCACACAAAAAAGATTTAAAATTCAAACCAAACCACCTAATTAAACAAATGACGAGTCTCATCTCATTAATTAAGGCATGTTGGCATGTATTAATGGTGGAAGTAAAAGGTGAAGAGTTACACAAAATAAGAGGAGTTAACAAACTTAATGGAAGAGGAGATTAATGGGGGGTTGACACATTAAAAGCAAGGGAGATTAAGGGGGGTTGTAGAGTTATACATTTAAACACAAGGGGTGTTAAATGAGGCGAAGTTCGTGGGGGTTAAAGGGAAGGTGAAGGGTTGGGGTTTTGTGAGGACCCCACAACCCATGGTCATACCCTCTCATGGGATGTTAGGTGGGGTGTGGCCCCACCTCCAACTTCTCTATGAAGAAATTAACTTCCACATAAAATAATTGTAACGCTACAATTTATTTAAGACTTATCGAATTCCCAAAAATTAACCACCTCATGTGATGAAAATGAAACTGCGTTTAAGGTCCCCTTACGCAATTATCGGCACTGTGAGTTCATCGGTTCCCTCTGATTTCAATTTCGAGTACCGGTTAAAAAGATAGAAAAACTCGCTCGTTCGTTCACTGAACGTACCTGAGAAAAACATAAAAAAATGATTCTGGGTACACCGGGTCTCAGAATCAGACGCCGTCAGAAATTGCGTTCTTGTAAAATTCCAAAGAAAATTTAGAAAAAAAATTTCCTTGAAATTTCCGGGTCTTTACATATTGGGTTTTCTTAAAGATTCATATTAGGCTGGGGTGGGTGATCCTCTCTAATGGAATCAACTATTATCATAATAATCATTTACTTATGAATGAGATTGTATGATTTTCCATTCATATTAATGTAATAATAATATTGAACATTTTAAATTCAATTTATATCTTGATATATATATAAATATCATTCCTCATGGGTTTATTAGAGGATTTGAATAAGATTTACAACATAAATTAAAAGATTTTCAATGGGTTTTCAAGTTTTCTATTCGAATACTTAATTAATGTTCACAAAATTCTTCCTTAAATTCCATATCGAATCTTTTTAAATTATTCTTAATGCTAAAATTGTTGTTCCCACAATTTTTTTTATAATTAGACGATTAACCTGATATTAATGTGTTAGTTCATGGGATAGGAGTGGTTTTGTTTTCAAATAGAATAAAATTAGAAGTGAATTATAGGATGAATAATATCTAGTGTGACACCCAATGAAATAGTTTAATTAATTCAGAAATATTAGAATCTAAACTATGATATATGGATTGAAATATCAAGATTAGTTATTAATAATATTATTTTAACATTACAGTTTTTCCCTCATTTTTTTGAGTTGGTTAGTTCATTCCATTAATTTTCTATTCACATTGTGGTTTTACCCATATAAGTAATGATTTACTATAATATCTATATCGATGGTTTTTCTATATTTTTATACAAGTCATTTCTTATGAAGAAATCATAGCTAGTATGGGGAATAATTAAATTGAATTATGCTTATTATTTATTCCATTTATATTTAGAACATCTATTCACTGATGTCATTAGATCCTAGGAATCTATTTAAGGACATTGATAAAAACCATATAATTAAGAATGAGTTATAGATGTAGAGGGATTGTTAAAGTTGATCCATTAATTGATGTATTATTTTATAATAGTTGATTGATTCTCATTATATGGTTATCAGAACCAACTAATTCAACAAAATTGTCGATAGAGATAAAATATTTTAAGTATGATTCAGGATAATTTCACTAGTATGTGTTTATATTTAAATTTTATAAATATATTTACATTACAAATAAACCTATTATGAATTATATTTGGGATATTCCATTAAATACCTTAGTTATATACCCATATAATTAAGAGATTTAATGGCACAGTTCTTTTGATTATTTACATTTTTTGATTCACTAATACCATTGCGTTGGTGTGTTAGTGAGTATTTTTAATTCAGTATATTTATTTTATATAATTATAATATGTTTATTAAATTTCATTGATACTAGATCAAAATGGGAATTCGTTTTTTTCAATTGATGAATGAAAATCATTTTTGAATGGGAAAATGATTTTTGGGTGGGATTCAAATTTTTTAGGAAATGCATCTTCTCATGAATTAAAAATATTTTTTAACATTGATTGTCACTTATATGCAGTATAAATGAAGGGAGATATGTTGTAAATATTTTTATGGAACTTAACATGGTTTTGATAAACCCTAAATTGGACGATATAAATTATACATATAATTCAAAATATATTGTTTGAAATGAATTTTGAAGTGATAATGCATGAAAACGTTCATAGGATAATAAAAGTTAGGATTATATCACACTAAATATACACCATTCTGTTAATGAATTTGTCATGTTAATATTTAGGTATAATGGATCTTGTTATTGATAGGATTTTTAGGTTTTTTATGACGGACAGTTTTTTATATGGAGATTGACATGTGGAGATAAAGTGGTGAATAGTGTTGTTTCAATGTCATCCTGTATTATTTTATTATTTTTCAACTAAAGTAGACTATTTAATTGTTTTTTGTTTCCTTTATACCAATATTTATTGACAATTAATTATATTATTATGTGATGATAATATAGTTATTATACTTTTTTTTTATTTTAATCTGGTTGGTTATTTATCTTATATTATAGATAATTACTTTCTATCTCGATTTTTTCCATAAGGTTATGTCCTTTTTAATTACAAGGTGGTATGCATTAAATTTTAATCTGGATTCAGTTCCTGAAATTTTTCTAAACATATTATTTCCTGATACCTAGGAAAAATTATCAGTCATAGTGGTTTTGGGAATGCCTTTCAGGCCTATGATTAAGTAATGTAAGTTGATGTGTTGGGTCAATCCAGAAATCATCATTACACATTTGATTTTGAAATGATGAAGTATAAATAAAAGTTATATCATGATAAGATAATTTTTATTATAATAATTTAAATGACATGATATCATTATTGTTGATCTTATTTCTCAAAACATGACATATTTAACTCAATTGTGTGACTCAAGAAATATAGTAAATATCAATATGAAAACTATTATCAACCATTTTATGGATAATATTTCTAATAAAGAATATAAGAACATAATGATGGATCTATATAGTATTATTTGTGAATATGATATATTAGTTATTTCTAGGGATAAATGTAATAAATATTTTTTCATAAATGCTGTTATCTCTTGAACCATGATTCCTTGAATGATCTATTAATGAATAATGGTTATCATGATATCCCTAAACTATTACATGATCACATACATACATTTTATTTATTGCAAAATATTATTATTATTCAATATCTATAAAAGTAATAAAAAACAATAAGTCAACTATATTTACAGATCTCATCAATTTTGATGTCTCCAAACTGATATCACTAAGTAAATTTAGATGAAATATTAATTATTTTATCTTTGTTGTGTATTAAACATGAATGAAAAAATTAATCATGATACTACAAACTACTAGGTATTGTGCTTAATTTATTTGTATCCAAATAAGTATAAAGAAATACCATTTTATGGGATTATGAAATTATAAACTGAAAAATTGATTGAATATTTAAAATATATGGGTAGATAACTATCTCAATAATAATGTGATAATATTAGTATATTTAGTGTTATGAATAACTATAATAAATGTTCTAATTAGAGTAAAATGATGTGACATTGGAAATTATAAAGGCTTAGGGTGATTACATCGATATTTAGGGTGTCACACTGGATGTCGGCCCATATATGTGTTCCAAAGGTACACTCATTGATGATAATTCAAATGAATACGAAAATTAAAAAAATTATTTCCATGAACCTTGGTTTCGTAAATAGTCCCTTGATTTCAAATTGGTATGTTGGTATGTTATGATTCATGGAATTTTAATTGAATGTGTATTTTTGAACAAGTCCCATTTGGTATTTTGGTAAATGTTTAGTTTCAAAATGGATGGATATACACGTTGATATCATTTATTATTTGGTTTTTTATTTCATCATTAGTTTAAAATGATGATGGAAGTGAAATTTTATTCGAAACCTAATGTTATGAATCAAATTTTGAATATAAATGTGATTTTAAATATCATCTTGGGGAAATGGTTTGGTATTATATTTTATAAATGGATTTGGATGTGTATATTAAAAGGCCCATTTTGGAAATTTTTAGGTTTTTAATGAAATGATTGAATGTTTATATGATGTGAAATATTGGTTGAAAACCATTATAATGTGATGTGTAGGGGGAACCCCTATAGAGGGTTTCCCAATATGGGTTATTGTATTGGTGGATTTTGTTATTGGGGCAGACATGTATAGTGATGGAAGGTAAGGGGAGTCACACATGTAAGGGAATCCTACTTACATAGTATACTATTAAATTGGGTTTCCTATGTGTTTCTTAGAAGGTTGGGGGATGATTATTATCCAACCCTGAATAGATGGGTTGGTTCCCCTTGTAATTGATAGGTCTTGGTGGGTTGTGCCAATCTATTGGTATGTTTAGGGCATCTAGTTAGTTATATACTATGAAGATAAACTCTATTCCAAAAGGTTAGTCCGACTCGCGTACATATAGTGATCGCTTTAGTGTTTTTAAGACATTCCCATGATTACTATAATTATTTTATTGTTCACATTAGGCTACATTTGTATCCTTTATTATTCTTTCTGTTTAATTTTCAACATAGTCTGGTATTATTTTTTCTTTTTTTAACATGTAATTGGGGTTTTAAAGAGATAATTTTCATTGAAAACTAGTGTTCTATGTATATAATTGTATAAATGGAAAATTAGAGAAGTTTATTAAAATGATAAGGACATGATTTAATACTTTTATTTCAAACCCGTGTTAGTGCACTAGTTTCTGGAAATGAAGTGTATAGATTCTATGATTATTGCCTACTAAGATATTAAGATAACACCCTACTTATAGCATTTTATGTTTTTAGACTTCAGTTTTTTTGAAGATACATGTGTCCTAGTTCATGTGATTTTTGTTGGATTAATTGGTCTTGTGGTTGGAGGTGACCAAACGTACACGTGGAGAAAATGTGGGCATGTCAATTCCCAGTTTATATTTAGTTTCTGTTATTTTTTTATTTTTTTCTATAGTTTCTGTATTCAGATAAGTATATATATATCTGTGATAATTTGTGGTTATTTATGAGTTCTTAGTTATTTAGAATATTTATTCGATCCATGTTTATTCGGATGAAATTATTCCTAATTGGATGATTTTTGATGCATGTCACTAGTTTCCAGACTGTGGGGATGTATATCGCCCTTCCGCCCATGTCGTGAACCCGGTCAGGTGATGGGTCAGGTGACATCTCGGTATGATTTTTGATAAGTAAAATCACTATATGAATTTTGGTATGGGAAAATAGTATTTTTTTAATATTATGATGTACATGAAAAAAATTTCAAAATGAGAAACATATAGAGATTGTTTTATAGGGTTATGAATGAATTTTCCTTGGATATTCATCCATGGGTAAGGAAAAAAATCTTTTCAATTTGAACTATTGAATGATTGTTCATTTGTGACACAATATTGAAACTATTGAAAATTATTTTATATTATTTTACATATTTTGGGGTAATTGAAATATTTAGTAGTGTTTCCATTGATTTCATGTAATTTCTATAAATTATTCTTATAAGTAATCATTTCAAACACATATTATGGGAAATGGTGAAGTTACCTTTAAATGGGTTGTTTTTTGCATAAATTTATTATATGAATGTTTTAGGTTCATGTGTAGAAATTTCTTTTATCCCCAATATATTTTAATAAATGTTATACATTCTTGACTGCGTGAAAGACATCAAAAACCAAGATAAAACAAATCATCAAATATTATTATTTTATATATGATCATTAGAACCTAGGTGTAAAATAGGATGTTGTAAAATGTATTAACTAAATCATGATATTTATATATATCCTTATCGATATAAGCTTGATTAATTTTGAAGACAAATAATAAATTAATCTTTAGTAATATAATTTCATTCATCAAAAAAGTAATCTTTTTTGAAAACGATTTTTATTACATTCATTGAGTAATATTATAATTGTTCTGTAAATAATTTATTAAATATAAATGATAAATTTAACATCGTTTTTGAAATAAGAATATAACAAATTAACAAAGCATAATATTTTTTCATTTTACATTAAAAATTTATTTTTTAGTCAATAGTGGAGATATATTTTTTTTTAAAAACTATCCTTTATATTCAATACATTATGTAATTTAAAGTTACATTATGTTTTAATAATTATTTCATCTAAAATAATAATTATTTATTTGTATTTATATAATTTATTTTATTTTTAATCAACTTCATATTGTATATTTTTTTAATTTTATTTTCGTGTTTTAAAGGTGGATTTTTTAAAAAGTAGTTACAAAGTGGAAAATGATTATTGATTTTAATTAATAAAACCCCAATAATGAGGAATTATATTAATGGACTTTACATAATATATGTATATAAATATGAATTTAAATTCATATAATGATTATTAATTGTTATATAGTAAATATAAAATAACATTTTTCCTTCAAATTACATTTTTATAAAACACATCTTTTTCATCTTGTGTGAAGTTTAATTTTGAATTAAAATTTTCCAATTCTGTGAATTGATTTTGATAAAATTGATTAAATATTTGGAATCATTATAATTTATATTAAATAATAATTTGAACATAGTTTTTAATTTAAATGAATATTTAATAGAATAAAAATTTATTATTTCTATTATGGAAATAAAAATTAATCATGGGGTTAAACGAAAACAAGGCATTTTCAAATGAAAAATAAACCTATATAAATTTATTTTTATGGATATATTTAGAAATTATAATTTTTATTTATTACTAATTTTTAATTTTGGATCTTCTAAATTGGTGATAAAATTTGGTATAACGTTTTCTTTTAAAAAATTAAAATATTGTCACTCATCTCATATATAAAAGACCACCCCTGCTCTTCTCAACATTACACCATCCATGACTAATGAATCATCAAATAAATACCCAAATTCATTACTAAAATGAATTCCCAAAACCAATACATAGTTTTTGATTATGAATACATCCTTGTAATTATTTTGGTGAAAAAAATGGTGTTTGTCGGAAGATGAGTTTTCATGCATATTATTGAATTTTTTATTTTTTTTTACATATTAAATATCATTAAAAAAATCCATGATTATTTTTTATAATATATCCATTATTAAAAATTTACTCATATATTATTCTTTTAATTTAATAAAATAAAATACCTTATCATCTAATAAAATGGTACGATGGAATACCACATCACAAACCAATAACAACTGTCTTCCATTATCACCTCGAAAATCTAATTATAATGTTGTATTTAAAGAATTTTTATATTATTTATAACATATTTACACATTATTATTTAAAATATCGCATATACCTCCTTACATTCCAATTTCATGGGTATATGATAACATCTCTCATTTTTACGAGAGACTACTTCTTTGAAAGTCGATGTAATTCCTTATTCAAAAATGATTTTAATGGAAGTTAATAACGATTATATTATTTACTATGTTATATTAATGAAATAATAATTATATTGATGACATGTTTATCAATATCAATTGATAAAATATCATTTTATTTCTTACACTGAAATATGATAATGTTGTTTGTGCGTACCTGTGGACTACCATATCCATAAAGTGATGAGACTATTTTTTCATATATTTATCACATAACTGATATATATTTATATTTAATGAAATAATATTTTTTAAATGATATTATTTTAATTATGTAACTATATATTAACACATAACTTCTTTCCATAATTAACATAGATAAACAAAATCATTACTCATGCATACGTATGGACTACAATCTCTTTGATCATAACATAATCCAATTTTTATAACAGTAAATTCTATTTGATTTTATGTAAAATATTCATTATTTATAAATGCGTTAATAATTTCATAAAAATTATTCCGATGATATTTAATAAATGACATCTTTATCAATGTTCAACACAACAAAACAATTTTGAAATAATGAACCAAACGTCCTCAAAACACCACACATGGAAATAAATGATTAAATATTTTAAATTTTTATATATATTATATATATTAAAATTAATAATTATAAGTTATTAGACCAAAAAAGAAATCGTAATAAATAAAATAATAGATATAATTTTATTATACAGAAGGCTTTAAGACATGTAAAAAACGTCATCCTAGAGGTCTATGTTTCTCCCATAACCTGTATTTCTAGGAGACATAAGACATATTCCCCACTTACTTTTATTTTTTTTGTATATAATTAAGATTAATTTATTTTAAAAATTATTTGATGAAAAATATTTTGATTTAAATTTCTTTATTCGGTTCAGCATTTAATGAGTATTTTGAAACCTAAATTACCAATGTCATTAGGGGTTTCAGATCTCAATTTTTGTTTATGTGATACATATACCATATTACACATTTTTTTATTTTTAGAATTATATACTTCCAATTTTATATTTCATAACATTAATAAAAAAATATCATTATGCTTCTGGTTTCTATTAGAATTATTGTATTCAAGAGGAACTGACTTGAAATTCTCCATTTTATTATGATAATATAAATTTAATTTCTTTTAATTGTGTTATATTAATTATTTGTTGAAATTATTTTTCATGATAATTTATGGAATGAATATTTATTTGACTATTCTGTTTTTAAAACTCATTAATTTTGTTTTACAATTGATAAGCATAAATTTTTTAATGATTTATTTTCAAATTCTATGGTATAAGTTTTTAAGGGTCATTCATCTCTAATTATCCATTATTAAGTGATAATATTATGAAATTGAACAATATTCATTTTTATAGTGTATATTCATCCCATTTAAATATTAAATAATTAAAATCTGCAGGATCGTGATATTTAATTTATAACATCAAGTTATTCTTTCGTGGGGATTAGCATTTAAGAGTTACCAAAGTGGAAAAGCCTCTCTATTTCCGTATCGAATCTTCTGGGATTGATTATGTGCAATGATTATCTTGAAGAAATATTGTCATCATAGATTATTTAACCAAATAGATTTTATTATGCTATTCTCTTGAATGTGGCTTACATATTAAATTTCAATTTCCTATCTTATTTACTATATGAACATCAAGAATGAAATTTTGGTTTGTACATATATTGTATGTATGAAAACATTCTCTTCCTTATCTAGGACCAAACAAAAATTCATCAATAGAAATTATCAAATTATAATTATGATTTTTAGTACAAACCTCATTGATTAACATTGATAACTTAATAAAATATTTAAAAATTATGAATTAATGGAATAATATGTATTTATGGAAATCAAGGAAACAACACCAATAGAATAGTAACATGGCCAATAGAATATTAATAGGACCATTAGAAATTTTTATTCATAAAATTGAATAGTAAAATCATCAATGGAGGTATAAATAATATTTATGTATCTTATGAAAAAAAATGATTTATTTATTTCTTAGTATAAGTAAATAAATGTTTTAAAAGGGATGAATTAATTTTTTATATTTTTGTAATTTATAAATAGTTAATGACAATTTTATAACTAATATAAGGTATGAAAATACAATTTATTTTCATTAAATGTATTAATGAATTAATATTTTTCTTTCTTATGATTATGAAATAATTTTATGAGACCTTATGATGATTTTTCATTGTTTCCTATAATCAATTATAATGTTAAAAAAATATAATAAATGGATTTTTAATTAATAATAAAATTTATTCTTATTTAAAAATTATTTTCATGAAAGTTATATTATTTTTTAATTATAAACTTTTACAAATGGTTACTTTTAATTTAATATATTTTTTAAAAATGGTTGTACGGTTTTGTGAATTTTAAAATATACTAATTTACATTATATATACATTATATGATTAATATTATATTACTTGATTCATATACTAAGTAATCACCATAATATCTTTCATTTATTTATTTATTTAATATATTTTTTATAAGGTTGAAATTATTCATATTATTTCGAAAAAAACACAATCAAAATTCTAAATTAATAAAAAAACACCCTATGGTCCTTTATAAATACCACCCCCACCACCTCTTCTCCTCACATAATCCGAGCTTTATGAATTATTTAATTTCAACCCAATACACTTCCCAAGAATATTTCACTTGTCTTAAAGCCATTTGTCTTATTATAAGAACAAAACCAATCTCGAAAATGAGGTTCACAAGAAAAATAATTGAAGAGGTAAAATATTTTTTTTTCATTTAATTTATATTTATTTTTTAAATATTTATTTTAGTTTTATTTTAATTTATTTTTATATCCTAATCTCCACGCAACTTTGTCTCATGACAAAACATTTATATTATATCAACTATAATTTTATTATTCTAATGGTATAATCTATCATAAACCCTCTTCTTAACTCTCTTTTATTCTAAAAATTGAAATGTCATCCATGAGGTGTTTTTTACCTTCAGTGATGAAATGTTTTTATTATCATTTAATTCCAGTAGAGATAGTATTAAAAATATTATAATGTTTGAAATTTTTATAAAGTGTATTTTATAACCTTTTTATGTTATGTAATTATCTTATATACATAATATTATATAATAAAGCAAAATGTGTTCATTGAGATCAGAAAACCACCGAATTAATCGAAATGATTATCATTAACATTTTATATAATGAATATTCAAAATATATAGATATATATATATGTACAATTGAACTTATGTATATTCATTAATTACATAAACATTAAAATATGAATAATTATCCTCATTTTAAACGATCTTCCATACATATTTACAAGTGAACCGATCGTGAAATCCAAGAAAAAAACACTCCCAGATGAAGAAATTGAAAATTATAACTCATAATCATACACAGAAACAAACATAAATTATTAATAATAAATAAAATACATTTATATATTTTTCAAATTAAATAATTAATCCATCTTACATGATTATCTAGTACTTTAATGTGAATAAATCATTAAGAAATATAGTAGTGGAATTCTTAAACCCAATTTTCATTCATTGGGTTAGCCATTTTTTATTCCAACATTCATTATGGGGTTTCATTTAATATTTTTCAAAAATGATATAATTTTACTTCCCTTTTCATTTTTTTGTATACATACTTATCCAATAATATTTAATGAAAAATGAAAATATTTATCATATTAAACCCTTCCTTATAAAAACCAACTTTTACATCTCATGAGGCAGTTTCTCCTTCAACAAAAATTTATTATTATTATACAATGTATGTTATTAAAATTTTAATTTTGGAATAAAAATGATTATTCTTCAATATATTCCATATGAAAAATCTCAAAAAACCTATTACTGTTCAATGGGTTATTTTAATTTTTATAATCATAAATGTTCTGTGATGTATGCATGATTATATTAAAGTTATGATGTGATAGGTGTACCTTGAATTATATATTCCTCCAATGGATTGGGTAATGTGACATACACAAGGACATGATGCTTATTTATTCACAATAATGACATTATGATGAGGCACATATGTTTTGTGTGACCATAATGCTATCCATGTTCACAATAATGAATTGTAGTTTTCCATTAAGTCATAATGTTTCATAACTATGAATTTCCATATTCCATGATTTTATTTTATTCATCCTCTCATTATTTGGATCATTATCTGATTATTATGTTTTGATGGTGATGATTATGCTCACCCATGTTACACTGGTTCATGATCGTATCTATCCGCTAAATATTATTTTAGCTCACCACTCTGTTTGATGAATATCCTTGGGTGATTACATGTACTAAGTAGAACTAAATGTATAATAAGAATATATATATGAAGGAAATAAATTATTTTTTTATCTAAATGTTGTGTATATCCTAATTTTTCCTGGACACTATTACTTTGGATCTTGGTTTTTAATACTATTATAATATTTATATTTACAATAATTTAATAGTAATGTAGGAAAATAAGGGTCTTTATAGTTTTTATGAGAGAGTAGTTTAGATAATTTGGGAATTTATATTTGAGAATATTAGGTAAACAATTAATAGGATACTTTTCATATGAATGAAGACAAGAACTTTGATTGAGAAAAATAGCAATATAGGGATCCCAAAATATATTACCTTAGAGTTAATTTAATAGTGGAATAAATTATTTATTCATTACTTGTTGACTTATATTTTTATTCAAACAATATCAAATTTAAAAAAATTGTTGGAAATAGGAGAAATAAGGATAACAACCCATGTGATGTAGAATGCACCAAATTTCCGAATAGAAATCTCAATGCCTTGGGATGTGGATTTAAAAAATAATAACGATATGCATTCCATGTTTTCTCGGGATATATACTATAACATGAAAAATGTAGAACTTCCACCTTCACCAAAGTGGGAAGAACATGATATTTGTTATATTATGCAGTAGATACCATCGACGTTTAGTGGATCTTTTGATCCACTATCCATGAATCATTGGATTAAGTAAATAGATAACATAACTTCACCGCATCACTATTCTACGATGTAGAAGCATAATTTGTCCATTTTTCATTTTGATATGGAGGATAAATAATGTTGTGAGTTGATTATGAACGCAAATCCCAAGGTTGAAATTTAAGAGATGGAGTGGGTAGACATTAATAAAATATATATTAACATGTATTTCCACGTAATACCTAATGGAATGATTTTAACTGAATTAATAGTTCTGAAACAAAGGAAGGGGAATCATTCATGACTTATGATTAAAATTTCACAATTCTTTCATGGAATTCATTATGTATTGTTATCAATAAGTATAGAAAAATAGTTTTATTATATTGTCTTTTAAAACCAAACCTTGGAGAGTCTATAAGTTTTTTTCTTTGACTGTTATGAAGCTGTTTTTTTGATATGGTCTCAGTGTTGATAGGGTGTTTGGAGAATGGTTCCCTAAATTTGGAGATATTAAAAGAAAAATATAGTTTCATGCATGAGGCTAAAATGAAAATGGGTGAATGAAAACTCAGCAACTCACATGTCAAAAAATTTTGAATAAGAATCATGGGAATTACCGTAATGGGATATGGAAATACATCATGTACGGAAGAGAAGTTCACAATGATTATGATTATTGATGATACATGAGGAAGTAGGGTAATGTAGTGGAGGAATGAAGACCATAATCCATGGTTAAATTCATCAGCCATACGGAGGAAGGGAAATATGAATTCTAATGCACTAAACCCCAAATATATAAGGTTAATTAGTTTCAATTGCCGCCAAATTGAATGTAGAAAGGGAAATGATAATCCATTTCTACTGATGAGGTGGATATGAACTTTGATGTGGTGATGGGTATGTTGTTTATAAATTCACGAATAGAGAACATACTATTTAATACTAATTTTATGAAAATTTTCAAATCATGGATGTTTAGTAGAACAATTCAAAAACAACCTAAAAATATGGTGGTCAAGTTATCTGTGAGAACTAAAAATGGAGAAATTATTGCCCCCAAAGTATATAACCCCTCCTCGTTTAATGTTTGTTGACTAAACCTCCAAAAAAACATTCTCTAACTTCCTTTTGTGGGTATTGAAGCTAAATTGGGCATTTATTGTCTATAATTATACAAATCCAACATCTACTATTGGGAAATGTTGATTACACTTCAAATCCTTATGAATACGTCAATTATATACAATTGTAATAAGTATTCTAAGTTTCTTTAAGAATATCCAACTAATGTGTTGATAATATTTTTTTTATAAGAAATAATATATATACTTGACAATTGAGACAAATAAGAGAGCCATGATCTATGCAATTCCAATTTTGATGCACTAAACTGATGTATTCCCTAAAAAAATACCAAGTCTTTCACCAGACCAAGATGTTGTGTTATCAATTTAAACTATTCCTTATTCTCTGAATATATCAAGGACACCTTATGGGGTGTCCACTATTGATTTCTAATAACTAAGGAAGTAGATTCAAGTGAACCCTGAAAATGATTTCACACACCAGAGTGCATCCTAATGGGGCTAGTCAATCCTATTCTTCAATAACAAGGATGGATCAATGAGATTCCGCATTGATTATTGTAATCAAAATAAAATCAATATAAATAATATATATTACATTCCAAAGATAGATGACATGATCGATAAACTTTTTGTGGCCATGATTTTCTCTAAGGTGAACCCCAAATCATGATATCACAAATTAATTGTGATGATGGATGAAATTCCTAATAATACCATTTTAATGAGTTATGAACAATATGAGTTCATTGTGATACCTTTTTGGATCATTAATTCTCTCATAATATTCATGGACTTAATGAATAATATCTTTATATATTTACTCGACACATATCTGGAAGTTTCTAAAGATGATGTTCTGATATACTCCAGTATGAATGATATACATGATGAGAATTTGAATAATATATTAAATATATTCTTAAGAGAAAATCTATATGAAAATTTTAATAAAACCATGTTTTGGGTGGAGGAAGTATCATTATTGGAGAATATTTTCTGCAATAAACGAAAATCTATAGATCCTTCCAACATAATGGAAATTGAAGAGTGATTCATTAACACATCCATAATAGAGGTCTATAGTTTTTTTAGTCTATTTTGGTATTCCTGATGTTTTTTAAGAATTAATCATGATTTTCAAACTGATAAATCAATATGGAACTGAAGGGATAAATGATTTTATCGACTGCTGATTGAGAATAAAACATCTAAGAGTTGAAAATTAGGCATATCACTATACCAGTACTCACACTACCAATAATTGGGGAAATATTTTTGGTATATATTAATTATTTAATAATGGTATTAAGGAGAATACTAATTTGAAATGATAATGTTACATTTCATTCCACAAGGGAGTTGACAATTGATGAGAAAGACTATCCCACACATATTCTAGAGTGGGAGGATCTAATATTCATGTTGAAAATAAGGAGGCATTATTTATATGGGGTGAAGTGATAAGTATATAATTATCATAGGAGACACAGATATATATTCACAAAGATAGATCTAAATATATTCAATCAAATATGATTATATCTCACAAGGATCGACTCCACAATATACTACTACCCTAGAAAAGTGAATAAAGTGGAGTATTCTTTAAGTAAAAAGTATATTGAAACATTATAAATGATGAGAATTTAGAATGATCAAAACATATGATATGTTAAAATAATGGAGTTGTGAATCATTATGTTAGGAATATCATCTTTCCATTCTAAAATTATTTCTCAAATAATAGACAATGAGAAAATATAGGACGATCAACTATTTAATGGGGAAATTCAGAAAAAGGTGGAAGCTGTTAGAAATGAGAAATTAGTAGAGTTCAAAATTTATGTGGAAGGAGATTATTATTTTCTTAGTAATATGTATACCATCCAATATAGTGATAAATAATGAGCTTATTAATTATGTTAATATCATAACATTATCTATTTTCCCACATTGAACAAAGTTCTTTTGAGATCACTCTGATAATTATTAGTGAAATAATGTGAAAAAGTTATAGCTGAAAGCAGAACAATGTTCATAGTATATCACCAAGTAATGATTAAATGTAAAAATTCTATGGATATAATGCAACCATTACACATTCAAACATGTACAAGGGAAAAATCACCATGGAATTTTTTAAGAGACTTATGAAGTCATCTAGAAGAAAAAATGCAATATAGGTTGTCGTGGAACATATCAAAGTGATAGATCACATTTTGGGAATATAGAATGAATTATCACGGGATAAACATTAAAAAATATAAATTAGATAAGAGGTAATAGAACATGTAGTACCACTATATATTGTATATGATAGAGATCCAAGATTCATCTTCATGTTTTGGAAAATTCTCAAAGAAGCTCTAAATATGGAACTAAGATTTAATATGTATTGTCATCATTAAACTGGTGTCTATTGTGAGAGGAATATTCAGAATCTTGAATACTTGTGAGAGAATGTCATATGGACTTAAAAGGATGATGAGACAAACATTTCCCTCTAGTAGAGTTTTCATACAAAAACAGATTCTACATGAGCATCCAAACAGCTCAATTTGAAGCCCTTTATTTGAAAATATGTATAACAATGGAATTCTAAGATGAAGACATTTAATGTAAGATTTTAGGAACTAAAATGTTCTATAAAATGGTGGATGATGGGAAAACCATTCAATAACACATCAAGGAATCCCAATGTTAATATAAGATATATGAAAATAATATTCAATGATACATAGACTATGAGGTTTCAGACATGGTATTCATCTATATATATCCATGTAAGAGGATATTGAGATTTTTGAAGAAGGAAAATCTAATTCATAGGTACATCAACCCCTTTTAGGTTCAAGGTCACGTCTGTGACGTGGACTATAAATTTAAAAATCCAAAAACAATGACTCAAGTACACGATATATTCAATATTACCCACATGATAAATTACATTCCAGATCCATTACATGTACTAAATACATCGGTGGTATTGATGAAAAAATATATCTCTGAAATGGAGAATTCAAGACAGATCATTGGCCATAGAGATAATTATTTTTTCAAAAACAGTTCTCAAATAGTAAATGTACTATGAGAGAACTGTATGTAAGAAAAAAAGATATGCGAACTAGAGGAAGTGATAAAGGATAAGTACCCTCACCTATTTTCAATATTTAATGTCATATCAAATTTCATTGGAGAAATTTAATAAGGGGGGAAAATGTGATGACCCAAAATAATGTCAATGGAAATTTCATTCTATTAATTATTCCATACAGTATAACCCACTAAAAATTAATATTGAGAAAAAAATAAAAACATTATAAATTAAGAATAAAATGAATAATATGTATTTCTATAAGTTAAGGAACATATTCCAATGGAATAGAAACAAGGACATAAAAATAATAATGTGACCATTAGGAATATTAATATAGCCAATAGAATATTACCCTTACATATAAATGTTTAATTAAAATGTGGATATCTTATTAATGGAAATATGATGTATTTATTTCATGATATAAGTAAGCAAATGTTATATAATTTAAATGATTAGTGTTGTAATTTTTTTAAGATATAAATATTTAATTTAAATTTTATAATAAATATAATAATATAAAATGAAATTCATTTTCATAAAACTTAGACATAAATTATTTTTTTTGTATTATTATTCTAAATTAATTTTATGGGACATTTATAAATGTTTCAGTGTCAGCTATAATTTTAAAATTGATTTTTATTTAATAAATTATTATTTTAATTAAAAATTTAATTTCACATATATAAATTATTGTTTTCCTAAAATGCTGCATTATTTTTGAGTTGTGAACATAAAGAAGGGATAGTGTTTTTTTTCTAAAATAGTTGAATTTTTAATGAATATAAAAATGTTGTACTTTAAGACATATAAAAATTATATGATAATAACTATATTACATGATTAATTTATGATATTATAAAATTAATGATGAAGTATTCATCATTATATTAATATAATAAGTGATAAGGCAAAAATTATTCATAGTCATGAGCCAAAAATTATAAAAAAATGAAGAAAATAATCAAAAAACACCCTGCTCAACTATTATAAAATTTACACATAATATCTTCATCTCCTCACACATTAAAACAATTGAATATCTTTTGATTTCATAAAAATACTCTTTTTAATTCTCTTTCTCATTTGTATGATCCTTTGGTCTAAAAAAACCAAAACCAATTTCCTTAAGGATGTTTTGAAAGAGAATAATTCAAGAGGTAAAATCATATTTCTTTTTCTTTTAATTTATTTTCATTATCTTTGCATCCTCTACTAAATTTATTTTCACTAATAATATCCACTTATTTAAGTGCAATGTTAATTATATATTTTTTATATATAATGGAATTTCATTATTATAATGGAATGATATATCATCAAACCACTAATCCTTTCCCTTTTATTCTTAAAATGGAAGTGTCACCCATGAGATGTTGTTTTATTGCCTTTATGGATGAAACATTTTCATTTTCAATTACCACATACAAGTATGGAATTAAAAAAATTTATAATGGTTGACTAATATTTTTAAAATGTATTTTATTACATTTTTTATTTCATGTAACTAACTCGTATATATCATATTAAATAATGGAACAAAATTAGTTCGTTGTGATAAATGAACAACCAAATTAATCTAAATTATTATCATTAAAATTTATCTAATGAAACATCCTCATATATGAAAAAAAAAATTATAAGACCAATTAATATTATGGTAGGTCATTAATAATATATAATCTAGATAATTACCCCCACTTTACATTATCTTCAATAAATGTCTACAAGTGATCCGATCATGAAAACCAAGAAATCGAACAATCATGAACAATGAAATTAAACATTAAAACTTATCAACATAACCCTAAAAACATAAAAAAATTAAAATGAATCAAATAAATTTATTAGAAAATTATGATTTATAAATTAATGAATCTATGATTATTATATTGGACATTAATTTGAATAAATCATTCAAAATAATGTAAGGTGATTCTCGAGCCCAGTTTCCTTTCTTTGGGTTTTTCATTTTTCATGCCAAATTTAAGAATGGAACTGAATTGAACAATAACATTTTAATTGATTTCCGAATGTCATTGAAAAACTAAAAACAAGGGGAGCATCATAGTTGAATAATTTAATGGATCCCCAAACATCATTTATAACAAAAATACTACACCATGAAAGAAAAGATCATATGATAATGAAGAGAGATGGGCTTTGGGATGGGGAAGCATGTGATACCAAGAAATCCACAACCTTATTCCATTCTCACTTTTGTGGTTGATCTCCATGTCGGTGACAATGAGCTATTTTACTTGCATATATAATATTCTATACTCTATGGGAAACAACCACTCTTAGAGAGTGCTTCGTATAGGATAAAGGAGTATATTTCCACTGCCTTCAGATTGATATTTCTTTTCTCTCTAAACACCAACCCTATAACCATTTCCTTCACCTCAACCTAAATAGAATCACATTGGCCGTAAAAGGCTAAGAAAGTAGCAACGACGAAGTCCATATGGTCTCAAATAATGCCTCCACCCCTCGTATCCACCTTTGGAGGGACCCATCTGTGTTGAGTTTTAACCTAGTTTTTTGGGGGTACTAATGTACCCAATTTCCCAAGCCCCTCCTCCTTATCTATTTATACACCCATGGGATGAAAATCCTTACACATAGAGTGCCATGGCACTATTTAAACATGATGATCAAGTCCATCAAGGTGTTCTTCATCTTGAGACTAATATCGGGGATGCTGGCAGAGATATTCTTGTGGAAATCAAAATTCATTACTTTCCAAATGATCCAACAACTAAAAACAAGTGTGATATCCCACCATTTTTTCTCAGGACCATGCTCCCCTAGTTCATTAAACCAATTACTAAGAACATCCTCCTGCATCCCTCCTTGTTTATTCTTCCCAGAGATGGCTCTATATGCCAGTTCTGTCCATTGTGCCCATTCACTGTTGAAGAAGAGGTGCATCAACATTTCCTATTTGGGATTTTGGCTGCACCAGTATCTGGAGGCCATTGATAACCCCAGACATTAGATATTATCATCAGCGGACATCACATTATTCCTTACAAGCCACATCAAAATATTGAACTTGGGAGAAATTGCCCAGCACCATAATATTTTCCCCCTTGGATCATCATTGTTCGATTACCTCATCACGCATGCATAATATTTGATTAAGAACTCTGTTGAAGAGGAGTCCATGAATATAAGTATACCAGGAGCCTCACTGAGTACAATCTATATGAAAAATGTGCATTGATTATAATTTTGAATGGCCTAGATAATGCATGTGGGACCGTACACCTCACAGAAGGACATATCTGGTGTGGGGTAAAAAGGAAACCACAACCTTACTCTCCCCAATCCTGAGGCTAGAATTTTGAATCTCATCTCCCACCAAGCACCTAGTGTGAGGACATATGACCTCTTTATATGGGTGATCTAACATTCATATCCTCAATGACTAAGACCTATTGATCGCCACATCAAAACCACAGTTCACTTTTCTGATCATTTCATAAAGAGTACGACCTTCCATAGCCTCCCATGACTATTTATCATGCATCCCTTGCATGGTCGAGGATACAATCTACATATTGATTCCTCCTTCAGATATAGGTCTTTCTAACCACTTCCAAGTTGCCCAGTGGTGTCTGTATTCCAGCTCTCTCTCCCTTACCAAGGATATCATGATCCTATCAATGATGGTATCCACCCTTTTGGGAGCGTTCAAGGTGGTCATGAGATGTATAGGTATAGAGTTCAGGATGTTATTGACCAGGGTAATGCAATCTCAAAAACAAAGTAACATGTTTCTCCCAATGAATATGTGACCCGTAGTGTTCCCACAATCTTGTCAATGTGATGAACGTGATGGGAGTAATAACTAACCAGCACTCCGAGATACTCCAAGGGAAAGGTGCCTCTCATCATATATATGGTGTAATCTAAGATCCAAAACCTCCTATCTCAGAGTACATTGGATATAAAAAATTTTATTTTCACCCTATTCACCACATGCCCACTCCATTTACTATATTCCTCAAGAATCCGATTATTTCCAATCACCGATCTCCTACAACCATTAATGAACAAGGTATTGTAGTTCATGAAAAAAAATGAGAGATTCCCTTCATAACATGATTATCCTAATATGGAAGGATTTTTTCGGTATGCATCCCATTAATTATATATTCATTGAATTCATTTTGAGACAGAATGGATAAAGTGGGGGACATGGGATGCCCTTGCTGAAGCACTCGGCATGCCTCAAATAATCCGAACTACTAACCCATAATAGAGTTTGAAATCCATACTAATCTGAATCAACAAAATTGAATATCACGAGTCCAATTTGAGAAACCCATGTATCCAAAATCATTTAAGATAAATCCTCATTCCATCATATCATAAGCATTTCTCATTTCTAATTTAACTGCCAGATTATTTATGAAGGCATTGTGGTTAATCCCACTAATCATTTCTTTCACCACCCCAATCACACCCTGGATTGATCTTCCTTTGATGAAGTAGTGTTGATCTCTATACACCCATGTATTTATGTGGGACTCTATAATTTTGTTACGAATGGAATCTAGAACCTTGTACGACCTGATGCACAAGCTTATTTTTCTCTACATGTCTACGAACTGGGGGTTACCCACATTCTATATCAAGACCATCTTGGTTGCATTGGGAATGCACAGAACGTTTCCTTCATGGAAGAAATCCCTCACTCCTCCCACTATGTCCATTTTGATGGTGGCGCATGAACCCCCATATAAGGAAACATGTATGCCTTCTAGCCCTGGTGCACTATCTGGGTTCAATGTCCAAAACACCTCACACACATCCTCCTCATCTAGAGGTATTATGAAGAACTCATCAATATCATATGTAGAACTTCTTGGTATACCCTTGATAGGTCTGTTACCTCACTAGGATAGCCTCCTTCCAGATTAGGATTAAAGCCTTCAATGTAAGACTATGATGGTTTCATTGGCCATTTTCCCAACCAAATTTCTATCATTAGACTATGAACAATCATCCCATAGAATATTTGGCATGTGGATATGTCACCACTATTTTATACATGATTGTAAATAACTGGTATTCTGATACCTCTCATGTAGCCATTTTATCTGAACCCCCTCTCTATCAATCATCACCCGATTCAAAAGAATGTCAGCAAAAATATCCCTTTTGTCCCTAATTTCATGAAAAACATTATCAACCCATTATTCCTCTAGGAAACCATCTAGAAATTCGACCTCCTTCCTAATCTAAATAAGAACCTCATCTATGGAAAAAATTGTTTTCCTCCACCTTTGTAGCAGGTGTTTGAGCCAATGTATCATTTTATGAATAAAATCTATAGGTTCATGGGTAGTGTATAATTACGATCTTCCCTGACCACATCATTGAATCCCATATCTTCCACCCACATCCTAGAAAACTGAATACAATTGATTCTCATAGAACTAAATCTCAGGTGAAACCAAAATGGTGAGTGATCAGATATGAACCATCCCTGGTGTGAGACTTTCACATATGGAAGGAGAGAGATAGTTTCCATGTTCATCAGCCATCGACCAAGAAGACACTAGGTGCACCTCTTTCCCCTTTGATTTTTACTCCAGATGAAGTGGTCACCCTCAAAACCCATGTCCATTAGTCCTGTTCTGCACAAGAAGGAAAGAAGGGCCTGGGTTTCACTCCCTGGAAAAGCACCTCCCTAGTTTCTCCTCCAGAGATTCTATAGTATTAATGTCTCCCCTAGAAATCCAAGGGGTACTAACATTGATGAGATCTTATAAGTATTTCCATAGTCTCTCCCTCTCAAGTGCATTGCATTTAGCATAGAAGATAGTTAAAAATAAGTCACAATCACCTACATAAATTTTCGTGGAAAGATACGCGTCTAACGCACTCAACACATCACCTGAGACTTGGTCCTTCCATAATAAACTGATAAGAGAGTTGGCAGGGTTCCCATTAATATAACCACTTACTCGGAGCCTCTATGGGAAATTCCCCATTTTTCTTAATTCTTGTATTTGTTCTAAAATATCCACCAATGAAACTGAGTGATTAACATGTTCTTTAACTATGAAGTAGGTCTTCACCATTTTCCCTATCCCTCAAACATTCAATACGAGAATTATAAACATTGAACTGAGGGTGTCTAGTTTTGTCCCATGAATTTTGGCCCTTAGTAGTAGGAGATAAGAGCAGAGAGCTTAATGCACTATTGTTGGACAAGGAAGGGGTGCACATTCCACTCTGCACCTTCCTGCAGACGGCCTCTTGGTGCACATTCCACTTTGATTTAAAAAAATTACAATGATTTTTTTTCAAATAACTCTGCCTTCTAAGATCAAATCTTTTAGTTATGTTGATAATTATTCTTCATCACTAATAATTGAGGATTTTTATACCATGTATATTATTCCATTTTTATTTTTTAACCATAAGGTTTATTCATGAATAAATTATTTATTAAAATTATCATGAAACCCATTTCCTATTCAATGGGTTTGGTTATGTCTCTGATTAATAAAAATTCTATTTGGAAATCATGATTATTTAAATATAATGATGTGAGTGGTGAGCCTGAAATTATACGGATCTCCAATGAATTTGGAATTGTGAAGTGCCTCATGATATAATGATCAATATTTCTGAGCATGGTGTAATCTATTTTACAATTTATGATCTTATGATTATTCAAAAATGTTATATGTGAACATGATGCTGGATTGGTTCACCACTATGTGTGGTTATTGACCACTATGACACGAGGATTCATTTTAATGAATTTCAAGATTTCCAAATTTTATCTAATTTTTACTCTATTGATTAAAATGATGCTCCCAATCTTATGTTATGATGAAGATTATAATTATTCTTCTCATCCACGTTATATTGATTCATGTTTTTTATGTATCTATTTTCTAGGATAATATCTCACCCCTTTATTTTATTTGTATCCTTATCTGATTACTTGTACTAAGGAGAAATGAAGAGTTACTATGAATATATCTAAGAATGAATTAAATAATTATTTTTTTTTCAATTTAAATGTTATATATGATCCTAATGTGTGAAATATACTAAACCATTGAAAACTAGTTTTGTAAAACTATTTATTTGTTACCGTTAATATGCTATAATTGTTATGTATGAAAACAAGGGTCACTATATTATCCATGTTTTATAAATTGTGTTATTTTTTATTTTCAAATATGATTTTCTAAAAAATATAAATAATTTCTTCCCATAATTTATTTACAAAAAATAATTAAAATTATACGTATAGTCATTTTCTAAATAAGGTACACTTCTAATTTTCTTTAAAAATGTAAACAAAATCATTTTTTAAAATAATCCAACCTAATAATAAAATTCTACAATCTTGGAAGCATTGTTTTTTAAGAAACCAACTTTTTTTTAAAATTTTATTTTAAAATAAAATGATTTTTTAATTTTTTATAATTCCATAAATTTTAATATATTTTTTCAAAATTTAATGGATATTTTAATCTATAAATTTTCCAACTGGTCAGTAAAAATAATATTCAATTTTAGATTTCATCATTTAATGTTACTCAAATGAAACAGAAAATTTCCACCAAGAATCATTTTAATAATAATTTAATTGCATTTTAACTCATTAATGTCCACAATCCTCGATGTTACTACACTCCACTAGTGTTACATTGTATTGGTACCATCAATGTTCTTACTTTGTATGGATTAGGAGATTGTTAAGGAACCAATTTCATTTCCATTTGTTAATAGATTTATTGAATAAATTTTTTTATTATTGTTATTATTTAATTTATAAAGACTATAAATATTTTATTTATGAATTTTACTTGTAAATAATTGACTAAAATTTATATCCCTGATACAACGTATATGAGGCATGACCCAAAATTGTTTTAGGTGAGCCCGATATAGCTTATTGGATGTATGTTTCCACCTAGTATAGGGTGATACTATTGTAGATTCTATGATGGATGGTTCTATATAAAGTTCCCAGTCAGGATCCAAGTATCAATGAGAGGGGGAGGGGGTGAATCAGTGATATCTATTTATTTTTATGTTTCCATCGAATTGAAACAACCTTCCCTCCTGTTAAATATTTTCTTCTCTGCTGAACACACACAACCAAAGGAACACAAGATTTACAAGGTTCACTACTCAATAAGAGTAGCTACGTCCTTGGTATGGTACGGAAATAATCCAGTACCACACAATCCACTAGAGAAAAATACTTTGATGTGGAATACAACAAGTAGGATATACCCTTACACTCGTGTAGCACTTGGAAAACAATCCGCAAATGTGTGTGCACCCTCTTAGCACAAATAGGGAATTACAGTATTTCAGTGCTTCTTCAGAATTGAACAGATGTAATATCTGAAGTACAAATATTCACTTTCCTACCCAGAAGCTAGTAATAACATCCATACGCACAACTGAATATTTGGGAAGACACCGAATTTTCCGCGCAGCCTTTAGAATATCTTGCCCTCAATTCAAATTCCTTGTGCATAAAAACTCACTTTTGGCGCGAAAAACTTTTTTTGCGCAAATCCTTTTTCCGTGCAACCTTTTCTCTTTTCGCGCAACTTCTCAATTTTTCATGCAGCTATCCTCTTTTCGCGCAAACTTCTATCATTTCGCGCAACTCACTCAGTGTATAATTTATGCACACCAGATCTCGGGATTTCTTCTAAGTGTCGAGCATCATTAAAATGAGAAGGGTTCACCTCATATTTATAGGCATTTTTGACCCGACGTGAAAAACACTAATCCGCACGTAAAACCTCCTTTGTGCGCATAAAAACTTTTTTATGAAACTTCATATTTCGTGCCATGATTCAATATTTCACGCACCTCCTGACTTTTCCATTTTTCATCCTTCTAAGCATGAAGCACCAATTGCGCGCAAAATTCCACACCGCATTCCATATTGCACGCAAACCCATCCTTTCACGTGACATCATATTTCGCGCAATGATCCAATTTTTCGCGTATCTCATGCCTTTGAAAATTTTCGAGCTTCTGATCTTGAAATAGATTTTGCGTAAAAAACATCATTGTTCTATTTCGCGCATCCCGCAGATATTTCGCGCAACCCACTACTATTTCACGCACCACTTTACTTTTTTCGCGCAACCTGCCTAAATTTCTGCGCACTCCACGCCTTTGTCATTTTTCAATGTTATGACCTTGAATAACTCCTTTCACATGAAAATATAAACCATCTTCCATTTTGCGCGCAACATCCATTGCTAAGCACAATTCTTCACCTCCTGATTTTTAGGCCCTAAAATTTGGAAACCACTGGAAAACAGCGCCACATTAAACTGTGCTTTTCTACCGCCCCCAGATTTTCCATTGCTTTGTCATTTTCTCTCTCCAATACTTCCCATAACCATTCTTCTACTTTTATCACGAATTACACTATCGGGATATTTATCTTTTGAAAGACCAGATCTAGCATCGTTAGAGTGACACTGGGAAGTACAGAAACTTCCCTATCTTCCAGAAGCATCACTCCTTCCAATCAAAAATGTATATGAATGGCATCATCATTTCTCCCTCTTTCAATTATAAGGCTTGCATCACATGTTCTCATGACTTATGATATTTGAGAAATACATATCAGCAAAGCATCGTCTGGTTTGTGACCCTTCTACAAAGTGAATTGATTTATCTTCCTTGAAAAAAAATACAACACTCTGCAAAGTCTAACTCTTCAAATTTCCTTCTCCATTAAACTTGGTCCCAACAATATATAGTTCACCAATACATCAGTCAATGTTTCTTCTAATTAGTGGAAATAAGAAGGGAGTTATCAGATGTATTCTCATTTGGAGTTAACTAGGATAAAATTATTTCTGAACTTAGATTTAAACATGTTATGAATATGATTTCCTAAGATATTAATATGTTTTATTTCACTTCATATGACATTCATTGTTTACATTGTTCATGATCGATATCATATGGATCACTATTATGGATTCTGAGGACTCATGCCTTTGAAAAATCATAATTGCATATATATATTTTTGATTATATACTTATTGATTGATATAAAACACTCTTATGTTATGCTCATAGAGCTTTAATATGAAATCATACCCATTTCCTCTTCTTATACTTAATAATTAATTAAATTTTTTGAATATTATATTGTACCATAATGATATGTTTTGATCACCCACTGTACGATTCTTATTTGACATTTTAAAAATTAATTATAATGAGTGAATTACATCTATAATGTGTTCTTATATATGACGTTGATAAATAATGTTATATAAAAAGGATTATTTTAGTGGGAGTAATTATAATTTAAATACATGGTAACATTTTTATATATTAGTTTTTCCAAATTATATAAATCTCTAAACCTAATAGTTCATTGGGAATATATGTCACTGAATATTTATTTTTGATGTTGTGTAATTATGATGTTAAAATTAGGCCACCTTCATTGTAATGAATGATGAAAATGTAATGTTTATGATTTTAGCACTAGATCCAGGAGTGTGTGTTAGAGGCCATTATTGTTGGTATTAGAGTAGGTTTATAGATAAAATTGGAGATTGAGATGTTTTCAAGTGATACTATCATGGGTTTTATATATTTCATAATGGGATTGTATGTTAACATCCAGTCCTATACTCAATGTTCTAGATTCATATTATTGAGATTTTATGTGATGAAATCATAAGGTAACATATAAAATTTTAAGATAAGAATTATTTGGTTTATGATTATGTAAATATTCGGTTTAGGGTGGAGCAATAAATTTCATTTTATGGAAAATACATTTATGTAATTGATATACTTTAGTATTTATAAGATATTTGATATTAAGGTAATTATGGGAACACATGTTTTATCATATAGATAAGAATGGTATTGAAGAGTTATTTAGTGAATATGTGACTAATGTTATTTTAAGAGAATATCACAATATTTTATGGTCTTGTTAGTTGAATTGTATCAGATAATCATTAAGTTAGAGAAGTATTTAATGTATATGTTTTTTGATATTAAATGGGGTATAAGGTAATTTTCTGTAGAATGAATTTCATTGAACATTTCTTATTTCATTTTTAATATAACGATTCATGTATTATTTCATCATATTATGTTTTATTAATTTTTTGGAAATATATTACCTTGAGTTAACCATTGTTTTCTTAAAGTTAATGCATATGATGAGTATATTATTATATTATTAGTTAGCATATGATTTTAGAAAATGACCCAAAAAATAATTTCATCATGAATACATGTCCATTGATGAAAAATATGATATTTTGGTGGAAATTAATTAATGTATGAAATTAAGAAATTCAATTAAGAATATTTAATTGTGTTAATTGTAATGATAATAATGTAATTCCTCAAATATAGGAAAAATATCTGGAAATAAAATTATTTTTCATTAAATATATAGTCTCTTATCAGTTGAATATGTAAAACATCATATCATAAATAGATCTTCTTTGAAAATCCCTATTTCATTATCTATTAAATGTTCCATTTATGAAGAGACTGATGATTTTGTTTTTTCAGATGACCTTCACACTTCCTTCTCTTGTTAAAGAAAAACAATTATTGACCCTATTTACAATTGGGACTTCACAAAAGGTATTTTAAATGATAATTAATTGATTGAAAATATATTTTAAAAATTGTGAGGATAAATTTTAGTAAAGTGGTGTGGATATAATACCACTATATTTTGAATAAGAAATAAATTATCGATAGCATGATAGACACAGAATAACAAGCTCCAACAAACCATCAAATAATATTATATTCAACAATAACATTATAACCTAACCATTAATTTTTTAAATATGAAATAGAATAAATATTTTATGATAAATATATTTCCCAATCAATATAATATTTTTGAAACATTATTTGAAAATAAAAAATAATATTTTCTAACAAATTTATATTCATCAAAAATATGATTTCATCAAAAATGTTTTTTATTAATTTTTGAGTGATAATATTATAATTAATATATAGATATTTAATAAAATTAAATTGAAAAAATTGAAAAAATTTATAGAATAAAAATATAAAAAATCATAATATGAATAATTTTTTAATTTTTTTGTTGTAAAATTTTCATTTTGAAGTGAACAATGAAAAATATCGATTTATATAGAACTATCATATGTTTTCATTAAATAATGTTATTTGAAAATAAAAAATGAATATGTTTTAAATTAACATAATAAGAATTCATTTACATTTAATCATTTATTTTTCCTTTTTAACCACTTCATACTTGATTTTAGAGGCAATTCAATTTTTGGCTTAATAACTATAATTTTCGAAAAAAATCTTTAAAGTTTATAATGTTTCTTCATTTTAGTAAATTAACAAAAAACTAATGAATAATTATTAGAATGGAATTATAATATTCTATATCTATATGTATGAATTAAAATTCATATAATTATTTTTATTATTCATTTAGATATTATAAAATCAATTTATTCTTGAAATAATCATGTTTTAAAAACCGATACTTTTAATTTTGTTTTTGGTGTAATTTTAAATTAAATTTTTCCACTATTATGATTTTAATTTTTAAATAAATTCCAAAGATGGATTAGTAGTAATTTATATTATATAATGTCTTAATCAAAATTTTATACCATAATGTACAGTGAGTAAAGAAAATTAATTATCGTGGTTAAGGATAAAATTGGATTTTCATGAGGTAAAAATAAAATTAGAAGGTTTGAAATGAACAAAATACTTGTATAAATACCATTTTCTAGACATATATAGACCATATAATGTCTATTTCACGATAATGGTCTTGTTTTTATCCATTTTAATTTGAAAAATGTGGGTGTACCTTTTTTATTTCATAAATTACATGTGTTCAACTATTCTCATTTCTAAGATCCTAAGGAATATCATCTCAACTTACAACTTCAAAATACATTTTTATCACCCATTGACTGCCAATTATTACTTCATAAATTTCCTACTAATTACATGGAGCCCATTTTTGGTTATAAATCCTTCTTATGTAGGATTCAGTGGCTAACCTACGGAGGTTGTCCAAAGAAGAGTTTTAATTCTTAAATGTGCTATTTTTTCAATCATATAACACCACTAACAAACCATCTATAATTATTTGGAGATAATTACAGAAGTATCATAGAGATTATTTTAATATATTTTGTTAATATAATAATCTAGATGAATGGTCACTTCCACATAATGGGATACAAAATCATCATTCTTGTGTATGAAGGACTACCACCTATTGAACCGATTTCATTCCATTTTCATCTACTCCAATTTACACATGTTATAATAATGTTTTTAATCTATATATATATATATATATATATTATTTTTATATATTTAAAATTTATTATATATTAGATCAATAATCCTTTCTCACATTCCTTTTAGTGGGGATAAGATAACATCACTCATGTCTTCGATAGTCCATCACCTCACAAAGTGATGTGATTCATTTTTCAAAAACTCATTATATGTAAGTATATAGTGATAATTTTTATAAATATATGTGTTTCTCCTCTGAGGTGGCATGTTAGGTTCTTTGAGGATAGGTTCTGATGAGAATCATCATGTGCCTCTTTTCATAGAGACGAGTCCTCATCAAATTCATCATTTCTTTTGTGTTAAAATGTTATACATTATTATCCTTTAAAGGAGGGTCAGATTAACCCAATAGAGACTGGGAAATTTATCCCTTCTTTACAGAGAATGATATTCCACAGTCAGATGGTCCCATCAAGTGGTTTCATGGGGTCATGAACTTCTGTAATAGGTCATCGTCAGATATAAATTCCTCATATTGTCTTTATTGGGTTTATTTTTGGAGATAGAAACATCCAATAGCCATGTTTACCTTGATTCGGGGACCTTTTATCCAAATGAAAATTCTCATCCGATGATGATTCTACCAACAACACTTACGGTCTCCATTGGATGAGAGGACGAAGAGTTGGGCACACTGCACCCTTTGGGGGGGGATGACTATTTCCTATTGCCGGACTCTCTTATAGATTTAAGTCATGTTAATATGTTCATGAATCCTTGGTTCATTATTGAAGATTTTTTCCATGGGCTACCCTTTGTTTCTAGATCATCATAAACACATATGGATTTGATGCTATGGAGGATATGCTAACTTGATCCATACAAAAAGTCGCACTAGAGTTTGTTTTCATCAACGGGTAAATAAAGTGATTTTATGTTGGGATTGAACCCATAATATGTGTTTCCTACATATCCTTGAGAGTGGAATTAGAACCCATGTTGTTTGGGTTGGATGTAGCATATGTATGGACACTTCCCATTTGGGGGGACATTATCGGTGAACCCTTTTGGATGGGAAAACTTTTGAGATATGGACTTCATGTAAGTTTCCTAGTTACCCTAGATTGATCATGAATCACATTTCTCAGAGTTTATAATTGTGTGGATGTTTTAATCATCACAAACCTCAATGACCACGTGATTCATGATTGGTTTGAGAAATAACAGGATATAAGAGATCCAACCAACCACAAGCTTTCTCTTCTACTAGTGATAGAGGGCGAGCCAATAGCGGAAGTCACTAGGAAAACAATGGGAGAGGGCGCGGAGCAATAAACATTTTAAAGTGAAATTACATTAAAGGTTATGAGACTCTACCTCAGAAGATTGGGGACTTACCTCAAGGGGAGGACCCCAGAACATGTTCTGGGAAGGGGAGGTGTTTTATCATCGTCAAACGTGGGATTGAACATAACCTTTTTGACTGATCACCATTACGCATTGAATGGAAAAGAAGTTGATCACCCTTAATCTACAGAAGGGGATGGTTTATGTCGTTGTACCAAGGTTAGACCCTTGGATTCCATGGTAATATAGACCCACATACATAACCAGATGCTGAACTGTTGTGGGGAGAGCCATCGTGACTCTACTTTCCATTGGTATGTAGACTCAAAATGGTGCGTTGAGGCACACAATGGTCTGATCATATGAGTCTAGTGGCTTTGGTGGAGGCTTTGGGGGGGTGCTGGGGGATTGGTTCATAGAGTGATTATAGATACTAGATAGTAATGGAAGGGTGAGATTGGAACTTGATAAAATAATACCTAAAAACACCTCATTCCATGTATTGTTTTCTTATACGAGAGGGGGGAATCTCTACAAGCCATAGCGGTATGCAGGAAGAGGGGTTGCCTACATACCGAAGCAGTATGTGGGCATGGCTATGAACCACCACACAACGCAGTGCTATGCGATCCAACATTCCAATATGTTTTCCAATTATGTGCTGATGAAGTATGCAATGCTGATTTAAATCTATGTAATGATACACTACACAGGACAAAATAATAATGGAGGGTCTAGGGGTACTATCAATCATGGGGATTTGATCCACGAGGCATACTTGGTTAGCGGTTAATCCTACTAGGTTCGCGGTCCTATTATTATTTTTATGTTCCCTCACTTTATGGTTTGCGATTGGCTATACAGGCAGAGAGTGTGGTTCACGATTTGGGATTCACCGATTACTCAATACTGAAGCTGGAATCTTCCCCGAGTTCTTTCTTGAAACCTCTGGGTTCCCTTCACTCTTTCATCAACCGTCCTTTTCCAATTCCTTGTATGATTCTTTTATATAGAATCACCAGAATATTATCTATTGGAATGCAACGCCATTTACAGTGGGTCGTGAAGAGATATCCTGACCCGAAAAAGACTCGATCAAGTGGGGTTTTCAGAGGCTATTGTTCACGATCATGGTTCGTGGAACCCTAACAGTTTGATTCACCTGAAAACTATTAAGTTAGTGAGATGGTATGCAGAAGGACTTCACACACATTATTCCTTTGGCGATGCAGTTCATGGTCCACCGTTTCCGCTGGCCATTGGTCTGTGGGCCAGTTCCTTATGGATCGTTCTGCTTACAGGTGCTTCATGATCCATGCGGTCTGCGAACCCTTCTCTGTTATGGTATGAAGGTCACATAAAATACTTTGAAAACATTAATTTTATCTTGTTTCTTTTGAAATTTGTAACTCAATTTGAGTTCACTCACCTTGTTAGACTTGTATTAGTACATGGTTCCTTCAGCAAAGTGATTTTCGGTGTATTTTATTCCAGTGGAAGAATTTATGGGACCCTACAAATACCCCCCATCAGAATGGGGTCTATTTAGAATGAAAAGGGGACTATTCTGATGTAGAAGAATCCCGGAACAGAAATGGTTTACGGTAGGATATATAGTCTAGTATGAGGGGACGACACTAATAAATATATGGGTCCATGCCATTTTTTACCATATCTCTTTGCTTAAAGTGATCTCGACTTCCCCGACATCCTCTGCATTTGTGTATAGTGCTTCCTAGAATAATTTATTTCTCGAACTGCTTCATATGTGCAATGAACCAATCATTGGATTTTGTTAATGACATTATGGAATTAAAAAAAAACTCGGGATTCCACATAAGAGAATGCTACGCTGCTTGTGTGTTCACATACTGAGCTTGGGCCGATGAACCAAAAATTAATAAATAATCTAAACATAATCTCTTAATCTAAAATAATTGAAAATGAACTTAATAAGGCCTTGTTTCGTGGTATCTCCCTTTCACAAAAATTCTTATTTTCAGGAAATTCTCTACAGGCTGACGCCTCATAGTTCAATCATGTGCCATGGGTGTAAGCGGTGTAACGCTCTCTCATACCATAGTCTTATGTGGATGTTACTTCCACCCGTCATGCAGGTCATGAAATATACCTACAACATACCATTTCTGGGAACAACACGTCGAGCCTTATGTAGATGCATTTTTTAGTCTTTTATCCATTCCATTATATCCTTTATCTATATTTTATTCGACTGATTTTCACCACCTTTTGGACCTTCCCATGAACGTTTCTATGCCAGCTTCACAAGCTACTGCTGATTTCAATGCCTCTTATGAAGACACCACTACTACCCCTATTTCTTTTGCTGATGAAAAATAAAAGAACATTAAATATTTGGTCAATGAAAAAAATTTGGTCGATCCGTTTCTCTATTCTCTAGAGAATCTTTTTACGGCGAGCCAACGAGAGTACTCAACTTCAGATACGATACCTTTTGATGGGTTTGGTTTTTTGTTCGATACAGCAATCCTAGTGCCAAATCTAAACTAGCAGCCTAATTCCTGGATAATTATTACCTATTTTCCAAATTTATTTATTTCTTCTAAGGGGTGGTACCTTTATCGAGATACTACCTCTGGGTCCTTGTTGAACTGCAGACCTCATAAGTTAGGGGGAGTGAAACGGATTCCAGGCCAGATGACCCACTATTACAAGAGAATTGTGGGGAAAGTTATATTTAATGAGAATTATGGTTGGTCATCTTTATGGGATCTTCCCTCTCGAGGTTTGTTTGGCATGGACTGGGGGTGGACTTTTTGGGTTCGCCAGAGTTATGATGAATTACGAATTGAGCAATAGACTGTGGGACTGTATGAGGCCTCTTGGGTTTCTCAGATATATACCCATCTTCCTACTGCCCTTATTTCATAGGTCCTATGAAGCTATAGTCCAGACACCAATAACTACCATTTGACCCTTGCGGACATTGACATAAGTCCTTGTGACATACAACTAATTTATGAAGTCCCAATTGTCTGGTACATATATGATGTATTCCTTCTACCTGCATTGTTTGGAATTATAGGGAAACACCCCCACCATTATCCAGGAAACTCATCATTCCAGTGAAAACACTTTTGAAGAAAATTGATACATGTATGAAGCATGACATTCCATTCGATGACTAGTTTGGAGATTTTGTAAGCATATTTCTCTTGAGCCTGATACGCGGATACCGAGGGTCGTTCTTTCCAAGCCCACCCAATGGTGAGAGGGTACATACTAGCCCACCATAGAATAGGGGAATTCATAGAAATGGGGATGTGGGGATCATCCTTGACATAGAACGATTATTTAATCTAGTGGTTTTCTTGGTCATGTCTCTTAGTGGATGGCTTTTATGAGTGTGGGAGTCTGGTGGAGTAAAAGCCCCAACATATTTCATGGTATCTAAGTTGGCCAGTGGAAGGTGCATTAATTTCTCTAACCAAGTGTTAGAAAAGATTTACTTCCTATAGGGTTGAATCAGTGATGGGGCTACATTATCGGGTGACTAGGCCTTTCCAAATTCATTTGCGCAGTATGGTGGGCCCACATAGAAGGTTATTCTTTCATAAATTCCCTACCAATTATGGATTCCACCCTATGACCGTATCTTCTGAGAAAAAACAGTGTCAACCAAGTTTCTTGGGCTACATAGTATAATTGAGAGGAGAAAACCAAAAAGAACATGCAATACGTAATGTTTTACCTCAACATTTATGAACGTTTATCTTACCACCCTTACGATTCCCCCAATAGTACTATTAAAAATAATGAATTCAAAGACTTTTTCAACTAAGGTTACTTGTTTTCTTTGAGAGAAGGCATCTCGGTCACCCATATCAATGGGGAGACTATTAACAAGGGATATGCACCATGCAGATTTAGTCGTCAATTTAATTGTTTCCAGAAGTTGTGTCCTCTTGATCTCAATAGTTCTAGTTAGTAGAAGCATCTAATGATAGTCCTTTAACTATGGATAATGATCACTCAATATGAAACCCAGTGCGAGACCATGATTTTGGATCCTGGGGATTCTGTGCCATTCCTCAGGAAAATCTTTTCTGTGGATTAGGTGAAATCATATATTGATGTCCATTTAGTCGACCTGGTTCCTATCATGACAACATCCAAGGAATCTAGGGCGAAGGGAAAGGATAAAACCAAGGTTGTTTTACACTATCACGCAGGATAATTCCCCTAAATGTCTCTTAGTCCCCCCCCCCCGATAGAAATTGTGAATGCTGGGGTTGTGACCTCACGGGAAGCTGAACTAGATGTGGAAGCTGTTTCCAGGAGTACACCATCCATCCCCCACCCACATGAGGCTTCTTTAATAGTGTCCATGTGGCAATGTGAACTTTGGAAGGTCCATCCGTCTACTCATGGCTAGTCCCCTCTTGATTTATGGTAGCTACTGTGAACTGTTGAAGTCTCACTTATAGTAATTGACTATGTGTTAGCACCTACTAACGTTTCTTTTCGGGAGAATCCAGAGAGGCTGGGACATTAATTCGAAGACCATGAGACCCTCATACATTCCCGTAGTGGCCTCCTCAAATTATTGAATCGGGTACATACCATGGTTTGATCAGAGACCAATGATGAGGACAGAAACATCGTTGCCTCACCTATTGAAGTTTCTATAAAAAAAGATTCTATGTTACCCCTCAAAACTCACAAACAATCGTCTTCTAAAGGTCATGAGTTTTCAGGGACATCCAGTAAATATTTTTAGTTTCCGAAACATGTTCCACTCCTATGTACCAACCCTCCTGTGCTATCCATTACGATTTCAACTGCATTTCAATATTTTTGGAGGGTCTAGGATAAATTGAGGGTGAGCGAATCAAATAAAGACATATGGAGGCTTCTTCAGGAGGGATGTTTTGACCATTCAGTTTTAGAGGGATATATTTCTCCTTACTCAATTTCATCCGACAAAGATCCGGATGAGGTGGATGCCTACTTGAATGAAATAGAAAACTATCTCCATGATCCTGAAAATAGGAATTATTGGTCAGACTGTGTGGAATTGATGGCAGTACTCACATGGATGACAGTAGTGGTTTTGTCTTTAACCTTTATCCTTATCATATTTCAATATGATGATTCTAGAATTCCATTATCACCTTTTTTATTTTTAAGGGTCCTGAAGGATCTCAGGGATCAACTTTTCCCCTGATTTATTCTCTTAGAGATATTGTGGTGGGGGAGTGTTCCCTATCAATGGCAGGGGCACCATAGATGGATACCCTAGATCCCAAGAACACATGGAAGCAGTCATTGTAGACCCTTCCAGGGAATTTCCTCTTCTAGCTCCTCGCATTGATCATATTTAGGATCTTTCCCTCTGACGATCAAAGAAGCTAAAGCAATCCTCCCAGTTGTAAATGCATATTAAGAGGGGATCAAAAAGAAATATTTTGTTCTCCTCTTGATTGGACCAAGTAAACTTATCACGTCAACCCACTGGAACATATATTTACTTTGAATCAAGGAATATTGGTAACCAAATGATGACCATTCAGTCATCTATAGCTCGTGACCCTTTTAGGTAAGAGGAAGGGTCTCCATATTTGTTGACTAACCAAAATAGGGAAAAATGGCCATTTGATTATACCACGGGTGTTTTTGACCACTGATGTATTACTGCTCCGGCTCAAACCATCTCTACCCCAATAATGGAAGGGCATCCAGAAGCCAAGGGCTCACTTGACCATACAGAGTCGACTCTCATGGAGAGAGACCAGGTAGTCTACGTAGAAGGGGATGGGCCCAGTGTCGAGCCCCAAGCCCTACTAGATTTCAGAGGGGCTTAAAATAAAGAGTATCCAATCAATCCTAGTTGAATGGATTTTTCCCAATATAGGGAGTCACAATTGATACTAACATTCCACTTTCTCATGGAGGCTCTGGAGAAGTCATAATTAGGGAGGTTGATGTTCTAACTCTTGAAAATTAGGGGTAGGGTATCATGCCTTTTTTAATAGTTCTAAGAGGAGTTGTGTTATCTACCCCCATGATCTCAAGAACGTTGCACTTATCTTGACTGTCTATCCCATCAGGTATTATATTAATCATCCACCTGTTGAGGGCCGCCTTGAGGTCTGCTGTTTTGGTTTTTCATGGGTATAAGACTTTAGTATTACCGAGTTACAAGAGAGCGCAAATGATGATTGAAGATGTAGGGCCACCAGTTTTAAATATAGTATTGCTACAACGGTGGGAGGTACTTAATCCATCTCCCCCTATTCTCAAAATCACAACCACATGCCTAATCTATATTGGAGGACACCCTCATACAGTCCTCTATTGCAATTACTAGAGATGAGGTTGTTATAGGGATGATCCATATTGTAGTTGCTCTGTCTAGACCTTCAAATAAGAAAATCATTCCCAAATATATTCCTTCATCATTAAGTGACTATGAGACCAATCAAGAATGCTTAGCCGATCTTCATCCCATTTTGAAAAACGAATGGTAGAACATTTGGAGATTAATTTCTCAGACCCCATTGGTTGAGATGGTTGTGAAATTTCCAAAGATACACTACTAGTTTGAGTTCTTGGGTATTGGTGGATTTTATTATCATGGTATTTATGATATAGTAAGGTAGGTGGTCACCACTTGGAATGCAATTGGTACACTTGAATCTCACCTTTCCATGGAAGATTCAATAACTTATCTTGCTACTACATGGGAAATTCATATTGACAAATATGCTACTCATGATGGGGCAGCTGAAATGTTGAAAAGTAATCTCATGAAGAAAAATTGTTTGATAGAACAACTCAACAAAGTGGTCGAGAAACAAATCCATACATTGGAGTGGCTTAAAAAGGAACCAGATCAGGTTGAAGTCGCCATTGTGTAGGGGATTTGGAAAATGAAAGAAGAAGAAAGGATCAGCCTTTAATCTGTAAGGGATGTAGAGGCACTGTGGGTGATCCTAGAGGCCATGACATTGAATTTATTGAAGATCCTATAATCCATTTAGGAGTTGCAACAATCATTTATGCAACTCTGTGAATCATCTGAAAATATCTTATAATGATCTTGTATTTCATACAAGGAGAGACTTCGGCTATGGATGACCACCATATATTTTTATGAAATATGATAGAACAAATTTTGATTTGAATGATTATTCTTTTCCATTTCTTATCATGTCAATTGATTACAATTAACCTTTTAAATATAACTTATATCAGGTCTAAATTTTAATCCATGATTCAAAAGTAGCAAATTGAAATAATTCACTCAGGATCTATTTTTTTCCAATGATGCAGGACTCAATGAGAATAGTTCGACTATTGCTGAGGATTTATGGAACAACCTCCTGAAAATTCATTTTTTTTTTTCATTTTTACCCTTATTTAATCCTATGATTTTTAGACATGGGATTAGTGGGAATAACTTAACATTTTTCTTTGGCCACCTTTTTCGGATTTTTAACCTAAAAAGCTTTAGGTTTCTTTTGATTTCTCAATGATTTTGACAACCCAATACTTGTATTTTACCAAGAGGTGATGTATATATATTTTCTATTTGGAATGTGTGGAGTGTATTTTACTGTATTCCCATAGTCCTAAAAATAAAAATAATTACTTATGATTTAGGTCGAATAGTTTTGACAAAACATAACAGGGTAGGGGCCTAATTCAGGATTTTTCAGCAGGGAATGTTCTAATATCCTTCAAAAATGGTTTTGGGATTTTTATTAACCCTTAATGTTTTTATTTTCGACATTCATAAGGCTTAGATACAATATTAGGCATAGGAAGGTCGTGAAGGACTCTCCTGGGGATGAATTTTCATTTGATTGACGATGGATTCGTAGGCGACATATGTAGAGCCACCAGGGCATGATGTGCATAGTCAAACAAAGGTTCCCATAGGACATCATCCTTCCATCTCTGATGGATTAGTGGGTTTTAGACAATTTTAATTAATTTTGATGTTGGGATCAATAGTGGGTGTCTAGTCTATGTAATTGAATCCGAAAACATTAGGGACATTGATATCTACATTGAGTTGGAATCTGTTCCTGCACGATTCATTATTGCATAAGGGAGAGCTGGTGAAGAGTCAATTCAGTTAGAAATAATTTTTTTGTTTGGGGAATTTTGGAAGAGGAAGGAATTTAAGATGTATCTAGGGGTTTCCCAACTTTGGGGGTGTGATAGGACATGAATGTCATACAAGCGTACTGAAATTGGAATGGACTATATTGAGAACGAATTTTCCTTTGATTGACTTCTGTTTTGTAGGTGATATATGTAAACACACCAGGGAATTAGGTGCATATGAAAACAAAGGTGTCTATATGACATCAGCCTTCTATCTTTGATGGCTGTGAAGGATTATGAAGACAGGGAACATTCTGAATACGGTATGTGACATTTGACAAGGGGTTCACCTAAACACAATAGGGGGCATATTAACTGAACTTATTCATGGAATCCCAAAAATGAGTGGGGAACTATACTTTTTTATGAGGGTCAACTTTACACATATGGATGGAATATCCTTTTAAACCATAAAAGAAACCAGAGATGAATCCAGCCTCTATGATCGAATATATCCAGGATGTGTGTTTGATGTTAAATGTAAACAATGAACTTGAGGGCCCTTGAATCATGATTGATGTTACAAGTATTGGAAGCCATTATGTGTATTGATATAGGAGATGAATATCATTGGGAAAAAATTTCCATTGATTGATGGTCGTTTTGGTGGGAAACATATGTAGAGCCACCGAGGTATGACGTTCATAGTCAAAAAAAGGTATACACATGACACTATCCTTCCATATCATAAGGCCATGGATGATTATGGTGATTTAAGATAACTTAGATCATGGAGTATGAGGCATGGAGGAAGTGTATCTTGATATATTAGAGACATTTGGGCTCTGATTTACTCATGGAATTAGGTATCCCTTGTGTAGTTCTGATTTGTATGTAGGGTGATGCATTCATCCCATCTTTCAGGCACCCCATCATTGTATTTTTTATGGCATGGAGATAAGGTTTCATATGGGGAAGGGAACCGTGACATGCCTTTTAGGGCCGTTCTGCTAAGACCAAATTTCTAGACTATTTTACTATAATGTCTTGGTGGACCTCCTTTTAAGATACTTAAGCTCACATGGGCTATGATCAGTGTGAGAAACAAGGGATCAAGAGGGTTCTAGATCACCACCTATGAATGGAAAAATCAACATCCATGAGAAATTTTGGATTAAACCATTACAATGCAGTTTACCATCACAATGCAAGGAGAATTTTGCCTCGCAATTTAATGTTGTGTGGTGAAAACATTATGTTGTGCAGTTTATAGACATGTAGTGAGGATAATTATGTTTTCATAAACATCTTTAATATATGTTATTTAATTGATATCATGATGTGATGAAGTTCCATAGATTTGAGTGATGATAGAAGGTGTAAACCATAGTCCCAGGGGCAACATGAATCATGAGGGATGATGATGTGGCTTAATTTTAACACTCCTTGCCACATCCTTTTCTATATTTTTTGTTTACTTTTAAATATCAAACTATTGTATTCTTTGTAATATTTATCAATTGTTGTATTTTTTTAATGAAATTATTAAAAATGTGCATATGTATTAGAAGTGTGTTTTTGGGGTTATTGTTTTTCAATAATAAAATTATGTTGTTATATTAATTTCATTTAATTAATTCTTGATGTTACTAGTTTTCATAAAATTTTAATTCATTAATTAGATTAATTAATTCTTTATTCTTTTAATTGTAAATAAATACTCATTTTAGATTTTAGTCATTTAAGAATTAAATTAATTTTATCAATTTAGGTTTTTTCAAATAATATTTCTTATTCATTAATTTACATTACTAAATCTATATTAAATTTGTTAATTAATTTAAGCAAGTAATAGTAAATATTTTAATTTTTTCTTGAATTAATTTGTTTATTTTATTTAAGACAAATAATAACCTTCTTATAAATAATTCATAATTATTTTTAACTTATTTATTTAGTTTTTAATTTTTATGAATATGTTTTCTGAGTTATATTAAAGTTTTATATATTTTAGTTTTTGTTTCTGTTTTTTAGGTTACGATGGAACCACACATTGGCAGGTCCCACTGTTCCACCCATTTCATCATGGATGTTGTGCCACCGTTTCAGTCATAGTGCCATAACAAACACAGGCACCCTAACCCATTGCTATCCCACCGTGTCCCCGCCTGACTGTGCCACTCTTTCCATTCATGTCTCACAGTTTCCTTTCCATTTATTTCCCTCACGGTGAATCCTGTCATGTCCCACTATTTCAAAAAAATGGTGCCATGTCGCAATCCGGCCACCCGCCTTCCTGCTTTACTGCATCCATGCTGCATCCCCTACCCTGAAGCCATCATGCCATCCTCCTCCCCACTGTTCCCTATGTCTGCACCTAGCCCTCACTTACCTCGAACAAGCATCCTTCGCCTCCACCCAGTTGGCTGAACCCAAGCAGTCATCGAACCTCTCTAGACCTCACCGACACTTCCTCCAAGCCACCACTACCCGTGGGCTCTTCTTCCAGACCCACACCCCTCCCATGCTTCACCACAAGTGCTACCCACCATCAAGCCACCACAACCCTTACCTCCTCCCCCATTCTTCTCTCCACCAAACCCTAATCCCACATGCCCACTGCGACCACAGATCCCTACTTTTGTGCCCATAGACGAAGTCACCTCTCCCTCTACCTAAACACGTTGGAAGCCCACACACCACTACACCTTGATGGCCATGCCTCCTCTGTCCACGTTGAACAGATCTGTGTCCCACTACCTGAACCTCTATCCGAGCTACCCAGCACCGCATGAACCATCCTCCCCCTTTCTAATCACTTTTCAATTTTTTTATGTTCTTTTATAGAATAGTCATAATATATATATTACAACATATAATATTCATAACATATAATACATATATATATAATGTTAATTACTTTTGTTTTTTAATAATTTATATATTAATAAATATAATATTTATATTTACAAATAATAGTAATAATAATATTAGGTGTTATATACATATTAATAAGTATTTCTATTAAATAATATAAGTAATAATAATAATATATAGTTATTTTTGTTTCATTTTATTTATTTAATGTGTTTTGTGTTTTCTATTTTTTAATGCAGGGGAAGATACTCATAGAAGAAAGGATAAGGAAAAAAAGTTCTTTATGGGGAAGATGCAATAAGATTCAAGAGGTCGTTTCAGGGGAATTGGGTACACTCACACGGAGTTCACTCTGGAGTTAGTGACGAGCGCTCTAAAAGATGTGACACGTGGATCTGCTGCATGTTAGGTCATCAAATTCATTTCTCTATTTTAATCTCTGAATAAGAGGAATCTCGACTCCTCTCTTCTAGAGAGCCACGACAACCAAAGCCTAGAATAAGGCCAGGGGAGGGAACAATTCCATAGTGGGGGAGGATACTCCACCACTGTTCACGCACCATTCCATACTGCTTCACCAGACAAGAACTCATATTCGAACTGGAGATGGGTTACTGCTCCTCCATTTCACCCTTTCTCCCTTTTCTATTTTTGGTGTTTTATGTTGAGTCTGTAAATACTCTCGTAGTGTTTCATGTTTAGTTAATTGAATTGTGATGTCTGTTTTATTTGTCTTGTGCAGTTCATTCATCCTCATTTTGGGTCATTATCTTCAATCTATGGAAATGGTGATCTAACTTGCGGGGTTAGATCCATGTTATGAAACCCGACATGATCTGGAGATCAACACATTAATGCAATAATGTTATTTTTATTTTCCATGGTATATCGCGACTGTGAGATAGATTGAGCAACAGCGAGATCTTGCACATGATGATCATATACTTTATTTCATAATTTCTTCTCCCCTTCTAGTCTTGATTTCTCCAACTGAGAATCATTATTGGTTTTGAAAATTTATGATCATAGAAGGATTATTTCACTGTGTGACAATCTTTGGCTGGAATAATCATCCTTAGTGAGTCACTTGTAGTATGGAGGAGTGAATGAGCATGGAAGGAATTCTTTGCTTGAGTGTTTAATTTTTAGGCATGATTGGGGTGTGATCCAAGACATCGGTCATGCACTAAACAAATTTGGGTATTTTTGATAAATTTATTAAGTTGGTCTAGGATAGGGAGTAGAGGGTTAATTAACCTTGGTCTGGCCTTGTTCACAATAACTTTTGTCTTATGCGTCTTGGTGTTATTTATTTTTTATGTGCCTTGTGTTGTGTCTGCACCTTCTTTCTATTCCATGTTCTGTCCAGTGTCTCTATGTTTTTGAAATTTTTCAACATCTTTTCCCTATCCATTGTGCTTTTCAGCACTGATTAGTGTTTCCTTAGGAGTTTTGTTTTTATGTTTTCAAAATATTTAATAAATACACAAAAATATTCTCAGAATATACAACATAGTCACTCTACACTGCTTCTTTCAGAGCGGACTCGATGTTATCCATGGTGCTATATCTTGGGTCTTTATAAATGTAAACTTTACCACCATAGCGACAAGGGAACGTACAAACTTTGGCTCTATTTCTGAGGAAGAAATGAATTTCTCAGTGGGTTTTTGAAATTTTTTTATTTTAAAACAAAAAAAACATATAAAAAACATATAACAAAAAAATACACACAAAATAGTGATGAACTCTAACGAATCTGATATTGTGTCACTGTTTGACCCGGTTCAAGAGCTTCAGTAGGATATTCCTAAATTTCAAAGTTGGATGCATGAGAGACAACATCGAGACCTTACTTATGAGGAGACAACTTATTCTCATGAGGTCTTGCAGTTGATGCAACAATCCAAGGATAAGGTTAAAGGATACCAAGAGGATAGTACCGTACCACCACCTCCCACTAAAGACCAACATTCTAGAAATAAGTTGAGAAGGCAATGAATAGAAACATAAGAATGGAATAGTTGGAGTTTCCCAACATTGATATGGACTTTCCCCTGGATTCAAATCTAGAAATTCTAGAACCAATTTTTGAGGATGTTTTCAAGGGCTGGCAGGATATGGAGCTTGCAAAGATTCATGATGCCTGACATTTCTTTGATGATCATTTTCCCCTGATTTCCATTCTAATGATTTTTCTTACAATAACTATTTTATTAATTTCTCAATGCTTCAACAGGTGGAGACATCACATGAAATCCTTAAATTCCCCAAATAATATTCAGCAAATGAGGTGGTGTGTTTTGAAGAGATGCTGGAGGAGGTTTACTACCTCACTCTTGCCCTAGACCCTCTCCCAGGATCACTATTTCATCACGTTGAGGAACAAACATCACTCATAAAGGGATTTGAAAATTTTATGGATGAAGTTATATTTTTATTCATCGTTGATTACATAGATGCTGATTATAACTTTTCTGCTCCCTATGCTAGTATTGAATATTCAATACACCTTTGTGATTTCCTGGAGAGTGAGGAAATGGAGGTTGCATCTGCTGAAGAGTTTATGGAACTTCCAATTCTGGATGACACGTCCAATTTGAGAGTTATTCATAAAGATAATTTTTTGGATTTTTTCACTAGAATAGTAGTGGATGATGACACATTAATTTCATTCCAAGAGGAAATGTTTTATTGGATTGAACCAGAATACAAGTCACATCCATGTTTTCCATCATTACAACTTGTGCACACTCAACCTCAAGCAGAAGAAGTTGGGAAGTACCCTTATATCATGTTTTCTCCTCCACCATTCAACATAAAGTATTTCACTATGAGGGAGGGGAATTTTTTTGAAGTTTCACATGGGGTACACCAAATATGGAAAAGAACTCATGTTGGAAGGAATCACATCTGGTGGATCCTGAGAAAGAAGTCAAACCCCCATCCGACTGGGGTCGATATGAAGATTGTCCATCTAAGGATAGTCAAACTACAGCACCCCCAGGGGGCATTATCCTTGTATTATCTTCTTTAATTTCTTTCTTTAGTTTCTTTTTTCATGTTTTTTAATTTTTGTGTTGTTTACTTAGGATAATAAATAGGCAGTAGATTCCACAAGTCATTCATTTAAGTCCCAGAGTAAAAGTACACTGATGATCATGGATAACAATCCCTAAATCATAATCTATGGTTTCTTTTTATTTGAACATAAAATCTTTAAAACTACTGTCAAACTATTTCATCATTTAGGTGCCAAACAGGAGCATCCAGAGTTCATGCACAAGGAAATCAAAGGTAGTTATTTGTAAATTTGAGAGGCCACACATTCAGGGGTGTATTGTTTTATGTTGAAATGTTTTACTCTTCATATTTTTATTCCATGCTGCAATAAAGTAAGTGTGGGGTTATTTCCAAATTTTTTTTAAAACATTTGAACAATGTTTCTAGCTTTGGTGTTATCCTGATAATATCTACTTGTAAAAAAATATTTTTGAGGTGATTGGTAAAACATGATTACACCTTCTACATTTAATTTCCTTATGCTGTTTTTGCACATCACTGTTAATCATGATACTAATTAAATGGAATTGATTAAATCTTTTGACTGCTCATTACAAAATTCAAATCATGAACATTTTAGAAGTAGCATTTAACTTGTTTCTGGTGATGGTTTGTTGGGTTGGGTTCTTCTTTTTTTTTCATTCACTTTTTGTGTGGAAATGAAAATTTTTGAAGCTCATTACTACCTTTGTATATCCTTTTTATAGTGAAATGTCTATCTGTTTTTTACTTAAACTGAATCCCACCTTGAGAGTCAACATTGGGGAAAATGTTGGGTATTATGTGTGGGGGAGAGGGGTCATTCTAGTGTCTTGTAAAATTCCCCTTCATGAGTATGAGTTAATTAAATAAATGGTCAATTTTTTTTCAAACAATATCCATAATTCCTTTAACAAATGTAATTTTTTTTTTCATTACATGATGGTCATTTTAGGTTTACTGGTACTTCAATTATGTCTTTTTTAGTGGATAATTGTTTTCTGGTTGTTGAGAGTGGAACTTAGTTAGAAACTGTTAAGCATGAATGATTGTTGAGTGCAATTGTTCAATATCTCAATGGATATGCATGTTTAGAATCTAAGGATGGGAGTGTGGCAGGATAGGTTTTGTGGTATGAGGATCATGACCTAGAGAAACTATAAGTTCTCACTGGAACCTAGGGGACTCACATTTCTATAAAATTATATTCAATCACATTAGGAAGTCAACTTGAATGATTATTAATTAAGTCCATTTCAACTAGTGTAAAATGGGAAAATAGGATCCCATGGTGGGTATTTGAGACAAGGTGCACTAGGTCAATTTATGTGAATAAATAAACCCAATTTCAATCATAATAAGTGCTATTCATAGTGCATTGCACATAGAATATGGATGGGAATGATTAAAATAATGTTCCCATGTCAAAAATGAACTCATTAAGGTGAGGCGAAGTTTGAACCCAGATGATGAAGGGAGTAATTGACTTGGTTAATTTTCATTTTACTTGAATCCGTAACATGAAAATTTTAAGTCTTTAAGTTTTGGAACCTGGAAGAATGTTAGAATAGATGGTGCCCTTGGTTGTGTTTTAAATTCAACTCCATCAAACTTGTCAACACTCATTGGATTAGAACTTAAATTGGATGGTGAAGTAAGATAATTAATGAATTCCCATTGGAGGCATGACATACTTGACAACGTATGAATTTATGAGGCTTTTGACTTCTAGTGAGTTTTGGAAGCTAGTAAATACATCACTTTTTAACACCTTTGAAAAGAATGACACACTGTTTGGTAGTGTTCCTATGGATATTAAAGTTTAATTATGCACTTTTTGTACTGAAATTCATATATCATCTTTCTATATTAAAATCAAGTGTATATATTTGTTTGAGGAAAAAAAATTTATGTGTGGGGGAATTTTATGTGGCTCTATTTTGAAACTCTTTGACACATCATTTTTTATATTTTTTGTTTACATTTTAATATCAAAATATTATATTCTGTGTAATATTTATAAATTGTTGTATTTTTTTAATGATATTATGAAAAATGTGTTTATGTATTAAATGTTTGTTTTTGTGTTTATTGTTTTTCCGTAATAAAATTATTTTGTAATTTTAATTTCATTTAATTACTTATTGATGTTATTAGTTTTCAATAATTTTTAATTCATTAATTAAATTAATAAATTATTTATTCTTAAAATTGTAAATAATTAACTCATTTTATTGTTTAGACTTCTAATAATTAAATTAATTTTAAAAATTTATGTTTTTCGATTAATATTTCTTATTCTTTAATTTACTTTAATAATCCATTAATTAATTGGTTGATTAATTTATGATTGAAAATGAAAATATTTTAATTTTTTCATGAATTAATTTAATTATTGTATTTAACAAAAATAAATTCTTTATTTTAAATAATTTATAATTTCTATCTAATTTATTTAGTTTTTAATTTTTATGAATATTTTTTTTTTGTATTAATGTTTTATTTAATTTAGTTTTTGTTTTTATTTTGGAGGTTATGGTGGCACCTCACAGTGGAAGCTCCCACCATTCCACCCCTTTCTTCACAGTTTCTATGCCACTGTTTCCCTCACGGTTCCACATAAAATCCAGACACCATAACCCGTTGATGTCCCAATGTGTCCCTGCCTAACTATTCCACCGGTTTGATTCACGTCTCACTGTTTCCTTTCCATTTTTCCCTCAAGGTGAATCATGTCCTGTCTCACCATTTCAAAAAAAATTAAAATGGTGGCACATCGCACTCCAGCCACTCGCCTTCCTGCTTTGTCGCATCCAGGTTTCATCCCTTCCTCTGATGTCGTCATGCCATCCTATGCCCCACTGTTCCCTCTATCTGCACCTAGTCGTTGCTTCCCTCGAACAAGCACCCTTCACCTCCACCTTATTGGTCGAACCCAAGCCGCGGCCGAACCTCCCTAGACCTCGCTGTCACTCCCTCTAAGCCACTACAACATGTGGCCTTTCCTTACAGACCTGCTCCACTTCCCTACTTCACTGCATGCACTACCCTCTATCCGACGACCTCTACCCTAACCTCATCCCCCATTCTTCTCTCCAGTGAACTCAAATCCTGCATGCTCTCTGTGACCATTGATCCTCACTGTTGTGCTCATAGCTAAGGTCACCTCTCCCACTACCCGAATGTATCGAAAGCCCACACACCCCTTCCCCTCATCGGCTCTACCTCCTTTTTCCCCGACGAACAGATCCACACCCCCCTACCCGAACCTGCATCCTCTCTACCCATTTCCGCACAAACCCTCCTACCCCATTCTATTCTCTTTTAATATTTTTATTTTATTTTGTTTTATATAATAATCATAATATATATTATAAAATATATAATATACAGAACATATAATACTTATTTATATACATATAATGTTAAATACTTTTGTTTACAATAAGTAATATAATAATAAATATAACAATTATATTTACATATAATAGTAATAATAATAATAGTTATTATATATATATATATTAATAATTATTTTTATTAACTAATCTAAATAATAATAATAATATATAGTTATTTTAGTATCAATTTATTTTTTAATGTGTTTTGTGTTTTCTATTGTTTACTTCAGGGGAAGATACTCATGGAAGTAAGGATAGGGAAAAAAATCTATTCGTAGGAAAGACGCAAGAAGATTCATGAGGTCATTCTAGGGTAATTGGGTAAATTCACAGGGTGCTCACTCTAGAGTTATTGACGAGAACACTAAAAGATGCTCCATGTGGATCTGCTGTTTGTTACGTCGTCAATTTCATTTCTCTATTTTCATCTCCGAATAAGGGGACTCTCAACTCTTCTCTTCCAGAGAGCCACGACAGAAAATTTCAAGACCAAGGCCGAGGGAGGGCACCATTCCACTGTGGGAGGAGACGACTACACCACTGTTCATACACTAGTCCATACCACTTCACTGAACTAGAACTCGTCTTCGACCTGAAGATGGGTTCCCTCTCCTCCATTTCATCCATCCTCACTGCTCAGTTTTTCATGTTTTATGTTGAGACTATAAATACTCTCATTGTGATTCATGTTTAGTTAATTAAATTTTTATGTTTGTTTTATTTTTATAGTGTCATTCATTTATCCTCGTTTCGCATTGTGATCTTCAATCTATGAAATAGAGATCTAACATTCATGGTAAGAACCAGGTTAAGAAACCTGACACGATCTGGAGATCCGCACATTAATGTGATCACGTTCTTTTTATTCTCCTTGGTAGATCGTGATTGCGAGTAAGATTGAGAGTGAGTGAGATCTTTCACAGGATGATCAACTACTTTCTTACTTAATTTCTTCTCCCCATACTGTCTTGATTTCTAGAACTTATAATCAATATTGGTTGTGGAGTTTGACAATCATAGAAGGATCATTTTTCTGAGTGACATTATTTGATTGTAATGATCTTTTTGAGTGAATCACTTATAGTTCGGAGGAATGCATGAGCATGGGAAAAACTAGATTATGGAGATTTTAATTTTTATTAAAGATTTGTGTGTGATCCATGAAATCAGTCATGCACTAAGAGGATTTGAGAATTGTTGAATAATTTCTTAAGTTGACCGTGGATAGGGAGTATAGGGTGAATTAAATTGGGTATGGCTTTGTTTACACTAACATTTGTCTTCTGTGTCATGGTGTCATTTGATTGTCATGTTCCTTGTGTTGTGTCTGTGCCTGCTTTCATTTATTGGTTTTGTCCTGTGTCTCGATGTTTTTTAACCTTTTTATCATTGTTTTCCTCTCCACTGTTATTTTCAGCACTGATTAGTGTATCCTTAGGAGTTGTGTTTTTATGTTTAAAAAATATTTAAGAAAAACACAAAAATATTTTCGGAAAAGACCACTAAGTTACTCAACCCTGATTCCTTGAGGGCGACCCCAAGGTTATCCACTGTGCAATATCTTTGGTCTTTATAAATTTAAACATTTCCATCCTCGAAACATGGGTGCGTGGAAATGACATGGGGTTTGTAAGCCATTGGGAATACTATGATAGGGGAGGACTCTCCGGGGGACTAATTTTCCTTTGATTGATGATCGTTTTATGGGAAACATAGGTAGCGCCACCAGGGAATTATGTGTAATTCCAAAACAAAGGTGTCTACATGACATTGACCATCCATCTCAGATGACATTGAATGATTATAAGAGCCCTTGTTTTCCTAGAATATGTTGTTTGAAAAATGGACAAGCTGTGTCGGGGAATGGAGATAAAACTCTGTCTGTAATGAGCTCTGAACTAAAAGAGAGTTCACATAGTACTAAATCATATGTATAGGGGGAAGCCATGTCTTTTGACTTCTTGTGAGTGTGGGTAATGTGAGGGATCTCGTAAAACTGAAAATTGGTACATACATAAATCATGAAAATTTCGTAGTTTGTTGTCAGGAGGTTAGGAAATTTCATGGACTCCTCATACAAGTATGACTTATTCATAGGGAAAAAGGAATTCTTTTTACATTGGTTGGGATGGGATGCCAAATTCTGGCATCACTACGTGTCTTGCAAGAGCAGGAATAAAGACACACATAGTTTTGAACATTCCATGTACTGATCCATCTTGGACCACGTGTAATGACATGTGAGGAAATTTTTTCAATAGATGGACCAAGATTTCAAATTTGAGCATCACTATGTATCTTATGATGGTAAGAATCAAGCCATACGTATTTCGGAACGTTCTATTTAAAATCATGTCTTGGACAATGTTATAAAAACTTTCTTGTTACATTTTCTACGGGTTCTGGGTCAACCAAACATCTCTCTAATTTGGATGTGTAGGGTAATCCTCACCACTAATCCAAATATCATGTATGTTATACTTGATGTGAGAAAGAAGGAGTGATAAGGGTTCCCCACACCAATGTGGGGAAATAGAGGATGTTATTGAAGCATTTTTCAAAGGTTGATGATCCAAGATCAACGATCGAGGCGTCACTACGTATCCTGTGAGGGAACGAATCTACCCATACGTAGATCTATGAGAGACCATGCAGTTAATCATCATGATATTAGGTTTCTTGGTCCCATGCAGTTTAATGTCTTACAGTGAGGGCATGAGGCACAATTTAGTGTCATTTTATAGGGATGAGTTCATTTTAGTATAATGTCATGTGGAAAGGACTGTGATTCATAGTTTAAAGTATTAGAGTTTGTACTATGACTCCATGGTATTAATAATAATAGTTTAAGGACATAGATTGTAGACCATAGGACTAATACCATACATTTTATCATTGTGTTGGTCAGAACAACAACTCATAGATTAAGGTCATAGAGTTCGGACAATGGGGATAATCCCTTACATTTTATCATCATGTTGGTTATGAAAAAAACTCCCAGTTTAGATCCATAAATTTTTTAGCATGGAATGGGAGTTGATATTACAAGTTTTATTCTTTATGGAATTTTCATTTGTGGGAGCCATGATGAGATATATATCCATTGATATCAGTGTGTCTGCTCAACTGGAATAGACCCTATATTTGTCATATGATCCTTTACACTTTGGTTTAGGCTTTGGGGGATTCTTCCCAAGTATCAATGGGGTTCTGAGGAATAAAACCATTTCTCCATCAAGGAATGATTTAAAACAAACATTTTTTAAAGGCTTGTGTGATCTAATTTTTGTAATTATCTAAATGGTGTAATGTTTGTAGACCTTTTTTATCTAGCTCCTCCAAATCATCAAACCATCTATGTGATTATTCTTCCATGTATAGTTGATCAAAAATGGCCACATGAAGTGATGACACTCATATTTTTATAGGAAAACCCACCTCTACCCCATACACTAGTGAGTACAGGATCACCTGGATGGAAGTGTGGTTCATGGCCCAGTAATCCCACAACCAATGAAAGTGCCTGTATGGCCACAATTTCAAATCATTATCTACCATCATCTATAGTATGTTGTAAAATGTTTTGTGGGAAGCCTCAATATACCCATTTTCCACCATGATGTATTGGCGTTAATGGTTGAATTTGATTCCATACTCCTGGTATAACTTTTCCAACTCAACAGTGAAGAAGTTGGTTTTTTTGTCTGTTAGTACTGTAGGAGGGACTCCAAATATGGTAAATATGTTGACCTTTGAAAATAAAATGATTTTTTATACCCAAATTCATTTAGGGGTAGGGCATTGGACCATTTTGAAAATAAGTCAATCTTTGTGAGTATTCACATAAATTGTCTAGATGTGGTGGGAGGATATGGTCCCACAACATCCATCCATTAACTGAAAAATGGATAAGAGTACATAGCAGCATGATGCAACTCTAGGTGTTAGTGTATAAAATTGGCACAAACATTCCAGGTGTGACACTTCATGGAAAATATGGCACAATCATGTATCATAGTGGGTCAATAACACCCAAGCCTTCAGATTTGGTGAGGGAGCTTGGTTGTTGATTGGTGCGCTCCACATGCTCTAGCGTTCACTTCATTCATGACAACATCAGTATCTTCTCCATTAATGATCCTACAAATAACTTAATCAAGGACTCTTTTGTAGTTAATCATATCTTTTTTTCCATATTTTACAAGGAAAACTTGACTGCCCATCTACAGACATGTTCCCTTATTTTCCCTGTAGGGTGGGAGTTCCCCATTCTGAAGGTAATTTACAATGGGAATCATCCAGGTAGTGGAGAGGCCATTAAGCTCAGAAATGAGGCTATTTTAATTGATTTTTTGTGAATTTCTCTAAAGAATTGGAAATACCATCTAGCGTTGGGTAATGAAAATGACCATTTCATCCTGATATGGATCTGGCAAGGTCGTGGATGCATTTTCCAAACTATCTCCATGGGCATTTCGATATATGGGGACATAAGTCAATGTTGGTTCAAGGGGAAATTATTCCCTCAATTTGAAAACATGGTTACTCAAGGAGGAAATACTTATTTCTTAATGGCATAGTCACCATTGAACATTTTGATGGCTAGATCTAAATCACCCTTTATCATTAGTTGTTTGGCATTCATATGATGTTATAGTTTCAGGCTCGCAATGAGGGCCTTATATTCTGCTTAATTATTTGTACACCCTTAACAAAGTTGGAAAGAGTAAGGAATGTGACCTTTTCATGTTATATTAGTATAATTCCCAGCCACACTTTTTGATATTGTGAGTCTCCATCCTTTTCCAGGTCGGGATTCTGGATGCTCCATTGATGTACAATTCTCTTGTATAGGGGTCCTCCTAGATAGAGAACTCCTCATCATCCAGAAGTTCAGTATCCAACGGTCTTGTTTCTTCCAAGAAGTGCTCGGCTAGAAAGTCATCTAATTCATAGCCTTTGATAGCCTTCTAGGGTTTTTATCATATGTCAAACTATTGAAGGATGACCTCCCATCGTGATAGGTGTCCATTTGTCATGGTACTATAGATGATATATTTGAGTGGGTTGTATTAGGAGACTAGGTGGACCTCATGATTCTATAAGTAACGCCTGAGTTTAAAAAACGCAAGGATTAGGGAAAGGTAGTTATTTTCAATTATTTATACTGAGTTTCTGCATCAATCATTGTATGATGTATGTAATAGAAGTTCTTCTCACTGTCTACATCATTCTTGTGTGCATGTAAAGCACCAAATGACCGTTCTAGGGCAGTTATTTAAAAAATAAGTGGTCTCCCCACAATTGGCCGCATCAGCACCGACAGTCTTAGAATATATCTTATGATATTTCCAAATACATCATTTAAATAATTATCTCATTCATATGTAACCTTGTTCATGATTAACTAGGTTAAAGACAAGTGTTTTCACACTATGGTGGATATAGAGCACCATATGTAGGCCATAGGCCCTTGGAGACCTCTCACCTTGGTGAGGTTTCTCGGTGGGGACATGGCAAGGATGGATTTTTCCTCCTCAGGTCCGACTTTGATGTAGCGATAGTGAATGATGAATCTGAGTAATTTTCTACATGTAATTCCATCAGATCACCTTAGTTAGGGGATTCATCTTTAAACTGTGATGTCGTAGTTTGTTGAAGACAGTTTCTAGATTAGCCAGGTTGTTTGAGAATTGTCGTGATTTATCCACCAAATCATCGACATAACACTCGACGAACATTCCCAGGATGTACTAAAAGATGAAATTCATGGCACCCTAATATGTGGAACTGTCATTTTTTACACTGAAGGGAATCACCATATAATAGAACACTATATGTGGGGCCCTAAAATTAGTAGATTCTTCATCCCCACAGGCCATCCGGATATAGTTGTATCTAGAATTTCCATCCACTAAATAGAGGACTTCATATCTCGAAGTTGAATCAATAAAAAATAATGTGAATAGGACTTGGAAATTATCTTTTTGGAAATGTCAATTAAAGTCCATGAAGTCAATGCATATTCTAATCTCTTAGTTCTTCTTTTTGACAGGGACTTTGTTTTTAGCCTGATTGGATATTTGACATCCCGTATAATGTTAGATTTGATTAAATTATCAATGTCAGCTTCTATTTTGGTAGCATGCATATGGGGGATCATACTGGATTCCTTCATATAGCCCTAGTGATCTTTTGGAAAACCCAAATGATGACATGAAACTTTAGGATCAAGTCCTTGAATTTATGTGTAGTTCCAGGAAAATAAAACACGATTTTTCATTAAGAAGAAGATATATGCCTCTTGGTCGTAGGCATGATTAACCACAATGATTAGGGTGGGTCGTGGGTCATCTTTAGTGCCCGCTCTATAAGTTCATCAATTTTGGTGGAGACCCCTTCTTCAAATTTGGTAGGGGCATCTCCGAAATCTTCTTTTTATTATTCTTATTCGTCATCTTCTTCATATTCTTCCTCTTCTAAAAGGGAGATGATTCTCAAGACGAGCACTCCAATTTTTTGAGTGAAAGCATCTTTCTCCTTAGTGAGCAATGAGAGGGTAGTTTAGGGTCCCACAGATGGGTTGGGAGAATATTTTCTAGGGATTCTCCTATCATCAAAGTTTCCATCCCATTCTCCCATATATTTGGACTTAGTAGCTGCAGTGGAGATCATTTGGATAATTGATTCTATATCGAGACATGCACTTATTCATTCAACTTGGCTGATGGGTAATACATTCTCTTCCCCTTATTCCTAGAGGGGGTCAGCAGGTTCCATTTCCAATCCATTCTAGGTAGGAATATAATCATCTTCGTTGATCAATAGACATTTTTCATCCAACTCATAGAAACATGCATCGATATAATGCCACTTACATGACTCAAATGGGGATTTATCAACATGAAATATCTAGATTTACCATTATCTAAATATTTGATGCACTGGTAGTATGATGATGGAATTTCAATGCGTTGATGCAGCCAAGGCCTCCCTAATAGGACGTTTAAGGCCATACTTTTCCATACTACCTCGAACTCAGAATATGACCTGAGGTCTCCAAGCCATGTTTTAATCTTGATTCATCCTAATGGATTCTGATTGCTTTTGGAATACCCTCTTAGATTTTTGGTGTAGGTTTTCATGTTGAATTTATCATAGAAAGGCCGAAAAAGTGTTTGCAGGGGGAGGATATTGACTCCAGAGCCGTTGTCTTTAATGGTCCTCCAAATATCAATTCCATTTATTTTTTCCAACACATAGATAGGTTTGATGATTCCTTTCATGATGGTGTCATCATACCTATCATTAAAGGAGATAGAGGTGTAAAATACTTCTTGGTTTCTCTCTAACTAATAGACTTCAGCAGCTGCTACATTGGCTTCTAACTCCTCTGGGAATTAATAATACATCGATAAGCGCCTCACTGTGATCTGTAGATAGGCTTAACTCATCCAATATTGATTGTTTTCTTTGGTACTGAAGCTAGATGTTTTAGAATATCATAGTTCTGTTCTATAATTTGGTGCATCCACGCTTGGTTTTTCTCTTTTATAGACACATTAGGGGCTTGGGATTTGAACGTATGTAGTCCCACCATGTGATAGGAGCTGGTGGCATTGCGGTCCTTTTTGGGTTTGTCCAAACTTGTCCTCCCATTTCCTTGGTTGATTTGATATTTTTTCCTCCCTCGCTGGATTTTCCATTATTATTGGTCATGGATTTCTTCCATCAAGGGAAAAGGAGAATTCTGGTTCTTATTGTGCCTACCAGAGGGTCATTACACGAGTTTCCACAATGTTAATGGTTTGACTTATGGAGTTGCTAGGAATTTGACTACTCTAATGAGCGTACCTTCCAGAAAAACTATGGACTCTACAGTCTCATCCTCTCTCAATTCGATTTGGCGAGGGATTTGCATTAGTGGACATAGTCTCCATCTACAAAAGGGTCCCTCAATTTAATGACATTAATGGAGATGAAGATCAGTTCTAGATCCAACATTGTTTATATCCGACTGTCTCCTTTTGATGGCATCGTTTGGCAGGGTGGTGACCACTATACCATTTGGATGGAGGTTCCCATTCTACTATGTCTGTTGCTATGAAATATTCTAGTGTTAACACTGATGTTTGCGTTGGTGTCGGCACAAATTATTGCTCTTGATTTTTCCCTTCTGGTACTTAGTGGACTATAGGGCCGAGGAGGGAGGGTGAGTTTTATCAACAACATTTGGGGGGCATTGTTGATTTTTTTAAACTATTCCTGGAGGATTCTATGGAATTGGTTTACTATCTTCCGGGTCATCCGGTTGAGAAACAAATTCTTTATCACTGGCCATTGTTTTTCATTCCTATTCATCTCTTGATTCAGAGGTGTAAACATACACACCCTCTTCTGGCAGCGGGCCCAAAGTTTCATGCAATCCACCATCTTTTGTAGGATATCCTTGAAAATGATGATTTCATGGGTGGTGTGTACCATTATCCGATGATTGGGAAAATAATTTGTATAGTAGTCAATACAGACTACATTGGATCATTTTGGATTTGGTAACTAAAGCTAATTTCAATTCAAGGAGGATATGAAATAACTACGGACTAGGTAATCTAGGAATGATTAGACATTATTTCTTCATTATTAGATCTTTTTTCATATATCACCCCATCACTCATCATGCTGAGGTGGGGGAGGATGTTGGCATCTATGAGGTCCCGCACAGTTTGGTGGGTGCCTGACAACTGTAGATGGTGCTGGGTCTGGAATAACCATGAAAAAAGCCGCAATAACTTTACTTGTCCTTTTCTCTATGGATGATTGGTCACTTGGGACTAGAGAATGGTCTCCTGTCAGAAGTCTTTTTTTGGAAATGGAAGAGAAGTCTCTGAACCCTCCTTTTTTACCTCAATGGGATGAGAACTGTTCCCAATTCATCTTGATGGTTATTGATACACATTACGAGCACTTCACACCAAGGGAGTGGCCGGTTCATGGAGTATGTCAGGCCATTCAATCTAGAAATGATGTCTAAGGATCTTTTATTCTCTCACTTCAGTCACTTAATGACATCATTTATTGTCCTCTTAGGTAGCATTGAACTTAACTAGAAGAGAAACTATCACTGAAGTTCCTCACAACTTATGATTGACGTAGTTTCCATGTTAGTATCCCATACAATAGACGATTCCTACATATTTCGTATGATGCACCTATGTTTTACTACTTTTTTCTACTCCAGAGTGCCCATCATGGGGTCACAATTTGAGGAGTAGTGCATTAGATATTGTTTCGTGTCCCCTAATTTATTGAATACTAGAAACAGGGTTTCCAAAATTTGGTAGTTGTGGATCATTACTCACCCACTAGAGTAGGGTTTTCCCTCCAACTGTATCAGAGTGTGCTACCCCTCCATGGTTTCTAGTTGAGCTGTTAGTTTCTCGACGGTGTTCAAGAGCCCATGATGAATATCTTTTCATGCATGAGCATGGGATGGTGAAAAAAATAGAGAAAACAAAGAATCCCAGTGTTTCTGGGATTTGGGGTGGATACAAAGTCGAGGGTATCATTAGTGGGTTTGCCTGAATATTTGGTTGTTGCCTTCCTAGTGGATGGACGTTTTGATTTCCGTCTGGGGTAGGGTTTATGTATTCTGATGGTCCCAGTGCCAGATTGAGCTGGCTTTGGACTTGGCGTCATTAACATGGATATGTGCATGTGGTAAGGGTGCCTTTTCAGGGAACAACTGTTGACGTTCCGTAGGGATAACACATCCGGCATGGTAGCTCCCTCGATGCAGCTCAACATTAATTTAGGTAAGGTCTATCATTTCATTCCCCTACTAGGTGAACCATTATCGTGAGTCAGGGATACATTCTAATGGGTATGATGCGGTGGGTCCTAGATGACCTTGGATTTATTATTCACCTTCTTGGGGATTTACATGGGAGGTATTGTCAGATTAACTGAGGGGGTTCCCAAATTTAGTACAACTCTCTGGTTCTGGTTATTCCCACCATTGGGCTTGGTGTGGGATGCCTCTGGGAACAAAACATATTCCTTAGAGTCATCTCCCTATACATCATTTTCTATGTGATCTATGGGGTTTAGGTTTACCACATTTACTAATCCATACCACAATGGGGTTGTTGAACCCTGTTCTGAATGGTAGGATTATTTCTGAGTCCTTTGTTGTATTTTCACCTTCCATTCTGAGGTATTCATTGGGTTTGTTGGTGATTATTGTCAGGAAGGGATCCTTGACCTGACCTCATAATACTCTTTTCTCTCATAGGGTGTAAACCACAAGAATCGGTGGAATGGGTGACTCCTCTATCCATCGTTCATCCTAGATAGACTAAGACATACATCCACTGTGCGGGGATATGAGGTAAAAATTCCCCCATGTCCTGTATTCTAGGGTTGTTCCCATTATTCCATTGATGAACTAAGGCCAAGAATTGTTGGTCATACCAGGGAACTTTTATTTAAGTATACCCCAATCCCTTTGGGATGGGGTTGACTCCGCATCACGCAGGTAGACGCCACTATTGCTGACATTTCAATATCCTGTACTCCTATTTGGGTACGACATGAGTATGGAATTGGTCACGCACAGAGTCTATGGTCTTTCGTAGACATGAGAACTACTTTCTGGTTAGATTCAAATAGATGGTAATCCTGCTGGATGTTCTTGATTTCTTGACATAGAATATTTTCTATGGCTTGATCTTTTCGATGCTAATGCTTTCAAGACATACTCTAGGCCAGTTTTATTGAGTATACCATATATTCTAAGTAGGGGTTTCACATGATGTAGTAATTTGGTTGATGGAATTTTAAGAAGTAATTTCCAATGGGTCATTATGTATGGGATGAGGGGTGAAGTGCAGAGCTTCTTGTTCTCCCCATCCCCACATGTGAACTCCTATCGTGGTGTCACCAATAAGGCTACACATCTTATGCAGTGCATAGAGGAAATACAGTTCATGGTTTTTCTATTGCTTTTCTGATGAAGGTTGTCATGCAGATATGAGGTCTTCCTAGTCAATTAGATGTGGAAGCTCCCATATCCTATTGACATGGTCCACATACCCTTCACTGGGTATGATTTATTTATCATCTTACGAAGAGTTTCCCATATAATGACCTGAATTTCATGTATTCGTTCTCTAGAAAACTCTCCATGAATGTCGAAGTGAGAAGTTAATGTAGGACAATAAATTGTTCGTATGTTATCCTTATCTAGTGGTGTTATCACAAGCAACATATCATGTTGTTTTTCTTTTAGTGGATCATCTACTAAATATGCCCATCTCGACTACTTCTTAATAATTTCATTTCAGGAAACCTGGATGGTGGTAGCCTAATTGATATGTGCATTATGCGGGGGTGGCTCAGAAGATGAGCATGGACCCGGGACATCCTCTGGTTGTGAAAGTATATAACTCAATATAGATGGAGTTCCCGATATGTCTAGGTCCATCATTCTACGCACCTCAGCATAAGAGGGCTTTCTTTCATTTGTTCTAGAAAGGGGAGGACCTACTTGCCAGTATGACTTTTGGTTGTAGGGAGGACCATCACAATTGGTGCTGCAACGGTAAGGGAAACTATTTCAAGTTAACGGTGGATCTCAGGAAATATTATTACGGTGTATAACCTTGGGAGGACCTTTAGGGTAAGATATAGTCAGGGGAGGTACTTCATGCTGCTTGATGCCAAAAAGGGGAGGAACTTCTTAGTGACTACTATGATGGTGGGGACTGCAATCACATCTTGATATCTAACTGTTGGGAAAATTTATGGAGTGTAGATCATGAGGAGGGACTTCAGGATGTATTTTATGAGGGGGGACCTTCTTGTTGCTTGAAAATACTACAAGAACTGAACCCACCACTATAGGGATGGCCTTCTCAATGTCTACATCCTGGCGAGGAATTCCACAATGTCTTGACATCCGACTACAAGGAGAAGCATATCTGCAACATATACCATGTGGAGGACCATCAGGGAGGAAAATAGAAAGGGGTGGCCTTATTGTTTTCTGATCATCAGGTTAAGTGGAGGTATTTTTCGATACACATTAGAAGATAGGATCTCATGATAAATCATTCCAAGCCCACAGAGTGATTCCCAATGAATGATCTGGGGAGGACCTTTAGAGATGATGGTAGCGATATTGCTGGGAGGGCCTATGCAACTGCTACTTCCACATCCATAATCTGGAAATCAACTAACAAGTTCTTAAGCCTTTACTAATATACTATTGAGGGCATCAAGATCCCCTTATTCTAATAAAGCATGATCATGTATGTGAAAATCATTTTCCATCTTCCTTTAGAGTATTTTATTTTTGGGCACTCTCATATTGGAAACTATGACCATTTTCTATTTGTAATGACCATCATATATCAGTATGTGTATTGTTGAGTCCAGTGTTTTTTCTGGGATATACCGACAAACATCATGAATTTTGGTAGGGATATATGCCTACCCGGGAGAGGACACCACATTGGATAGGCATCCCCCCGTAGGAACATTTATTTTTTCCCGATAAAGTTGTCCATGTATCATGTGATATAGTCGTAGAACTTCTTGGACTGAAGCAAAGATGCATAACTTCCCCTATGTGACTTACTCATTTCAGGAGTAAGTCATTCCATTCGAGGAAACCATGTTGTGGTCCAGGTTTCTCGCCTTTGTCATCGATGCAATGATATCATGGCATATTTGGAGGATATGGTAAGGATTCGACAATTGATCTTCCATCATTTCTAAGATATGTGGAGGTACATCATTGATTGGAACGAGTATGAAGGACCATTCTGATATCAGAGAAGGAATTTTTTCCTCTTATGATCCCCCATGGGTAGCCAATAGATATTGGATGTTTTTCTATACTAAGATAGAGGAATGAGTCTTCATCCAGTTGTCTTCACTGGTTTCCACAATATTTGACTAGTGGGATTCAAATTTATGAGTTGAAATTTCTATCTACTCACTACCTACTATATTTGTCTCACGTTCATTGTATGGATCCGCATTAATTTGGCTCTGATCTTATTTTGTTTCCACCCAATTTTGATGACATGCCTAATATGTATCAGAAGGTTTTGGTGCCTACATATAGTTGGTTTCCATCCTATTTGGATGGAATACATGACATGTGTCAGCAGGTATTTCAACCTATGTGTTACTGGTTACCACCCTATTTTAATGGAAGGCTTGTTGTGCATCAACACATATCTACATCTGCCTGTAGTTTTGTGATCTGTCTTCTTGGAAGGACCAGTGACATTAGAAAGAATGTCCATGTTCTCATATTGTGAGACCCTATTTCTATGGTGGGATTGAGTGGAGGGGGTATTGTCATATGTCTTCTTGTTGACTGTCATCATGTTAGTGTGACAGAGTTATTGCATTAGAATGACGGGGAAAATGTGTACTCGGTTATAACTTCAATGCCCTTGGCGGGAATACCAATTAGACATAGAATCATGGTCTTCATGAGGTTCCCTCAGAATAAGGTCCGCATTAGTGTGAGGAGACATGGTCATCCAGTGTCAACGACGATACTCTTTGGCAGGGGCCCATGTGTCGGACCACTGTGTAGTTGAGGTGAGTTTTCCAGTATTGAATTTATATGCCTCCCTGTGATAATGGAGGTACTCATGATCACGTTTTGGGGAAAGTCTCCTGAAATGATTTGAGACAACCACCAGGGCCACCTCATGTTTGGTTGTCAGCCGCTACTAAAGAAGCAGCTAGCAAGTCATTGTATATTGGAGGGAAGGCCTCGTGTCCTCCACAATGGGGAGAGTACCATTTCGGTGGTACTCTTTGATCAGCATGTTAGATACCCAGTGTTGATCATGCGGGGTAGTAGAGGGGGCCTTCTCTTCATTGGGCCCCCGACCACATGCAGGCTTGCAGATGTGTCTGTCTGTATTGGTCTTCAGGATGACATTTGGATCGAAGGTTGCTCTGCAGGAGCCTTCAATATACATATATGATGTACAAGCTACAAAACCACATCAAAGTTTCATTCCATTAACAATATCTATATTCGAATATTAATCTTCACATCCTTATCTCTTTTTTATGTTGTGGAATGATTTTTATTAACTGGGGTAAGACCGCAACCTTTTATAATGATTCTTGCCAGGTACACCGTTTTAATTCTGCCTCTGAGTTGGAACGTTTGGCACATAAATGGGAAAAATGGTTCTATGTGAAATATTCTTTTCTCTCATTTATCGTTGGGGTAGAACATCCACCATGGTAAAAGATTCACATCAAGTTCACCATATATATTCTTCCTCTAAGGTGGAGCGTTTGGCGTGTATAGTAAACAAAAATGGTCTGATGTGTACTTTAATTTTGATTCTATTATCATTGAGGTTGAAACACGAACATGGTTAAGGATTCACATCAAGTTCACCATTTTTTTTCCACCTCTGATGTGGACTGATTGGTGATATGAGAAAATGGTCTAACGAGAATCATCACCCACCTCTTTTTATATAGGTTAGTCCTCATTAAATTGATCATTTATTTTGTTTCGACCCCTTCAATGTCAGTATCCTTTAATGGAGGGTTGATTTAACCATACGGGGATTAGGGAATTTATCCATTAAGTAATTTGAATGGGATTCCACAGTCAAATGGTCCCAATAGGTGATTACATGGTGTCAATCACTTGTGCAAGTGGTCCACCTCAGATATAACTTACTCAGATGGTCTCCAAGAGGTTTATTCTTGGAGCTAAAAACACCCAATGGTCATGGTATTAATGATTCATGGGACTAATTTCAAAAGGGAAGCCCTCATCGGACGATGATTCATCCAAAGACATTTAAGGTCTCTGCAAGTCAAGAGGATGCAAAGTTGGTCTCACCGCTCCCTTTTGGTGTGAAGACTATTGCCTATTTCGAGACTCTATTATTTATTTAAGTCATGTTATTATGTTTTTGAATCCTTTGTTCATTCCTGAAGTGTGTGTCCCCAGGCTACCCCTGGGTTTTTAGAGCATCATAAGCACATATGGATTGGATGAAATAGAGTTGATGTTGACTTGAGCCTTAAAATAAGGTTCTCTGGAGTTTATTGTCATCCCGGGGAGACAGAAGGTGACTATATGTTGGGATAGAACCCATGATATGGGTTTCCTATATATCATCGAGATAGGAATTAGAACCCATGTACTTCAAATTGTTTGGGGCTTATCCATATGTGCCACCCATATGGGGGGACATTATGGTTGATCCCATTTGATGGGAACCCTTTTGATCACGGGCCATCATTTTGACATCATACGTATCATGGATTGATCCAGAATCATATTTCTCATAGTTTAGTATCGTATGTATTTGAAATATTCACAAACCTCTAATCCCAAATGAGTCATGCTTGGTGTGAGAAACAAAAGGATTTTAGATATCCAACCAACCACATGCTTCCTCTCATCCCAGTTTCCTGAAATGAAATTATTAAGAAGTAGTCAAGATGGGCATATTCAGTAGATGATCCACTAAAAGAAAAACAACATGATATGTTTCTTGTGATAACACCACTAGATAAGGATAACATACGAACAATTTATTGGCCTACATGAACTTCTCACTTCGACATTCATGGAGAGTTTTCTAGAGAACGAGTACATGAAATTCAGGTCATTATATGGGAAACTCTTCGTAAGATGATAAAAAAATCATACCCAGTGAAGGGTATGTGTACCATGTCAATAGGATATGGGAGCTTCCACATCTAATTGACTAGGAAGACCTCATATCTGCATGACAAACACCATCAGAAAAGCAATAGAAAAACCATGAACTGTATTGCCTCTATGCACTACATAAGATGTGTAGCCTCATTGGTGACACCACGACAGGAGTTCACATGTGGGGATTGGGAGAACAAGAAGCTCTGCACTTCACCCCTCATCCCATACATAATGACCCATTGGAAATTACTTCTTACAATTCCATCAACCAAATTATGACATCATGTGAAACCCCTACTTAGAATATATGGTATACTCAATAAAACTGGCCTAGAGTATGTCTTGAAAGCATTAGCATCGAAAAGATCAAGCCATCGAAAATATTCTATGTCACGAAATCAAGAACATCTAGCAGGATTACCATCTATTTGAATCTAACCAGAATGTAGTTCTCATGTCTAAGAAAGACCATAGACACTGTGCATGACCAATTCCATACTCATGTCGTACCCAAATAGGAGTACTGGATATTGAAATGTCAGCAATAGTGGTGTCTACCGGCGTGATGCAGAGTCAACCCCATCCCAAAGGGATTGGGGTATACTTAAATAAAAGTTCCCTGGTATGACCAACAATTCTTGGCCTTAGTTCATCAATGGAATAATGGGAACAACCCTAGCATACAGGACATGGGGGAATTTTTACCTCATATCCCCGCACAGTGGATGTTTGTCTTAGCCTATCTAGGATGAACGATGGACAGAGGAGTCACCCATTCCACCAATTCTTGTGGTTTACACCCTATGAGAGAAAAGAGTATTATGAGGTCAGGTCAAGGATCCCTTCCTGACAATAATCACCAACAAACCCAATGAATACCTCAGAATGGAAGTTGAAAATACAACAAAGGACTCAGAAATAATCCTACCATTCAGAACAGGGTTCAACAACCCCATTGTGGTATGGCTTAGTAAATGTGGTAAACCTAAACCCCACAGATCACATAGAAAATGATGTATAGGGAGATGACTCTAAGGAATATGTTTTGTTCCCAGAGGCATCCCACACCAAGCCTAATGGTGGGCATAACCAGAACCAGAGAGTGGTACTAAATTTGGGAACCCCCTCAGTTAATCTGACAATACCTCCCATGTAAATCCCCAAGAAGGTGAATAATAAATCCAAGGTCATCTAGGACCCACCGCATCATACCCATTAGAATATATCCCTCACTCACGATAATGGTTCACCTAGTAGGGGAATGAAATGATAGACCTTACCTAAATTAATGTTGAGCTGCATCGAGGGAGCTACCATGTCGGATGTGTTATCCCTACGGAACGTCAACAGTTGTTCCCTGAAAAGGTACCCTTACCACATGCACATATCCATGTTAATGAAGCCAAGTCCAAAGCCATTTCAATCTGGCACTGGGACCATCAGAATACATAAACGCTACCCCATAAGGAAATCAAAACGTCCACCCACTGGTAAGGCAACAAAAAAATATTCAGGTAAACCCACTATCGATACCCTCGACTTTGTATCCACCCCAAATCCCAGAAACACTAGGATTCTTTGTTTTCTCTATTTTTTCACCATCCCATGCTCATGCATGAAAAGATATTCATCATGGGCTCTTGAACACCGTCAAGAAACTAACAGCTCAACTAGAAACCATGGAGGGGTAGCACACTATGATACAGTTGGAGGGAAAACCCTACTCGAGTGGGTGAGTAATGTTCCACAACTACCAAATTTTGGAAACCCTGTTACTAGTATTCAATAAATTAGGGGACATGAAACAATATCTAATGAACTACTCCTCAAATTGTGACCCCATGATGGGCACTCTGGAGTATAAAAAAGTAGTAAAACATAGGTGCATCATACGAACTATGTAGGGATCGTCTATTGTATGGGATACTAACCTGGAAACTACGTCAATCATAGGTTGTGAGGAACTTCAGTGATAGTATCTCTTCTAGTTAAGTACAATGCTACCTAAGAGGACAATAAATGATGTCATGAAGTGACTGAAGTGAGAGAAAAAAAGATCCTTAGACATCATTTCTAGATTAAATGGCCTGACATACTCCATGAACCGGCCACTCCCTTGGTGTGAAGTGCTCGTAATGTGTATCAATAACCATCAAGATGAATTGGGAACAGTTCTCATCCCATTGAGGTAAAAAAGGAGGGATCAGAGACTTCTCTTCCATTTCCAAAAAAAATACTTCCGACAGGAGACTATTCTCTAGTCCCAAGTGACCAATCATTCATAGAGAAAAGGACAAGTAAAGGTATTGCGGCTCTTTTCGTGGTTATTCCACACCCAGCACCATCTACAGTTGTCAGGCGCCCACCAAACTGTGCGGGACCTCATAGATGCCAACATCCTCCCCCACCTCAGCATGATGAGTGATGGGGTGCTATATGAAAAAAGATCTAATAATGATGAAATAATGTCTAATCATTCCTAGATTACCTAGTCCGTAGTTATTTCATATCCTCCTTGAATTGAAATTAGCTTCAGTTACCAAATCCAAAATGATCCAATGTAGTCTGTATTGACTACTATACAAATTATTTTCCCAATCACCGGATAATGGTACACACCACCCATGAAATCATCATTTTCAAGGATATCCTACAAAAGATGGTGGATTGCATGAAACTTTGGGCCTGCTGCCAGAAGAGGGTGTGTATGTTTACACCTCTGAATCAAGAGATGAAGAGGAATGAAAAACAATGGCCAGTGATAAATAATTTGTTTCTCGACCGGATGACCCGGAAGATAGTAAACCAATTCCATAGAATCCTCCAGGAACAGTTTAAAAAAATCAACAGTGCCCCCCAATTCCATAGAAGCCTTATTTTAAGGCTCAAGTCAACATCAATAGTGCCCCCCACTACAGGAAGAGGGGTCATCCACATACCTAAGCGGTACTCGGGAAAGGGTATGGACCACCACACTCCAAAGTGGTATGTGGTACAACACACTACATTGGGTTCCATGAGCATACTGATGTTGTATGCGATGCCAAGTTAAATCCGTGTAGCGATACCCTGTGTAGAACATCATATTGGAGGAGGGTCTGAGGGACTATTACTCAAGGGGAGCTTATATGTGAGTAATATGTGGTTTGAAGTTTCACCAATCTGGTTTTCGGTTCTATTATTATTATTATTCTCCCCTGTTTTATTGTTTGCGACTAGTAGTACCTACGGAGAGTGTGGTTCACGACTCGGGCTTCGCTGATGACTCAAGACTGAAGCCATAATATTCACTGAGTAATTTCGTCCAACTGCTAGGTTCCCTTCAATATTTTTTCATTCATCCTTTTAAAAGTACTTATATTCTCATTTTATATAGAATCGGGAAAATAATATCTATGGGCACGTGACACCATATGTTGAGGAGCATGAATAGATATCCTAACCTACGGAAGACTCAATCAACTGATGATTGTAGAGGTTGCGGTTTGCAATCATGGTTCGTATAACCCTACCAGTTTGATTCACCCACAAAAAATTACATTTGAAAGATGGTATGTGGATGAACTTCACACACATGTGTCCTTCAGTGATGTAGTTCGCGGTCCACATTTTTTTCTTTCCATCGCTCTATAGGCTAGCAACATGCGGATAATTCCACGTACTGGTGGTTCATGATCCATGTAGTCTGCAAACCCTTCCCAGTGATGGTACACAGGTCACAAAAATTCATTTTAAAAAATGAATTCCTTCATGTTTCTTCTGAAATTTATATCTCAATTTGACTTCATTCTCCATGTCAAACATGTAGGAGTACTTTTCTTCTTCTACAATGTGATTGTGGGAGTGTTTCTTTCCCTTGGCAGAATTTTAAGGACCATTAAGTATGAAAAAAAGATAAATAAACATGATATTAAAGGATTAATTATCATTATTAAAATATAATATGTTATTTTATTTCTTAAATTAGATTATTATATCTTCGTTCGTCTATACGTGTGTACTACTGCCTCTACGAAGAGATGCATGTCTTTTTTCCTCCCAAAATCACATGGATGACATATATATAATAGATAAAGAATTAGTATGATATTTAATACATTATTATAATTATGTAATTACAATATAAAAAATATAATATTTCCATAATGGTCATTGAATAATGGAAACATTACTGAAGCATATGCATGACCTACTCTATCAATGACCGTAACATAGATCATATGTCATGAGTAAATATCAATATTATTTTTTCAAAAGTAATATTTATGTGTATTTATGATAATTCTGTCATTTTTTGGATATATTATAATGATATACCCTTTTCCAAGGATGAATTCATAAAATCCCTTTCGAAACAATGAACAAAAAATCGCTTAAACACCCTACATGTACATAACTAATTAACTAATTTAACATCTAAATAAAACTAAATAAATTTAATTATTTTGTTAAATTGTAAAAATTGAATATTTTCATAATAAATAAAATTATTTATAAAAACCTATTATGTAGTAGAGTCAAAAACATATTAAGGATGTCAGACTCATCAGAAGGGTTTCTAGAATCACTTTTATTTCTTTTATTTATTTTCCATATTGAACACAAATTTTCGTTCTGTGGTGTGTAAAATTAAAATTATGGAATTTTATGATTTCCTTGATGAAAATTATATGTATTTAAAAATCCATTAGGATATATCTATTTATAGGTGTTTTGAACTAGATATTACAAAATATATAAGTGTTTTATATGCTCACTTTTTATTTCTATCAGACATATTGCAATTTCAACATTTTTTTCTTATGTGGTGATATTATAACCATTTTACATGTAATATCATGAATAATTCATAAATAATTTCTTTCATGGAATTATTTAAATAATATTATTCAGTTGGAATTGACTTGAAATATACTATGAGGTAATGAATTTTTTAACATAATTTTCTTTGAATGGGTTATATTACTTCTTTTTTACATTAATAGGTTATGATTATGAGTGGAATTATATTTTATTATATATTTTTTATTTCCAAATATTTCATATGGGATTTTCTTTTATACATTTAATTGATTTATTGATTAATTGAAAAAATCAATGGTATGATTTTTAAGGGTTATGCATCTCAAATTATTTTTCATTCAGAAATAAATTTTTGATATGAACCAATATTTATTTGTGAGTTTTATATACAACCATTATTCATTTATATAGTTATTATATTTATATTATTGGTATTCAATGCCTAAATTTATGTTATAATTTCATTGGGCTTACGATTGAATAGTTACCAATTTTGGAATGGCTTTACTATACAATCTCTTTTCGTTTTGGAATATATATAATAATTTTTCGGATGGAATAGTGTGATATTATTTTTTATACCTACATATATTTTTGTATTCAATGGTTATGAAAGTGGTTAAATTATTAATTTTCATTAACAACCATATTGATTAAAAATCATCATTAATATCTACTGTAAGTGATTTCGATGTTGTATTTTCTTTTAGATCGACTATATTTCTCTTCCATATCAATGTTTCATAATTTTTTTAATATAATGTATTTATAATAATGATTAGTTTAATATTCAAACATAATTGATTTAATAAAAAAATTAATTGTAATCTTTCAATTTTTCTCCAAACAAAGTACATTTTGACACTTCATATAAATATATTAAAGGAATAGTTTTGTTAATTTATTTGGCATGGATATATTTCATTGGTCACATCAAAAGTAATTTTTTATGGATTCATTTTTATATTTCAAGGGGTCATTTGAAAAAAAATGTTTATTTTATTTTGTCCGATTTTGTCATTTTAAATAATTTTTTTATTAATGGAATTTATATTTTCCTAATGATATTTTCCAAGGGACCAAATAAAAAAAAATTCATCTAAGATGACCTCCATTGACGATAGAAAAATGAAAAGTTTATTTTCATCAGGAATTGTTTTAAAAATATTTTCGTGTTTTCCCCATCATCAAGATAAACAAATAACTATTTCTCTACACTTCACTAGGTATTTGATGCATTAGTACCATCATTTTTCATTATTTTGTTGAATTATTACATTTTTGTGGAACATTATTTTTTTCTATGTGTTCATCGAGATATGAATGAAAATTTATAAGTGTTATTATTATAAATTTAATATCTATAAAAATTTTATTTAGGAATGTTACATGGACATTATTAATGACCAATAGAAATGAAAATAAGACAGATATGTTGGATGTGACCAGATAGTATCTGGTGATCAAGATATATCAAATATGTAGGGTGTTACTTGATAGAAATAGAATGCATTGGGTAATGTTCATTGAAATTAGTGGAAATAAGTAAGGATTTACTAGGGGTTGTCCAATGTATAAAATTTGGATCTACATATTTGTGAAACTATTTTTAAATGGGTAACGAATATGATTTCTCAAAAGACCAATGTGTATTCATTTTTCTTTATATATTAAAAACGTTTCAATTGAACATTATTGATATCACATTTTTCATGATTACTGATGTAGATAACTCTTTCCATTGTTGACTTATTATCACATGTTTTAATTTTGAATGATATAGGTGTTAATGGGTATTAATAATCATCTATCTGGATCACAATTCTTTATTATTTCAATAGACACATATCCTCGACATGTATTCAATTAGGAAATTAAATTTTTAATTCAAAATCTCACCCTTAGTGATTAATAAAGAGAACACTTATAATGTTTCCTTTTCAGTAGATTATAATTTTTTTGACTGAATGATATCTATATGGGATTTATATGTATACTAATGATGACTTAATGAGAAATAATAAAATATGGGTTATGTCGGAGAAATTTAAATGACAAGAGTACTTGATTTTTCAATAGTTTGTATTAATTCACTAGAACACCAATCCTAAATTTTTCTTTTAAAATATAAATGATCCAATATTTAATTTTAAAAATTGTTTATTTTGGATTCTAGAAATTAGATCCATTTCATTTCAATCAAATCTATAAATTTATTGGTTATGATTTTAGCACCAAATATGAGAGTGTTGTTCCATAGTTGTAATTAGTTTGGTTAAAACAACTTTATTCAGATGGATACTATGTGAGGTATTTTAAGCGTTGAGTATTGGTACAAAAAATTATATCCTTTTTGAGAAATAGTGTTTTATAACTGTGTTTCATGTTATAAATTTTTATGAGTCTTCTATAGGGTTGGTTCATAGTTTTCCAAATGAAAATTGGGTGAGGTTGATGGTTCAAACATAGTTATTACAAAACCGACACAATATTTTTTTTGTCCCATAGAGGGTGAAGTATTGTCTTTCAAACCGTGTTACATGGGATACTCATACATAAATACTATAATTTATTACAGGTGGATTTTTCATAACTTTTGGTTATTTTTTATGTTAATGTTCTTAAACCGTTACTTGTATGGGATCCTTTAAAATGGGAATCATATGGTTAGCACATAGTTTAGAAATTCAATCATTCAATCCAAGGGTAAAATTAAAATTCTACATTTCACTATTCTATACTCCTTCCATTAATAACATTTCCCTTCATCTTCCTCTTCATTTCAAAAGAATCCATGTTAGGCCTATCAATACCGTTTTCATCTCGTATAGGTTTTGGTATTTCACCTTATCAATATTATTAATCAATTATTTTCTATCATGTTGAAACTTGTTCAATTATTCTAGGTCATGTATTGTTTATTTTCTCTATTTACATAACTCTCATTAATGATAAATTCTTTTGAGAAACTATTTTAGTGACCCCAAAATTCACATACATAAATATCGCATATGTTATGATGAATATTCAAAAATCATCCAAAATTAATTCTTAAGGACTATAATTGATAAGATCATTTGGAAATGTTGTACATATTCATCCAATTTAGACAAAGATCCTCATTATCTCCCATAATTAATTTCCTATTTGTACTCCTAATAAACCTAAACTACATAAAAAGTTTAATCATAACATTTTCATGGGAAACATGATGAAGTGTGATAAAAAATTATCCTTAAGGGTACAGATCGTAGATATCATTATATGATCCCAAAAAATAATACTATAAGAATAAGGGTACAAGATCTTGAACATAACTTACAAATTTCATTACTAACCTGTCAAGGATCCTAAATATGTTTCATGAAGTAATCCATTATAATTAAAAATAACATTATTCGTAAAAGTGTTAAATCATCATATTTCATGAACTATATTCTCATGTCATCAATGAGAATCAATAATAGAGGTATATAAAATGTTTCACTTCACATAGTTAACTACCAAAACCATTAGTCACAATGGATCAATCACATCAGCATGTTTCTTAGTCTGAATCAATTCCTTTCATATGTTTCCTATTGTTATCATGTGGGATATTATTCTTAAAAAAATTCATTATAGGGATATATTATTCCCACTATTTACATATTGAAAAACATAAATTTCTCTACCTTAATATCATAAAATAGTCATTATAATTGAAACCATTGAAGGAAATGTGGTTCGTAAATATTTCATCAAACATTGAACTATGCAAATTAAATTGGTTTCATAATCATTTGATCATTTCATAATAGAATAACCACTACAAAAATAGGTGGGTTTTATAATAATTTTATGATGATAAAATCCATGGTTGATAAATTGGTTTCACAAACATAATTTCCACATACCCGTAAGTCATTCAGAATATATAATAAGAATGGTATTATTGGATCATATCCACAGAAAATAATTAGTACAATCAAAGGATTTTATCATATACAGAAAATGTTTTTTAATGATTACAATGAAAATTTCCTAAAAAATATCCTTTCATCTTTGAAAATATATTTTTAAAACATATAACATTTCAAAATACATTTACATGGAAATAACCATGGAAACATATAAATTATTCCTTAAATATTATTTTAAACATTTATTGACGAAAAAATTAATATTATGTTGAAATCACATTTTTAATTTATAAAATATTTTTAAGTCCTTTTCTTTAAAAATAACATTTAAAATATAAAATTGAATAAACAATGATAATTTTAAAACATTTATAGAGGAAAATATTATTTTGACATTGAAATTAAAAATATAAAAAATAAATAAATGTCAAAAAATATTTCCTAGAATAACATTTAAAATTATAAAATAATATTTAAATCATTTTTTTATTTTAGTGGGGAATTATTTTTATATTATACAAATTAAATCAAATATTCATTTCAAAATTTCTAAAAAATACAAACTAGAATTATGTGGATTTTTAAATGATGATTAATTTTAATAATATAAATGAACTATAATAAAAGGATAAAATTTTCATTGAATATAAATTTGATATTATTAATAACATACCGTGAAATTTGTATTTCAAATCATGTATACGATAGAAAAACGGATTTTGATAGAAGAAATAAAGAAATTCTATTTTTCATAAATAAAATAATTTGAAATATTTATTAAAAAAAATAATAAGAAAATGATGGGGAAATTTTATTATCATAAAATAAACATTGTTTTAAAAAAATCCATTTCTTTCATAAGAGGTTCATAATCATATTTTATTATTGATAGCATTATGAAATACCATCCTAAACAAATTATGAGATTATATTATAAAAACCTAACCACATTGGTAACATGAATTTTAAAATCCCATGAAGAATTAAATAAAATTTAAATTTCAATAACATTATTAGATTTATATTGATTATGAAGTGCCCAGATCAGTGTGAATCACTGAGAGGGGGAGGGGGTGAATCAGTGATCCCTTAAAACTTTTTACTAATTGATTCTTTATCAATTAAACCTCTATGGCTGGTTAAAGCCTCGATCCACTCTTCTTGTATCTCTCAACCTTTCCCGGATAATGCAGTAATGAAAAGGCACAGGACACAAGGATTTACAAGGTTCGGCACCAAAGGCCTACATCCTTGCCATGCTCTCTCAGCATGGATTCTCCCATTATAATCTGTTAGTATTACAATGGTCGATACAGAGTCCCACTGTATCTCTCCTGAGTCCCACAGGAGGGTCTTTATACTGCTTCACACAGTGTTACCAGAGTCCCACTGGCCTGCTCCAGAATCCCACTGAAGACTTCTTCTCCCTGAGTCCCACAGGGTCTTCTCCTGGCTCCTCGAGTCACATGAGTAGCTCTTCTTCACTTTAAGCTTCTTCAAGTACCCTCAGCAGTCTGGGATAAAGACTGCTAGCCTTGCTCTGTACCTCTGATCACTTGTGATGATCAAGTCTTCTCGTCTTGCTCGGGCTTTATCACCTTCTTCTAAGGATGACCCGGCTTCTCTCCAACTACTGAATACTCAGACAAATAATATCTTTAACATCAGTCTGGTCTAGTCTCACATCACTTCAACTTCATGAACTGAATTCATGGCATCACAATATCTTCAAGACTTGGACAACTCAAATGCACACAAGCTGGTTTGGCTCTGTTCACGTGTGCACGTGCATGCATGCATGCATGCACTGTCCTCTTTTTCTTCTAGGTGCAATAATCCCACAAAGGGTGTAGTCACTTTAAGCACACACCTTCTCACTCCACACACTTTAATTCCTTTTGATTACACACACATAAATGTGTGTTATACTTTGTGTGAGTATCCTCCTTCTTCTACTTCTAGGTGTTTACACTTTTAGTGCACACACTAGGTTCGGCCAACTTCTCTCTTTGCACACACTTGTTTCATTTTGCACACACTTGAAACTTGGCCTTCACACCTCTTGTACTCTTCCACTTTGCACACACACATTTTTTTTCTCTTTTAAACTTCAAGTGTGCCTAACCACAAAGCTACGGCCTTCACTTGTTCAATTTGCACACAAAGGCACTAAGCCTTGGCCTTCCTCTCTTTGCACACCCACTGCCCGTAGGGCCTTCTCCTCACTTTGCATACACACAAAGTGTTCTTCAATTTGGCACACACAAGGGCATGTCTCGGCCTCCTCTTGCACACACTTGAATACCAACACAAGGGCTACGACCTCCTCCTTTTGTTTTTACACAAAAGGCACAAAGGCCCTCGGCCTTCTCTTCTTCTCTTACCAGACACACGAGGCAAGGCCTCGGCCTTCTTTGGCACACACACAATGTGTGTAGAGCACAAGGAAAACAAGCCTCGGGTCTTCACCTAGCCTTCGGGCGCGCAAGGTGCACGACACAAGGGCGCGCAAGACCTCCTACCCGCGGGGCGCGCAAGTGCAACACCCGCGGGGTCTTCCTCTTGCCGCGCAAGGGTGCGGGCAGAGAGGGAACAAGCCTCGGGCGCGCAAGAATGCTGCGGCCACGAGCTCTTCCTACCGCGCAAAGGATTAGCGCGCAGGGGACTTCAGCCGCGCAAATATAATTTGCGCGGGGCTTCAACTTCGCGAGGCAGAGGTGCACTCACGGTTCTCCGGATCTTCAACAAAGGATCAGAAAACTTCCTCGAGGGCTCGGCCTCATTTTTATAGGCAGAGGCTGCCTCAGATTATCCGCGTGCAATAAATCTTGAATCACCGAAATCTTCGGATCTTCAAAGATCTTTTGAATCTTTATTTTCTTTCCTCTGTTTCAATGCGGGTTCATTTATTTTTGTTCCTCTACGTGCATGCGACTCATAACTCATGCACAGCCTTCGGTTTAGGCTCATCCCATGCAAAACATCAACCTGGTGCCTCGGCAACTTCGTTTGCCTCGGCCTCTTTCGAATTCTTCCAAACATAGCATGCACTCCCATTTTTATACATGGTTGTGTTCAGTAGGGCCGGACGAACTCATTGGAGCCTTCGGATCAAACAATGGTGACCGGGAGCTCGAAAACAGGTCGTCGGAGGGCCTCTGGTTCAGTGGGGACGTCGCGGGTGCCTCGGTCGAGCTCGAGGGAGGAGACGATGCCGGGGCCGTCGGATGCGGTGATCAAAAAGGCTTCGACGGCTTGGATTAGATCGCGGCGCCGCGGATGGATCGTGCGGCACTGATCAAGCGCGCGATCAATCGAGCGGCTCAGATTCGCTCCCGGGAAATTTTCCGCGTCCCACATCGAAACGGGGTGTGGTTTTCTCGCGGTTTATTACCCAGCCGCTCCCTCAACCCCGCAATTGAACTTCCTCCTCCACGGTGCCGCCCCGCACCGTGTTCTCCCTGCGGGCGCGCTCTGCGCCCACTCTCAGCTCCCTACGGGCGCGCTACTGGCGCCCACTATGCTCCTCGGGCGCGCGGGTTTCACCACCGCGTGTCCTCGGGGGCTTATACACGGCCCCCCTGCGCTCCTCCGGGCGTGCCATAGGCGCCCATGCGGTGTCCTTGGGTGCGCCCCCTTCCTCAAGGTTGCTGCCCTGGCCTTGAGGGTTCCCCATGGGCGTGGTGACCTTGAGTCCCACAAGTGCCTTGGGTGATGACCCTCGGCTGGCCTCCTTGGTGGCCTATTTTTTGGCAAAGGAAATGAATAGGACTTTGTTAAGAAACAAAGTACTCCCAATATAAAATGCCAAATGCCACTTAAGCCATCCTTCCTCTTCCTATTCTTCCTTCTTCATTTCTTCTCTTCTCTTCTTCTTAAGAATTCCTCCATTCCTCTTCAACATTTATTCATCACATAGAAATGGAATTCCCGAAGGTTCTTCATCTTCAACCGAACTCTTGAATCAACATGAAATCTCCAATGTTCTTCAATGATCCAATTAGAGGTCAAGTTGGATCACATTCTGATTCACATGCACTAAGAGATAGTGCATGGACTTCTTCAGCTTACTTCATCCACTTAGGACTTGTGGATGGATCTTCTTCAACTCCCCATGCATTGTCACTACAATGCACGGTCTCCTATCATTGTTGTGACTTTGTATCATCAGGAAACAAGTTCTATGAACTTAAAGATCAGCTCAACAATCGTCAGATTTTCATGGAGAATGTTTCAACCATATTCTCCAATGCCACTTAGTGAATCTCCTAAGTGACATTCCTCTAAGTTCCATGGCCATTCTCCTTCACCACCAACACCATCACAACCTTTGTCATTCACATCTTGAAAATCCTTGACTTCCATTCATTCCAAGACAACTTCATGCCTCATTGACAACAAATGCAACACAATGCACTTCAATCTCCCCGTTTGTATTTGTTGTCAATACACCACTTCAGCACATATGAATGGGTCAATATGTGTGCCAATATTTTCTCCCCCTTATTGGCAATCAAATGCAAAGGTGTGGTGTGGTTCTCTTCCAGAAATATCTTCCTCCCATTGAAAAGTATCTTCTTGAAAAACACTAGGAGAGGGATGATGTCACATGTTCTTTTTAGCAAAGAACCTTTAGTAAATCAGCTCTAAGTCTACTTGGGCTAACCCGGTGTAGAAAACAAGAGTGATATGACCAAGGAATTCAAAGCTGTCCAAAATTCACTGTACATGTGAGATCATGCTTCAGGGGTTTGAAATTTTTCAGATATATCAATGAATTGCTAAATCCTGCACATACTTCACAAAACTCATTAGAAAGTTCAGTGAAAAGATAAAGCTCCCCCTTTCATCTACTTTCTCAAGATGATATTAATTTCAGAACATCATCTTCTCCAGATTGGCTCCCCCTCAAGGGGTGCACTCCATTCAATCCAAACCATCCTCCAGCTAAGAATGATCATCATCTCCAATTCCCTGCAATGTCAGTACATGTAAATACCAATAGTATAAGGGAATAAGATGGAACCTCCTTGGTTCATCAATGTGAACAACAAGGTTGAGAAGATTCTCTCAACCGAGATGTCCCATTTTCACCATTCTTCACACATGCACATTTGATCTCCATTGATGATTGTGCTGGTGTGGTTCTCAACCCATCTTCATGTGAAATCTTCTTCTTCCCTTTTGCCTTAGCAATTGCCAGAACATCATCTTCAGCTCTTTGTAGATCTTTGGCAAGTTTCAACTGATTTGGCCATATGACTAGTAAGTCACTTGGAAGTGTGGCCTCAGTTTTGGAAATTCCACATGGTTCTTTTGATGCTGTCAAGCTACCTCTCTTAGGCAAATTGTTTTCAATCAATCCCTTCTGCTTCTTCTGGATTGATTGTCTGTTTGAGTTCAGTTGGCTTCTATTGATTTCCATGGCTTGTTTGCAAAGATCCATGGTATGACCTTTCTTTCCACAGTAGAAGCACTTCTTGGTGGTCCTTCCGGATGCATCACCCTTCTTGGATTTAGACTCCAAGGTCTTCTCTTCCTTTTTCAAAATCTTCTTGGGAGCATTTTCTAATTTCTTCTTTCTTCCCAAGGAATCTTTTTGAGCCAGGTTTTGTGATCTTTTCTTCTTTTGAGCTCTGGATACAGTTGGAAACTGACATGTATCAATTTGACCACTTTTGCAACCATCCCAGATGTTGTCAAGTAATCCAAATCTGTTAGCAGTAAACAGATGTCTCTGGACCTATGGATGTTGCTTATTTCCTTCTGGCTTGCTCCCCCTTGGCATGAGCTTCCTTTGTGCTTTGACATTTAGTGGATTGTACCAACAATCCTTTGCACAGTGCCCATACTTATTACAACACCAACACTGACCCACAAATCTTGACCTCTTCAGTCCTTCTGATTGTTGGGTACTTTTCTTGAATTGCTGTGTTGTTTCAGGAGAGCATTCTTTCTTCACTGTCTTCATCCATACTTGTTTGGATTCATTCTTCCATCCTGCACTTTTAGTAGAAACACTTTTAGGAGCATGAGTACAAGATGGTATGGATGGTACCTTCCTTTTAGAAGTTGTTGCACTTTCACTAGAGGATGCCTTTCTTTTAGAATCATCCTTCTCAAAGCATACTTGAGTAGCAACATGTCTTCTTCCAGCTGACTGGGAGGATTCATCTTTAGGTGATTGCTGATTTTTCAATATCACCTCCAGTTCTAAGCATTTCATATTGAGGGAGTTCTTCTCATCCTCAACAGTTCTTAGCTTTCCTTCCCAATTCTCCACCAGTTGTTTCATCTGGTCTTCATGCACCTTCTTCAATTCTTGCAATGAATTGTCCAGCTCCATCACCCTTTTGACTTTGTCTTCTAGTTGAGCATCTCTGACAACCATTGACACTTTGTGCCTCTTTTCCAGTGCATGGAAAACTTCTTTGACCAATACTTTAAAGAATTATTTCTCAGAAAGGCTTCTCTGCAATTCTTCAGCAGTGTCTTCATATCTTTCATTGCAAAGAGAAACGGTTTCATCTTTAGCCTTCACCAGCTTTCTGAGAGTGTTGGTTATGCCAACCCATTTAGCCAGTTGATCTTCCATTGCATTGGCTTCTTCTTCTAACTGTAATTTTTCTTCTTGAAGATCAAGGATGCCGGTAGTAATACACATTGCCACTTCCTTGGGGACAGTCTTCTGAAGATATTTGAGTGCATTTTGAAGATCATTCATTGTTCCAACTTCATCACAGCTAGGACAGGCTTTCTTCATCTTCTTGGCATGTTTCTTCTTTCTATTTTTCTGAGTCTTGGCAGATATCTCCATTGGAGGCTGGTCACTCATTTCCTCAAATCTGCACTTCATAAAGACTCCCTTGGATCTTTTAGAGGTAACCTCCCTCTGATACCAATTGAAGTGCCCAGATCAGTGTGAATCACTGAGAGGGGGAGGGGGTGAATCAGTGATCCCTTAAAACTTTTTACTAATTGATTCTTTATCAATTAAACCTCTATGGCTGGTTAAAGCCTCGATCCACTCTTCTTGTATCTCTCAACCTTTCCCGGATAATGCAGTAATGAAAAGGCACAGGACACAAGGATTTACAAGGTTCGGCACCAAAGGCCTACATCCTTGCCATGCTCTCTCAGCATGGATTCTCCCATTATAATCTGTTAGTATTACAATGGTCGATACAGAGTCCCACTGTATCTCTCCTGAGTCCCACAGGAGGGTCTTTATACTGCTTCACACAGTGTTACCAGAGTCCCACTGGCCTGCTCCAGAATCCCACTGAAGACTTCTTCTCCCTGAGTCCCACAGTGTCTTCTCCTGGCTCCTCGAGTCACACGAGTAGCTCTTCTTCACTTTAAGCTTCTTCAAGTATCCTCAGTAGTCTGGGATAAAGACTGTTGGCCTTGCTCTGTACCTCTGATCACTTGTGATGATCAGGTCTTCTCGTCTTGCTCGGGCTTTATCACCTTCTTCTAAGGATGACCCGGCTTCTCTCCAACTACTGAATACTCAGACAAATAATATCTTTAACTTCAGTCTGGTCCAGTCTCACATCACTTCAACTTCATGCACTGAATGCATGGCATCACAATATCTTCAAGACTTGGACAACTCAAATGCACACAAGCTGGTTTGGCTCTGTTCACGTGTGCACGTGCATGCATGCATGCATGCACTGTCCTCTTTTTCTTCTTGGTGCAATAATCCCACAAAGGGTGTAGTCACTTTAAGCACACACCTTCTCACTCCACACACTTTAATTCCTTTTGATTACACACACATAAATGTGTGTTATACTTTGTGTGAGTATCCTCCTTCTTCTACTTCTAGGTGTTTACACTTTTAGTGCACACACTAGGTTCGGCCAACTTCTCTCTTTCCACACACTTGTTTCATTTTGCACACACTTGAAACTTGGCCTTCACACCTCTTGTACTCTTCCACTTTGCACACACACTTTGTTTTTCTCTTTTAAACTTCAAGTGTGCCTAACCACAAAGCTACGGCCTTCACTTGTTCAATTTGCACACAAAGGCACTAAGCCTTGGCCTTCCTCTATTTGCACACCCACTGCCCGTAGGGCCTTCTCCTCACTTTGCATACACACAAAGTGTTCTTCAATTTGGCACACACAAGGGCATGTCTCGGACTCCTCTTGCACACACTTGAATACCAACACAAGGGCTACGGCCTCCTCCTTTTCTTTTTACACAAAAGGCACAAAGGCCCTCGGCCTTCTCTTCTTCTCTTACCACACACACGAGGCAAGGCCTCGGCCTTCTTTGGCACACACACAATGTGTATAGAGCACAAGGCAAACAAGCCTCGGGTCTTCACCTAGCCTTCGGGCGCGCAAGGTGCACGGCACAAGGGCGCGCAAGACCTCCTACCCGCGGGGCGCGCAAGTGCAACACCCGCGGGGTCTTCCTCTTGCCGCGCAAGGGTGCGGGCAGAGAGGGAACAAGCCTCGGGCGTGCAAGAATGCTGCGGCCACGAGCTCTTCCAGCCGCGCAAAGGATTAGCGCGCAGGGGACTTCAGCCGCGCAAATATAATTTGCGCGGGGCTTCAACTTCGCGAGGCAGAGGTGCACTCACGGTTCTCCGGATCTTCAACAAAGGATCAGCAAACTTCCTCGAGGGCTCGGCCTCATTTTTATAGGCAGAGGCTGCCTCAGATTATCCACGTGCAATAAATCTTGAATCACCGAAATCTTCAGATCTTCAAAGATCTTTCGAATCTTTATTTTCTTTCCTCTGTTTCAACGCGGGTTCATTTATTTTTGTTCCTCTACGTGCATGTGACTCATAACGCATGCACAGCCTTCGGTTTAGGCTCATCCCATGCAAAACATCAACCTGGTGCCTCGGCAACTTCGTTTGCCTCGGCCTCTTTCGAATTCTTCCAAACATAGCATGCACTCCCATTTTTATACAGGGTTGTGTTCAGTAGGGCCGGACTGTAACACCCCGAGCTTCCACGATACGCTTCTCATTCAATAATACAATAGCTTGCATTGTACGCAACTTCGAGTTCTAAAACATCGCGACAAATCAAAGTAGCCGTTATGAATAGTAATAACCACTTTTTAAAATTATAGAAATTTTATATTTCAAAATGGACTTCATTTTTGTATTCCTAATATTGAAATTAGCCTATGTTGAATTTTTTGTAATTTTCTGAGAACTTCAAAATTTTTATGAATAGTGAAAAATACTTAAAACAACTTTTTTAATCAAAATAATTCATAGTGATAAATTATACTATTGAGTGGTTTTAGAGTATAATTAGAATATATTTTTACCATTTTATCCAATGGTGGTCATTAGAATTAATTTGACATTGAAATTGGACATAAACAATTGTCAATCTTTTGATATAAATTGTTTCTTAAAAACACGCTATTTGTCGTAACAGCGGGAATTAATTATAAAATCAATTAATGCAACTTATATGTTTGGAATTTTGTAAAATAGACATAATTTTTGAATTCGGAATGTCAATTATAGCTTAGGGTGAAATTTTGGCATTATTCTGAAAAACTTCAATTTTTGATGAATAGTGAAACCACTAAGTGGTAGTTAAATAACTGATTTTTCGTTTAAATGAAATATTACCACTTCTGTGATTTGATTTTCAAAAATCCGACATACATGGTTGTCATTAAGAAGTAAAATGTGGTTCAATGAGATTATAATAATTTTTTGGTGAATAGTAACTTATTAAGTTCTTAATCGCGATTAGTGGTAATTAGTGTAGTTTAAGGTATAGATAATACTTTAATAATATTAAATGACCTAGACACATGTCCCAACCTCATTGGTTGAGTCATGGCCGACCAAGACAAGCCATGGCCTAACTTGGGGACCCCATGGATCCACTTTTGTTGGGAAATAACATAAATTACTTTTTATTTAATGTTAAAGTGAAAATGACACTAACATAAAGTGTTTTACTAAAACAATTTTTAAGTAGGGTTACACAAGTCCAAATTTTGATTATAAATAGTCATTGGAAAGATAAAAAGATTTCCTATATCATAGTATTTTTTTTTATATAATTTTTAGACATTAAATAAATTTAATTATTTATGACATAATAATGATGCAGCGATGACATCATTATTTGACGATTTAAATAAAATGGAAAGATAATATAAAATCTATGAACTACACATGGCCAAAACCAATTGGATGAGTGGATTTCGATGCCTTATCACCTTATCCACGAATTCTATCAATGTGGGACCTTTTAAAACCGAAACACATTTTCAAATAATGTAATGTTCCTTTACTTTCCAAAAGTGCCCTTCCTCTCCTCTTATAAAAGGCCCCCACCTCTACCTCATTTCACACACTCTTCAAGCCATTGGCTCGGCCAACCCCTGCCCATTTGCTCTCTCCACATCCCTATACTCATCCTAGAGGATTCCCTTTGGGCAGAATCCTTTCAAAGGAAGCCTTTAGGCTCAACTCAAAAGGAGTTACACTTTTTAAGGTAATTCATTCTCTCATGTTCTTTTGTTTTATTTTGCTTCTCCAACCCCCTAAACTCTTTTTATTTACTTCTTTTGTAACAACACCAGTATCTTAAATATACTAGGATGTTGTTATAAGATTTATTTGAGCTACACTTCCACACAACTACATCAAATGGTTAAAGAACATAAGGTTTCCGTGGATGGCGAAATTCTGCCTCCCGAAACGATGATTGTTCAACACTCATTTAACACCTTCAAAGGTGGCCATTATGATGTCACTATTTTTATATATGATATATAATATGTTTATGTTTTCCTTAAGCTTCTGTTTTTTTCATTTTGGGCATACCTTTATGGTTTCCATTATGGGTAAAACACGATATCTTCATTTTAGGAAGCACGGACTACCGCCCCCTGAAAGTGATTTGATTCGTTAATACCATATGTGGGATGTGTGAAGGATAAAGTTAATGATATTATATATGTTATTATACTGGAATTATAATATACTCTCATATCATTATGATTCCATTCCAGAAAATATGAAATAGAAATGGAAGTAGCGTTCATGCGTACGTACGGCTTACCGTCTCCATGAACGGTGCATTTCATTTCTTACCTCTAAATGTTACGTAATATTATAAATGAATGTATATACTGGATATATAAGATATATATGACATCTAAATTATGAATATAATGGATATTTCACCACATTAACAACTTGTAATCATAAGAAGTTTATTTTTGACTCAAGTACCAAAGGTCGACAAAACGACCGTTATTAACTTAAATAATTACATAATGATCATATCATTGTAATAAGTGATATAATAAGGATAATGAAATTGAGAATGGTTCTTAATAAGGTATATATTAACTCTAGTTTATTATTCAGGAGGTTAAAGAACGGTTGAGTCAAGTCGGACACAAGGTAAGGGAACTTCTTAACCCAACTTCCATTCTTTGGGTTAATCTCCTACTTTCAAATTATGTCATGATGTTATTATGTCCTATTTTGTATTTTTACTTTCTTTATGTGTACCTATAGTGAATACACATAATATATCTATTTTATTTTAAAAATGATCTTTTAAGGACTTCGTCTCAATCTCCTTTCATTGAGGCATATTTTGTTTTATACACAAATTTCTTTTATACGGTGTATAAACCCCTTTGACTTTTACGTTTATTCAAAAGGAATCTTTTTATACGATGCATTTTTCTAAACGACAAAAGGGAATGTTTTTCTTTCCGTACTTATGCGGCGACAATGACTTCTCCGCCGCCGTGACCATTATTTGAGTTTCGGCTTCCTCTACAAGCCATCATTTTTTTTAATGAAAAATAAATACAAAGTTTTAACTTTCTTTTATTTTGGTATTGAAAATGGTTTTGAAAGCGTTTTTATCATATCAAAGTGTTGTATTGATATCTTGTGATTGAAATGTGGAAATGTTATGTTTCCTTTATGCATGTTTTATGTGATACGCTTATGTTATGGTTTATGATATGTTTAAACCTATTCATATGAGGAATGCATTGGACTTAATAAGTGACGGGTGGAGCCCGCTATAGCTCCTCGATGCATCGGCAGGTCTCATGAGACAAACTAGTGTCTTGGCACAAGGCCTTGACAAAATCTTATTTGTAGTCTTGGCACGAGGCCTTGGCTATGTGGTTATGATAGTCTGGCATTATGCATTCCATCATTATGAAAGTGGTTATTGATATTACATGTGATTATTCGACCAGTAGAATATCCATGTGAAGAAGTAAATGGCATTATCTCATTTTACTTTTGCCATATTATGTTGAAGTTCATGTTTAAGAGGCTTTTGTTTTAGTTATACATTGCCTTAAATGTTAATGTTTATTTATGAAAGCTTCCGCATTATTGTTATCCTTACTGAGCATTTGAGCTCACCCCTTTCAATGTTTAAAAATTTTCCAGGTTGTGAAGAAGTATTTTATGACTGACTTGCAAGAATAATCAGTGAAGATATGAGTGTGGAATATGAAGACCATGTTTTTTTGTAGTTTGTTTAATTTTGATGTAATGAAAGACTTATGAATGTATCTAGTGTTTCCAAGGCTACTAAACTAATCGGTCTTTCGAGACTTGATCTTTTGGGATCATGCCAATGTTACGAAGTAATGCACCGGCTCTGGGTAGCTGGGGTCGGGGCGTTACAGTTGGTATCAGAGGCAGTTTTGTACTAACCTTGGAAGCTAGATTTAGATAAACTCTGATTAGAACACATAGCCCAAAGATAGACTTTGAGGATTAGTATAGAAGAACTTCCTAGAATTTTGGTATTATAGAGATGTTATGAGTTTCCGAGCAATACATCCCTGTCTGGATACGATCAGGTAGAGGCGGCTCTGGCACAGATGTACCTAGGGGTAAAACCCGAAAACACCGCTTTGAGCTAGACTCGAACGGGAACTGGTGCACGACAACGGGCCTTGCTGCACTCTTGGTTACGACACTCCCGGGGGATATGCTTAGGATAATTCTCATTTTATATACAAACCACTATGAAGGGTTACGAGTATATACTTCCTCAAAGAATACATTTTTATAATTATGGATTATATCCATAATTAGTTCAATTTATGTTAAGTGTTTTACAAGTATGGAATTATGTATTTTGATTCATAAACTAATCTAGTTTATGCCATTGTTTAGAAATGGCGCCTAGTAGAAGGAATGGAAACAGTATCAATGCACGAACTCCGTGTAGGGATTGCCCTCCTGCTCAGGATAATTATGGTGGAGCTAGTGATACAACTGGTGCTGATCAGCTTCTCACCATACTGGGACAACTCACGCAGGTTATGAATAACAACCTTACTCGTATGGAGCACCCTGATCCGCAACGTGGAGGATCAATGCTAGACCGTTTCATGAGGCAACAACCGCCAACCTTCAATGGGAGTACAAATCCTATAGTAGCTGAGCAATGGATAAATTCCTTAGAGAAAATATTCCATGCCTTGGGGAGTAGTGAAAGGGAGAAGGTTGTCATGGCAGTTTACCGCCTCACTGGAGATGCCGATCAGTGGTGGTCGCTGATTCAAAACACAAAGGAAGATGATGACGTATCGAATATGGAATGGAGGGAGTTCAAAGAGCTTTTCTTAGGAAAATACTTTCCTCGTGACCATCGAGCAGATATGGAAAGGCAATTTCTGAGTCTGAGGCAGAAGGAGGATGAGAATGTCGCAAAGTATGAGGCTAACTTTACAAGGTTAGCAAGGTATGCTGCAGATTACATACGTAACCCAAGGAGTAAGATTGATCGTTTCTTTGATGGGTTAAAACCATTTCTCCGTCGAGATTTGGTATCACAATCCTTCTCATAATACGAAGATATTGTCTCGTGTGCTATCAAGACAGAAAAGGAATTCTCTAAGTCTTATGACAACAAAGTAAAGCAAGAGAAGAAGAGAATGGTGGAACAAGAGACAGATAAAGGGAAAAAGGGAAAGAAGGATTTTCCATTATGTGATAATTGTGGGAAGAATCACCCTGGTACTTGCCTAAAAGGAATGGGAGTCTGTTATAAATGTGGAGAAAAAGGTCACCAGGCACGTGATTGCAAGGGAAAGAAAGAGGCTGTCAAAGTTGAATGCTACAATTGTAGAGAAATGGGTCATTATGCAAATGAATGTCCTAAGCGTCAAGGAAACTTACCTCAGAAAAGGACAAGGGATCAAGGACAATCTTATGCTATTACTACAGTTGAAGCAGAATAACTAATGTATTGGTGCTTTTGGACTCATGGATTATATTCTGGTTATTAGAATAATGTGATCTATATAAGGATTGTACTGCAGTACTTTTTGATTTCAGTAAGGTTTTAATATGATTAAGGTAATCATATTTTTAGTATGTGACAATAAGAGAAACTTTTCTTTTTATGGGGAATCTGATGCTACAATTGATTTTGGAATTAAGAGACATTTTAGAGAAAGTCTGGACAGAGTTATTTTGGAGTGGATTAAGTTGATCTTTGGATAGTATGGTTTAAGGTTAAAAAATTAATGAAGATTGTTTTTGGAGTATTATAATACTATAGTTTTAGGAAAAGGCCAACCTGCAGGGTGGGGCATAAACCGTCGCGTCGGACAAAGCTGTAGGAATCGAACCCACAATCAAAGTGCGACAAGCTTTTATTTCCTACCACTAGCCTACAGGAAGTCCCTGGTTACTACAAAATCGTTTTACTAATCTAAATGGTATGTGTTAACATTTGGAACCTTATACAATTAGGATAAATAGAATATTTTTGAGTTCCGTTACCATTTGGAGTAAAAGATGGGTTTGTGGCAAAAATTTATTAACGAATGATAGTATACATAACAAGTATGTATATTCCCTTACGTTCTTAGTAAATCTCCTAAATAAATTCCTCAACATTATAAAAGGTAACTTAAAACAAAAATGTTGTCGGTTAACTTTTCCAACTGGGGATTCAATGACCGTTTAACCAATCACAAGTTTGTGATTTTATTGTGGTTAAACTTTCTCCTAATCCTGTTTTCTGTAACTCTCCATCAGACCTTGATGGTTTGTTTCTCCTCCATATCCATATTTTCATATAATCCTAGAGTGGGCTATATCGGGTGACCTTTGTACTTATCCTGCTTTCTTTTAATGTTATGTATTTATTAACCTTATTTCCGATGTGGGTTTTCCTCAAAGGTATTTTCTCTTTTCAACCTTTTATTTTCCAAGAAAAATTTCAAATTGCGAGGACGCAATTTATTGAAGGAGGGGAGAATGTAACACCCCGAGCTTCCACGATACGCTTCTCATTCAATAATACAATAGCTTGCATTGTACGCAACTTCGAGTTCTAAAACATCGCGACAAATCAAAGTAGCCGTTATGAATAGTAATAACCACTTTTTAAAATTATAGAAATTTTATATTTCAAAATGGACTTCATTTTTGTATTCCTAATATTGAAATTAGCCTATGTTGAATTTTTTGTAATTTTCTGAGAACTTCAAAATTTTTATGAATAGTGAAAAATACTTAAAACAACTTTTTTAATCAAAATAATTCATAGTGATAAATTATACTATTGAGTGGTTTTAGAGTATAATTAGAATATATTTTTACCATTTTATCCAATGGTGGTCATTAGAATTAATTTGACATTGAAATTGGACATAAACAATTGTCAATCTTTTGATATAAATTGTTTCTTAAAAACACGCTATTTGTCGTAACAGCGGGAATTAATTATAAAATCAATTAATGCAACTTATATGTTTGGAATTTTGTAAAATAGACATCATTTTTGAATTCGGAATGTCAATTATAGCTTAGGGTGAAATTTTGGCATTATTCTGAAAAACTTCAATTTTTGATGAATAGTGAAACCACTAAGTGGTAGTTAAATAACTGATTTTTCGTTTAAATGAAATATTACCACTTCTGTGATTTGATTTTCAAAAATCCGACATACATGGTTGTCATTAAGAAGTAAAATGTGGTTCAATGAGATTATAATAATTTTTTGGTGAATAGTAACTTATTAAGTTCTTAATCGCGATTAGTGGTAATTAGTGTAGTTTAAGGTATAGATAATACTTTAATAATATTAAATGACCTAGACACATGTCCCAACCTCATTGGTTGAGTCATGGCCGACCAAGACAAGCCATGGCCTAACTTGGGGACCCCATGGATCCACTTTTGTTGGGAAATAACATAAATTACTTTTTATTTAATGTTAAAGTGAAAATGACACTAACATAAAGTGTTTTACTAAACCAATTTTTAAGTAGGGTTACACAAGTCCAAATTTTGATTATAAATAGTCATTGGAAAGATAAAAAGATTTCCTATATCATAGTATTTTTTTTATATAATTTTTAGACATTAAATAAATTTAATTATTTATGACATAATAATGATGCAGCGATGACATCATTATTTGACGATTTAAATAAAATGGAAAGATAATATAAAATCTATGAACTACACATGGCCAAAACCAATTGGATGAGTGGATTTCGATGCCTTATCACCTTATCCACGAATTCTATCAATGTGGGACCTTTTAAAACCGAAACACATTTTCAAATAATGTAATGTTCCTTTACTTTCCAAAAGTGCCCTTCCTCTCCTCTTATAAAAGGCCCCCACCTCTACCTCATTTCACACACTCTTCAAGCCATTGGCTCGGCCAACCCCTGCCCATTTGCTCTCTCCACATCCCTATCCTCATCCTAGAGGATTCCCTTTGGGCAGAATCCTTTCAAAGGAAGCCTTTAGGCTCAACTCAAAAGGAGTTACACTTTTTAAGGTAATTCATTCTCTCATGTTCTTTTGTTTTATTTTGCTTCTCCAACCCCCTAAACTCTTTTTATTTACTTCTTTTGTAACAACACCAGTATCTTAAATATACTAGGATGTTGTTATAAGATTTATTTGAGCTACACTTCCACACAACTACATCAAATGGTTAAAGAACATAAGGTTTCCGTGGATGGCGAAATTCTGCCTCCCGAAACGATGATTGTTCAACACTCATTTAACACCTTCAAAGGTGGCCATTATGATGTCACTATTTTTATATATGATATATAATATGTTTATGTTTTCCTTAAGCTTCTGTTTTTTTCATTTTGGGCATACCTTTATGGTTTCCATTATGGGTAAAACACGATATCTTCATTTTAGGAAGCACGGACTACCGCCCCCTGAAAGTGATTTGATTCGTTAATACCATATGTGGGATGTGTGAAGGATAAAGTTAATGATATTATATATGTTATTATACTGGAATTATAATATACTCTCATATCATTATGATTCCATTCCAGAAAATATGAAATAGAAATGGAAGTAGCGTTCATGCGTACGTACGGCTTACCGTCTCCATGAACAGTGCATTTCATTTCTTACCTCTAAATGTTACGTAATATTATAAATGAATGTATATACTGGATATATAAGATATATATGACATCTAAATTATGAATATAATGGATATTTCACCACATTAACAACTTGTAATCATAAGAAGTTTATTTTTGACTCAAGTACCAAAGGTCGACAAAACGACCGTTATTAACTTAAATAATTACATAATGATCATATCATTGTAATAAGTGATATAATAAGGATAATGAAATTGAGAATGGTTCTTAATAAGGTATATATTAACTCTAGTTTATTATTCAGGAGGTTAAAGAACGGTTGAGTCAAGTCGGACACAAGGTAAGGGAACTTCTTAACCCAACTTCCATTCTTTGGGTTAATCTCCTACTTTCAAATTATGTCATGATGTTATTATGTCCTATTTTGTATTTTTACTTTCTTTATGTGTACCTATAGTGAATACACATAATATATCTATTTTATTTTAAAAATGATCTTTTAAGGACTTCGTCTCAATCTCCTTTCATTGAGGCATATTTTGTTTTATACACAAATTTCTTTTATACGGTGTATAAACCCCTTTGACTTTTACGTTTATTCAAAAGGAATCTTTTTATACGATGCATTTTTCTAAACGACAAAAGGGAATGTTTTTCTTTCCGTACTTATGCGGCGACAATGACTTCTCCGCCGCCGTGACCATTATTTGAGTTTCGGCTTCCTCTACAAGCCATCATTTTTTTTAATGAAAAATAAATACAAAGTTTTAACTTTCTTTTATTTTGGTATTGAAAATGGTTTTGAAAGCGTTTTTATCATATCAAAGTGTTGTATTGATATCTTGTGATTGAAATGTGGAAATGTTATGTTTCCTTTATGCATGTTTTATGTGATACGCTTATGTTATGGTTTATGATATGTTTAAACCTATTCATATGAGGAATGCATTGGACTTAATAAGTGACGGGTGGAGCCCGCTATAGCTCCTCGATGCATCGGCAGGTCTCATGAGACAAACTAGTGTCTTGGCACAAGGCCTTGACAAAATCTTATTTGTAGTCTTGGCACGAGGCCTTGGCTATGTGGTTATGATAGTCTGGCATTATGCATTCCATCATTATGAAAGTGGTTATTGATATTACATGTGATTATTCGACCAGTAGAATATCCATGTGAAGAAGTAAATGGCATTATCTCATTTTACTTTTGCCATATTATGTTGAAGTTCATGTTTAAGAGGCTTTTGTTTTAGTTATACATTGCCTTAAATGTTAATGTTTATTTATGAAAGCTTCCGCATTATTGTTATCCTTACTGAGCATTTGAGCTCACCCCTTTCAATGTTTAAAAATTTTCCAGGTTGTGAAGAAGTATTTTATGACTGACTTGCAAGAATAATCAGTGAAGATATGAGTGTGGAATATGAAGACCATGTTTTTTTGTAGTTTGTTTAATTTTGATGTAATGAAAGACTTATGAATGTATCTAGTGTTTCCAAGGCTACTAAACTAATCGGTCTTTCGAGACTTGATCTTTTGGGATCATGCCAATGTTACGAAGTAATGCACCGGCTCTGGGTAGCTGGGGTCGGGGCGTTACACGGACGAACTCATTGGAGCCTTCAGATCAAACAATGGTGGCCGGGAGCTCGAAAACAGGTCGTCGGAGGGCCTCTGGTTCAGCGGGGACGTCGCGGGTGCCTCGGTCGAGCTCGAGGGAGGAGACGATGCCGGGGCCGTCAGATGCGGTGATCAAAAAGGCTTCGACGGCTTGTATTAGATCGCGGCGCCGCGGATGGATCGTGCGGCACTGATCAAGCGCGCGATCAATCGAGCGGCTCAGATTCGCTCCCGAGAAATTTTCCGCGTCCCACATCGAAACGGGGCGCGGTTTTCTCGCGGTTTATTACCCAGCCGCTCCCTCAACCCCGCAATTGAACTTCCTCCTCCACGGTGCCGCCTCGCACCGTTTTCTCCCTGCGGGCGCGCTCTGCGCCCACTCTCAGCTCCCTGCGGGCGCGCTACTGGCGCCCACTATGCTCCTCGGGCGCGCGGGTTTCACCACCGCGTGTCCTCGGGGGCTTATACACGGCCCCCCTGCGCTCCTCCGGGCGTGCCATAGGCGCCCATGCGGTGTCCTGGGGTGCGCCCCCTGCCTCAAGGTTGCTGCCCTGGCCTTGAGGGTTCCCCATGGGCGTGGTGACCTTGAGTCCCACAAGTGCCTTGGGTGATGACCCTCGGCTGGCCTCCTTGGTGGCCTATTTTTTGGCAAAGGAAATGAATAAGACTTTGTTAAGAAACAAAGTACTCCCAATATAAAATGCCAAATGCCACTTAAGCCATCCTTCCTCTTCCTATTCTTCCTTCTTCATTTCTTCTCTTCTCTTCTTCTTAAGAATTCCTCCATTCCTCTTCAACATTTATTCATCACTTAGAAATGGAATTCCCGAAGGTTCTTCATCTTCAACCGAACTCTTGAATCAACATGAAATCTCCAATGTTCTTCAATGATCCAATTAGAGGTCAAGTTGGATCACATTCTGATTCACATGCACTAAGAGATAGTGCATGGACTTCTTCAGCTTACTTCATCCACTTAGGACTTGTGGATGGATCTTCTTCAACTCCCCATGCATTGTCACTACAATGCATGGTCTCCTATCATTGTTGTGACTTTGTATCATCAGGATACAAGTTCTATGAACTTAAAGATCAGCTCAACAATCGTCAGATTTTCATGGAGAATGTTTCAACCATATTCTCCAATGCCACTTAGTGAATCTCCGAAGTGACATTCCTCTAAGTTCCATGGCCATTCTCCTTCACCACCAACACCATCACAACCTTTGTCATTCACATCTTGACAATCCTTGACTTCCATTCATTCCAAGACAACTTCATGCCTCATTGACAAAAAATGCAACACAATGCACTTCAGATTATATATCATGTAAAATGGATTGAATATTAACATTTTAAAATAATAAAGGATCATATCAAAACATTTGTTTAGAGGAAGGGAAATTGAGAAAATAATCAAATAACAATTTGATAATACTTTTAAATGTAAGACCCATTAAATAATAAAATAATAAGAATGAAAAACCATTAATAATAAAATTGATTCATTGTATAATATTTTTTATGTTCAGTTCACACACTACAAAAAATAATAATGTTGGGACTAAATCATATGTCTCTAAGAAATGAATATGTGTATTTTAATCCCATATCTTATGTCGCAAATTCAATCATACATGTTAAAAAAATAATGTTTAATATATATCAGTTTGATATAAATATATTAGTTGTTCATAATTACATATTTCATATAATATATTATTTTCTTTTTTCCTTTTATTACTCATTTATTAATAATTCCTAGTCAAAATAACATGTCACAGAATTTGTTCTTGTTTTCTCATTTGTTTTTTTATTTTGTATTCATAGAAAATTTAATTTATTTATTGATCCATAATATCTATAATTTTATCCATGAAATAAATATAATAAATATACTCATCATATATTTACTTATATTAATCCATTAATATTATAGATAGAAAATGAAATACACTTTTCATGGAGTTGGTAGCTCATAAATAGGAATGAATGTTGATTCCATTTTCTATACAGATGTAACAAGGGAATGGGAAAAAATATGTTACCCTTATATAATAATTTTATTTATTATATATCACATATTTTCAAAAAAAAATATATTCATTACATTCCTAGTACAGGATAATCGAAAGATGAATCACATTGATTTATGAGGCGACAATGCACCATATGCATGATTAACATCATCATATTACTACCAAATGGAATATAATAATTTATATGAGATATTATAAGTCTATAAGAATAATAAAATAATAATTATCATATAGAAAAATTCTATTAATATATATATTAATCCAGATCCGTGGTAATGGAAAATGAATAACATCGGTTCGTGAGGCGGTTGTCCTCCATACACATGATCCATGATTTTGACTCCCACTAAATAGAAGTGGAGATATATATAGGTCATGATGTTAACATAATAACATATAATTATATAGAATAAGAATTAATTATTATATTAAAATTTTGAGTTCATAATTTAATGTGATGGAAGATGAAATAAAACATAATAACAAGATTAATAATTTTACTCTTCTTTAGAGACCCCCTTTTTGTTTATACCTAAATGCATCTTAAGAAGGATTCCTAGTTACCATAAAGCTTATATACTATTTTGAGTGAATTATTTAAGATATTTTAGTTCTTATTTTGGTAATAAATGTCTTTTTATGTGTTAATTAGAAAAGAGAGTCATGGCCTTTTATAGGATTGTGAGAGAACACCGATTGAATTTTGTAAAATAATAAAGTGTACCAATGTTATTCACATTTCAGAAGTCTCAATTATTCTTTATTATAGATCATTATATGTTATAATTTCTAAATATTTATATAAAACTAGTGTTTGAAAATTATAAAATTCATTATTCTAGTTTTATTTTATGTTCAACTGCCAGTAAACCCGTTTTAACCTTAATTAAAGTAATTAATTTTATCTTTTAACACATTATTAAAAAATATATTCAATTGGACCATATGAAATAATATTTATAATTAATATTACTAATATATAATCCTTTTTTAATATTTTTATTCGTATTTGGGGATAAATTAAAATTAACATGAAACACTTAGACATGAAGAAAAACATTATTCTATGGGGAAAGTATTCATACGTATGGAATGATTTTTTTAATTTCATATATATGACTCATTAAAATTTTAAATATTTTATTATTTAAAATATGATTGATATAATTTTACCTTTGAATACATTTTAAATCAAAATAAAACCACATGAATTCTATAAATGGAAAGTTATATTTAGTTCAAGTAATTAGTTTCTTTAATTATTGAAAATTTAATATTTTTTGGAAAATATCAGAATCTATACCCCATGTAATTTTAAATGTTTCATTATCGAAAATATGTTTACTTTTTAGATACATTTAATGTAAATATAAATAGATAGTTTTACTTTTTTCACCAAAAGAAATAAAAATCATTTTTTGAGAACATTGTATTTTCATGGATTATAACGAATTAACCAAAATACTGTACTTAAATATAATATATTCATGTAAAACCATGAAAAATATTTTTAATATTTTTTTATTCTTATTCATACCACTATTTTAAATGGATAGATAAAAACTCTAACATTTAAATAATATTTTTGAAAATTTTGTTTCTCTTTCATTAAAATATAGTTTTCTTATAATGAAAGATATCATAAAATTTATTAATTTTAAAAATATTTTTCCTTAATGAATGTGGTGTTTAATTATACCCGAAAAATTGAATTTTTATCTTTATTTTTCATTATAGTTCAATAAAAAACATTGGATACATCTAACTCATTATATCCTTAGGTTCCCACGTAGCTTCCTTATTCTAGATGTTTTTTCAAAAAAAATTGAATATGTTAGTTCCATATTTTCATAGAACATGATCAAAATAATATATAATCTCTAATAGTTTTCTCTCATAACAAATATCATACTCTATAGGTGTAATCATTTATTTCAGAACTTCTATGGTATCAGGTATTTACATACTCCAGAGACATACATTGAATAGTCATTAAACCCAAAAGAGGTTATATGGGAGATCCAAAACTAAAATCTACACAATTGATTTAATCTGGAATTCAAAATGAAGGGATATACCAATGGTATTGTTTTCTATTCATTTATGAAAAAATAAATTCTTATAAACAACTTATAAAAACAATTATATTCTACATTCCCTAGATGATTATAAAAAAAATCTTTTTATTGAGATTATGATTCCAATTTGTAATCCAAAAAAACTCAAACCTTATCGGGAATTTTTTGGCGATCTTAATACCCAATATATTATTTTGCATATTTTTTCATAACGTATTGGAGTTTGATAGATCATTCCATTAAGGCACCCATTAGGCCTATTTGAAATTATCTAAAGAAAAATATAGTTGTTTGAAAATCACACTAGAGGAAGATGTTGATCTCATATACCTATGAAATACATTCTAAAAAACATAGAATATTCTATACAGATTGAATTTTTATCTCATAATATTTATCTATATGAGGATCATAAACCAGTCACAAAAAAAATTCTATGTAATTTTCATTCTGATATCTTATCCATAACTCCAAGGTATACCTTGGTTCCCAATCTAATACAATATAATATAGAACTCCATGCAACTGTATCACTCCCTTAAATTTTATATTGGTATGATTATCCAAAAACAAATCTTCTTTTATTTGAATTAACTATTTTTTTTATAATGAAATAGATTAAAAGCATATGAAGTTAATAATTTTATATGTTATGGTAGTATAATGGAAAAATACACATTTATATTTTCATATTTTTATACTAGTTTGGACAATGGTTGTATAATCCCTTCATCGTTTGTTCCTCTGATATAATATTCAGATATACAGTGAAAAATGATACATATTAATCAATATCCGCATTGATGTTACCTAACTAGAAATACACGAACATGTAGGCCAGTGATTGTTGTTATACTCTTATATCCCTTGTATTTTGGTTCAAGCCCCATGACATTGTCAGATGTGATGATTTATCGCCGCACCTATGGGAAGTCATTTTTTATAAAAATATATTAAAAAAATTTATAAGACATTCCAAAATTGATATAAACTATAATTTCACAAATATCAAAATTATATAAAAGTTAATGATTTCCATTTCTATTAATCATATTATGAATAAATAATTCCGCCATAAATAAAATTATCACAAAAAGATATACAAAACAAAAGGATTTTATTTCAATAAATGTCTAAAAAGAATCATTAGTCATGATAAAATATCAAACCATAAATCCTAAATATTGGTTTCTATGACATTGATATTATGAGAAAACAATAACTCGAAATCTAGTTATTATATCCATAACTCTGAATTTATTCTAACATCGATATATATATGCATCCAAAAGATAAATCTCCATTTATTTTATAATCCACATGGATGAAGATAACAAATTCTCAACAACCCCACATGTTTCACTAAATTATGAACAAAAATTGTTTTTAGGGATCCTTCATACTAAATTATAAATTAATTTACCAATTAAGAAGTTATGGATATTTATCCACTAACTATCATGATTAACTTCTTCTATTGTGACTTCATAGTATTGACCTTATAATTTTTTTATATATCATTATTGATTGAAATCATCCTTATCCCTTTTATTACTACTTTGATACCCAAAATGTCAAAACTTATTGAACATGAAGTATTGTATAGTGGATGGATCATTTTTTGGATCATTTTCTCTATTTTCATTATTAACAAAATTCATTACCTCACTTAAATTTTTATACTCCCAAAAATACTTTCCACATGAAAAAAATTCAGTAATCCCTTATGAATATTTCATACATTTTTCACTCCTAAAATAGATCATAAAGGAAAGATCATTATATTTGGCCCATGAATTTTAGTGATTTCCTTAAATTAAACATTAAAATTCATATAAAACCACATGATACAAATGGTTATATCAAATATATGATTTCTATTTGATATAAAAATGAATGATTTATTCCTAGTTATTAATTCCACTTTTGGATAACTCCCTTATAAAACATGTTTTAAGTGACTAATGGATTGATCAACATTACATTCAGGTTGGATGATAATACTTTAAGCATACCTTGAATGTCTTGTAAAATATTTCTCATAGGTACCTGCATATTTATCATCCTTATATTGTAGATAAGGTAATAAATTCTAAATTTTCATATGGTGAATATGATTAAAATATATTTTGAAAAATATTTTTTAAAACCCATCCCAATACAGGGTGTCAGATTCATTTTTTGGACTTATTATCTTGATAAGAGTCCACCAATGATGACATTCGCATTCAAAAAGATATTATTCCAAAATAATAATGAACCAAAAATTGGATAGACAAAAATATCATTTTAATGGTACTAATCTATTTCATGGAAACTAGTTGAAAAACATAATCATGAAAATAAGTTGCACGTAGTCTCATGATGGTATCAAGAGATCTTTTTTCGAACCTCATTCTCTTTTGGTTGTTTTGATAGATTCATATCCTAGTAATGTGTTGGGAAAAAATCCCTCAAGGCGCCATTGAAGAATTTTTGTGTAGATTGTGTTTGTTGACAAAGTGGACATTTGTGTTGTGATTGTTGACAAAGGAAACCATGACATGAAAATTTGTTGAAAAATAGGGATTTCATAGTGGAATGTCTAGTTCAATGGCTATAGTTAATGATCCATGTTTCATTAAAGAATGTATACAATGGAATTGATGATCTGGAGGTGCTACAAAAAAGGGCAGATAAAAGCAGGAGCCGTTTTCCTGTGTTTGCCTAATTTTTGGGCCTGAAAATCGAAAAATGGGGAAAAGCAGTTTCGGAAAAGAGACATCAGCGCCGAGGTCTTGGATTCTTGGAAAAATGAGTGCCATATGTTTTTCTATACCAGAACATCAAATTATGGAAAAAGAAAAAGGGGCGCCCATGTTTTGGGTTTGGTCGCGCAAGTGACTAGCACGACAGAACCACGACGGCTAGACTAGGGCGGCTGGACTTGCGTGCCGAGGGGAGACATGTGCACCATCGCATAGGGTGTCCAAATGCATATAAATATAGGTATCCCCCCCCTCATTCTGTACAATTTAAAAACATTTATAAAATCATAGCTCCCCTCACACAGGTGTGGTGGTCATGCAAGTGGTGTGTGGTCGCACAAGTAGAAGTTTCATGACAGTTTTTTGTTGCGCGCCCAAGGAGGTTTGGGCGAGAAAGGAAGGGATTTTCCCAAGTTTTGAGTTAAAGAAGGAGGTTTCACACAAGTGGTTTGGTGACACTTGTGCGCCATGTTTTGAAAAATGCAATAGTTGGTGGCTGCATGCCAATATTGCTCTCGGCGTAAAAGGGTGTGAGTCGCGCAAGTTTGGAGTTGCAGAAGCTTGTATCGTGCAAGTTATTGAAGTGGTCTTGCACTCTAGTTGTATGTTGTGTTAAGAGACCTGTGAACTATATTAGAGAAGGGATCCAGGTATGGTTGAATACCGGTAGTGATTCAGGGTTGTGTGGAAGCAGGAAGATTTCCTGATACCTTCGGTGCAAAGTGAGATTCATCTACGGGTGAAAGTTGGACTTCAACAGAGTATCTACATACAACAGATGATGTATTCATTAGTGATAACTAAGATACATGCAGATCTATAAATTGTGAGTGGATCCTTTCTAGGGCTGCGAGCAATGGAAGAGGAAGAAGGAGATCCTCTCTACAGGCAGCAAGCCAGAGAGATAAATAGGGGGTGACCCTTGGGAAAGCAGTGAGGTGAACTAAAACATTGTAAAGGCAGTGAGCCTGGGAATAGAAGTGATCTATCCCAAACTTTTTAAATAGTAGTGTGCTTTAGTATATTTGTTACAACGGAACATCACCGTTGTATGCTCCTTGGATGTAGCCTAGTGAGGGTGAATCAAGTAAAAATCTTTGTGTATGCATGCTTACTTCACTGCATTGCATTTAAAAAATCATCATCAGATAACGAAGAAAAGAAGTGGTCATAATAAACACACAAATTCACACAATGTAACCCTTTTAATAAGAGGTCAAGATCCAGTGGGGTAGGGAGTATTTTGAAAAAGAATATCCATACCCTGATTTACCCCCTCTAATGGTATATAGGCCCCTATTGGTCATAACAGAATGTTATGAGAGAATTGAGAAAAATCATTAAAAATACCATAAAATATAATTTTTTAAGAGGATAATAAATTCATCATCTATTCCATTTAGCATTGACAAATCCCCTTTTTATTCTATCATTTGAAAAAAATATAAAAAGCTAAGCAATAATATTTTTAATGGGAATACACATAGTCCTGAAAAATAATTAATCGTATGTCTTTATCCTGAAACATTCATTTCAATATATGGTACTATATGATTATACTAGTAAGTAAAAATTCATAAAGTATTTTAATCATTTATGATGGTTCATAATGAGTTTGTGAATTTCTAAGGCGTGCCATCCGAGATTGTCAAACTATGTGGAAAAAAAGTCTCATTGTTGTGCACCAGGTGATAATTAATCAATATAAAATGGGCCCATTTCATAGTTATTACCCATGAGCACCTCTATTCCAAAGACACATCCTCTAATAGTGTCTAAATAATGATCTATTTTCATTGAAACCATTTAACCAATACTTTAGAAAAATTCCCATTCAATTTCCTATACATTGATGCTTCCTCAAAAATATCCTAAATAATATAAATATATATATATAGATTCATCTATCTAGAGATATCACTGTTTTATTCTTAACTAGGTTTCCATAGGTTTTCTAAACGATTCTTCTAATACATAGCATAGATAACCCAAAAATCAAATACATAAATATCACATCAATTTTTTAGAATATTCAGTTCATTTATAAAATAAATAAAAAATAGAAAAAAAGTTTAGTGCATAGTTTACTAGGAAAATAATTAAATTTTTATTGAGTGTTAGTAATCATCCACAAAAAAGTAAAAACAATTATTTTAATCTTCATAAACATCCCCAACATTGAAACAGTTCTTCGTAACATGGGGAGAGGAAACATTATAAATTCTGAGATTTTGTTATCCGGATGTTTAGTCATGGGAAATATCATTATTTATTCATATTAGATCATATGATTAGAGTAATGTTATGGGATAAAAAACATATGTTATAATTTTCACACCCCACTAGTAATAGATAAAAATCCCGTGTCATGTCATAAATTGTTATCAATCCAAAAAACACGATTCCTAAGAGTGTATGATAATTATAGTTCATGAACTATAATATTATATCATAAATTAGTCGGTGCCTCATAGGTATGGAAACAATTTAATTATTCCTGGTTATCTACCAAGACCATAAATCAGAGTAGATCAATCCAATTGATTTGTTTTTCAATATAGATCTAGTATATCCGCATGTTTCTCAGTTTGGATCAAGAACATCGTCTTTTTTCCTAAATTAGATCTAACATGATGTCTTATTTCACAATTTTATATCAGGATATATAATTCATTACCCCACTCATTTTAGGGAGATATTTTTCCAACACATTCAATAATAAAAATAATACATATAAGAACAATGTGATCATGAAAATAATCAAATCAAAACTCATGAAAAAATGTTTTTCATAATACATTAACCATAGAAATACTAATGTTCAGGAAATATGTTTCATAATAATTGCATCATTTCATCATATCATAAACCACAACAAAATATTTTGGGTTTATAAAAATTTTATCCTCATATAACCCATTTAATAGAAATGGGTTTTATAAATATCTTAGGTCCAAAAACACAAAATATTAAAGGAAATAATAATAATGTTATCCTTTGATCATATACCAAATAAATCACACAATACACCAATTTATTTATTATTATATTTAAAATGGTTTTTAAATATCAAATTGAATATATGTTGATTAATATGTCATTATAACTTTTAATATATGTTTTTTAAAATAAAAATAATCAAATTTTATTGAAAATAAAATTTGAAACATATAAATTAAAATTTGAAGGTAATTTAAAACATTTCTTCTAGAATATAAAATTTCATTGAAAATAACATGTTTAATGCATTAAACTATTTTACGAATTATTTTCCTTGAGAATTACATAAAAAAATATAATGAATCTTAACTGTTCATTTAAAAATTTCATGATGATTATATAATATCCACTATGAAAATCTATTTTAAAAAAATTATAAATATTTTTATTTTAAAATGAACATTAAAACATATAAATTAAAATTTCAAAAACTGTGTGGTATTCAAGGCATGAATTTCTATTAAATTTGAATACATTAAAAGAAATATTTGTTTCTAATTTTTTTAATATCATTACAGACATTGTTTAGAAAATTATGTAGTGATTCCTTTTATTTTTATTAATGTTTAACAAAGTAAAAAATTTTAAAAAAAACATCAGAGAGTAGTAAAAAAATTCATTACATTATTTTAAAAAATATGGATGAGAATGGTTTTCGACTAAAAAGAGACATAATGTCTATTTATATTGAAGATAATTATTCTGAAATATTTGAGTACTCATATATATATTAAAATTAAGGGAAAATTAATTATTATAAAATAACTAGGGGAGAAAAAATTCAAGAAATTCATGAGAAAAAGATCATGATACTAGATAATTAGAATCATTAACATAATCCATCAAGATAAATGATGACATTTTATTACAAAACAATTATTACTTTGAAACCTTTAATCATAAGCCCCATGAAGCAGAACAAAAAATGAAAAATTAAATATCATTAATAAAAATATATTCACATAATAACAGGTCAATTGTAATGTATATACACCTTTTAATTGTATATCATTGTATAAGAGAACTTATGTCTCAAGAAAGATAATTAAGATAAAATCCTTTACCCAATCGGAAATATTTTAAATCATAATACCCAATAAAGATTAAAATCACAATAACGCTTATATATCAATTAATATAATTACTTTTATGGTAAAACATTTCATATGGAACTATAAACACCAAAAAAACGAATCAGGTGGTGAATATTACATATAACTCCCAAAAATGAATAAGAGACTATAGATCCCTTGAATTATGTATCAAATTCCATCAAAAATAATTATACCACATATATAATAAATATTTTTTATATAAATATTTTTTATATAAATATTTTAAATAAAAATAAATATATATATCATTGAATATTTATTTTTCTTTTGACATTTTTTTACACATTTATTACCAATTATTTGTCAAAAATCATTTTTTTGATAACAACTTGTTTCTTTTCCATGGGTATTTTTTTATATTCCCTCATTTTACTTTTTTTATTTTACATAGTATTCATAATGATAATTATTTTATATATAAAATATAAATATTAATTATATAATTATTTATTTTAATTCATAAATTCTAGGGATAAAAAATGAAATACATCATTAATAGAGATAGATATACATATATACTCATGAACACTATTTTCACATCCTCAATGGGAAAAAATAATTTTAAATAATAAGATACCATTAAATAAATTTTTTATTTCATATATATCACTTATTCTTATTAAAACATACCTTATTACTTTCTATGTAATGTTAATGTGAATAATGAATTTGATTGCATCGTAAGGCAGTAGTCATCTGTTCACACGAGCGATATTATCATCTTCCTCCAAATGAAACGTAACTAGGTATTTGTGATATTAAGTTTCCAAAATTAAAATAGTATCAGAACTACAATATATTTACATTTAATCAATAATTATATGTATCCATTAGAAATAGTTATGGAAAATGTATAACATTGTTTCACATGTTGGTAGTCCTCCATACACACAATCTAGTGTATTATTTCCCACTTTGTCTAATAGGAGATATATGTAATTAATTAGAATAAAATAATGACATATAACCATTTTTTATATGAATTTTTTTTTATATTTTCAATTTCATGATATTTTAGGTAAATAAATATATTAAATTAAATTTATTTTATATCTACCACTATACACCACACTGATAACTACAAACCCACAAAATACAATTTATATAACACATTGACATGATTTTAATGAACGAATAATTAATCATTTCATTCTTAGTAGGAAACATTTCATATTACATATTATATATAATGGTTTTATATGAGTAAATTATATTTAATATATTTTTTTAATTCTTGTTACGGTCTTTATATATATCAACAATACTATATAAAAAATGATATATTAATTTTTTTAAGAAATAATAAAATAGTTTTTAAAAAATTTATATTATTTATTTAAAATTTCAATATTTTTTGTAGAATGATAATTTCAATAATATCTTAGAGTGAGAAATTTTTTTCTAATAATAATATTTTTTTGAGGAATATAGGAAAATATTGTTTTTTATTGAAAATGGCATTTTTATGTAAACATCTTACAATGTAAATTTTTTAAAAATCTATTTTATATGACAAATTAGTTCAATAATATATCTAATAATCCAATATAGCTTAGTTTAGAAAAATTAATTTTATACTTTTATGGGAAAAATATCCTCTATTCGTACATTTTCTCTTTAGATACCTACTTTATTGTCTCGTCTATGAGTTTAATTTTAAGGTATATTTTGTAATATATGTAAATTTAATATGGAAAAATTGGCTAAATAATATGTGTAATTATATTTAACTTTATATAATATTTCAAAATAATGTTTTATTCAAAATTAATAATTAAACATTAATAGAATCCCCATGTTTACTTTTAGAACGAGATTATCTTAGAGTTAAAAAAAGAAAAGAGGAAAATTATCATAAAACATGTCAATGGCCAGTTGGGTTCCAATATTTAGAACATATAACATATATGTTCTTTTAATTGCACAATTTTTTATCCTTTTTAAAATTATAAAACATCTATAAACATTATTCTTTTCAAAAATCCCATATATTTCCACTCCGCCACTTATAAAAGGCTAACCCATCTTGTCTCCGTTCCACAGAATAGAAGCCCATTCATTCAGCCAGTCCATCAAAAAATATTTTTGTTAATTTCATACACTAATAATATAATTCACTATATGATTAGAAATCCATCCAATAATTTATTTACCTGAAATCCTAGAAAATTAATTTGAAGAATATATAATTCCCTTAAACAATCATTATTTATTTATCCTTCCACCTTATTCAAATCTGATAAAAACAATATGATATAATAACCTTAGTTTTATAAATATAATAATATATTTTCAGGTTATTTTGATGACCTAAAACTATCTTCTCCAACCTGAAGTTGTAAATTGTACTATTGATTGTTGTTTATGGAAGACTCATACAACATGAACCAACATAATTCATTTTCCGTCACTATCATTGACTATTTGTAGGATGGACTACCACCTCATGAAGTGTTGTGCTACCATTTTCCCATATTATTTACATGGATGTTAATAATGAATAATAATATATTTAAAAATTATATTCAAGAAATTTTAATCATTTTTTAAAATAATTATGTCTTATACTTTCTTACCTCACCTTGTATTAAATAAATTATAATGTTTTTCATTTGTACGGCAAGAAATTCCCACCCAAAGTGATAAAATTTATTTTTAAAGTATACATTATATGGAATGTAATAATAGATATATTTAATGAATATATTTGATATATATAAAATTATAATGTCTCTCTAACTTTGATATATTATTTATGTTTCTCCATTTTGATCCATTGAGAAAGAAGAAACATATTTCATGTGTATGTACGCGATAATATCTCTCAAAAACGTGTAACTCATTATATATATATAATTGTATAGATTAAGATTAATACATATATAAGTAATATATATTTTATTTTTATCAAGGTTAATATTACGGAGATATAGAACCATGAACAATTAAAAATCATCCAAAATACCAAAACCAAATATACATGAAAAACAAAATAGTTCAAAAACTAATCTGATTTAAAAGGGAATTATTAATAAAATGGGAATAAAAATTGATAATGTTATAATATATTATATTATATATAAATGATTATAATAATTTAATATATTTATAATAATCCTATATTTATTATACCTGATGATCGAACATGTATGAAGGAAGTTGATACATAATGTATGTGATTGTTGTTTCAATTTTCCTTATTTTGGACTTACATCATATTATACACCTGACTGATGATAGTAGGTGTATATAAATCCCCTTTAACATGTAATATCATGAAATATTTTATCATGATTTTTATTTTCTATTTAATCTTTCTTCTTCTTGGGTGTTATGATTAAACGTTACTAATGTGGTATCTGTTTTATGAAATAATCTCATCTTTTGTGAGGATTTTTTATGTTTATAACTCAAATGGTGAAATATTATAATATATCTTCAAATAAACTCTATAAATTTCTTATTTCATCTTTTTTTATTGATAATACATTTTTCCATTCATTTTGTTATAAGTTTGTACTAATGAGTCCAAAATAATGTTTTATATGATAACTAACTTTATTTCCCCTTTCGGTTGAAACCCTTATTCTTCCATATCAATATTTTGTAAAATTGATATGAAAAATGGTTTAATGTTACTATATTAATTTTTTAAGTCAATTTTAACCTTTTCAATTATTTATTAATTTTTTTTTAAATAAATATTCCATTATTTTTTAATCCCAAGAAATTGTTTCATTCATCAAAACTCACAAAGTAATAATTATTGTTACTTATGGGGAATTGTTTGGCATTATTATGATTCAATGTTTTAACAAATAACTTATATATTGTAAATTTTATTCTCATTATATTAACTTTCAAAATGTTTTATGAGTTTTTCTTCATAGACAATTATTTTCAATGAATGGTTATTTTCATCAATAAATATTCCTAGTTTATTTATAGATCATATTAAATATAAGATGAAATAATTTGAGGGTTATAATACATTTATATAGATATAATCAAATAATAATATTATTATTATTTATATTAATGGTTTTTAGATCATGGTAGAAATTATTTTATGAAAAAAATTTCTCTACCATATTTTATACACTGATATAATGATTATAAATCCCATTAATTTTCCATAGGTTAAATATCAATGAAATGATTAAATGATTTTGAAACATATTTATTTTAAATATATTACTCTATAATGTAAGGTTTTTGATACAAATTTTTTTTCATGGGTTCTAATACGGTGAGTGTTTTATAATATTATGTCACGCATCAGTATAATTTCCAATATGTGATTTTTGGGACCCACAAAAATCTATAATGCATTGGGTAAAGTTAGAAATATAATGAGATAAAATGGTTTGATATTGTGAGGGAACATTTCTTAGTACAATGCATTTTCCATTTTGATAATATTGAGTGTGATTCGTTATTACTATAATGGTTTGGGTATTGAACACATTCCACTATGACAGACTTGGAAATGGGAATGTACTACTGATGAAATGATTTTACATGGCTATGAGTATGATATAATTCCACGTCTTACATCAATGTAATATCTCACAACTCGTTTACATTTATAAAATTATAAACCATTGTTTATTAAATTCCAATTATTATTGTATGACTCAATATATTGATATTTGATATACTCAGTCTGTATTTCATATTTCATTATCATGTAATCATACTCATATTCTTACGGTTCGTTAACATATTTCCCATATTTCCCCTTACAACACATTTGAATTCACCATTTATTATTTTTCTTTTTCTCAGGATATGATGGTATGTATTATGTGTGATTTTTTCTATAATGGGTGGTATTTATGAGGCACTATATTTGAGATAATGTAGTTAACTTATGAATTAATTGTTTATAATTACACATTTCCAAATGCATTATACCATTATGATCATCATGTATGTGCTTGTGTAATGTATGTAATTATAATAAAAAATTTCTACCTATGTTACCAAATTCTAGGGTATTATAGTGGGTATCATATGTAAGGTTTTTCTATCCCTTGGAAACTAAGATGGGAATCCTTTAGTGATATCAATCAAGATAAGACTCAGTTTAGGGTAACAACCTAATGAATAAGGAAGAGTTTATGTGGTTTTCCTTGAAATTCATATATACCATTATAATACATGTGGATATGGTTCTTTACTATTTGTACATAGTGGTAGTGTCCTCAAAAAATGCACATTCGGATTGACTCAATAATTAATTATCACATAAAAACAAGCTTTACTACTCACCTACATTGACACTCATAGGGGATATGATGTAGATAATTTAAATTTTATATATGAAATATATTAATGTATTTTAAATAATCATTTCCATGAATAACCAAGGTTATCATTTATGTGTCACAAACAAAAAATTAAGATTCACAATTTAGGCACCCCATAAAATATATTTCACAACTATTTTTTCCCGCTGTGATTATTATTTCTCACACTATACTTTTTTGTTTTAGTTGAAGGATAAAACCTGAAGGAATCATGTTAATTCTGAATAAATAAAATATATGAAATGGTCTTCTTCCTATGAAATAAAATTTTATGGTACTTTGAATGATAATTATCGTTATTATACTCTGAAAAATACCCAATCTATAAATCTTTCCTAAATTTCATATGATAAAATAAGGTAGTGAAATTATGTTTGTCAATTAATGAGGCAACATCCAACATCATTTATTGTTTTTTATTATTAGCTAGTCAGTGAGAAAAAAATCAGTATTAATGAAAAGGAAATTTTTTTATCGAGTGCTCAAAACATGAAAAACACATTTTGGTTTTCAATAATTTTGTAGGTTATAAAGATTTGTCCATTACTCACATTAATAATATGAGTCAACCTGGTAAAATTGTCTCAATTTTGCAGGATGAGATTAAGAACTTAATTTTTTATATGTACCTTCTTTATATTATTCATTAGAAAATATATAATGTATTCCATAATCTATATCAGAAGAATGATCAATATATTGATATATATATAAGGAAACTATTACATGACATATTCAGTATATATTTGGAATTATTAACTATCAGGAATGTGAGTTTGAACAATTATTTAGTTCATTAGACCATATAACATAAGGGTGTTAGTAATTCAGTACATTATTAGATATAATGAAATCATTATATAATGTGGAAATAGATAATATATTTACACATCAACCACCAGAATTTTATATGAATAAAAATATGGGGTTCATGTGAATCATAACGAACCAAAGAGAGGATAATAGCTTTACACCTTGATATCTGTGTTCAAAAAATAACTGAGGAAACAATATTAATGGGACTGCTAAATATTTAAAATGTGTAACAGAAGGTCGTCACGATATTGAATGCCAAAGTGATTCTAACTGGTTAGAAATGATACTACTAGTTATAATGATGAAAAAATTCACCAACAACACTCCAGTGACTCTAAATCGAGGTGCATGGGCACTATATAAACCATTTAAAAAATACAAAGAAGTATAATGATGATCGACATATGCTGGCCCTTAATCTATACAATAAGGTGAAATATAATGTTGTCAAGATTTCATATGAGGGGTTATATAGCAACAATGATAAAGGTACCCATACCATCCACTCGAGAATAGCTAATATGTTAATCGACTAAGGATCTACCCATTCATTCACATCTGATGATTTCTGAAACAAAATCAAGATGCCACAAAAAGTTTTCTATGTATAAAAACCATTGAAAAAATTTAATTATATGAAGATCAATACTCATGTATATTATTCCTCTCTGATTGAATTTTATAGTAATTTTCTCCCTTAAAATATTTTCCTACATCCTCCAGTTTAATTCGACATTATCTTCAGAGAATATTTGATTTTGATAAATAAAATTGTCAACAATTGTGGTTGGAGGTAATTTAAATTTGATCTTCTAAACCATCATATGATCATCAATCAGTATGATAATAAATTTGATAATCCAATGGAAATCAAATCAATTAGGTGGGTTTTGATTCATATTCAGAAGTGGATTTTATTTCATATGGTTGGGTAAAAAATGAATTTCGATGATATTCAAATTCTGTGGGAATGATTATGCCTTTCTATATTAATCTTTTATTTTTACAATGAATCAATTTTTTTATATTTTCAATAGAACTCATACTTTGTTCCACACCTATTTCAAAATACCAATATATCATTACACTAATTTAGTTTTTGGAATTTAATAAAAAACAATAAGATAATTTTGAAAAGGTGTTCATTTGTACAAGTGGGTCACCATGTGGTGCACTTGTTCTCTATGTAAAAAAGATATATCAACTTGAATTTTCCTTTATTATAATGATTTGAAAATGATCAAAATAAAGAACATCTCTCAATATCCCTATATTGATGAGTTGTTTGGTCAACTTTAGGGGGCTCAATGGATTTATTACATTGGAATTCAATATTTATATCATTTATTCAGGGTCAAGAAGGGGGATATACTAAAAAACCACATCGTAAATGGTATATACAATATGATTATATAATGATTCCATTTATCATATTAAGTACCCCATTATATTCAGGTGTCAAATGAATATATTCATTAGATATTACATTGATAAAATTGTGGGAGTCATTATGAATAATATTGTTACATATTAAAGGATAAAATACGGGACTACATATCACATAAGAATTATAATTAAGACCCATTTGAAGAATAAGTTATAAGAAGAATCAATCAATTGTGAAATTTTCCTACAAACAGATTCATTTTGGGGGAATATAATCTCCAACGAGGGTATATTAGTGGATCAAACAAAGACTGTGGAAATTAAATGTGATCCTCGAACATATATTGTGATGAAGATCTATATATTTCAAAGTTTAGTTAGATATTATTGACCATTTTAGGAGAATGTTTCATGACAATATAATCCACCAAACATGTCAACTGAGAAGAGAGATATGTTCCTTTATATAGATGAATGTGAAAAAACATTCTAGCAATTGGATAGAATATTGGAAATTGAAAATCTTCTTACATTAGAATTTTGTGGATAGGGGTCATTAATTTTTAGTCATAAATCCTTGAATGTTTTTGTTTGTGTGATTATAAAGAATTAAATGGTTATATATCATTCCACATGAGAATTTAATTTTCATGTGCTAGATTATGGAAATCATTATTTTATTTTATCTTTTGTATTCATTTACTTAAATATATGAAGGAATTATATTAATAGGGAATGTTGATATACAAATAATTATATCAAAATTAAACCATATTTTCACAAAGAAGATATTGATTATGTTATATATGAGATAGTATGAGCTAATTAATTAATAGTCCTAGTCAAAACATTACGACGCTATGAAATACAATATGGTGGATGGTTTTTTTGGTGGAAATGATAATGAAAGATTTTCCATGATGAGGATTAAAAAATATTCAATATTTATTTGTTAATAATAGATTGATTTCCAAATAATGAATTAACGGGGGAATCTTATCTTTAAAAAATTAATATCCAACCATCTATCAAAGTGAACAATAAAGAGGAGGGAGATTACAACAAGAAAAATAATAAATTGATAAATGTTATCGAGTTTAACCTTATTTGAGATATTATAATAACATTCATGAACCATGTATGTGTTCAAAATATAATATATTTGATGAATGGGTTTTTAGAGTACTATAATAGATCACCATTCTCTATTCACCTTAATAGTTGAATGATCTATAATGATTTGGAAAAGTATTTCTAGTGGTATTATTTGATGAGAAATATCATATTGTTTTTATATTGATGTGTGGAATGTCGGAATGATTAATACAGATACTACTGTTAAAGGGGATTATACATCTTTTACCTATACCATAATGGAAATGGTAAAACATAACTATTGACATATTGTAACATGTTCCACGAAAGTTTTTGTACAATTGAAGAAGTGAACATCACTAAGAAACTAAATATTCAGTTTGATACCAAATACATATTTATATTCAAAGAAGGAGTGGAGTGGATTTCCATGTGTCATGGACTAAATCATCCTCGATTAGGGTAAAAAAATTTCATGATGTGACTCTACATTTTTTCATGGGAGTCAATGACTATAGACAAGGGACCAGCATGAAGGGCCTAGACCATAGCCCAGTAGTGAACCCGAGCATGGGTGATAGGCAAACAATCCATGGTATGGAACAACTGGTTCTCCCAAGTACCCCGAAGCACCTTATCCATTCAACCACCTAATTCAAAGACAGGTGCATGACACACTTAGGGAAAACACACATTCTCTTAAGGTCCCATATTTTACTATAAATATTCCATAGGGGTATTCATTTACAAATATGAATTTTCATAAAGGGTGATGGCTTCTATAATCACCCTAATTCTTCACTCATGTCCCTAAATATGTTATATTTAGTTCTATGACACCCAATGTAGTGGGAATATAATGTGTAATGTGAGTCTTAAGTACACTCGGTATTATAAATAAACAACACTTTACCTAATTATCCACCAAACCAATAATCAATGAAGACTCACACAAGGTCCCAATATTAAAATATGGAAATGTGTGACTTGCCTCTTGGAACAGATTTAGAGATCATTGATGTATTGATAGAGATATCTCCCTAGTTTGGTCACCTAGGTGGTCTATCAATTAAGGTGAAATCTTTTTTCCCGGGCCTACATGCTTGAACCACCCCCTGTGTGATTCATCTTGGCTCGACCTACCTTATATCCTATACAAATCAACCAGCGCGCCTTCTTCTAATCCATTCATGGCCGACCCCATCTTTCGTGGTCTCTATTTTATAAGAATGATCAGATAAAAATATCCACTACAGTCCCTAGATTTACAAAACCATAGTGAGGGGCTCACCAGTGTGTCTTCCATTTGGGTTAGTATTCCTATAGATAGTGGTTTCTTGAACATGTATGATTGATCGTTCAGGGTTCATGTAGTGCACGTGAGTTTTTTATCCCTATGGTCCTAAGAAACCTTACCCTACGTACAGTGTTGATGAGTTCCTGATCTTGTATTATGTGGATAGGACTCCATCCATCCCTTCTCATCTTTGAGACTAGAGACTTGAGTTCCCATTAGGGAGTGTAAGGATAATAGTTTCCTTTCCATTCAACATGGAATTATATCATCCTCCTACTATGAAACCAATTTTAGGACAAAAATACTTTTTTAATCCCCTATATTTTCTTGTAGGAGGTTATACTTTTTTCTCCTCTTTAACTATTGTCCACCTAGTCAGAGAGGGGATGGGTACCCGAGCCCTCTCCACTATCACATTAACATCCTTAACGTAGATTCATTAATTTAGACCCATTCGAAATGTAAATTGTTGCAAATGAGATTTCATATCCATGTCCTCTCCCACAATCATCTCATCATCTTAAACCATCATCCTTCACCACTTCTACCATAGCTCCAGCCTCTTCCCCCATTGCTCTAACCTCTTCCACAAATTAAAGAACCAAAGCATGTGGTTTTTAAAATATTTTTCATTATCATGTTTCTCACTTCGACCATGAACCGTGTGGGAATTAAGAAAAATTATGACCATGAAAATAACACAATATACATGATGGATTAATCTACAAGAACATTTATTCTTGTTAACCAGGATATATCAAAAACCCACATAGTGTCCAAGTTCATTCAGAATCCTCTTTAGTAATAAGGCACATATTTTAATTACCTCAATCTTGGTATCACCATTTTGTGTAAACCCCATGTCCATCCCCAAGAAAACCATGTGTTATAACATACCTCATGGACCCTTCATTAGGGATATCCTTCCTATGAATAATCCCCAAACTATCATCTCAATGGGCTATACTCCCCTCTGAGATATACAATTGGGGGAATCCGTAGGTGTGCGGCCTCATTACGGAACTACATGGGATTTTATTCCCATATAAATGAGATGCAAATGACACCTCCTTGAGGTTCAAAACCAACATCCTAAACAAATACAGTTCCTTTAGACCATATCAATAGTTGGATCTAATTTAGAATGGGAACTTATATCTCTTACCTTTTCCTTAGGTGGTTCCATCATAAGTTCCACAATAATTATTGACTACACACCTTAATTCCAGTAGTCTTTACCCCATGATATTAAACTATATTTTTGGGTCATCTTAACATGACATTAATAGGCTAATTGTTCACCATTATGTGACACCGAACTACGTGGGTTCTGATTCCTTTCACAAATAAAATAATGAATCCAATTTATGGGTTTGATCCCAACATCAATCAACTATCGTATCCCCAAATGATGATAAACTTCAAAGTGAAATTCAACTACTTAGATGATAATAATCATTGTATGTGACTTTCATCTCCTTGTACGATGATAGTATCCAGAGTGACAATCATCTACCAAGATGTCAATAATCTCTAGAATGACTCAAAGTGTGGATAGAAAACAAAAATTTTCATAATAATGACCAAATAAAATCTATTTAGTATATAAGAGTATTATATCAAGGGAGAACCACACACATATATATAGATATCTCAATTATTGATGAACCTAAAATACAAATAAATGATTCTGAATTAAACATATTCTAATAAATGATTTCTAATTTTGAAATACCCACATCATACATTGGAATTAATGAATGATTCATGAGCATGTTATAAATATACTACAAAGTCCATAAGTAGGAAATAATTCCCCGAAAAATGGTGTGATGAGCTAGACCCCCTATACTCTCGATCAATGTGAGTTATTAAACTTCATGGTTAAACATCACTATCGAGTACCTACCGTTCTAAAGAAGGTCAATATAGATACAAAACTATTAGGTGTTTCTAGTTCACTAAATATACCCATTGGAAAACAATTGTAAATTGAGAACCATTATGGGAAGTGAAATTCAAGGAAACCAAAAAATGGTGAACCCTACGTGAATGTCGTAATCTATAGAGACTCATTTAAAATGGGTGAGATTTTTAGTGTTAGTTAGTCTATTCTATATCAAAATGGAGTCATATTTTTTTGTAAATAAAATGTGGTGAACCGGACGTGAATCCATAAAAAAGTTATCAGTGCCACCTTTTTATTAGGCCCATTCCATTATAAATGGAAATGTGGGTTGTACCAGGAAATCAACATCAACTATGTTCATCCAAAAAAGATACTTCTTTAATACGGTTTTAATGATTATGACTCTTAAATTTCTTTAGGGTCTTCCTTCCAAGACCTCCCTTCAATCGAGAGACTTCATTTATGATTTCACTAATGGATTACCCTTATGGTACTTGGGATGGATCAATCTCTAGGTAAAGGATTCCATCACCAACTCAACATCATTAAAGCTATGTCTCTAATGTTATTGTCTAATAGTACCATAAAATCTGTGTGATCCTAACTTTGGAGGCCAATATATATGCCCTCCATCTTGACCGACACCACCAATTGTCTGGACAATGTTGACAGATGGTCTGGAAGTAGACATAACCCACCACCAAATTTGACCTCTTCGAGATCTCCTCCTCAGAAAACAATAGATATACCCTCCCAATAATCATCGAGGTGTATCAGGAGGACACCTTTTACCTCATCCCAAAAACACATAGATCCTTATCAAAAGCTTCTGTAAACAATCACCATCATGAAAACCACGTTGTAGTTAACCCTCAACATGATGATGATTTCACCTTCAGCTATCTGGCCTAGGTCCCTCAGTCCCATGCATACAAGAAAGCCTCATGGGGATAAAAATCACCCAATAGAGAGTTAGTCCACACCTTTTACCCCTTTAGAAAATCCTACTATCCTTGATTGCAGGAAAATATTTATAAGGCATATACACTCGTCCACCTTGACTCAGCTAGCCATCCTACATGCCTAGAATCATTCAACGATGCCTGGAAACCATATTTCGTGGAAACTAGATAGTATAATAATACTCCTTCTTTCACCCACCAAGCATGCCAGAAGACTCAACAATAAATACTAAAAACTTATTTTTGATGATTGTTTGTTGAAAATAATGAGTATAAACTCACACCTAAAATTTTTTATCAATCTGGCCAGTAACCTCATCCAACATCACACAAAACATCTAGTCAGAATGTCCCAATAGCATGAAGAGGTTAGAATCAACATTCTACCCATGAGTACGATTAATATCCACTGAAATGAAATGAAGGAAAAGGGATGTAAAAATACCTTCTCTATATGAGGAATGGATATATATCTATATTCTGGTAAAAGAAGACACCATGCATATATTGGAAATGGTAAATTGGGAGAGGGAAATCACTTCCCACATCCTGCATACTTTCCAAGATATCTCACAGAGATGAAAATAGTGTGTTTTGGATATTCACATAACTCGGTCCCCATACATGGGGTGGTTAATCATCTTAACACCACAGAGTATATTCATACCTCATCTCTCATCCAAGAGGGTCACAAGAAAAACATCCCCATAATATACAAAAACCATTAATGGGAAATACATTTATTCCAATAATAGGTAATCATATTATACCAAGGGACACTCCAAAGCATGAAAAAATTTTCTACACATGATGACCACTTCTCCCTGTAAGTGGTCCCAACTAGTTATAAGAAGACATCTAATAAGAAGACACATCAAGCATTTTTAGAGAACCAAAATAAGATATAAGACCAGGCATATATTAAACCTCGATTTTTGGAATCCATCTGTCTTTTATTTGTTTCATATCTATATCCTACCCTCCCATTACTAAATTAAAGGAGTAGTAGTAGTGATTAAGAAGGTATTCATTAGACACATTCCCTCAAATTATTAATTCATTGATTAAATTTTGTCTACCATGGGATCTTATCTCTGGATGAGAGGCATGACAACCTTCCATTTGTCTGAGTATAAAGAGAAATAGGGTCTTCCCCTTATTATAATCCACTTTGATGGCCCTCTGCTTGATAGTGATCACTAAACAAGTTCTCTTCATAGAATATATTTTAATTGATAAAAATTAATCTCGAATTGATAATGTATTGATGAGAAAACCTTATTTTCATGAGGCACAGGAAAATAAAATACTATTTCTATTGGATTCTATCTCATTGGTAAGTGAAATCATTCCTAAATCAAAGTTATCCCAAGAAAATGATCATTCTATAAAACTCCCTTAGGTCAGTTACCTTCAAATATAGAAAAGGAACACCCAATTTATCCTATTTCATATGGTAAAATAAACTGGAACCATCCACTTATTCAGACTAGTTTGGGGAACCAATTTTGAATGCAAAAGAAAATTTTTTAAATATGAGGAAAAATATGGCTAATGATGACATACTAGTCATGTTCTGGAATTTATCCACCTCTCAATATATTATTCTATTGGTTTTTATAGATTATTGTCTGCATGAAATCTGCCTCAAGATATGAAAATCTCTTTATCAACTAAAAGAATAGGTATTTCCAATGATTTTTATCAAAATCACATCTGGGTAATAGATAGTTTACAGTGACAAATTGACATGAAATCTTTTCTAAATTCATAACATCCAAATATCAAGATACATCAGTGATCCCTTTAGCATGATTTCCTTTCTGTATTAATGATAATGAAAAATATGATCATAGATACCCCATCTGGTGTTTGCATCTGAGTATGGGGTGCATATTCTAAATCTCATTTAACTACACCCCAATCAATATTATGGCAGAAAACATGGAATCGTTAAATTTTATTTTGCAAGGATTTAAAAAACTAATGTAACATGTTCATGACAAGAGACATGCTAAAACTAGAAAATGGCTCAACTCTCTCTAACCAAAAATAGGACATAATAGAGAAAAATATCAAGATTATCTTGCATCAAGAATGTGAGAACATTTAGATAACATACCACTTAATAGATTTCATCCACCATAATAGGAAATGAATGAAATTGCAAAATGGTCTTTGGAAAGGGTTGATTTAAATGATTGTCGAATAATGAACCCAACCCATGTTCAGACATGAATTTGTAAAATAAAAAGACAATTTGATATAATTTCATCCGTAGTAGTTCAATAACAACCTGATCCTATATTAATGGGGTTTATTTAAACTAACCATCATGATCATCAATAAAGAAGGATGGTTTGCGAAGGACGAACATGAAATGCCCCGACCCTTAGAGCTGGGGGATTTTTCACCTCAATAATAACTTATTAATTGGGAATTAGTTCTATCACATGTAGATAATATTCCATAAGAGTGATTACTATCATTTTTTCCAATACCATGACTCAATTAAATCACATTGAAAGCACACAACTGAAACCTTTTGGAATTCCCTTCTGGAACTATCCATCAAACAACACCAGGAACCAATGAAGAAGCGGAAAAGGTCTCATGGTGGTGTAGAAGATGGTGATATTGTATAAATTCTATCAAAATCACATTGATGAACATTTCATCTATGAATTTCAACAATTTCTATGTTTTATGGACATCTAGAACATACAACCGATTTAGAGTATTGTGGAGAAGAAGTTCATGTTCATGAGACATTCCGCACAGAAACGAATGCAGAATGTGTGTGTACCTGAAATCATAGGGTCACCCAAAATATGGTAATCCCCTCAACTAACCCACCTATACCTTCTTTAAGGGAACTAAATATGGTAATAGGTAAGGGTCATACCATGTACCACCTTTCCCCTAGAGAAGTCAAATCACCTTTACAAGAGGAAAAATTTTCTACTCAAGAGGTGGAAATAAGAGAGTAGAGAAGTCTAAATGAAGAGTTATTCCAAGAAATAATTCCTTAAAAATATTCTATTCATGTTTACCATCTACTATCAATATAGTTTTAACACCTCAGAAAAGGTCATTTTTAAGAAAAACTGATGCAGACAGTCAATGTCTGCTCAATGTGGGAAATCATCCTCCAATATATTTAATTCAAGATAGAGGAGATCACAAATTCCTTCCATTGGGTATTCAAATATAACATCTTCAGGAACATCTTTATAGGTCATCCCCTATTCGTTAACCATGTTATATAACATAAGGTCAACCACTAGTGGTCCTGACAGTCGCCACTCCCATCCAAGATCCATATTCCACACCTATTTAGGTCCCCACTCACCTGTATATTCATTGAATTATTATGAACACCATTGAATCATTTAGGAATCTATTAGAAGCTTTGTAATGATGATGTGTAGTTGTAAATACATAAATGAAGGCTTATCAAGAATTGTTATATCCAACTCCTCCCCTGTCAAACATCATGAATCCTACATTTTTTTATCAACAATGGCTCGGGAGATCTAGTACAAAATATGACTCCTTTTTTCTTGATGAAATCCCATGATGGTGATTCCTGAGCATCAGTAAAAAGTGAAACTAGGATACTTGATTCAATTTTTTCTAGGTCCAGCCTTTGTATAATGCATGAGTTTTTATTCCAGATTAATCATAAGAAGGGAATATCATCATAAAATTTTCTTTTACCAGTTCAAATAAAAATTGTATATGAAAATAATATTCGACCTCATGAACTGAGAACTATGGGAGAATGAATGAGTCTTGGATTTCATTATTTAGTGGAATGGATTGATATGAACCTTGATCATACCACGACCATAAGAAGAGTTGTTTCCCATCTGTTTAGGGAATCACTATGAAAATTTTCACACATCGTTGATCCTATATAATTACACATATTTATATTATTGAATTGTATAAGAAACCATAGAAGAATTTTGATATGGTATTAATTTGGCCAAGTGTGTTACCATGTGGTGAACATGTTCTCTATGTAAAAAGAAGATATATCTATTTGAATTTTCCTTGATTATCATGATTTGAAAAAGATCATAATAATGAACATCTATCACTATCCCTATATTAATAAGTTTTTTGGTCAACATCATGGAGCTCAATTGAATTATAACATTGGAATTCAATCTGAATATCATTAATTTATGGTCAGGAAGGAATGTATACCCAAAAATGAATTTGGTACACTGTATAGACAATATGATTATATAATTATTCCATTTTTCATATTAATTACCCCATTATATTCATGTAACAAAAGAATAAATTCATTGGATATTACACTGATAAAGTTGTGTGAGTCCTTATGGATAATATTTTTACATATTAAATTATAAATGAAAATACTACATATCACATAAGAATTACAATGACGACCCATATAAATAATATGTTATAAGAAGAATTTTTAAATTTTTTTTTGGCTAGAAACAGATTCATTTGGGGGTCATATAATCTTCAATGTGGGTATATTCATGAATCAATCAAAGACAGAGGAAATTAAATGTTATCCTAGACTAACCATAGTGTCGAAGATCTAAATATTTAATTATTTAGTTAGATATTATCAACAATTTTTGGAGAATTTTTCACAACAATATAATCCACTAAACATGTCAACATTGATGGGATCCAAGTTCATTTATATATATGATTGTGAGAAAACATTCAAGGAATTGGAGAGATAATTGGTCATTGAAAATATTCATACATTAAAATGTAGTGGATTTGGGTTTTTAATTTTTAGTGATGAATTGATGAATGTTTTTGTTTGTGTGATTATGAAAAATTAAATGGTTACATATTATTCCACATGAAATTTGAATTTCCATGTTATAAATTATTGAAATCATTATTATATATTAGTGATTGTGTACATTGAATTAAATATATGTATGAATTTTATTAATAGGGAATGTTGATATATACATAATTATTTAAAAAATAAATCATATGTTCACATAAAAAAACGTGACTATGTTGCATAGAAGATATTTTTACCTAATCAATTAATATTCCTACTCAATACATTACGTCCCGACGAAATACAATATGGTGTATGATTCTTTAACTAGAAATGATCCGAAACGATTATCCATTATGAGGATTAAAAATAATCAATATTTATTAATTAATAATAGATTGATCTCAAAATACTGTTTTAACGGGGACTCTTAGCTTTCCAAAATGAATATTCAACCATATATCAATTTAAAGAATATAGAGGAGGATGATTACAACAAGCTAAAGAATAATGTGAGAAATGTTCTTGAGTTTAACATTATTTGTGATATTATAATAACATTCATTAAACCTGTATGCGTTCCACCTATAATATATTTGAGGGAGGGGGTTTTAATGAATGATCATAGTTCCCCTTTCTCTGTTGACCTTGAAAGTGGAATGATCTATAATAATTTGAAAAAGTATTTTTGGTGTGATGATTTGCAGATAAATATAATACTGTTTGTATCATGATGTGTGTAATGTCAGAATGTGGAATATATAGAGAAATGTTTAATGGGGTTCTACATCTTTTACATATACCATAACGGAAATGGGAAAATATCACTGTTAAAATAGTGTAACATGTTCCTCGCTCTTTTCTACAGAATTGAAGAAGTGAACATCAATTAGAAACTAAAAAATGAATTTTATAAAAAATACATATTTATATGGGAATAAGGAGTGAAATGTATTTCAAAGTGTCATCGACTAAATCTTCTTCAATTGGAGTCAAACAAATCATGATGTGATCTCCAACCTATCATCTCAATGGTCCATACTACAATGTGAGACATACTATTGAGGGCATGAAAATGTGTGGGTCCTCATTAATGAACTACATGGGATTTTTTTCCATTACAAATAGGACTCTAAGGATTCCTCTTTGAGGTTCAATACAAACATCCTAAACAAAACAAATTCTTTTGTTACATATCTCCAGTAGGGTCTAATTTATCATGGGAACTCAAATCCCTTCCATTTTCATTGGGTTGCTACAACATAATTCCCACAAAAAATATTGACTACACACATTACTCCCAGAAGAAAATGCCACATGACATTAAACTATATTGTTGGGTCCTCATAACATGACCTTAAAAGTCATGTTTTTCCCCATTATGAGACACCAAACAAGGTGGGTTCTGATTCCTTTCACAAGGAAATGAATGAATATAATATATGGGTTTTATCCTGACATCACTCTACTCTTTATCCCTAAATGATGATAAACTCTAGAGTGAAATTCATCTACCTAGATGATAATAAATTTGAAAGTGACTTTAATCTCCTTGTATTATGATAATCTCCAGAGTGAAAATCATCTACCAGGATGACAATAATCTATAAAGTGACACACTATGTGGCTAGAAGAACAACATTGTCATAATAATGAACAAAGAATAAATAAGTAGTATATAAGAGGATTAGATCAATGGAGAACCTCAAATATATACAGATATCTCCATTATTGAAGAACCTCAAATATATACGAATGATTTTTAATTCCACATATTCTAGTTAATAATTGATAATTTAGAAATACACCCATCATACTTGGAAATTAATGTATGATTAATTAACACAACATTAGTATATAAGAGATTCCATATGTAGGAAATAATTCCCTGGAAAAGGATGTGATGATCAAGACCACCTATCCTCTCGATCAGTGTGAGTTATTAATCTTCAAGTGTTAAAATAATTAATGAGTGATTGTATTTTGAATGATAGTCCATATAGATACCAAACTATTAGGTGATTCTAGTTCCCGGAATTTACCCATTGGAAACCATTCATAAATTGAAATCCATTATGGGGCCTGAAGTTAATGGGAACCAAAAAATTGTCAACCCAATGTGAATGACTTAAACTATGGATTTTCCTTCATTAAAAAGGAAGAAATTTTCAATTCCAGTTAGACCATTCTATTTCTTGACAATTTCATATTATTTCATTAAAAAAAATTGTTTAACCAGATGTTAATACTTAAAAAGGATGTCAGTGTCACCTACCTATTAGTCCCCATCCATTATAAAAGGAAATGAGAATCGTACAGGGAAATCAACCACGAATGTGTTCATCCAAAAGGGTATTTCTTTAACAAGATTTTAATGATTATACCTCTTAAATATCCTCAGGATATTCCTTCCAAGATCTCCCTTAAATCCAATGACTTCCTTTAGGATTTCATTAGTCAATTACTCTATTTGTACTCAGGTTGGATCTTTTAGAAGGAAAAGGATTCCATCACCAATTCAACATCTTCAACACTGGGTCTCAGATTTTTGTGTCTATGAGTTCCATGAAATCAGTATGATCTGGACCTTGGAGACCGCTCGATAGGACCTCCATCTCAACTAACACCACCAATTGTTTGGACAATGAAGATTTATCGTCTGGAAGTAGACAGAACCAACCGACATCTTTAACCTCATCGAGATCTCATCCCCATAATGGAATAGAAAACCCCTCGCATAATTAATGGAGGTGTATCAAGACGAAAAATACAACATCATCCCAAAGACACATGGGTCCTTATCATGGTATTATGTAGACAATCACCATCATGAATTCAACATGGCAGTGAACCCTCAACATGATGAGGATTTCACCTTCAGATATCTTTCTACGGTCCCTCATCCCCAACAATACATGAAGGCCTACTAGGGATGACAACCAGCCAATAGAGATTAGTTTCACACATTTCCCCCTCTAGATAATCCTACTAACATTGTAATGTATGAAAATAGTGATAAGGCATATACACTCATCCCCAATCACTCATCTCTCCATCGAACTCACCTAGAAGCATTCAATGAATCATTACCACTATAATTGGTGGTAACCAAATAGTATAAACACACACATTCATGAACCTGCCAAGCCTACCATAAGGATCGTCTAGAAGTACTAGACATTATTTTTTAAGGGTTTTTTGTGGAAAATAACGAGTATGAACACACAAATGAAAACATTTATCAATCCATACAATATCCTCATCTAGCATCACATAGAACAATCAGTTAAATTGTCCTGATAACAGCAAGATGTAATAATAAACATTCTAAAGAAGAGTACTATTAATATCCACTAAAAGGAGATGAAGTACAAGAGAAGTAACATACACCTACTATAGATGAAGAATTGATTTTTATCCACATTGTTTTCACTAAAGTCACCAAAAATATCATAAAAATAGTAAATTGGGAGATGAAAATACCTTACCACATCCTACATTCTTTCCAGGATATCATCACATAGATAAAAATAGTGTGTTTTGGAAAGAAACATAACTCGGTCCCCATAATTGTGGTGGCTAGTCATCATAACACCACAGAGTACATACACACCTCATCTCTCATCCAAGTGGGTCAAGAGACAAACACCCCTATAATATATTAATAGTAGGATTGGGAATAAACACCTATTACGATAATAGGTAATCATATTATTTCAAGGGCTACTCCAAAGCGTGAGATAACCAGTACAAATGATGACCACTTATCCATGCTAGTGGCCCCAAATATTCATAATAAGACATCTAAGAAGAGGTCTCATCAAGAATGGTTAGAGAACCAAAAAATGATCTACGACCAATAATATATTGAACCTGGATTTGAAGCATCTCATAATCCAACTCTCCCATTACTAAATTATCATTGTAGTAGTTGCAATTAAGAAGGTCCTCATTAGACACATCACTATAAAGGCTTGATTCATGGAAACAATTTGGTCTGTAATGAGAGCTTATCTCTTGATGAGAGGCACAACAACCCTCATTGTGGATGAGGATAAAGAGAATGAGGGTATTTCCCTTAATATAATCCATCGTGATGACCCCCCATGTGATAGTGATCGCTGAAGAATTTATCTTCATACAATATATTTGAATTGTGAAAATTATTCTACAACTGAAAATATTTTCATGATAAAACCCTCATTTGATGAGGCACTTGTAAATAAAAGACAATCATGTATGATTCCTTCTCACTGGTAAGTGAAATCCTTTCCCAAATCAAAGATATCACCAGACAATGGTCATTCAAAAAACCTCCCTTAGGTTAGTTACCATATTGTATATAAAAGGAAACCCAAATTGAACCAATTTCATATGTTAAAACAATCTATAAGCATCCAATTGGTTGGACTAGCTTGAATAACCTATTATTAATGAAAAAGAAGATATTTTAAACATGAGGAAAAAGATGGATAAAGATTACTTATCGGTCATGTTCTTGAATTTATCCACCTCTCAATAAAGTATTCTAGAGTTTTTGACAGATGATTGCCTGCATGAAATCATCCTAATGATATGGAAAAACTCTTCATCACCTAAATGTATAGGTATATACCTATGATTTGTATCAAATAACATCAAGGTAATTTATGATTTATAGAGACAAATTGACTTGTAATCTCTCCTTAATTATAAACATCCAATGATCAATGTACATCAGTGATCCCTTTAGAATTAATTCTATAATGTATTAATGATATTGAAAAAGATGATCATAGATAACCTATCTGGTGTTTTCATATAGGGATGGGGTGTACATAGAGAATTTAATTTCACTACACTCCCAATCCAGAAATGCACTGATGAGATAGATTCATGAAATGTTATTTTCCAATGATTTCTAAAACAAACGTGACATGTTCATTAACAGATATATTCTAAAACAAGAATAAGATCCTGCTGAGACTCACCAACATAAGGCCAGAAGAGTGAAAGCTATCGAGATACTCTTGAGCCAGGAATATGAGAACATTGAGCAAATATTCCACTTAGAGGATGGAATCCATCATATCAAGAAATGCATGAAATAACATAATGGTCTTTAAAAACAATTGATTTATTTGACTATCGAAAATTAACACAACCCCTTTTTTGACTAGAATATATAAAATAAAAATAGAAGTTGTAGTAATATCCGCCATTCTAGTTCAGAAAAAACCCCAACCAATATGACTGGGGGATTTTTTAAACCAACCATTGGGATCATCCAACAATGCCGGAAGGTTTGTGAAATACGAACATGAAATGAACTTACCCTCAGAGCTAGGGGATTTTTCACCTCAAAAGTCACATATTAAATGGGAATCAATTATATCCCAAGTAGGAAAGATGCCACATGAGTGAATCATATTTTTTTTTCCAATCCCATAACTTGGTGAAATCACATTGAAAGCACACGACTTGAATCTTTAGAAATTCCATTCATGTCACTATCCATTAAAATCATTGAGAACAAACAAAGAATATGAAAAGGTAACATAGAGGCTTAGAAGAAGGTGATATTATAGAAATCCCATTATAATCTCATGGATGAACTATGCATCTAAGAATTCCATCAATTCCATCATTGATGACCATCAAGAACATACACCAGATTTAGAGGATTGTGGAGACGAAGTTCTTGTACATGAGACATTCTGCACAAAAATGAATGCAGAATGTGTGCATACCTGAAATCAATGGGTCATCCAAAAAATGGGTATCCATTAAAATAATCCACCTATACCTCCTTTAAATTCACTTAATGAGGTAATAGGTATGGGTCATAAAATGTATCACCATCCACCTAGAGAAGGAGGATCCGTTTTACAAGAAGAAACATTTTATCCTCAAGTGGGGGAAATAATAGAATTGAGAAGTCAAAATGCAGAGTCACTCTACGGTATCATTCCTTCCAAATATACTCTATAATTAAACCATCTACAAAAAAAACTATTTGGAACACCTCAATAAAGAGGGGTTTTCCTAAAAACTGAAGCGTACAGTGAATGTCTATTCAATGTGTGAAATCATCCACCAATATATTTTAATCGAACAATAGTAGATCACGAATTCCCTCCATTTTGATCACAAATAGAACATTATTTGGACCAAATTTACTGGACTTCCCCTATTGGTTAAAGGTGATACATACCCGAGGTGTTGCTACTAGTGGTCCTTCTAGTCACCGCTCATGTCTAAGCTTCATATTCCACAACTATTCAGGTACCAACTCCCCTTGACATTCATCGAATTATTATGAACCACATTGATTCGTTAAAAACACTATGGGAAGCTATGGATGGATATTGTGTAGTAGTACATCCATAAAAGAACGCTTATACTGAATTAGTAGATCCATCTCCTCCCCTTCCAAACTTTAGTAATCCTACATTTATTTTATCGTCAATGGCTTAGGTGATCTAGTACAGAAGATGACTCAATTTTCTTCTCGATGAAATCCAATGATGGTGATTCCTGAGCATCAGGAATAAGTGAAACTATGATTCATCATATATTTTTTTGTAGGGGATATCCTATTTATGGTACATGACTTTTTTGTACTGATAAATCACAACATGGGAATATCAACATAAAACTTTCCTCTTCCAGTTCAACTAAACACTTCATAAGGAAATATAATTCAAACTCAAAAACTGAAAACTAATAGAGAATAAAAGACTATCATATTTTATTATATGGTGGAATGGATTGACATACTCCTTGATCTCGCCACATCCTTAAGAAGAGTTGTTTCCCATCTATGTAGTCAATCACTATAAAAATTTGAATAGATATTTGATCCTTGTGACATACACAGGAGGGATTCCGAATATAGAAACAATTGATCAAAAATTTGAAAACTACATCATAGACACTACTCAAATTTACGAGTAATCCCATGAACTCAAGGAAGAAGACTTGGAAAGGTGGATTCCACAATAGTTTCACTTATGAATACCCATATACCCTCTCCTACCTCTAACCCACATCATATTATACGACTCCTCCTTCGGAACATCAATGAAAATGGATTCTTTTCCAGGATGATCAAAGAGGTTAGAGGTGGAAACTCATTGAGGAGTTGAAAAAATTAACAATTCATTTCAGAATGACTATGTTCCAGACTACTTCATCTCTGCATTGGAAAACATAATATTATTGTTTCAAAAGACCAAGAAGAATATCAAAGAGAGTGATCAAAATCTCCCAAAATATTTCCCATTCCATGAAATAATGGGACATCCCATTCAAGAGGATTTCGAGAACCTCATACTAATGATTGTGTTTTCTAGTTAAGTGAAACTAAAAAATCTAACAACCCCAATAGAATCTGTTTCTATTAGTTATCGATATTTGGAAGGGGAGTGGATTGATGTCGGAAGAAAGAATGTGTAGATGTTATATGACTGGATGGTTAAAAAATTAACAAAACTCATTCCATTCTGTAATCCCAGTTGAAATAACCAACTATTCCACCTTCCACTACCTCTCCAGCAAAGCCAGTGTCATCAAAAGGACCATATTCAGAAGGAAAATCTTTAATGAAGTGACATGGCTCGATGAAAATGATTTACCTGCACTTTATTGGGGAACCTGGGTGCGAGGTCATTAGTGTTATGGATACAGGGGAAGACTTAGTCATGTTAGAAGAAAAAACATAATCCAAACCTCTGCTCAAACCATCTACAATACCAAAACCCATTGGAATTCTCTCCAATGTGCTCAAAATAAATAACAGTTCACTTAATACACACATGAGATGATATACCAAGAAATGATTATCTTGGATGACCATTTAGATGATATGGAACCAACTACTTAGTATGTAGAAGAACCTAGTCTACCTAATCAACCAATAATAAGATAACAACCATCTCATTTTTCAAGAAATGTCTCATCCATATCAAGAACATTTTCTCCCAGTGTGCATATAAATTAGAATCTTCATTCCTAAAATCATAGACCTTTGAATTATATGTATGATGTTTTGATGAAACTGAAACATGTATAAGCCATGAAATAAATCCCAGATTCTTTGAGTTTGTAAAAAGTCCTCCAAGAATCATTTATTTTGAAATTATCATGCCCTCCTGAATATTATGTAGAGGTTGGTTCAGCCAAAGTATATCGTGGAGAGAATGATTCTACATAATTTCATGGGACCATTTCCATCACTGAACAATATGATGATTATATCATACTAATACATGATAGATCCTTGTATACATATGTTTGATAAAATGACATTGATATTCAGATAACCTTCATTGAAAATGAATAAGGAGTCAACCTCATCCCAACACAGACATATAGTCAACTAGGTCTCAATGAATCTCAACTTTCACCCTCCACTCTGATGTTATAAGGTTATGAAAAAAATGATCATGAGCCTTTCGGTGATCTCAAACTCAGAACTCAGTTTGAATATCTTTTATCCGAAAAAAGATACCATATTGCATGGAAGGACCAATCATTCAATGTTAATACAGGGAAGACCATGACGACATTTATCCAACAACCATTCCTTCATCATACCACCAAGGTATCAAATTTGATATCATGGGTAAAATTGGGGCATCTTATGGAAATAGTCCCCCATTAAAACCTTGTGAGACACAATACATCGATGATGAGTTCTATCACATTTATGTGAAGTAATAAATGGATAATTATTCCACCCGAATCAATGCCTTAAATGGATTGGAGATGACTAAACATATCCCTTTCATGAATTACAATGCACATTACATGTTGCATATTACAAAGATAGTGGGTGCATTAGAAATCACATTTTCAATTAGTGTCTTCCATAATATCATTCAAAATAGTTGAGTCCAATAACACAAATGATGTTATCAACCCACCAATGATAACAAAATCATGAATGAAAATATATAATTTCTTTTCCCGTTATCTTAAAAAAAAATCATTTATTCTAGAAAAACTAGGGGAATCCATCATGTATATAATATATTGTGAATATACTCATTGCCAATCCCTTTTTCACCTTAAAGACACCATGAATTTTGTATAAGAGAAAAATATCCTGAAATTATTACCTTTACCTCTAGTTGTCTGTATTGAAACACCCCTCTTTCCAATGAAGAATTTTTTTTTCATCTCCTACCAATAAGAAAAAAAATAATGGAACATGAAGAAGATAATGATTAAGAAGAATAAAATCCAGGTATGCCCCTCAAGCATTCGAAGAAGGAATCTCCTCCACCGTGGATGAACTCAGAAAAATAAATCAAGGGATAAATAATGATCCTCACCCCAATATAACTAGTGAGTCCTTGGAACCTATTGAATAATTATAATACACCACCTTCCAAAACTATGACATGGATGCGTTTTCCTTGAATTTCATATATATTCCATGCCCTGGACCGGATTTGTCCTCTCTTCATTTTGGTTTTACCGAAGGTCATAGAGGATAAAAGAAAGATAACAGGAGGACACACCTCACACTCACCTCAAAAAATGTTGTTGATATAAACAAAGTCATCATGATTGATTTTATCCATGAGGTTGAATACCCTAAATCACTCACCAAAATTTTCCCTGTGAAAAAGAAGTACGTTAAAATCAGATTTTTATTTGATTTTAGACATCCAAAATGGAATTGTCCCAACGATTCCTTCTTGGATTCAAATACAGAACTCTTAATGATTCAATGTATGGTTATCAATACCCTTATATAATTGATGGAAACTTTGGGTGCTTTAAAATCTGGATGTCCCTAGAAGATGAATAAATAATATCCTTTATAGCATCACATGGTGTATTTTTCAATCATGTAATTACCTTTGGCTTGAAGAAAGTTGGTGCTACATACAAATTTTTTATGAATCACATCTTCAATCCATTATTTGGAATGAAAGTCAAATGCTACATTGATGATCCAGTGTTCAAATATTGAGAATTCTCTAATGACTTGGTTGAGCTGGAAACCATCTCTAGTAAGCTTCGACATCATAATATGAAGATGAATCCATGGAAATGTTCTTTCAGGGTTACCTTAAGAATATTTATTGTCATTTTTGTACACCATCATGGAAAAAATGTTGACCCTTAGAATACATAAACTATCCTTGCAATGTTATCTCCTCCAATGATGAAGATGTTAAGAGTACATCGAGGACACTTAGCCTATATTTGGAGTTTCATTTCTAACCTCACATTAAAGTTTTCATCCTTCAACAAGATTATGAAGAAGGGGGGAAATTATCAGTGGAACAATGGGTATAAAAAAGTATTTGATTCCCAAAAAAATATCTCTTGAGGCCATGGGTATTTATACAACCTATTGAAGGAAATACAATCATTCTATATGTGATATCCTTGGTGAAATTGTTGGGTGCTTTCCTCACAAAGATTAATTAGGTCGATAAGGATGTCAACCATTATTATCTTAATAAAACCATGTGAAAAACAAACACCTGATATTTAGATATTGAGATGAGCATACTAGCATTAATATTTACAGTTCTGAAGTAGAGTCACTACTTAGAGAACCATGAGATCCACTTGGTTTCTTGTAATAACCCACTTTATGTTATCCTCACTCATCCTATGCTGACATGAAGCTTGGCACGATTGGTGGTCAACCTAGATCTATCTGATATATTTAATTTTCCATATAATTAATTGAAATGAATGACATAGTATACATTATCATTGAGGACCCATCTACATAATTGATGTCATTAAATACTGAACTACCCGATAAAAAAAATTTTCCCTATTCCGGAAAAACCTCGAATAAGGGAAATGTATAATGACAATGCTTCTTGGTTTCCAATTAGGAATTTAATGGAATATGATAAGCATAACCAAGTGAGGATGGGAGTTTTTCTTATCACCCCAGAGATGGAAGTGTTTATATATTCTTATGTATTATCAGAAGGTGGTCCCAACAAAGATTTAGAATATAATTTTTTCATTGCAAGCCTAGAATTAGAACTCCAAGTAGTGGTAAACCACTTAGAGGTTAATGGTGATGTAGAATTGATAATCAAGAAAATTTACATGGATTTTTCCATGAGAGAAGATTTGTTAATACCCCCATGTGATTATGTATGAGGTTTAATAGAAGAATTCCCCTCAAATTCAACATTGACTCACATTCCGCGATAAAAAAAGCTCAGTATGATTTATAGGAAAATTATTATACAACATTGGTAGATCCAAATCAGGATGAAATAGTTATTAACATTTCCTATTGTAAAATGGGTTCACCTTTTTTACAGATCAAAGTAATGAGATTAATAAAAATAGTCCCATAATGAGCCATATAGAACTACAATGTGATAGACAACACCCATCATAAAATATCTATATCATGGATTATGTTTACTATATAAGGATTGAAGAGAGATGATCTGGTGGTGAGTGGTAAATTTTAAACTTCATGATAGAGTAAATCCCTAAAAAGACCTCTATAATTATAAATTTAATAGTATCATTATTTGATGTCTTGAAAGAGAGGAGATTTCATCTGTTATGAAATTTGGACATGCATGAGCCTATGGGGACAAGAAATAAGGGTATATGATTTCTGATCAAATCTAATGGCTTGACTAGTTCTAGCCTTCAATGAAATGTGATTTAATTGAATTCCTGGTGGAGTGTCATCCCTTCCATGTTCATACAAATTTCATCCATCAAAACCTAGTGATTATGAATATAACTAAATCAAGAATAAAATATCAGATCTAATCATTCATCCCTCTATCATGAAGCAGAAAATGGACAAATATAGGATTTTAATAAGACTTTTTACAACATAAACCAGAATATGGGGGATAAAGATAAGAAATATTGGCTTGACAAGCTCATTTATGCCTTAGGGGTTACCAAACTACTACATGTAGTGTTATGAACGAAACCCCATACTCATTAGTGTATGGAATAAAAGTAGCATTTTTAATTGAGGTTTATTTTCCATTGCATTGTATTTCCATTTGTGACTAGCTATCTACTGATGAGAAAACATAGAATTTACTGGTTGAGATTGATTAACCTGATGAAAATATATTTCAAAACTTTCATCACATGGAGGTATATCAAAAATGAATAGAACTCTCCCATAAAAAGATGGTATGCCTCCATTCCATACTCCAGAGAGAATTGGTTTCGGTTCTTAAGACTCTTATGATACCAGGAATGAATCCTCTAAATCACGACACAAAATGGGATAGACCTTACTCCATACATAAGTTCTGCTTTAATGGAAATTATTCAATAATCTCTACATATAGAGACCTCAATACAACTCCATCCAATGAAAGGTTTTTGAAGGAGTACATTGTGTAACGACACAATGTTTTTCTTGGTTCTAGGATGTTAAACAACATAAAACCATTCCCCCCCACAAAATCGCATTAAACTGAATGGTTAACATCTCCCTTTAATGACATTAAGATATACACATGTAAACATGAGTATAAACTACATGTGGTACCAAAATATCTTAGTAGATACCATGCATGATCCTCACTCATAGTATTGCCACTCCTGAGGGGATCATGAGCCCTATTCCTCCTGTTTTTGTATTACACCATCATAGAGAGTTTGAGAACTACAATTGGATTGATTATTTATCCATAATGCTATGAAGTGACACCTAGGTCTTATACCATACTCGAACTAAAATGTCTCCTTCATCTCAGATGACCTCACATCCTCACTGCATGGTGATAAGTTTCATAGTTCATCATGAACTATGTGTGGCATGATTCTCATTTCAATGAGATATGTATTGACATCAAAATATTATATACTAGGTCTAGATATGACTATAATGATTCAATTTCCCTTTTCCTTGTGTATGTACCATATGAATTTTCGTAATTCCTCATAAACATATGGCTAGATTCTCATACAATGTTGTGTCATGATACCAACCATTATTCTAAAGCTATCTAAAAATATTAATTCCCCCTTACTCACATCAATCCTTAGTTAGTGTGTAGAAAAATTTCAATTACTATTTGTGGCTTGATTCATTGCCCAACAAGATATGTAGTGACATCCTAATCTCTAATCCAAGGACTAGCTTCAATGTTTGAGAAAAACTCCCTTCACCACCTTTATGAATAAGTCAAAAATTCCTAGGGAACCTATTCATAAATTGTGGGTAGCTTTATTCATGCCCTCATAGGATATATAATGACACATGGATCATCAATCCTAGGTATATCTGTAATTTTGGAAATGAAAATCCCTCTTCATTTTCCATATGCATGAACCATATCTACACACGAAACCATTCCAATATTTATTCTGTGATTATCATTACCATTAGATGAATGGTGATACACAGAACTCATTCTATAGGAACAAATGATCATACCTCATGTTATAAAAATAAAAGTTATGAATTTTCCCCTTTTCCCACATAAATGCCATATTGGTTTTGGGAACATCATTGCAGAACTATGTGTTTCTTTATTATCATCCCATTGAGATATGTATTGATGCCCATATCTCCATTCCTGGGTCTAGATGTGACTAAACCAGTAATCCCCTTTACATCCTATGAATGAATTAGATCAACACAGTGAGTCTATCAGGGAAAACATGTAGTTTTATTCTCATCCCAATTAAATACATTGTGAGGAACATGTATTATACGTTGGCGCAACCAAAATGTTGTCATTCTTTCACATTAATTCGTCACTTATTTAAAACATGATGTTACAGTATAACAAATTTCATGAAGTATGTGTGGATTTATTCCCATCCATATGAGATTAATAGTGACTCCTAGATCATCAATCTTTGGCCTAGAAAAAACACACCATAGAAAATTCCCCTACTCTTCCATGTAAAAATATAATTTATAAGGGGAGATCAGAAAAAGTTCTCAATTTACATATGAACCATTAATTTTAGAACCATGTGTTCCTGAATTCATGTTCTGACATGATATGTAGTGATGCTTGGGTCCTTCACACCAACACTCATATAATATTCATTTTCAAATCAGAATCCCATGTATCCTTTCTATAAAAATAAAACTACACCACCAATGTCCTTGCACAATGAAATTAAATATAATTTAACCTAGAGAACTGAATTTGGCTTGATTCCCATCATATTGAGATATGTAGTGAAGGATAGAACGTAAATCCCAGTCCCAATGACAGGGTAAAGTATGATTTACCTTCTTCATTATATAATAAAATTATATGCATGAGATTTTTTCTTGCCCTCTCTGTATATAACCAACCAAGAAAACAAGAGATACTCTACTCATACATATGATACAAATATGTGAAATGGAGTCTAATCTAATTGCTACTATCTATACAATGAAACATTTATGCATTGAAAAATACACCTTTCACATGTCACAGTCCTGGTCATGATTTCTTTTAGATCATCATAACCTTTCTTTGGCTTTTAATGGTAGAGTTTCTAAAACATGATCTCTCATTTAGCAGACTATTGAATAGATTCCCAAGTTGTCCGTGAATGAATTTCCCCCATAATGGGGTTTTAACCCAAATGATTCCACTATTTGGCTATACAATATGTTCCCTAGTTTTACTTTCATTAAACAAGCCTCATAATGAGTTTTTAAACCGATGTTAATTTCTACCTTATGAGAAGACACTTATGATCCTTTATACATTTGATGAAAATATTCTAGATCAATCAATTTAATATCAGTGGCTGTTGTGTATATATTTTTTCTATTTACATTGACCTAGCATGGATGTTACAATTAATGTGGTTTAAATACCCACTCATCATATGGTAATGAATACTAGAACAATCAATTATCAATTTGACCACATACCATCCATCGTCTCAATAAACATATGGTCCTAGCTATATGAACTAACATAAAAGGCACCATATATTCTAGGATTGGGACAAACATTCATAGAGTATCCATATCCATAATTCCTTGGAAATTATGACATCAAATACCCCTTAAATATTTAGGTAATTTATGCATAAACGAAACTACGTTCTTGTTAATACAAAAATCTTGAAAAAATCATTGAATTTTAATGATAGAATGATAGAATTTTTGTGAGATAATTTACCTTACTATGCATTATTCACTATAGCTAGCCTTGCATATGTTCTTCCCACAACAAGTTTGTTAGACTAAGGATGCAACTACACGACCTTACAGTACATTCCCATGTCATCCTTGAATAAAATATAAGTCAAAATGGGTTTTTTATCAAGTGTTAACTTCGTTATCGAGAAACACCTCCTGCAATGACATATTCCCTTTTTCCCATATCGTCATTCGGATTCGAGAACCTTCAAATCACATTTTACAATTTTCTAATCCTATACATTAAAATTGTGTCTGTATTCCATGTAAATTTCCATGAATTGGAGAATAATCAAACATTGAACAATGATACTATCCTTAAATTATAGTTCCCTTAATTTCCATGCTTCATGACCTTAAACTACCCAACATAATTTCTATTATGCACTCCCTTAATCTCTACATCATAATGTCCTTGTTGCATGACGTTAAACTGCATAGCGTAATGTATTTACTTCATTTCTTAAATTGAATAGCATAATGTCCTTTCTACATGATGTTAAATTGCACATCTTAGTTTCTATTCTTACTGAATTTAAACTACATGATACATTCTAAATTATTCAAATAATAATCCTCAACCCCCCTAAATTTGTTTACCAAAAATAATTTACCCACCTTCACATATAAAATTTGTATAAGACTAGTTTCCCATTCATAGACTATATCAACAGACACATTCCTTTCATTTTAATACTTCTTATCTTCGAATACCCACCTCTTGTGGTATTGAGAAATACAAATATCCATATACATCCTTCACACAAGAGTAATATAAAGTAAAAATTATTGGGAACTCTATTACCTAACTATGCAGTATGTTCCCCCGGTTTCCCTTGCATAAGTGGCACCAATAATGGGAATGTTGGCTAAATGATTCCGCGACACGACAATGTAGGATGTACCCCTGTCGTCGAAGAATAAAACAACCCCCATAATAGATATTTCAATTACTAGTAACTTCTTTCTTGAAAAATATATCATCTTTTACCAAATATAATGTTTTTCATTATAGAAACAAATAATCATAGCTCGAGATTCTCCGTGGATGTATATGAAGAATATTAAAACATTCCATGTAACCAAGACCTGTTTGGGTTATCAAAACATAATTTTTTGTCAATGTTATTCGAATTAAAACATAATCATTTTCAGTGAAACATGAATGAAAATAAACTAAACATAAAAGGAGACACAATACTCTCCATATAGAATTCACATAATTGTAACCCTATAAAATAGTTGAGTCTCCACTCTCTAGACCTACACTCTATATGGTTTAGGAAAAAACATATAATTAAAATTTCAATGGAACAAATCATGATAGGATGAAAACAGAAAAAAAGTGAGCCTAAGATAAATCCATTTCTTTCTCACTCAGTTTCTTTCATATTGATTTTAGGAAAACATTATTACGACAAAACAAACTACACAGTGTTTGTATAGATTTCCATATATCCCTAGTAATAGTAAAACTATGCTCACTATACCCCTTGTATTAGGTAAAAGATAAATATCCCCCATCCCTAAAATTATAAAAATGATTAGCTGATATGAAGATGTAATTATATGGAGATCATTTTTGACATTATGACTATAGTATGAAAGTAGGGATGAAGACATTTAGGATATGAAACAAAATTCATTTCATTTATAATGAAAAGTAGAAGAACTTCAAAAAATGTATCCTCTATCTCATATATCACTAGAGGCATTCAACATAACTCTTCATCTATTGAACAACTTCCTAATCCCCATCAGCTTCTTGTAAGTTCTAAGTCAGTTGACTAGCTTTAGTCCCCTCAACATGATGAAGATCTTCTGTTGCAGCCAGAATGGTAGTTGACTATTCTATTTGAGCTATACCAAATGATTTTGGAGTTAATCTAATTTCAATTATTTTACCACAGAACAATATTTTATCATTCCAAATGAATGTAATTCTAAGCACTATTTTTTTAAAGGAGAAAATGTGTTCGATACACATTTCCATAGAATTGAAGAATTTAACATCACTTACATACCAAATGCTAACTATGAGAATAAGTACATCATTATGTTAGAAGAAGAATCATATTTGATTTCCATGTGATGGGGCCCAAATCATCCTCGATCAGTCATGAAAAAGTTCCTAGTGCGACACCCCAGTTTTCATGGGGTTAAATGATTGTAGATAAGGGACCAACCCAATGGGAGGGGATCATATGTCATCAGTGACGTAAATCTGGTGTTTGGGGGGCATGCCTTGTTGTATTGAACAATTGGTTTGCCCATGTATCGTAAAGCACCATCACCGTGAAAGCACCTAAATTTAGAAAACATGCCCAAAAACACATCATATCTAAGGTTACAATATTTATCTATAAATATACCATTGGGGTATTTGTTTACACAAAAAAATTTCTCAATGGTTAATTGCTTCTCTGATCACCCAAGTGCTTCGTTCAAATCCATAAAAACCTCTAGGTAGTTATATAAGACTAAAAGGAGTGGTAATTAAATTGGAATAGGGATAAATGATTCCACTTATTGTTAATAATAAACAACACTTGTGGGAATTATTTGTTAAACACCATAATCAATGAATACTAGAGCGGGGTCCCATTATTAAACTAGGGAACTGTGTGACACACCATTGGGAACACATATGGAGGCCCTAGAAGGCTTGAGAATGGTCTCTCCCAAGTCAATTCATCTAGTTATTTCATTTCCCATGGTGTCATCTATTATCCCTAGCATACCTATGTGAAGCACCACCTAGCATGATCCTCTGTCGTTCTCCCTACCAGATATCCTTCTTGAGCCATCCATCGGGATTTATTCAATGTTATTTAGGGTTGGAAGTCTCCTTATATGTCTCCCTTACCTGAGAGGTATCAAAACAAAAACACTATAAAGGCCCCTATATTTACAAAATCATGGATAGTGGAACACAAGTATCACCTCCATTCTGGTTATTATTGTTATGGTTAGTGGTTTCCCACACATGTCGAGTTGGTCGTTCATGGTTCCTAGGGTGCCAATGAGTTTTTATCTTTATGGTCATAAGAAACCTTACCCTATAGATGGTGTTAAGGATTTATAAGTCATGAATTTCGAGGATATGAACCAATCAGTCCCTTATCATCTATGAATTCTAGTGCTTCTTGTTCTTAGCAATGAGGATTAGGATCACAAAATCTTTTCCATTCAACATGGAATGATATCCTCCTCCTAATGTGGAAAAAATTTCTAGAAATCCATCATAGTGAAAGCCCCTAGATTTTCATAAAGTAGGTTACACTTTATACACATCTCTACCACCCAGCCAATCTATCCAAGAGGGGATGGGTACCCGATCCCCCTCCCCTCTCAACTAAATTTCATTAAACATCATTCATTAAATTTTCCCCATGTCCAATGTGATGTGATGAGAGGAAGATTTTGTATCCCAATACTTTCCCATAGTCACCCAAAATGCTTCCACTACTGTCCTTCTCATCTTCCCCCCATAGCTTAGGACACATACATCATATCCCCATCATCTTTCACCAGCAAAGGTGGAATAAAAAGTGGATTTTCAAATCTTAAACATCCTATTGTTTCTTAGAGTGAGCACAACTAACATGAGATTAGAGGGAAATGATGATAAAAAAAATCACATAGTCTTCCTAAATGATACAACTATGGGAACTATGTTTCCTCTTAACCAGGATATATAAGAAACTCACTTGGGGTACAAGGTCAATAGGCACCCCCCTTAAGAATAACCCCCATATTATCACTCCCTATATCTAGGTATCCTCCTTGTAATGAAACCCTTAGTTAGTCCCCCAAACCATAATGAGTGAAAACATCCCTCATTATCCCTTAATAAGGGATATCTTCTCATTAGTTATCTCCAACCTATCATCTCAAAGGCAATAATCCCTTGTTTGACATACCATTTAGGACCTATATAGTTGTCTATCATCTCTAAAAAATATGTAGGATTTAAATTCAATATGAACGGGATATATAAGAAGATTCTCTCAGGTTAAATCCCACAAATACTAAACTAAACCTATACTTTAGGTCTATATCCCAATGATTGACTAATTTAACATAGAAATTCATATCCATTGCATGTTCCATGGGATGTTTCAACATAATTAACATAATAAATTTTGACTTGGAACCTTCAACCTAGACGTCGTTGCCAAATGAAGTTAAACATTATAGTTTTGAAATCATCACATGAATTTAAAATGTATGATGTTACCTAGTATGTGGATTATAAATACATGATATCTGATTCATTTCATAATGATACATACAAATACCATTTATCGGTTTGATCCCAACATCAAACAATTCTCATCTCCCTGGATAGTGATAAACTTCTGAGTGACATTTTTCGACCTAGATGATAATAGAACAATAGAGTTACTATTATATCCCTAGACGATGATAAACACCAGAGTGTCATTCATCTACCTGTATGAAAATAATCTCAATAGTGCCTCACTATATGGCTACAAAACTATAACGACCCATACTTTACATACATTGTTAATAATTCAAAATTGAAGCACACTTATTAAAACATATGACAAAACCACAAAGGACCGTATAGGTATAGTGTCTTTAGAAACTGGGAAACATAAACAACTGGTTCATAAATCTTCTACAGTGTCTCCCATTTATTTCATCATATCTAGGGTCCCTTTTAGCATATTATACTTAATATCCATCTTCCTAACCTGGGGAAAATAAAATTTACAAAAAAGGGTGAGCTCAAATGCTCAGCAAGGGAAAATAAAGGAAATAAAAATCATATCATATCTTTTTGAAAATCATAACCTGCAAAAGAGATCATAATAGCTTAACATGGAATAAATCATAGAAGTGAAAATGCGATACCCATAATCATAACATAAAACTTGAAACTTTGTGGCATACACACATAATCATGGAAAATCATTTCTTGTTAGTCATGACTCATTGCCAAGACTATCTTAGCGGACAAAGTCCATTTCTGAACCGAGTTCACTCCTCGTTTCAGTCCTGTATCACTGAACCGAAATAACCTTCCGTTCCAGCCATGTCTATCTAATGAGATATAAAATCTTGACCCAATGCATTGGAGGGAGATATAGGTCCCACCCATCTCATAATGATACTATTCTTATGTGTGCCACAAAATCATAAATCATACATCATTGAATAACCCATGTAATAAAAATGGGATTCTTAAACAACATGACATCATAAAACCATTCATATAAGATAAAGGAATTCATAAACATAATTCCATCACAACATAGTCAAATCAATGTAAAAATATGGATAGAAACAGAACCCTTTATTATCTTATATGGAAAATAATTTTGATAAAACACTTGAAATGAATTCTGGAGGAAAATATCCTTTCTTCTTCAAAGTCAATTTCTTTTCACAAAACATCATGCAATTTCAAAAGAAAGAGATTTTATTGAAAATAGTCATGAAATATTTTGGAGGAAGCTTCATGAAAATAAGGCTTTATAAAACCGTAAAAATCCGTTCGTGCCGTTTAAGTTAAAAAAACATTCTTCGTACTTTTGTCGAAAAAGTCAAAAAGTACCTCGTATGAAAAACGACAAAAGATTCCTTTCATATCTTTTACTAAAAACTCACCAAAGGGTAAAATTGGATTTAAACAATTATAGGTGGATGGAAATAACATTAAATATTGAGGAAACATAGATGTGGATGATAAAATACACCCCAGTAAATACCAATGTATAAACAATCTCGGATAAAAATGAGATTATGATATTTCCCTTACCTTAGGTCCTATTTTCTTTGTACGTGTCCGAAGCTCATTTTCTTTGAAACGCCTCTTTGAATCCTCCACTTAGGGAACTAAGATTGGTCTTTGAATAATAACAGGACCTCTAGGATTATTCTAGGAAAGTGGAGAAGGGATTTTGGCAGGGGTTGGCTGAGCTTGAGTCCTCAAATTGGTGTGAGGAGGAGGGGGGGGGAGGTCCCCTTTTATAAGGGAGGAGAGGGGCACCTTAGGAATATCTCAAAATATTATTTTATATTAAAGTCAAAATCGGTTTATAATGGTTCCAAAGGGTCTTATTTCGAAGGTAAAGTGGGGATGGGTCGCAATACTATCAACCAATAGGATTTAGACAAGTTTAGGTTATTATTTTAACCTTATCAATTAGATTTAACTCTAAGTTAAATAATTTAACTTTTACCATGACTTTTTGTTTTCTTACACTATATGGTTAATACACTTACTATGACATGCCAAACGAGCCCAAGTTGTTTATTATTAATATATATATCCTTATCTAAGTCATTTGACCGAACCTTAGATTTTTAGGAATAAAATTACAATTAATAATATAATATTTGATTTAAAAACTATTTTGTGTCAATTTTGACACTATTTGATATATGATTTTTGTGAATGTTATAACAGAATTATATGTTCAAACCAAGTTGATTAAATCAAAACTGATATATCATAGTAACCTAGAAAATAAGTGTAATTCATAAAAAGTCTAAAATTAAATTTATTTGGGCATTTATAACATCAATTATGTTAACATTTCCTTAAAAGGGTAATTACTGCATCATCGTTGTATCATAAATAAATTAATTTATTTAAAGTCTAAAAATTATAAATAAAATATCATTATGTAGTAAATAACTTTATCTTTCTAATGAATATTTATAATCGAATTTATCTTATGTATAAACCCATATTAAAAATGTTTTAGTTATTAAACTTTGATTTTAACTATTTTAACTATTCATTAAATAAAATAATATTAAATGTCATAATCTAATCCAAGTGGACCTAAATGGTCATATTATATTCATAAGGTTGTTTTTGGTCGAATTACACTTATCCAATAGAATTAGGACATGTGTTAGGGTAATAGTAATATCATATTTACCCTTAGATACCCTATTTACTATTAACCGCGGTAAATAAAGTAAAAAGTTACTATTCACCAAAAAATTAATTTTATCTCATTGAACCACATTTTACTTACTGATATCAACCGTGTCTGTCGGATTTTTGAAATTACATTCACAGAAGCGGTAAAATTAAGTTTTATGCAAAATTCAGTTTTTAACCTACCACTTAGTGGTTTCACTATTCCTCAAAAATTGAAAGTTTTCAGAAAAATACCAAAATTTCACCCTAGGATAATTTCGATATTCTGAATCCAAAAATGAAGTCCATTTTGAAGAATAAAATTTATAAAATTTCATAAAGTGGTTATTACTATTCATAACGGCTAGTTTTAATAATATTTTAATAGCATATCGTTGTTTAATGAAACTCGGTATTGCGTACGACGCAAGCTATCGAGGAAGGTCGCGATTTCGTGTAAAACAAGCCAAGCAAGTGTTGTGTAGAAAAAGATTCCTTTGATGATTTATATAACATAAAAGTCTCGGGTGTTACATTCTACCCCCCTTAAAATGAATTTCTCCCTCGAAATTCGTCACTTTGTAACAAACATATGGGGATACCTCTCCCTCATCATATCCTCAAGCTCCCAAGTAGCTTCTTCTAATTGGTGGTTCCTCCATAAAACTTTCACCAAGAGAGTGGTATTGTTTCGTAGGACTTTTTCGCTACGATCCAGAATCTCTATCGGCTGTTCTTCATAAGAAAGATCTTGATCCAACGGTACAACTTCTGAGCTGAGTACATATGAAGGATCAGGTATGTACTTTCTCAGGAAAGATACATGGAACACATCGTTAACTTGAGAGAGATTCGGTGGAAGCGCCGATCGGTAAGCTACCTTCCCAACACGATCCAGTATTTCGAAAGGACCGATATATCTAGGGCTCAACTTCCCCTTCTTTCCAAATCTCATAACCCTCTTCCATGGAGATATTCGTAAGAACACTTTATCACCCACTTAAAACTCTAGGTCTTTTCATCGTTTGTCGGCATAACTTTTCTGTCGACTCTAAGCTGCTCTTATGTGATGTTGAATAGATCTGACCTTTTATGCAATTTCATCAACGAGATCAGGTCCTAATTGCTTTCTTTCCCCAACTTCATCCCAGCAAGTTGGAGTCCTGCATTTCTTTCCATAGAGAGCTTCATAAGGATCCATATGAATACTGGAGTGAAAGCTATTATTATAAGAAAATCCCACCAAAGGTATGTGTTGATCCCAACCACCTTTGAAATCCATAGAGCAAGATCTCAACATATGTTCTAGAGTTTGAATTGTTCTCTCAGACTGACCGTCTGTCTGAGGATGATAAGCAGTGCTGAAACTCAACTCTGTATCCAGAGTATGCTGAAGACTTCGCCAGAACTTCGAGGTAAATCTCGGATCCCGATCAGATATAATAGAAAGTGGTACTCCATGCAATCTTACCACTTCCTTTACATATATCCTGGAAATCTGATCCAGAGAAAAATCCTCTCTAATAGCAATGAAGAGTGCAGACTTTGTAAGACGATCAACTATGACCCAGATAGCATTATTGCCTTTGGATGTTTTAGGAAGTCCTGTGACAAAGTCCATAGTGATGTTTTCCCATTTACATTCGGGTATGGGTAATGGTTGTAACATCCCCTTAGACTTCAGTCTCTCAGCTTTAACTTGTTGACAAACCAAGCATCGAGAGACATATTCAGCAACATCTCTTTTCATGCCATCCCACTAGAAGTACTCTTTCAGGTCCCTATACATCTTCGTGCTTCCAGGATGAATAGAGAATGAAGAACTATGAGATTCATCCAGCAGTTCCTTCTTTAATTCGGGGATGGGAGGAACACAAACCCGATTCCTGAACTTTATTATCCCATCACAATCAAGGTTGAATTCAGGAATATTTATCACCTTCTTTTGTAACTCGACATCTTCTTTCTGTGCCTCTTTAATCTTCACATGTATAGATGGTTGAACATTCATTTGAGAAAGATAAGATTTTCCCCCTATTATAATTCCAAGATCCATTCTTTGTAAATCCATAAATATTGGATCTTTTGTGATCCGCATCATTGATAAAATGGCATGGTCTTGTCGACTTAATGCATCTGCCACCTTGTTTGCTTTCCCAGGGTGGTAATGGATTGAGCAGTCATAATCCTTAATCAGCACCAACCATCTTCTATGACGCATATTCAGCTCCTTTTGTGTGAAAATATTTTTTAAACTTTTATGATCAGTATAAATATCACACCTTTCACCATAAAGGTAATGCCTCCAAATCTTTAATGCAAAGATTACCGCAGCTAACTCCAAATCATGTGTTGGGTAATTTTGCTCATGGATTTTCAACTGTCATGAGGCATAAGCTATCACCATATCATTTTGCATAAGAACACACCCCAATCCCTTCTTGGATGCATCACTGTAGATCAAAAACCTTTCTCCACTACAAGGCAGTGTGAGCACAGGTGCACTGGATAACCTTCTTTTCAAACTCATTGAAATTCTCTTCACATTCCTCTGTCCAAACAAACTTAACTCCTTTTCGAGTCAACTTGGTGAGTGGATTAGATAATCGTGAAAAATCTTTCACAAAACGTCGATAATATCCAGCCAAACCAAGAAAACTTCGGATCTCAGTTACTGTTGTTGGTCTCGAGCATCTTTCGATAACCTCTGTTTTTGCTGGATCCACAGATATCCCCTCTTTTGAGATTATGTGACCCAAAAATTCAACTTTTTGAAGCCAAAATTCACACTTGGTAAATTTGGCATAAAGCTTCTCCTTTCTCAGGGTCTTCAATATAAATCTCAAGTGATCTTCATGTTCTTCCTTGCTCTTTGAATAAACAAGAATATCGTCTATAAAGACTACCACAAATTGATCAAGATAGTATCTAAAGACTCTATTCATTAGATCCATGAAGATAGTAGGGGAATTAGTAAGGCCAAATGGCATCACTATAACTTCATAGTGTCCATACCTTGTACGGAAAGCCGTCTTTGGTATATCCTCCCTTCTGACCCTTAATTGATGATACCCTGAACGAAGATCAATCATGGAAAAGTATTGAGCTCCACGTAGTTGGTCAAATAATTCATCAATGCGTGGGAGAGGATATTTGTTCTTGATAGTTATCTTGTTAAGTTCTCGATAATCAATATAGAGTCTCATTGATCCATATTTCTTCTTAACAAATAGAATAGGTGCTCCCCAAGGTGATGCACTAGGGCGTATGAATCCCTTATCAAGATTCTCTTGGAGTTGCTTCTTCAATTCTTGCAACTCAATTGGGGCCATTCTATAAGGTGTCTTTGAAATAGGAAAAGCACCCGGTACGAGTTCTATTGAAAACTCAACTTCACGATTTGGTGGAAGACCTGGTAATTCCTCCGGAAAGACATCATCAAACTTCCGTACGATGGGAATATTCTTAATCGCGAGTTTCTCACCAACCATTTGAGATAAATAACCTTCATTTAGTGGAATCAATACCCATAAAATGGAAGAAATTTCCACTAGATGTTTATGTTCATCCTTGCATTGATAGACGATCATAGATTGATCTGGAATATGAAATGTGACTTCCCTTCTTTGGAAATTGATATGAGCTCCGTATAAAGAAATCCAATCCATGCCAAACATCACATCGAATTCCACTAAAGGAAGGATCACAAGATTTGCAGGAAGCACTTTCCCACAAACGTCAATTGGAGAAGAATTATAAACTTTTGATGCGATTGATGTGCCATTAGGTGTTGTCACAGCTAACTCAACATCTAATTGTTGAAGTAATACGGTGATACCCTTAGAAAATTCTTCAAAAATAAAAGAGTGGGTGGATCCAGAATCAAATAAAACATTTTCTACTTTAGAGTGGATGGTAACTGTACCTTTCACCACTTCGTTATCGTACTCCACATCGCTGATAGAAATTTCATGTGACTTTCCTTTGTCTTTAGCCTTAAGAGTTTGTTGACGTCGACCATCATCATCAATCCTTGGATTTGGGCATTGATTGTCATAATGCCCCATCTCCTTGCACTTGAAACATTGAAGTGTAGTAGGTTCATTCTGTGTATCCCTTACTTTGTTTGCATCATTAGACATCTTCTTCCCATTATCACGACATTCAAATGCCCGATGACCTTCCTTTCCACATTTTAAACATTTTCTTGTCCCTTTAAGGCAACTCCCTCCATGTTTCTTTCCACACTTTGAGCATAAGGGAAATCTCATCTTCTTTTCAGTGTGCTCTTTATATTTTTCTTTGAATTCCATTTTCCTCTTCTTATCAAACCCATATGACTGATGGGTTAATCCAATATCCATCTCGACTTTGAGAGCACATCAAACGATTTCCTCGTAGCTATTGAAGTCCCTTATGGCTAACGCCCTTCGAAGACTTGGTTTTAATCCACTAAAGAATCGATCGACCTTACTCTCAGGTTGGATAATAATACCAGAAGCGTACCTTGCAAGTCTTGTAAAATTTGATTCATAGGTACCAACAGATTCATCATCCCTTTGATTCAGTTCAAGAAACTCTTTCTCCATATTTGTTCGGATAATACGAGGGAAGTACTTATTGAAAAATGAGTTCTTGAACTCGTCCCATTCCATGGACTCAATTTCATCCCTTTGCCTCGTATTCTTAATAAGATTCCACCATTGATCAGCATATCCTTCCAAACGATACACTACTAGGATGACTGTATCATGTTCAGAACATTGAAGAACTGAAAATATCTTTTCAGTAGTACTAATCCATTATTCAGCAACTAATGGATCAGTAGACCCGCTGAAAGAAGGTGGACGCTGCCTCATGAAGGATTCAACAGAATGTTGCTCCTTGCTTTGCTCGTTTGGAAGTCCTGCATGATTCATAGCTAGAGAAAGTTGTGTGAGCATGGCTACAAGATTTTTCATTCCAGCTCCCATATCGTTTGGTTGCTCAGGGGGACAATCATTGCATTGCCCATCGCATTCCGCATTAACACGGTTCCTTCGGGTTCCAGCCATTGACTAAAACCAATATGAATAGTGTGAGCAACACTAATTATAATAGGAAAACCACATAATTCAAGAATAAAATTTTCACGCTTAAGGTCTTATCCTATGGTATTCATGGCCATTTCTAAAACACTAAGATTGTGTTCTATGATTAGACTTATCCTTAGGGTTCTTACTAAGGCTTTCACATCCTAGTTTCCAAAGGTTGACTATACCTTTCCTCTAATACCAACTATAATGACCCATACTTTACATACATTGTTAATACTTCAAAATTGAAGCACACTTATTACAACATATGAAAAAACCACAAAGGACCGTATAGGTATAGTGTCTTTAGAAACTGGGAAACATAAACAACTGCTTCATAAATCATCTACAGTGTCTCCCATTTATTTCATCATATCTAGGGTCCGTTTTAGCATATTCTACTTAATATCCATCTTCCTGACCTGGGGAAAAGAAAACATACAAAAAAGGGTGAGCTCAAATGCTCAGCAAGGTAAAATAATGGAAATAAAAATCATACCATATCTTTTAGAAAATCATAACCTGCAAAAGAGATCATAATATCTTAACATGGAATAAATCATAGAAGTGAAAATGAGATCCCCATAATCATAACATAAAACATGAAACTTTGTGGCATGCACACATAATCATGGAAAATCATTTCTTGTTAGTCATGACTCATTTCCAATACTATCTTAGCGGACAAAGTCCATTTCTGAACCGAGTTCACTCCTCGTTTCAGTCCTGTATCACTGAACCGAAATAACCTTCCGTTCCAGCGATGTCTATCTCATGAGATATAAAATCTTTACCCAATGCATTGGAGGGAGATATAGGTCCCACCCATCTCATAATGATACCATTCTTATGTGTTCCACAAAATCATAAATCATACATCTTTGCATAACCCATGTAATAAAAATGGGATTCTTAAACAACATGACATCATAAAACCATTCATATAAGATAAAGGAATTCATAAACATAATTCCATCACAACATAGTAAAATCAATGTAAAAATATGGATATAAACAGAACCCTTTATTATATTATATGGATAATAATTTTGATAAAACACTTGAAATGAATTCTTGAGGAAAATATCCTTTCTTCTTCAAAATCAATTGTTTTCACAAAACATCATGCAATTTTAAAAGAAAGAGATTTTATTGAAAATAGTCATGAAATATTTTGGATGAAGCTTCATGAAAATAAGGCTTTATAAAACCATAAAAATTCGTTCGTTCCGTTTAAGTTAAAAAAACATTCTTCGTACTTTTTTCGAAAAAGTCGAAAAGTACCTCGTACGAAAAACGACAAAAGATTCCTTTCAATTCTTTTACTAAAAACTCACCAAAGGGTAAAATTTGATTTAAACAATTGTAGGTGGATGGAAATAACATTAAATATTGAGAAAAAATAGATGTGGATGATAAAATACACCCTAGTAAATACCAACATATAAACAATCTCGGATAAAAATGAGATTGTGATATTTCCTTTACCTTAGGTCCGATTTGCTTTGCACGTGTCCGAAGCTCTTCTTCTTTGAAACGCCTCTTTGAATCCTCCACTTAGTGAACTAAGATTGGTCTTTGAAGAAGACCAGGACCTCTAGGATTATTCTAGGGAAGTGGAGAAGGGATTTTCGCAGGGGTTGGCCGAGCTTGAGTTCTCAAATTGGTGTGAGGAGGAGGGGGAGGAGGTGCCCTTTTATAAGGGAGGAGAGGGGCACCTTAGGAATATCTCAAAATATTATTTTATATTAAAGTCAAAATCGGTTTATAATGGTTCCAAAGGGTCTTATTTCGAAGTTAAAGTGGGGATGGGTCTAAATCCTATCAACCAATAGGATTTAGACAAATTTAGGTTATTATTTTAACCTTATCAATTAGATTTAACTCTAAGTTAAATAATTTATCTTTTACCGTGACTTTTTGTTTTCTTACACTATATGGTTAATACACTTACTATAACATGCCAAACGAACCCCAAGTTGTTTATTATTAATATATATATTCTTATATAAGTCATTTGGCCGAACCTTATATTTTTAGGAATAAAATAACAATTAATAATATAATAATTTATTTAAAAACTATTTTGTGTCAATTTTGACACTATTTGATATATGATTTTTGTGAAAGTCATAACAGAATTATATGTTCGAACCAAGTTGATTAAATCAACACTAATATATCATAGTAACCTAAAAAATTAGTTTAATTCATAAAAAGTCTAAAATTACATTTATTTGGGCATTTATAACATCAATTATGTTAACATTTCCTTAAAAGGGGAATTACTTCATCATTGTTGTATCATAAATAAATTAATTTATTTAAAGTCTAAAAATTATAAATAAAACATCATTATGTAGGAAATAATTTTATCTTTCTAATGAATATTTATAATCTAATTTATCTTATGTATAAACCAATATTAAAAATGTTTTAGTTATTAAACATTGATTTTAACTATTTTAACTATTCATTAAATAAAATAATATTAAATGTCATAATCTAATCCAAGTGGACCTGAATGGTCATATTATATTCATAAGGTTGTTTTTGGTCGAATAACACTTATCCAATAGAATTAGGACATGTGTTAGGATAATAGTAATATCATATTTACCCTTAGTTACCCTATTTACTATTAACCGCGGTAAAAAAAGTAAAAAGTTACTATTCACCAAAAAATTATTTTTATCTCATTGAACCACATTTTACTTACTGATATCAACCGTGTCTGTCGGATTTTCGAAATTCCATTCACAGAAGCGGTAAAATTATGTTTTATGCAAAATTCAGTTTTTAACCTACCACTTAGTGGTTTCACTATTAATCAAAAATTGAAAGTTTTCAGAAAAATACAAAATTTCACACTAGGATAATTTCGATATTCCGAATCCAAAAATGAAGTCCATTTTGAAGAATAAAATTTATAAAATTTCATAAAGTTTTTATTACTATTCATAACGGCTAGTTTTAATAATATTTTAATAGCATATCATTGTTTAATGAAACTCGTTATTGCGTACGACGCAAGCTATCGAGGAAGGTCGCGATTTCGTGTAAAACAATCCAAGCAAATGTTGTGTAGAAAGAGATTCCTTTGATGATTTATATAACATAAAAGTCTCGGGTGTTACAAATACCATTATCACCCAAATAATGAGCAAAGAATACCTATGTTATATATAAGAGGATACCATCAATGGATAACCTCAAATACATACATATATTTCCATTGATGAAGAACCTAGAATACATATGGATGATTATTAAATCCATATATGATAATAATTGATTTCTTATTAGGGAAAACTCACATTAAACGTGGGATTTCCTGAATGATTCACTGAAATAGAAAAAATCTATAAGATAGTCCCGGAGTATGAAATGATTTCCCACAAAAGGGTGTGATTATCCAATGCTTTGATCCATTCATCTAAGGCGAGATCTTATGAATCATGGCTCAAAATTTCTAAATAGCTCCCCCTTTGGAAGGAAGTTCCCTATGGATACAAAAAAGTTTGGTGTTTCTAATTCTAAAAATTAACCCCATGGAAACCATTCATAAATATCAAACTGTTGTGGGGCATGAAATCCTAACGAACAAAATGGTGAAATTTATTTGAATGACCTAATAATTACATTTTTTTCAATAAAAGGGATATACTGGGTAGTCTTTATCATACCATTTTGTTTCTCAATGATGTCACATATTCATTGAAAACACTCACTATATATTTATTTGGATATTTTAAAAAATCTATGGGGAAAATTGCTATATGGAATTTTTAAATCATTAGAAACAATCTCCCAAATTCTTCTCTATTGGAAATTATTTCTATTTGTATTAGTTTAATATTTTATAAAATATATAAGTGGTAAGGTATGATGGATTATAAAATTCCATTGTGTAAGATTTGTATCTAGGGATTACCTTGATGTTCTAGCGATGAAATTATAAAGATATTGATATATAGTTTAGTTTTGGTTTCATCCTTAAATGTATGGTCAGTGTGAGAAAAAAAATTCAAAAACTATAGGATATATTAGTTTAATAATCTCTATATTATTATGGTGATTAGGATCAACACCTTCCTCTAGTTGAATGATTATCATAAAAATCCAACAAAATATTATTTAAATATCATCTAATGAACTCATATACAAAAACTTTTATTGAAATATAAGGTTATTGAATTTAGATGAATAAATAATGAATTTTGGAATTAATAGCGTTGATGAAACTATAGAGGAGGACACCTATATTAAACAATGTATTACTTTTTAAAAAAGACGATAGAGATTTTATGAGGATAATCATCGATGTATTCTAGAATTTGAAGTCAATGGCAAGGAGCCACTATGATATCTTCTATGTAAGAAGCTAATAATAACTGGAAATAAGGGAAAACATATACATATGAATAGTATACCTTAACAATTTCATTATCATATAGGGATGTTATCTTATTAGTTGGATCTTCTATTAATCCTCTCACATGTTCATGATATGTTCAATATATATCACAAGATGAAGTCAATACATGAAACATCACAAGTAATGATCTCATAGGTAATATAGATATAGAATTATATTTATTATATGGAACAACCAGGGGATAATCTCAATAACACAGTGAATGTTCTATGAAAAAATGTCACTCACCTAGACAATGTTTATTAGTGAAACCACCTTCTTGTGGAAGCCATGTGGGAACCAGATAATGTAATAATAAAGAAGAATCATCATTTGAGAATATTTTAGTAATGAATTTATAGGTATAAGTAAAATTTAAGGGATGTAAAATTATACACATAGAGATTTTATGAAGGAAAATTTTGAATATTTTTAATTACATTGATATCTTACACTACACACAACACTGATTTATAACTAACCACAATAAACAACTTATATTAATATATAACATGTCTATTATGAATTATTAATTAATCTTGGAAGTAAGAAACAAAATAATTGTATTTTAAAAAATTATATAAAATGTTTTTTTAAATAATAGATATTAAAAAAATGTACATAATTTTTATCGTGATGTCATTATATATCTGAAAAATATTATTTTTTTAAAAATAATATGATTTTTTTGAGAAATATTAATAAATTTATTCTATAAAAACAAATAAGATTTATTTTAAAAAAATTTGAATAATTTCTCAAATCAACACTTCAATTTTATCTTTGGGTGAAATTTTAAATTTTCTTGAAAAGATTTTTTTCGATGAATAGTAAATAGACTAGTTCTTATTAAATGTTTTCATTTTTATTTAATTAATTTATATTGAAATTTTTTAAAAGGTAATAAAGGTAAAATTATTTGAGTTTCTTTATATTAATTCAATTTTATGTCATTTTAATCAATTTAATATTGAATTTTGAAATAATTTTTTAAACTGTTGAATAGTTTCTCGGAAAAACAATTGTTCAGCATGTGTTTAAAAGTGTAATTTTAAATAAAAGATTTTGTTTAGTGATATGATATAGAAAAAAGGATTAAATAAATTGAATAAAAAATATAATTATATAATATGGTAAGCTTAATATTTATATAAAATAATTATTAAAACCTGTAAAATGTTATTCAAAACTGTTAAGGTTATAAGGGGTTTACTCAAGGGTGATACTAAAAATAATTGAAAAATAACATAATAACATTTCCACAAATTATTTTATGTGTGTATCTTGAGGTAATAAAAAATACATTTCAATAATGAGATAATTTTTTATCCCTGAGAAATGATAAAATTGTTGGTGTACTTTATTACATTCAAAAAATCCATCTGTGTCCCCTCCCCCACAAATTATTGGTCACCCTCTTTCCTCCCATCTTCAAACTTCCATAATCCATTAGTTAGACCAATAAAAAAAATATATTATTCACATCCTTTACATCAATATGGAATCTCTTTATTTATATCAAATCAATAAAAAATAGGATGTTCGCACAAAACTAATGAAGTTGTCTAAAGAATAAGTAACATCCTTAATCAAGAATTTTCTATATATTCACATTTCACATCCTTAAAATATTATTAATAAACAATTATTTAATAATAATAATATCCTACATATATGATGATATTATGTTTTTATGATCATGATATAAAAACATTTCCTCCTCCCTAAAATGGGAAACAAAATAGGTGATCATGTGTATAGAAGGCTACAACTTCAACAACTAATGTAATTCAGTTCCCATCACAATTTATTATGGTTTTATATAATGATATTTATAATTATATGATATTATATTTAGTATATGATTATACTTATGTAATTATAATATTATATATATTTCCTACTTACCATAGATTCTATTCAGAGTATGATAAATTTGTTTCTATGTATGGATGAAAAAAACATCATGAAGTGATGCGATGCATTTTTTAATAATGATTTATATGGATGGAAATGATGATTAATTTTATATTGATATATGATGTAAATAAAATATTAATAACAATGGGAAATAAATAAATCAAATACCTTTTACCTGTAAATCCATTAAATAAATGATAATGATGTTCTTGTGTAGGGATGACTGCAGCCTCATGATGCGATGTGATATATTTCTCCCCAAAATTTTACGCGGAAGGTAATAAATAGTAACTTAATGAAAATATATATAATATACATGAATACATAATAATTATTTTATGGCGATATATTATTTAGCTTCATTTCTTCTTGTCTGTCGAATAACTGGAACCATCGTTCATCTGTATGTGCAACTTACCAACTTTATGAACGGTGTGACACATTATATATATATAACTTTAATGGATTACATTGAGAAAATATATAAGTAATATATGTTATATTTATATCATTCTCTAAAATTTTTATTATATAGATCATATCTGATAGTTAATGTTCCAGAAATAAATATAAATATAAATATATATATAATAAAAAAAGTAGTTATTACTTCAAATGAGATTTTGCCAAATAATTATTGGTAAAATGGTAGAAAAAGTGAAATAAGTAAATAAGATATGGTAAGATACACATGATTATTTAACATTTATATATGTATTATTATCTTATATTAATTATATTGGAGTTTTTTATGAGTATAGTGGAATTTGAGACTTATAGAAATATATTTTTATGTCAACTTTTCTTCTTTTGGAAATAGGTTACGATATGCACCTATATTCTTTTTTCAGGAGTATATATAATCTCAGGATATTTCATGTATCATTTAATTTCATTCCATCATGAGGATTATGATTCAATGATAACAAATTGGTATGCTATATATTAAACAATCACACTATTTATCAAAATTGTTAATGTTTGTGATTTTGATGATTAAATAATATTATCCACCTCTTAATAAACTCATTAACACATTTTCCTATGTTTATTTAAGGAGAAAACTCGTTTTATGTTAATTTTGTCATGTTTATTTACTCATCTTTACACAATTATTTTAATGGAAAAATGAATTTATTTATACCACCAGTCGAATTGTTTCCCCTTCTAGTCCATGTTTTTTAAAAACGATTCAAAAACTGTATTAATATTATTTAGTATTGTTTAAAGTAATATTTACCCCTGATTTAATCTTTTTTAATGTTAATAGTAATATTAATATCTTTTAACAAAAAATTCCCTTCTTGTTTTTACTAAAAATTCCAATGGAATCCTTATATTAACATGTATTCCCATTTCCTATAGTCAAGCCCACTAAATGATTTAATACTCTAATTATATGTTTCAAATAACATTTTCATGAAATTTATGTCCATATTTATTTACAAATATTTAGTTTTAATGATTGAATTTTAAATAAAGGTTATTTTCCTCAAGAGATGTTCCTTGTGAATTTTAAAATCATTTGATATATTAGATGGAATTTTTTGATTTTATATTTGACTTTATTGGGATATAATCCATTGATACCATTATTATTATTTATCTTCATTGTTTAAATTTATAATTATAAGATATTATGAAAATTGTATCCCTTCTATTTTTTATATCTTGATAAAATTATTCTGAAAGAAACATCATTTTACATAGGAAGGATATTATGAAATTATGAAATGGTGATGAAACAAGTCTCATTATCTTAAGTTATGATGTTATGAAGTGGTCATCAAACCAATTTATTTTCAGGGATTCAGATATAGTTTTTGTTTTTTGATTTTATGGTGAATGAATGTAAGTGTTTTATTATGTGTTGTGTGGGACCTATATCTCCCTCTAATGAATTGGGTAAACATTTAAATATATTGAAATAATCATTATTGGATTAGAGAGTTAAACTATTTAAGTATGTGATTTTTTAGTAAAATATGATATTTATGGTAGTGAAACTTGATTACTAATATGTTTTTGTGAGTGAACTCGTTCCACAATGATATACTTAGAAATGAACATTTAAAATATCAGACATGATTTATTATACTTATGTGTATTCCATAATATCATATAATTAGTCAAATTTCCCTCATGGTTAATGATATTTAAATTCATTATGTTTTTTGTTTTACAAAACAAAAATACATACTCCATGTATCTTGGTTGTGAATATTTATATACAAGGTACAATTTTAATATGTTATGCTCAGGTTATCACTACCATATACTTGGTATATTTTTATATTTTTACCTTTTTTACCATTAATAAGTACATGAGATATTCCATTCTTATATTTCATTTCCCTATATATCAATTATTGGTATTCAATGTGATATATCTATTATGTGATGTAGTTTTGAGGATATAAGTAGGAGCTGATTTTTTTCACTTATGAATCAGTTGCTTACGATTCCATGTTTCTATTGAAATAATATTATAATGATCATCCAGATTGTGATTTTGTAATGTGTTTAATGTTCATAAAACGCATTGTCATATATATATGTATTAAGACTCTAGGTAATTTACATTTGATTATATATAAATAATAATTTAAGGAGATGGACAAAAAATACTTCAATTAAACAATTTTTTTTTTATTTTTACTCTTCATAAGAGAGCCTCTTTAATCATATAATTATATCCTTAGACAAAGGGATTTATAAACTAAATACAGAATCTTGGATATCATTAGGGAAGAAAATCAGATAATTGGAAAGGGATTTCCAGATCTAATGTATTTTAGAAGAGTGATGAGGATATGAGAGGGGAGGCATTTTATAATTCGGGGAGATGACAAAAATGGGATTTTTTATAAGATTAAAGTGTACGATGATTTTAGCATGCCAAAAGGCTCCAAAAATGCGTCAATATTAAACCATAAAGGCCATATGTTAAAAATATCCCTATCAAATTGTTAATGATCATGTTTTTATTATCCAATATATTTTTATATTAAGACTGAGGTAAATATGTATTAACCATAAATACATTCATTTATATTGATTGTTTGTAGTATAAATTTTGGAAAAAAATTGAAATTATTATGTAACATTAATTATAATTATTCCAAATATGTAATCCAATCTAACATATTCCATTAATTTATGTGTACAATTTTAATTTAATATTTAACACATAGATGCCAAGATATATCATCTTTCTAAAGAGAAAAGTTGATAATATTATAATGTTTTTATATTGAAATTCAATATAGAAATTATTTCTATGAAATATATTGTATTTATTATAACATGGTTGATCAAATTTTACATATGAATCTTTTTATAAAAATACGATAAATAAAAAATATTTTATATGTAATAGATGTTTTAAATAATTTTTTTATTCACATTTAATTTAAAATTTAATCATTGCAGAAAATTCCAACCAATTCAATAAAATATTATTGTGGAATATTGATTCCAAAAATGTATATAATATTTCATAAAATTTTCTAAATGTTATAAAAAAAATTATTAGTTTTTTACAAATTTAACTAAAATTCATATATTTAATGGAAAAATGAATTTTCCAACCATAAAAATACCTAACCCAAAATTATGTACTTACTTATCCATATATTTTATTTATAAAACACAATCACATTTTAATTTTATTTAATTGGATACTACTTTATCGATGTTTAATAGCTATGTAATAATAGTATTATTTAATTATTAATATTAATAGTTTGTTATGGTATGCTAAAAATCAATGTTTAATGTAACAGAATAGATAATTGATATTATATTTACTCAAAAACAAATTATTCATCTAATATCAAGCTATTACAAATATTCCCTATTTTATGGATTTTCTATAGTTTTCTATTTATCTTCATTCCATCAAAACTCTGAGGATGAAACTAATAGAGGATTAGGGAATAGGAATAAAGAAGCTAGTATATGACTTTCCATTCAAGCTATGACCATTTATAAAATGTTACATTATGTTTTATGTTATAATTTTCACATAATATCTCCAAAAATTATACTCTTTCAATAAAATTATATGAAAATAATCATGAGGTTTTTGGATACCCTAGTTTATAATTTTATTGTTCATACCCACATCCCAAACCACCAATTTGTGTGTTTCTACATAAATTACCTTTTCTTCCTTTCATTAATTTAAAACAAGAAACCCTCAGGTGTGTAGAATTGTCCCATTCTGAAATGGTCGGATCTAAATAGATATTAAATCGAGTAAACTACATTATTATTCAGTTTGATTATTTTCATACTTGTTATTTGATTATTTTATATCAGATTTGTTCACACCATTACAGGTGTGGAATTCCATTAGTAATCCCTAGATTCCAAAGATGGTGTTCCTATAATAAACTCATATGATTCCAATCAATTCTCTTATTTGAAATCCAATTGGTACACTAATATGGATTTAGTCTTTATATCACTTTATGAATTATTCAACATGATTATGTATTACTTGTAGGCATTCTATAGAAATAATATAACACTAGGGATGATTTGATTATGTTCGCCTCATTTTCATCAAAGAAGGATGGACTCAAGGCATCCCCTTGGATTCCAATTGAGGACTAAAAGACTCACACAGATAATATTCCTTGTTCATTTTTGAAACACATTGGAGTGAAATTATATGACATCATAACTCATATTAAACTATAATAAAATGACCAAAATATACATCTTGGCCACTATGAGATGACATGACTTCCTAAATTCAGGAATAACATCATTCTTAAATGGATTAAAAAATGATGCATTTTATTTTAAATTTATTGAATGTTTATATATCCTATAGAGTGATTATCATAGGTAGACTAGGGATATATTTATAGTAATGCTTGAATATTAATATTTTGTATATTCAAAGGCATTTTATAGAGGATGGATTAGGTATGGTTAGTTTGGTATCCCAAGGGGAGATCATGAATTGTTTGGTTTATGTTTTATACGGAGCATTAATATTAATCATAATTTTAGAGTTATAATTTTTGTACTAATAAATTAAAATTTAAATAAACACCATTTTTTGGGGACAAGTATGATTTACTCAAACATGGTTTAGGCTACTGTATTGTATTGAGGAAAATTTCATGGATTCCAAGAAGGACAAGGGGACGAGTATGACTATGGAAAATTTATTTTTTCCAAGATATGTTTATGAAGAAAGAGGAATACTCAATTTCTAATGATGGTAATAGATTCTTTATCTATTATAGACTTTATGTAAAAAATTATTTTTTGTACTATTATATTTTTATTTTCTTAATTTTCCTATTACCTATTTTTCGAATAGATATCACATAATATGTAAAATAATTGTTTTTATACATTGATTCTATTTTTAGTGACATGTTGGTTTATATTTGGAAATTTATTTATATTTTACATAGGATATTGACCAAATAAATGGGGTACATTACCCCCAATTTTCCACTATAAACCATGAATTCTAGCCAGAAGCCTCTTGTGTAATAGGAGGCATTCCTGACACTATGTGGACATCCGTATCAATTACATATGAGTCAATGTGGAACAGAAAATCACAAACATGTATTAAAATTTTATTTTCTTTATAATTAATTTATTAATTTTTATATATGATACTGTTATGTGCAATAAAAATTTAGTATATCATTCTTTGTAGTATCTAATAATTGTTTAGGGGAAAAGAAAATTACGTAGGATATGACACGTTATTCTGGTGTTCTCTTGAAACATTTCCACTCCAATAACATTTGGACGAGTATCATGACTTATAAATTTTATTATCATTAATAGGTTTTACCCTTTTCCTAATATATAATGGGATAATTACCTCATTTATCTTTACAAAAATATTTTCATGTGTCTGTAATTTATATTCCAGGCCCATCATATTTTTTCAACTATATTTTCTACTTCTTATCTAGTGTTCCTTTATTTAAATAATTTTATTTATTTATAACAATTAATATATTGAAAGTTCAAAATAAGTGGATAGTTTATGTTTTTAAATCAATCTATGTGATGTTATATCACTTAGAATGGTCGTTCAACATTAGATGACCAATAATGACATTTTTAATCCATGAAACATTATTTTATCACAAATAAATGATTTCAAATTATGATTTAGGATTCATATGAAAATATAAAATTGGATGGGTGATTCATATAATTAATCCATGGTATATGGAGTTAGTACATCCAACTATAAAATGTAAACAGAGGGTCACAGTTACCTGTAATTAAAATTTTCTCTTTTAATAGTAATATTTTTATAAGAGGGGAATAATAATACATTTAGATCAACCATTTTCTAATCATAAATTTTATAAATTAATAAAATTAAAATTAATGTTTTCCACTAAATGTGTAATTAAATTACAATATAAATAAATGTTACCCTTAAAATATTTGAATTGATAACCCATATAAGTGAACCATTATGATTAAACATGGAATATTATCTTATAACATGACCCCTGAAATATGTATTTGGATATGTATTTGTAGTATTCAGTCCCAAAATCTATGTTTTCCTTCACAATTATAGTAATTTTATACTTTTTTCATGTCTAAAATATTTTATTATCATATTTTATATGCTTCCATTATGATATTGGGTTGAGAGACAAGATGGTCTCGATGACCATGCTACAATGGTGGTGGGATATGTCCCCCCAATAGTACTACAAGTAGTGACACTGGTGGATCCTCTAGTTATACCTCTTATAAATACTCTATGTTTAATCAATTATTATCTTCTATAGTGTTTATTATTTTTTTTATAGTCCACTATGGGAGTTTCCAAGAGTGCATCAACTATTTCCGAGTAGATAAGAGAGTTTTAACAATACAAAAACATATTTTTTAGGGGAATAACTTCCAAAGGAGGAGGAAGTAAGGCTTGAGGACATTCATGTGATTATTTGGTACCTTGAGAATCACAATAGAGTATGGATAAGATATAATCCTATAATAATTTCAAATATTTCAAGATATGGTGGTTTGTTCTAAACCAAGAAGATATGCCTCAAGGTTTGGTCTCTAGATATTTCAAGACCAGATTCTAGAAGAAAATCTTTGGGACCCACTAAATGAATATAAAGCTATGGATTATATGTATCAAGTTTAGGGTAATATTTCTTTTATATATTACTCATATCACTTCATGGAGATACCCCACTATGCACCCATTACTGGTTCTGATGAGATTTCTAGTGTGAGGTGTTTTGAGGGTGGGCTCAGATATACAATCTACAATCATGGAAACATTTTATATATGAATAACATATCTAAAATAGTAAAATATTTCCTCATATCCAATAGTAATCTATGTGATGTTCATGGTGTGGTGTATGTTCAATAACATTTCAGTGGAGTGGTTCGTCCAGTGGATGGAAACACCACCTTGGGGTTTCTTCTTAGTGTAGTGGAAGTTTGAGTATATGAACTAGTAGATACGTGGTAATAAATCAATGCGGATGAAAAGGAAACATGAATCAACATTGTGATATATTTCTAGTTCAGTATCAAGATAATGACATAGTGGTCAATCATCAATTATTTGGATGTAAATTCCCACACATTATCAGAAAGATATAATCTTTAAGATATCCATGTTTTGTGGTCGGATTAATAGCTATGTTCTAGGAATGAACAAAGAGAATGAATATTCATACAAATTTAGACTATGGTCAATGCCATGGAAGTACGAATCTTAACAATAACACCAGTAGAGTGGAGGTTCTCATATTGGTCTAGTGGAGGACTAGTGATATGGATGATGCAATTTATATGTCATGAAACCTACACCTGAGGATATTACTGTCATACGATCTATAATATTTTGTACACTTTTAAAAACCTCAAATTTTGAATTTTTTTTTATATTTGATCATTACACAAATTTTCATGTGTGTATCTAATATATTCTCTTCCAATAATGTTAAAATAAATTTCTAAGGTAATTTATATTGATAACTCATTGGGAGTATGGTCAATAAGTTATTCCCATTATGTGTAAATTCTTGTCCAGATCAGTGGTTGTTGTTCCTTATAGAACCTCTCCATCCTAGGGATGAAATAATGTGACATAATAACCAGGATAAACTATTTAGTTCTCATTGATCCTATACTGATTCTTATCACTAAGGGGTTTCTATTATATCACATTATGGATAAAACTATGTTCATAATATAGAATAGTATGGTCATGAATCATGATCTTGACCTAAGAATCATTTTCTTGTAAGAGTTCGAGTATATATTTCATTTCATTCTCTTGATGATAAAGGATTACAACATGTTATTTTCTACCCAATAGTATACTGGTTTTTATATTTATTCCATGAAATGTTATTGGAATACCACATTTGAATGTGATTATATACCTTCATAAAATTACATTTTTCTAAGAATAAAATTTATTATTTGAAATTATAATAGCTATAATATAGAAATATTAATCCTTTTAAATTATTTCCATTATTTATGATCTCATATAAAAAACCAAGAAAAATATTTCTGGGGATGTTATAAGTGAATTGAAGATGATGGATATTTTCTCTGAAATGATCCTTGATGTTAATGAGTGTCATGGAAAACCATTTTCTATAGCATTATCAAATTCCCCATCTTTCTAGATCAACTGAAGAGGATTCAACATTCAGGTCCTAAGGGATTTGTCTTAGGAGAATGTGTTTTAGGTGGGGAGACACTAATTAGTGGGGTGGTTTACATGGATGATATCCCTTATATCCATGAGAATTTTATAGAGGATTTTATAGGATAATTTAATTCTTCCATGTTGAATGTAAATACTAGACTTAATAAGTGGCTTCATGAAACACACTACAATTACTGGTGACAATGAATGAAAAAGAATACTAAAGTATTATTTACTCTGTGATCATTCAATGATAAATTGAATGAAAAACACCAATTTCCTAAAGTACTCATAATGATTACACCCATAATATATTATAAATGTGATGATGTAACAACGCACTTCTTTACTGGGTAACAATAGTCTCCACAAAGAAAATACATTGAATGTGTGATTATAGATAGGATGGTAATGTTTTTTGTTCTCTTGATTATCTAGGAATCCCTCATAATATAAAAATGAATTATAGTGTATGATACACACCGTTTGAGGCCTCAGTATCACAATTACATTAAATATTAACTCAAATTAGCAGCTCTTATTCATGATTTATGTTTATACGAAGATTACTTTCTAGTGGAATGGTTATTGGTATTCCCAGAGCATAAAACTATCAAATAAATATTTTAATAACATTATATTAACCACTAAAAACAATATGGGATGGATTACAAAAGTATTTCAACATTATCATTGATTACATACTATGTAAGGGAAATTAAATTATTAATGATCGATTCTAAAATACCAAAACACATGTTTTTTAGGAAGCTACTAATTAATATATGTTGATGGATCTTAAATCTGAAATGAATATGGACGTTAATGAGTGTCATGAAATTTATTTTATCACAACATTACCCATTTCCCCATCACATATGGATCAATTGAAGAGGAATCAATAATCATGTCACAATGGATTAGTCGTGAAAAAAGGTGTTTTAGGTGGCAAATGATTTCCTGGGGGGGGGTTTCTATGAGGATGATATCCCACATATCCATGGGAATTTTTGAGAGGATTTGATTGAATATTTTCATTATTCTATGTGGAATGTACATTTGAGACTCCATAAGTAGCACTATGACATATGCTACAATTAGAAGGGACCAAAGATGAAAAATGATATTAAAGGATATATTTCTAGGTCATACACCATTGATCATTTGTAAGTGGAAAAAATGTCCTAAATTACTCTTCTTAATGACACCCATCATAGTTCATAAATGGTATGATGACAACATATATATTTTTTTACATTGTTAAACTGTCATCTTAAGGAGATGATAATGAATGAATGATTATAGATAGGCTGACAATGTTTTTTATCCTATTTCTTATCTAGGAAACCACTATAATAAATGAGATAAAACTAATATATGTAATTGACATTTTATTACTTCTTGGGTTTCTATATACCAATGAATCAAATAGGGACTCCTTGTTTTCTTTTATGTTTTGGAAATGTTTGATGTGGGCTCTTGGATCACTTGAACATATGAATATATCATACCACCATCCGAATAATGGTGTGTATGAGAGAACTATATATGTACAATAAAACAATATTCAAGAATCATTCATCGATTTTGAGTATCTTTGGAATGTATTTTGTCACTTATGTAGTTTTATTATAACAAAAATTAACAAGATACTATTTGAACTACTCCATGTGTTTCTCCCTGTAGTCATCCCTTCCATCCACCTCTATATTGGTTTGATGAAGGGGATAAAACATTACAGGGACCTCACCTCATCCAAGATACAATAGAATAAATAGATATAATCTTGAAATTGTTGTTTTGGAAAAAGTATATGAGTAATTCATAGGTAGATAATAAATTAGACATCTGGAGCATCATGTGGGAGACTAGGTCATCATGTTTTAACATGATTGGGAGATTGATGGATTTAGAGTCATGGAATGATACCTCTCATATTTTCTGATATCATTAGTGATCTTGTAAATGGATAGGTATTTATAATATTATATGTTCATTCCCCATTTGTGTAGAGATATTCAATATTCTATTAACATTTTATTTTTCATGAAATATTATTAAGACCCATCTCATTCTTTTTATCTAGAGGAAGTTTAGTTAGAGGCAACCAATTCTTCTATAGAGTATCCATTTCAAATATTCTATTATATAATGAATGCACATCAAGGAAGGATAGTTCCTCTTTTGGGGATACTATTGAATAGTGGTTGTGTACCAGATAAGACATTAGATGAGAAGCCTAATATACGTGATAAGTGTCAAGATCTATTCATTGATGTCTCTCAACAACCCTTGGATGAGAAAAATGAGAAAAGTTGTTTTAATGAGGGGAGGTTATAATGTTATTTTTATTTATTGATATATAAATAATTATTTTTCAATCAAAAAATATTTTTTTTAACTAAATGGAATTTTCTTAAGGGGTCATATAAGATTATAGACATTTCATGATTTGTTCTGATCACATTATTTGTGTTTTTAAAAACATACAATGAGGTTTCTAGTTATCACATAGTTATCAGAATCCAAACACGTCAACCATGATTACATTAGAGGTTGAACTACATTAATTCAAACTTTGAATATTGGGGGGAACAACTGTGAAAAACTAAATATTTATTTAGATTATCCATATAGGATTTGTAGACAAGTTTTCTAACCATGAACCTAAACCACGAATGATGTGGTATCATAGATAGTGGATAGCACACTGTATTTCAAATAGTATGTCCAATCCATACAACCCATTAAAAAGATGTAATATAACATTTTACCTTGTATCTATTAGGTATTTATATGAAATTTAACCTACTCAAATACACAACCGTTATGTCGGGAATCCACATCCCCGTATTCTTTACACTATGATTTTGTGTGTCTCCTTCATCCAGAATGTAATTCGATCATTACTCATGACATTACATATCTTTAAATATGTATTCAAAATGTATTGCATATTTTCAACTTCTAATTAATTATAATTGGGGAGACCCTAATGTTAGATAATATACCATATATTCAAGTAATTAATTATGAATTCTATTTCCACAAATTATAGACCAAATATTATTCTAATAAAGATTAAGATCATATAATAGGGATCTATTAGGTTGGAAATAGATTTTATTTCAATGAATCTCTAATTATAAATTATTCCATAATTCCAAAAATTAAAATTTTAATGTGTTACGCCTATAAAAATTATTAAATTAAATATATTCCTAGAACATGACAATGAGGTATTAAATGACACTTAGACACCATTTGATGTTGACAACCACAACCCAAACCAATCCTTTGGGAATTTTTATACATTCCATTGATATCTATTTTTTAATATAAATCCAAATCCCCATGGGTGTGTTGAATTTTAAAATAATGATTTCGTTGAATCTACGTAATTATTAAACATATTGGAATCCATATTTGGAAATATTGAAAATTTTAAAAAATATACTTTGGTTATTTCTTAAAGGAATAATTCACACAATTTTCTAAATTCCTTGAGAACACCTTGGATTACTAAATGGGGACCCATTAGCAGAACTCATAGAATGCCACCAGATACATTGAAGTGAATTAAAACTGGTACACAAACATGTATTTGGTGTTTATTGAGATAAATTATTCATCATGACATTATAATATTCATATTGATTCTATGGAGAATTTATAATTATAGGATTGATCACCCTAGGTTAATCCCAATTTCATTACACAGGGAATTCCAATAGTTAGCCCTATGGATTCCAATTGAGGTTTACTTCTATTAAATGGTTATTTTACCTCAATTAACATGGAAACACATATAAGGGAGATGATAACTACTTATCAAATAGATAATATTCAATCTAAATGGTCAAATCTGACTCCATAACCACTATGATGCGGATTAACATTAGAATGTCTAGAATTCCATAATTAATCCATGGATTAAAAGGTGTTTTGTCTTGTACGAATTATTAAACATATTCCATCAATCATTCAATGATATTATTATATGGATTATTCGAATTATTTTTTATTAACCATTTATATTTTAGAAGTAATATATCATTGTTTTAGTATATAATGACAGTTTCAATTTGTATTAGCCACCAATCATGATGACATACATAGATTTTTTTAGACCTGATTTGGACTACCAGTTGGTACCCAGGTAGAATTACAGGATAATAAAAAATGAAATGGGGAACTCTCTAGATATGTATGTTTTTTCCAGATTGTGTAATGGTAGGGGTGGATTGAGCCACATATTTTTATGGACATATAGTTTATCTCATTTACACTTATATATATTACAGGGACACAAAATCTTTTATTCATGATTCTAGGCTTTAACTGATCCCAATTTTTTATATACATGAAATAATCTATGAAATATAATATTCAACCCAATAGAGATATTATTAATACCTAATTAATTAATTTACCCAACACTATTATTTTTTACTATAGTGTCTTAGTATGGAAAAGAAGGTTTACTCTCGTAACCATACATCCATAAAACCTATATATATTTTGACAACAATTAGTGTACTATTAGTCATGCTTGCGTCTATATATCCTTCAGGTAAAGTTACTTATGAGTAAAATAGGATTATGACGTCACATAAATAAACATTTACCAAACTTTACAATCAAAAATTGTTATATACCAAGATTTCATTAAAATATTAAATTTCATTTCTGCCCATTGTCTATTTTGATGATTTCTCAAATAATTTATTCTCATACTAGTAATCTATCATAGGAATAAAATCGGAGCTTCTCCCTATTTTTTCTATAATTATAGATCATATTTTATGAATATTACCCGTGGTTTATCTTAAGTATTCCACTGTTATCCTCATTCTTCCTTTCCCTTCCCTGTAACTCTCCCATTTTTTTGTCTTGGTTGTAACACCCCAAGCTTCCATGACACGCTTCTCTTTGAATAATACATTAGTATGTGTTGTACGCAACTTCGAGTTATAACACACCACAACCAATCAAACATTCTATTATGAATTGTAATAACCACTTTATGAAATTTTATAAACTTTATCTTTCAAAATGGACTTCATTTTTAGATTTTGTAATATTAAAATTAGCTTAGGGTAAATTTTTGGTATTTTTCAGAAGACATTCAATTTTTGATGAATAAAGAAAAAAATTTAGTTATTTTTTAAAACCGGATTTTTATTTAAATAATTATTTTTTTAAAATTTATTTTTGGTAAAAATAGGTACATAATACCTACATATGTTCAATTTAATTAATTAGAGTCAGTTTATAATGATTTAAATATATAAAAATTTTATTGATGTTTTCACCATCTTTTACCCACTTTTTAGGAGAATTTGAAAATTCACATAAAACTTAATTTTACTACTTTTTTGAGTGAAATTTCAAAAATAAAAGAGACATGGTTAATATCAAGGAGTAAAATGTGGTTCAATAAGGAAAAAATATTTTTTTGTGAATAGTAACTTTTTAATTTTATTTACCACGGTTAAAAGTAAATAGGGTAATTAAGGGTAAAAATGATATTATTATTACCCTAGAACATGTAATAATTCTATTGAATAAGTATAATTAGACCAAAAAGAACCTTATTAATAAAATATTAACCTCTTTGGTCCACTTGGATTAGATTAGGACACTTATAATTATTTTATTTAAAGAAGAGTTAAAAGAGTTAAAATCAATGTTTAATAACTAAAACATTTTTAATATAGGGTTACACAAAAGATAAATTCGACTATAAATATTCATTAAAAATATAAAAATATTTCTTACATAATCGTATTTTATTTATATTTTTTAGACATTAAACAATTTAATTTATTAATTACAAAATGTTGATGCAATAATTATCTAATTGATGAAATATTAAAATAATTTATATTATAAATATTCAAAAAAATATAAATTGACACTTTTTATGAATTACACTACTTTTCTCGGTTAATATAACATATTAGAGTTTGTTAGATGAATTGTTTTTGAAGCAATAATGCTATTAAAAATTTAGAAAAAAAAAATACCAAATAGTGTCAAAATAGACATAAAATAGTTTTTAAAACAAATATTATATTATAAATTGATATTATATTCCTAAAATACTAAGGATCGGCCAAAGGACATATATAATGATAGTTGTATCATTAATGAACTACTTGGGGTTATCTTATAAGTATATACTATGTTTATTAACAATATAATATCAAAATACAAAGAGACATGGTAAATGTCAAACTATTTTACTAAGAATTAAATCTAAAAGATAAAGTGAATATAGTGAACCAAACCTGTCTAAAACCGTTTGGTTGAGTGGTTTTAGACCCCTACCCACATTAGCCTTTAAAAAATCCTTTTTGGAGACATTATAAAACGAAAATAAATTTATTATAAAATAATATTTATAGCCTTTCATACGGGGTTTCTCACCCCTCTTAAAAAAGGGGACTCCCCCTTATATATAATTCACACATGCAAAGCCATTTGGATTGGCCAAAATCTTCCCAAATACCCTAAAAACAGTCCTCCCTTCATCCTAGAGGCCTTCCTTTTGTCATAAATCCAACCTAAAGAGTCCTTTTGATCAAATAAAATGGAAGAACTCGTAGAAGAGGTAAATATCTCACCACATCTTTCAAGTTCCTTTCTTCATCCACTTCATTTTTCTTTGTTGTTTACATTCTCAAATAATAACTCCAGTATCTTCTATATACTATTATGTTATTATAAATATGGTACAACCAAATTCATTATTCCATCCATCCTTTGAATATCATGTCACCATACGTGCGTACGTACGGCTTACCGTCTCCACGTCGTGGTGTAATTGTTATTCAATATATTATTATTTGGATGGGTACAATAATGATGTGTAATTGATGTAAATAATAATTATAAAATGATAATGATTATGTATATATGATATAATATCAAATTATATGTTATTTTAATTTCAAAAAAATGACATTGTTGCTCGAGCGTACATATGGATTACCGTCTCCACACAGCGATGAGATTCATTCCCCATTGTATCCATTCAAAACTAATTTTCAGTTGATGATGAAAAATAATTTTTTAATACATGCTATAATTTTTTATATGAATAAGATACATCCCATCCATAAAATATTTGACACGCATAATAAATAATATAAAGGAAAACGATTCCATTAACACCCAAAACGATGATAATACCAAGATATTATTAATAGAGCAATGTTAAAAGATCATATATGATATCATAGTAATGTATATGATTCTTGTACAGTTTAGTCACAATTATTTAACCATTATACAGGAGTTTAACCTACCCTAGACCAAGTAAATGTACAAGGTAATGGTTAATTCTGGGATCTCTACATTATATAAGGTTGTTTATACATAATTTTCTACTAGGACCTCTTTATCATCCACATCCATTTCTCATAAAAATGTATTTCAAAACATTATTAACATTTACTAGACTATGGGATAAAGTCATTTATACCCTTTTTTGAATTTTATAATATTTTTAAAAATGAATATTTCATTCTTTTCCAAAAAAGGTCATTTATAACCTTTTCGACAAAAATTAATGTAAGAATGTTTTTTTAACATATACGGCTGGTGCGGCCATTTTCTACGTTATGACCTCATCAAAGATTCCCTTAAAATATTATAAGAATATTTTCAAATATAAAAGTTTTCTTTAATAATTACGTGACTTTTAAATGGTTTTAAAATATAAAGAGATGTTTCTCTAAAAATGTTTTGATTTCATCTATGTCAACATCCTTTGATGGATTTTAAGATTAATTGATGTTGATTTATTATGATACAGAACATCCATATTGTATTGATGGTTTTGTGATATGTTTGACTATGAATGTTTTATTTCATACCATTCATGGTTTATGGATAAAGCATTGAAATTTCATATGCCAGTTTTAATACGAATGTTTATGTTATGTTTAATTCTTTTCATATGAGGAATGCATTAGACTTAGTATGTGACGGGGGGAGCCCGCTATAGGCCCTTGATGCATCAGTGGGTTTAATAAGAATAACTATTGTCTTGGAACAAGGATTTGAAAAAATCTTATTTGTAATTTTGTATCACGACCTTGAAAATGTGGTTATGATAGTCTAGCATTATGCATTCCATCATTATGAAAGTGGTTATTGATATTTCATGTGATTATTCGACTAGTAGAATATCCATGTGAATAAGTAAATGTTATTATTTCATTTTTTTTCTATATTCTGCGGAAGTTAATGTTTAAACGGACTTTTTTTAGTTATACCTTGCCTTAAATTTTTACGCTTATTTATGATTATTTCCGCTATATTGTTTTCCATACTGAGCATCTGAGCTCACACCATTGTATGTTTTATTTTTTCTAGGATGTGAAGAATTATTTTATGACTGACCTGCAGGGATAGTCTGAGGGGATATGAGTGTGGACTATAGAGACTATGTTGTTGTAGTTTTTCACTTTATCATGTAATGTATGACTTGTGAATGTATCTAGTGTTTCCAAAGCTATTAAACTAATCTGTCTTTTGAGATTTGATTTGTTGTGATCATGAAAATGTTATTTATTAATGCACTGACAGTGGGTAACTAGGGTCGGGGCATTACATTTGGTATCAGAGGGAGTTTAGTACATTCGTTGGAAGGTAGATTTTGGTAGACTCTAATTAGAGAACATTTCCCTATGATATACTTTGAGGATTAGTATAGAAGAACTTCTTAGTATTTTGGTACTATAGAGATGTTCTGATTCTTCCAAGAAATACATTCCTGTCTGGATACGAGCAGGTAGAGGCGACTCTGGCACAGATGTACCCATGGGTAAAACATGAAAACACCACTTTCAGCTAGACTCGAACGAGAACTGGTGCACGACAATGAGACTTGCTGCACTATTGGTTACGGCACTCCATGGGGATATTCTTAAGATACTTCTCATTTTCTTTAAAAATCATTTTGAAGGGTTTTGGAGTATATACATCCTCAAAGAATTTTTTTATGATTATGGATTATATCCATAAACTGTTCAAATTATTTTAAGTGTTTTACAAGTTTAGAATTATGTATTTCAATGCATAAACTGATCTAGATTATGCCATTGTTATGAAATGGTGCCTAGTGGAAGGAATGGAAACTGTATCAATACACTCACTCCATGTATGGATTTACCTACTTCTCTAGATAATTATAGTGGAGTTAGTGATACAACTAGTGCTGATCAGCTTATCACCATACTGGGAAAACTCACTCAGGTTATTAATAATAACCTTACCCGTATGGAGCACCATGACCCACTGCATGGAGGATCAATGTTAGATTGATTCATTAAGAAACAACCACCAAGATTCAATGGGATTACAAATCCATTAGTATATGAGAAATGGATAAATTCCTTAGAAAAAATATTCCATGCCTTGGGGAGTAATGAAGGGGAAAAATTTATCGTGGTAGTTACTGCCTCACTGGAGATGTTGATTAATGGTGGTTATTGATTAAAAACACGAAGTAAGATGATAAAGTATCAAATATGTAATGGAGTGAGTTTAAAGATATCTTCTTAGAAATATAATTTCTTCATGACCATCAAGTGGATATAGAAAGACAATTTCTGAGTCTGAGGAAAACGTAGGACAAGAATGTTGCATAGTATGAGTCTTACATTACAAGGTTAGAAAGGCATGCTACAGACTATATAGATAACCCATGAAGTAATATTGATCATTTCATGGTTGGGTAAAAACTATTTCTCCATCGAGCATTAGTCTCACAATCCATCTCGTTGTATAAAGATATTGTCTGATGTGCTATCAAGATAGAAAAGGAATTCTCTAAGTATTACAAATTTAAAGAAAAGAAAGAGAAGAAGAGATCTTTTGATCACTTTGGAAATGGAAATAAGGGGATTTAGGGAAAAGATGAATATTCATCCTATAGTAAATGTGGGAAGAAACACCCTGGTACATGCTTGAAGGGAATGAGAGTCTGTTACAAGTTTGGTGAAAAAGGCGACCAAGCTTGTTATTGCAAGGGAAATAAGGATGCAACTGATGTCCAATGCTAATATTGCAGGGAGATGGGACAATATGAAAATGAATGTCCTAAGCGTCAAGGAAACATACCTCAGAAAAGGAAAAGGGATCAAGGCCAAGCTTATGCAATCATTACTACTAAGGTTGATTCTCCGAAAGACGTGGTGGTAGGTAATTTAATGGTATCTTCAAGATTATCCAATTCTTTATTTGATTATGGATCATCCCATTATTTCATTTCTTCATAGTTTTCTATGAAAATTAGATATTTCGAATTTGATTTAACAAGGGAGTGGTCAGTCAAAACTCTTAATGAAAGTATCAATGCTACAAAGTTCTGTGAATCAGTTCCCATTAGGGCATATAAATGTTATTTATCTGCTTATCTCGTCGTCATACCCATGATTGTATTTGATATAATTCTCAGTATGGATTGGCATTCAGACCATGATGAAAAAATTTATTTTAAGAACAAGGAGGTTACTATTTTTGATGACGATGATAAATAACACCTTATCTTTAGAGCATAATCATCACCACCTAATTCTTATCTAGATCCACCCCCAGTAGATCAACTAAATTCTATTATTGGGGAGGAAGAAAATGAAGTGACTGTGGGTGAGGAAAGGAATGTTCTAATAAAGTATGTACCTATTGTGATATAATATTTTGATGTGTTTCCAGAAGATTTACCTGGACATCCTCTAGAACAAGAAATTGAGTTTTCCATAGATTCAATTCCTAGTTCAAGGCCCATATCGAAGACCCTGTATAGAATGGACACTGTGGAATTAGTGGAACTAATGAAAAAATTGGAAGAATTGAGTAATAAGGGATTTATTTTCCCTAGTGTTTCTCTATGGGGTTCCCATGTTCGTTTTGTTAAGAAAAAATATGGATCTATGAGGTTCTGCATTGACTATAGGTATATAAATGCTATAACAATAAAGAAAAAGTATCCCCCACCTCTCATTGATTATTAATTTGACCAACTTCATGGAGCTCAATATTTTTCAAAGATTGACCTTTTATTTAGATATCATTACTTGTGTGTGAAGAAGGAAGACATTCCGAAAACAGAATTTCGAACCAGGTACAGGAATTGCGATTTTACAGTAATGCCTTTTGAGTTGACTGATGCACCCTATGTTTTCATGGATCTAATGAACAATGTTTTCAAGGAATATATTGATGACATTGTAGTGGTGGTACTTATTGATTATATCTTGTTATACTCTAAAAGCTATTAAGATTATGAAAATCACTTGCGCATTATCCTGAAGACTCTAAGAAGACATGAATTTTATGGGATGTTTAGAAAGTGTGAATTCTAGCTTCAAGATATTTATTTTCTTGGACATATTGTCTCTATAGATGGAATCTCAATTGATACTTCCTAGAAAAGAGAAATGCAAGAATGGATAGCAATAACGAGTATAACTGAGGTACACAGTTTTATTAGTTTAGCAGGTTATTATTGACATTTCGTCCAGAATATTTACCAACTGGCTAACCAATTAACGAAGATCACACCTAAAGGGATTAAATTTCTTTGGACAAAATATTGTGAAGACTGTTTCGAAGAACGGAAGAGAAGATTAGTCAATGCTCTTATATTGACTCCACCATCGGGGAATGTTGGGTTTGTTTTTTATTGTGATGCTCCAAAGAAAGGAATTGGTTATGTCCTTATGAAAAATGATTGGGTTATTGGATATGCATCAAAAAAACTAAAAATTCATGAGAAAAAGTATCCTACTCATGATCTTGAGTTAGCTACTGTAATCTTTGATTTGAATATATGGAGACATTATCTATATCGTGAAAAATGTGAGATATATACCGATCACAAGAGTTTGAAGTATATTTTCTCATAGAAATAACTCAACATGAGGTAAAGGTGATGGCTTTAACTACTCAAGGATTATTATTTGACTGTACAATACCACCCGAGGAAGGAAAATAAGGTGGCAGATGCTTTGATTAGAATGGATCATGGAGTTTTGAACAAGATGAGAGTTGAAAGGGATCCTATTTTCATGGATCTAGTAAGGATGGATATGGGAATAACCATGGAAGGTGAAACATCAATGATTTTCCAAATGGTTGCCAAACCATCTTTACTAGAAAGGATAAAAAGTTCTCAGATTGATGATGAAGAGTTTCAAAAGAAGATTAATGTTGTGAATAATGGGAGATTGAGAGACATTGTATATGAAGAAGGAATTTGTAAATATGGGAAGAGAATTTGTGATCCCGATATAACTGATCTAAAAAGGTAATTTTTGGATGATCCTCATAGTTCCAATTTCTCTATACACCCTGGTATCACTAAGATGTATAGATATTTGAAGGAAAATTTTTGGTGGGACAAAATGAAGAGGGAGATTGCTGTTTTTGTGTCAAGATGTATGGTTTGTCAATAAGTGAATGTTCAAAGGCAATAGCATGGAGGAGTATTGCAACCTCTTCCCATACCTGAGTGGAAATGGGATAATCTCATGGTGGACTTTGACATGGGATTGCCAAAGGCTCCTAGAAAGAATGATTCAATATGTGTCATTGTTGATCATATTACCAAGTCAGCACATTTTCATACTATAAGAGTAGATTTACCACTTGAACGTCTATCAAGACTATATATTAATGACGTAGTGAGACCTCATGAAGTACCTATATCGATTGTTTCTGATCGTGATCTACATTTTACTTCAAGATTCTAGAAAAGAATTTAGAAAGCCCTGGATACTGAACTTCGTTTGAGCCCTGCCATCCACCCCCAAATTGATGGACAATCAGAACAAATTATTCATACATTAGAAGACATGTTGATATCATGCTCACATGACTTTCAAGGTATGTGGGATCAATATTTAAATTTGGTATATTTTTCCTATAACAATAGATTCTATTCAATTATATGGATGGCATGATATGAAGCGTTATATGGAAAGAGATGTCTCACACCAACCTATTGGGATGATGTTGGTAAAAGGTAACTCGTAGGCCCAGAACTTGTGGAGGAGACGATGGAAAAGGTGAAGGTAATCCAAACCCACATTAAAGCAGCTCAATGTAGGCAGAAGAGATATGTTGATAACTTATGGAAGGATTTCGAATTTTAGTTAGGAGATCATGTTTTCTTGAAGGTATCATGATGGAAGGGAGTTATACATTTCATTAAGAGAGGTAAATTGAGTCTCAGTTACATAAGACCTTTTGAAATTCTAGAACGAATTGGGACTGTTGCTTAATATTTGGAAATGCCGCCAAATCTCTCCAAAGATCATGATGTGTTCCACATAACACTATTGAGAAAATACATGCCTAACCCAATGCATGTACTCACCTATGAGGAATTAGAACTAGAACCCGATCTATATTATTGAGAAGATCCCATTAGGATTCTTAATCGTAGAGAACAAGTGTTGAGAAACCGGACGACACGTCTGGTAAAAGTTCTATGGAGAAACCATAAGATGGAAGAGGAAACGTGGGAACCCGAGGAACATAGGATGAAGAACCACCCGAGTATTTTTATGCAGTAATATTCTAGAAATTTCTAGGATGAAGTTATTTAAAATTGGGGATAATGTAACACCCCAAGCTTACATGGTACGCTTCTATTTGAAAAATATTGTAGCGTGTGTTGTATGCAACTTCAAGTTCTAAAAAACCACAACCAATCAATCTAGCCATTATAAAAAGTGATACTCACTTTTTGAAATTTTATAAATTTTATCTTTTAAAATGGACTTCATTATTGGATTCGGAATATCAAAATTATCTTAGGGTAAATTTTTTGTATTTTTCTGAAAACTTTCAATTTTTGATGAATACTGAAAAACACTGAGTTGTAGTTTAAAACCAAATTTTTATTTAAATAACTATTTATTTTATTTAAATTCATTTTATGTCAAAATAGATACATAATACCTATATTAGTTCAATTTAATTCATTAGACTCATTTTATAATAATTTTAGATACAAAAAATTGTTATTGATCTTTTCACAGTCTTTTACCCATCTCCTAGGAGAATTTGAAATTTAACATAAAACATAATTTTACCGCTTCTGTGAGTGGAATTTTGAGAATCCAAGAGACATAGTTAATATAAAGGAGTAAAATGTGGTTTAAAAGGATAAAAATAATTTTTGGTGAATAGTAATGTTTTACATTTATTACAATAGTTAAAAGATAACATAGTAATTAATGCTAAAATGATATTATTATTACCCTAACACATGTCCTAATTCTATTGGATAAGTATCATTCTACAAAAAAACTGTAGGAATAAAAATTTAAAATCTTTGGTCCACTTGGATTATATTAGGAAACTTCTTATTATTTTATATAAATAAGAGTTAAAAGAGTTTAAATCAATGTTTAATAAATTATTCATTATTAAAATAGGGTTACAAATAATATAAATTCGACTATATATATTCATTAGAAAGATTAGAATATTTCCAAAATAATTTTATTCTATTTATATTTTTTAGACATTAAATAATTTAATTTATTTATGAAACAATGATAATGCAGTAATTATCTAATTATTGAAATATTAAATGGGAACTCCCCCTTCTAACTAATTCACACATTTAAAGACATTTGGCTCGGCCAACCTATTCCTAGCTACCCTCTCTATTATCCTCCCTTCATCCTAGAGGCATTATTTTTATCATAAAGCCATCCTAAGGTTCCCTTTTGATAAAAGAAAAAGGAAGAACCCGAAGAAGAGGTAAATAGATCACCACCTCTTTCAAATTCGTTTCTTCTTCCACTTCCTTTTTATTTGTTGTTTACATTATAGAATAATAACTAAAGTGTCTCCAATATACTGTGATATTATTATAAATATGGTACAACCAAATTCATTATTCAATCCCTTCTTTGAATAACATGTCACCAAATGTGCGTATATACGACTTACCGTCTCCACGTCATGGTGTAATTGTTATTCAATACATTATTATTTGGATGGGTATAATAATGATGTGTAATTGATTTAATAATAAATATAAATTGATAATGATTATTTATATATGATATACCATCCAATTATATATTATTTTAATATCAAAAAATGATATTGTTGCTCGTGCGTACGTACGGATTACCGTCTCCACATAGCGATGACATTCATTCCCCATCGTATCAATTCAAGGATAATTTTCATTTGATGATTGAATATAATGTTTAAATACTTGATATAATTCTGTATATGAATAAGATACATCCCATACATAACAAATATGACTCACATAACAAATAACATAAAGGAAAACGGATCTGTTAACACCTGAAACGATGATAATACTAATATATTATTAACAAAGCAATGTTAAAAGATCATAAATGATATCATATTAATGTATATGATTCTTGTATAATTTAATAACAATTATTTCACCATTATAAAGGTGGTTAACCTACCCTCAACCAAGGAAATTTATATGGTAAGGGTTAATTCTACAATCTCTTTATTATCCGAGGTTTTTTATACCTAATTATCTACTGAGACCTCTTTATCATCCACATCCATGTTTCTTAAAAATGTATTTCAAAACATTCATACAATTTACTAGACTATGGTATAAATTCATTTATACCATTATTTTACTTTTTTACAATTTTTATAAAGGAATCATTCTACCGTTTTCCAAACACGGTCCTTTATAACCATTTCGACAAAAATTAAGGTAAGATTGTTTTTTTAACTTATCCAGAGGGTACATATATTTTCCATTGTTATAACATCATCAAAGCTTCCCTTTAAATCTTATAATAATATTTCCAAAAATAAATTTTTTATTTTATAATTATGTGACTTTTAAATGATTTCAATATAGAGGGAGATATTTCTTCAAAATGGTTTTGATTTAATCAATTTGAACATCCTTTGAAGGATTTTAAGTTTATTTGAAGTTGATTTACTATGATACAACACATCCATTTTGTATTGAAGGTTTTGTGATATGTTTGACTGTGAATGTGTTATTACATACCATTCATGGTTTATGTACAAAGTATTGACATTTCATATTCCATTTTGAATACAAATGTTTATGTTATGTTTAAACCTTTTCATATGAGGAATGCATTAGAAATAGTAAGTGATGGGTGGAGCCTGCTATAGCTCCTCGATGCATCGGTATGTCTAACGAGACAAACTAGTGTCTTGGCACAATCCCACGAAAAAATCCTATTTGTAGTCTTGGCATAAGGCATTGAATATGTAGTTATGATAGTCTATAATTATGCATTCCATCATTATGAAAGTGTTTATTGATATTGGATGTGATTATTCGACTAGTAAAATATCCATGTGAACAAGTAAATTTCATTATTTCATTTTATTTTTTCCATATTATGATGAAGTTAAAGTTTAATAGGATTTTGTTTTAGTTATACCTTGCCTTAAATGTTTGTGGTTATTTATAATGTTTCCACTTTAGTGTTATCCTTAATGAGCATCTGAGATCAAACTTTTCTATGGTGATTTTTCCCAGGATGTGAAAAATTATTTTATTAATGACGTACAAGGATTGTCTGAGGGGATATGAGTGGGGAATATGAAGGACCCCGAAACACCCTGAGAGGGGAGGGGTGAATCATAGTGTTAAATTTTTCTTTCTAAAGTTGTTGATATTATTCCAACGTTGGTAGGAACTTGTTAAACTTTTCAAACAAATGAAAGTATGAAGTTGAAACAATAATTTCACTTGGTTCACCACAAAGGGCTATATCCAATGAGAATACACCGATAGGTTGTCGGTCGTACTTAATTCCACTATACTTCACTAGATGCGGATTACAATGTTTAGGTACAGTCACTCTGTCCAAGACACACTGCCTTTACAAAAGTTCAGAGATAGCTCACTGCGTCCCTCGGGTCACTCCCATTGACTCCCCCTGGCTCACTTCCTTTGGTGATGTCCCAGTCATTTTATAGATGTGAGGGTATCTTCAGTAGATTTTAATTGTAGTCCTTTCCTCTAAATATCATGAGACTCTTCTTGCATCAAAGTTCAGAAATGATGCACTTTAATGCACTGAACCACTGAACCGAATAATCAGAAAGTTGAAACAGGACACACATATGATTTCGCGCATCAACTACCCATTACGGGTTAGTTCTCACTTTTGCGTCTGATACCTGATTTTCGCACGGAAAATTATTTCACGCAATTTCATCATTTTATGCTCAACCTCTTCTTTTGGCATAGCTTTGAATTTTCCGTGCATGCCGGAATTTTTCGCGCAGCTCGGAATTTTTCGTGCAGCTCATATCTTTCACACAACTTCAAATTTTCTATGCAAGTTGGAATTTTTCTAGCAACTCGGACTTTTTCACACAGCTCAACCTTTTCGCGCAACTCCATTTATGCTAACCTTTTACGCATATCAGACCTCAGATCTTCTCAGAGTCTTCAACCGTATGTAATGTGGGGGGTCACCTCTTATTTATAGTCGTCTCAGACCCTCTTTCACAAAACCCCATGTGGTGCGAAAAACCACTCATTTGGCACGTAAGATTTCCTTCAGGAACCATTTTTTCGCACACATCTCCAGTTTTTTCACGCAGCCCATGTCTTTTCCATTTTTTGTCTTTTTGATTATGAAACACTATTTATGTGAAAAAAATTTGATCCCCTATTTTGTGCACCATGCTGTTTTTTACCCGCAACTCAAGTATTTCGCGCACAGCTGTCCTTCTTCGTGCACCACACTATGAAACGACGCCACCTTCAATACTGTTGTTTTCTTGAACTGTATGATCACTTCACTGGCAGAAATTCTGAACATCCACTGAGGATTAACAAAAAACACAAACCATACACCAATTCATGCATAGAATAGCCATGGTTCCATCAATCTCCCCCTTTGGGTTTGTTGGCAATCACTAAATAAATTCAACAGATCACCATCCACATGCAAACCAAAAAATGCAAAAAATAAACACATCCAACACTCTAAGTATACATGATCAATGCTCGATTTAGAAAAGAATATAGGATGCTTGAATTTGATTCCAATGTTTTGGAATTATCGATGAAGGCCAAGCAATTCTCTCCAATTTTCCAATAATCATTACATGTCCATTGTATTCCTTCTTATCCTATCATCGAAATCATCCTATCACCAAAATCTCAGCGTGATACCAAAATGTCCTAAATTTATTCCTTCCCCCCATTGGAAATAAACACAAAGATCAGTAATTATTCTTTGATCAACTCAAAACACACTCCCCCTAGATAGTATATCCCCGAAAAACCTACATCACATCCATAAATAGATTAAAAGTAGTTAATATAACTAGGGAGAGGGGTATTGTGTATCATATTTATGCAATGGGAGGTGGCTCAATAGTGAGGTTCAACTGATGCTTCTCAAATACAGCCACTGACAGTGGCTTGGTCGGGATATCAACCACTTACTCATCATTTCCCACATGATCTATTCTAATCACGCCTTGATCAACATTTTTTTTGGTAAAGTGATAACTAATTTCAATATGTTTTTTACGATAATTATGAACATGATTGTTCGTAAACTTAATGGTGATCTAGTTATCATAGTAAATTACCATATGTTGTTTCACCTCATCACCAATATCTATTAGTTGTTGCTTCATCCATAACAGTTGAGTGCATTCCTTTGTGGTGGAGATATACTCTGCTTCAGTGGTATAAAGAGAAGTACTTTCTTGTTTCTCACTCAAACATCCAACACATTTATTCCGAATATAAAATGATCCACCACTAGTGGACTTTCTGTCTACTCTATTGCCAGCCCCGTCAGCATCAGAAAATGAAGATAATTCACTTTACCTTCCTCCACCAATGTATAAGACACAATTGTGAGTACCTTGAAAATACCTCATGATTCTTTTTACAGCTTCCATGTGTTCCTACTTTGGATTACTATGAAAGCAGGCCACTAGACATGTTTCAAAGACAATGTCCAGTCATGTCGCTGTGAGGTACAATAGGTTCCCAATTATCCTTATGTACATAGTGGGATCTATAGATGTCCAATCCTCATGCTTTCCATGTTTGGTTCCAACTACAATCAGAGTTGACATTTATTTGGAGTCATTCATATTAAACTTCTTCAGTAGATATATTGCATACTTTTCCTGAGAAATGAAATTGTTATCCTTCATTTGAGTAACCTGCAGCCCCAAGAAATATGTGAGCTACCCAATCACAGACATTTCAATTTCTGATTTCATATGATTTGCAATTTCATCAACTGATTTATGCCTGCTTCCGCCAAATATAATGTCATCAACATAGACTAGAACCATGAACTGATCTTTTGGAGAATTCATCAGATATAGATTGTGATCTACTCCTCCTCTTTTGAATTCTAGCTTCTTAAGATAAGAGTCCAGTTGGGAATACCATGCTCGTGGTGCCTACTTCAAACCAAATAGAGATTTCTTTAGTTTTCAAAACTTTATTTCATCAGTACCAAGAAAAAAACCCACTGGTTATTAAATGTATACTTCTTCTTCGAGTAAACCATTAAAGAATTCTGTCTTGACATCTATTTTGTTTACTTTATATCCTCTTTGGAGTGCCATGGGAATAAAAATCATGATTGACTCCAGTCTAGCCACTAGAGAAAAAGATTCTTCAATATAAACACCTTCAATATGGTGGTATCCTTTATATACCATTCGTGCCTTGTATCTAATAACATTTCCATGCTCATAAAACTAGTTATTGAAGATCCATTTTGTACCAATCACATTGTAACCTTTAGGTCTCTCGACAAGATGCCATGTATGATTCATGTCAATATGATCTAACTCTTCATTCATGGATTTCACCCAAGATTCATCCTTTTCTACTTCTTCAAATGAGGATGGATCCATAACTGATAGAAATACAGATTGTGTGCTATTCCTCATCCTCCTTGTTTGTGGTTGTGCACTCCTATCCCAAAATATGTTAGATGGATAAATCTCAGCTCTACGATTTGTCATGTGAGGTTCAGGTTCATTCTCTCTAGCCAAGGATTCCTCTTCAGATTCTTCTTATGAGTCAACATCATGGTATTCCAGTTGATTATTTTTTCCACCTTCCTCTATTCATGTACTTATATTTACTAAATGTTCATTTTCTTCTTCACTATCTATCACATCAGCATATGAAATCCATGAAGCATTTGTGGTTTTCTCTTCAATGATCTTTACAACACTGCTTTCCACGATCCTTGCTAATTGCTTGTTGAAACACTTGTAGGATTTGTTTTTCATTGGGTATCCAAGGAAAATTCCATCATCTTCATTGTCACCATACTTCCATTGATTTACTTATTTGTTCCTGATGATGAATTTACTTCCAAAAACAAGAAAGTAATTCAAAGACGGCTTCCTTCCATGACCCAATTCATATGGTGTCTTCATCTAACCCATATAAAGTACTGTTCATTTTCGAATATACACTGCAGATAGAATATCATCTTTCTAGTAATTTCATGGAATAAGACTCTCAATCATTATAGTTCGTGCCATGTTGTTCACATATCGATTCCTACGTTCAACAACTCCATTTTGTTGTAGAGGTATCACAATAGCTACCTCATGTTGTATCCCATGCTTCTCCAGGTAATTTTCAAATTCAATGGATATGTATTCCCCTCCATTGTTAGATCACAACACTTTGATTGTTCGTCTAGTATCATTCTCAAAAATACACCGATATGTTTTCATGCAGTCAAGCACTTGTTGTTTCTTGTAAATGACCATTACACATTCCATTCTAAGATAGACATCTATAAAAAGGACAATATACCTTTCTCCATGTGTTCAAGAAACATTTAACGGCCCACATACATCTGTATGAATTAGATCAAGAAGATGAGATTACCTTTTGTTCTTTGGCCGATATGAACTGCAGACCAGCTTCCCATGAATGCAAGCATCACAAGACTTTTCACGCTCACGCTTCAGGTTGGGAATGTCCATGATAATTCTTAATTTCAATATATTCTCCATGTCTTGTTGATTGATGTGTCCTAGTCTCTGATGCCAAAAATTGTTTTCTTCTTCAACAGTCATATAACAAACATTTTTCTTTACCATCAACCTGATATAGGTTGCCTTCTGTTATGCATCCCTTTATATGTGAATTGACTATATTTTCTTTGATTGTGCAGCCTTTCTGATTAAAAGTAATTATAAGTCCCGAGTCACAGAGTTGACTCATGAACAGTATATTATGACATAATCCATCTAGATAAAGGACTTCAGTCTTCTTTAGCTCTCCATTATCTAATTCAGTACTTCCACTGCCTTCTATTTTCAGAGCTCCATCATTACCAAATCGTACTGTACCATCAACCTTCATTTTGATATCTGTTAACAGGCCATTATTACCTATCATATGAGATGAACATCCGCTATCCATAATCCAGGTACTATTTATTTTTGTAGCATTGAGGGCCACCTCTGCAAGGTTGGATTTCTCAATCTTCTTCCTTTCTTTCCATGAGACATATGTTTGAGTATAGAGCACTAATGGAATTTCAATTATATCATCCGTGTAAATTGGTTCTTCATATTACAAGTCTTTTTAGAGTGGAGAAAACCTATTTGTAAGTGAAACACAATCTTGTTGATGAGATTTGACTTGTCTCAAACTCTAGTATGAGGTGTCTATGTCCCTTCTCAGCCTACAATTAATAGACTTATGACTAAAGTTAGAACAATGAAAACAATATCCATAGAAATGTTTTCTTCTAAAAGAATTAAGATATGAATTTTTTCTCCTCTATTGAGCTCCCATATCTTCTCCATTCAGATAGCTTCTTACCTCTTGACAATAAGACATGGTATGGCCCAAATATCCACAGAACTGACACTTCATAATATGAAATATCTTCTCACTTCTGTTTATCCTCATTCTTTCTTCAGTGGGATAATAATTTGAGGTCACCTATTTCAAAGAGGCTCGAGGATAATATTCTTTTCTTCTTTTAGATTGAATTGTGGGTTTCATTTTCATCACTTCATATGACTTTTCCACATCACCCACTTTCAGCTTGCCTTTATTTGCAGCATATGACGATTCTGCCTCACAACCAATTCCACTATTTCCCTTGAAGGTAGGTCTGTGATCATTTAAAATCATTTCAACTCCTTTAGAGCCATGTTTTTATCTATCCAACAACATAGCATCTGAGAACCTTCCAAACTGTATTTTCTTCCTTGATTCTTTTGAAATTGAAACTTTTTCAAGTTTACTCCTAATAGTAACAACTTCTTCCACAAGACGCATTGTAGTCTTGGACTTTTCCTCTAGTCTGGAGGTGAGGTCATTGATGAACATTGTCTGATCTTCAATTCTTAGCTTCAGATCCACTACATCATCATTTCTTTCATGTATTTTACACTATACATTCACTAATTCTTCATGTCATTCAATTTGTACTTCAAGTTGATCAAAATATTCAGTTGATTCTTCTACAATTGATTTCCACTTATTACAACTCTACCATTTAATATTTTTATTACTAACAACATCCTTAAGTTGCCACTCGGGATTGGTACTAGTTGTTAACTGATTTTCTCCACCAGTATCATCTGATTTTTCAACTGTGGCCATCATGGAATCATGGTTCTTAGTTTTAAATTATAGTTCTTCTTCATCACAGAATTCATTATCATCCACTTCCTCTTCACAGACAATACTCTTATTCGGTACTTTCTTTTTGAATTTGAAGTCTCCCTTTCCGATAAATCATTTTCTAAGGCTTCTCAATGTTTTCAGCATCGCTATTCTCATCATCAATATTTCTTAATCACCGAGAGGCAATGTGACGAACACTGTCACAATGAAATAAAGCAAGAGGTAACTTCACTTTGAATTTCACTTTTCAATTCGAGAACTTATTTTCAATGAGAAAAAGAATTTCTTTTTCCTCTTCATATTCACCACAAATATATTTTGATAATTTTAGTTTCTCAATGGATTTGAATGCCATTTCCTTGCTCACTCGAGTCGTAGCATCTTTTGGTTTGACTCTCATTTTAGATTCCACCAAACTGCTCCGCAAGTCATCTAGTGAATGTTTAGAAAGATCTCATTCTACAAGGGCTAACACCATTACATTGTATAGGGGTGGAAGTCTTCTTAATATTTTCTATAAAATATAAATGTCTTTTATTTCTTTGCATATACCCCGAATAGCTCCAACCACTTCAGTAATTCAATTAAATAATGAGTCTGCATTCTCTTCTGGATGCATCTTCATATCATCACACCTATTGTGTAGAACCTGTAGTTTTTCCTCCTTCTCTTTGGTATCTCCTTCATGAATATTTTCTAGTTTATCCCACATGGAATTTTCTGAGGTGAAACTCATCACCTTTAGATATATATGATCATAATGGGCCGCAATGAGATCATTTTGTGATTTAGCATCTGCATCAAGAATTTTTCTATCTACGCCAGTCATAGCCAAGCCTGTTGGATTAGTGACCTGTATTCCTTGAAGAATAGAAAAAAGGACTTCCATTCCCATAGATCATAGATGAGATCTCATTTTGTTTCTCCAGATCTGGAAATTACTTCCATCAAAGAGAGGGACTCCTCTCACATTGGCTGAGTTGTTCATAATAGTAAATGACAAATCAAACACCAGTGAACCTCCCACTTACACCACTTGAAGGACCCTGGAACACCCTGAGAGCGGAGGGGTGAATCAGGGTGTTAAATTTTTATTTTTAACGTTTTGGATATTATTCCAACATTGGTAGAAACTTGTTATACCTGTCTATCAAATGAAAGTAGGAAGTTGACACAACACTTTTACTTGGTTCACCACAATGGGCTACGTCCAAGGAGCATATGCCGACAAGTTTTCAGTCATACCTAATTCTACTAAACTTCACTAGTTGTAGATTACAGTGTTTAGGTACAGTCACTCTGTCCCAGGAACATTGACTTTACCAAAGTTCAGTGATAACTCACTGCATCCCTCGAGTCACTCTCATTGACTCCCCCTGGCTCACTGCCTTTGGTAATGTCCTAGTCAGTTTATAGATGTGAGGGGGTCTTCAGTAAATTTACATTGAATTATTTGCCTCGGCTGATCACGAGACTCATCTTGCATCGATGTTCGAAAAAGAGGCACTTGAATGCACTGGACCATTAAACCGGATAATCTGAAAGTGCAAACAGGATACACAGATGATTTCATGTAGCAACAACCCTTTGTGAACAAGTTCTCTGTTTTGAGCGCAATACCATATTTTCGCATGGAAAAATATTTCCCCTAATATCATAATTTTAAGCACTACCCCTCCTTTTTGGCGTAGCTCCGAATTTTCCGCGCAAGATGGAATATTTTGCGCGGCTCGGGCTTTTTCGGGAAGCTCAGATCATTTCACGGAACCCCGAATTTTCCACGCAATTCGGAATTTTTCACGCAGCTTGGACTTTTTCGCACAACTCATCATTTTCACGTAGATCCCTTTACCTGAACTTTTATACACATCAGACCTCAGATCTTCTCTGAGTCTTCAACCATGTAGAATGAGGGGGTCGCCTCTTATTTATAGGCATCTCCGAACCCCGTGTGCAAAACCCCCTTTGGAGCGAATAACCGCTCATTTGGCGTGTAATATTTTGCACATGTACTATTTTTTGCGCACATCATCAGATTTTTCACGCAGCCCATGCCTTTTCAATTTTTCTACATTCTGATTGTGAAACACTATTTGCGTGAAAAAACATGATCAACTATTTCACACACCTAGCTATTTTTCACATCCAACTCAAATGTGGTCTATTTCGGAATTGTATGATCAATTTAATAGAACACATTCTAACCATCCACTGAGTAGTGACAACAAACACAAACCATACTCCAATTCATGCATTGAATAGTCATGGTTCTAACAGAATATGGAGACTATGTTATTGTAATTTTTCACATTATCATGTAATGTAAGACTAATGAATGTATCTAGTGTTTCCAAGGCTACTAAACTAATTGTTCTTTCAAGACATGATCTTTTGGGATAATAAAAATGTCATGTAATAATGAACCGACTCTAGGTAACTAGGGTCAGGGCGTTACATCGGTTATCACATAAAATTCTTCATTGATATGTTTTTATAATGATAGTGTTTTGGTGGGTTATATTATGTGGTGTTGGTTGTCAGGGCCTATGGGGGGTGTTCTTTATTAATTCATTATTATCCATCATATGAGATGTGTTTGGTGTTTTCCCAAAATTATTCACCCATTTATAAGGAATTATGGGTCTCAATTTAATTCCATGTCAGTATATTATTGGTACATTTAATAGTGTTTTTATGTTAAATTATGAATTTATATAAAAGTTATTAGGGATATTATAAACAACATAATGGATGGTTTCTTCTTATTTGGGCGTTTTAGGGTTTTATATATTTTCTATATAGTTTTAAATAATTAATTTTGTTTTTAAATAATTCTTGTGATTCTTTGTTTAAAATGAATTATAGGTCACAATAATTTGACCTCATTTTAGTAATTAGTAATGAAAATTATATTTTAATAGGTACTATTGATTTTGAATTGTTTTTAATGAAGGGGACATTTAACAGAAATGGTTTTAAATTTTTATTGAAATTTATTATTCAATTAAGTGTTTGAAACTATATTTCTATAAGTGTATAGATTGACATTTAACATCAATATTGTTAAAAATCATAATTGGAACATTTAATAATTTGTACTCAAACATGTGAGAACCTCATCTGAGACACTAAATTGTATTACATATGATGATGGAGACTTAGTCATATTATTTATGTTTATTTTTTTGAATTGATACCTTTTCATTAGTTATGGGTATATGGTGGTTTCAATCAATGTTCTTGAAGGTGAGATGAGATATACTATAATTTTATTATTTTGTGAAATAATGATTGTTTGGGTAGCTCTATTTCTCAACTTCTCCATGAATATTCAGAGGAACCATGGCACCGAATAAAATATTTTGATGTCTTGTTCAGAATGATTGTGTGAGCAATAAGGGTATTCACCTAAGAGATCTTCAACCTTATATGTGTTGAAATTGGTGAGCCTTGGGCACTACAAACTGAACATTCAGGATGTGAAGCATTCTTAGGAGATTTTTACCAAACCATTAAATATATGAAAAAGGTCAAATATCATTATATAGAGAATATTAATAGTTAATAATTATGATTAAATACTTATTATAACAGAATATATGATTCCAGAATAAAAAATAATTACATCCATTTTAGATTGATTATTTATAGGAATCATTGATCCATTTAAAAACATTATCATGTTATATTAATACTGGGAACAATATTATTTCAAATTTATATAGATATGGAAAGTTATTTTTAATGTGTCTTTGACAATGATAGTGATTTATGTTTTATAAAATGGGATGTTATGAAATTATTTTTAATTTAAGAATTGACTTTGCCTTATCTCATTAATTGTTTTCATGAAATCTTATTTTCTACCATAGAAAAAAATAATAGGAAATATTATATCTTCACATTATTTCACTGTTATGGGGATGTTTTATAAGTGAGATTTTTCTATGAAAAAAAAATTTATTTGAACTACATGTGAACACCCTATTTTATAAAAATATTTGAAACCAGTGTCAATGAAGTGACAATTGAAAGGGAATAACGCATAATCATTGGAAAATCCTACATGGTGAATTTTATCATACCATATACTCTATATTCAATGTATTATATTCATATTATTTATCTTTGGTGATTTAGTTGGTTAATTATGGGAGTTTGGTCTAGTTTGGACCATTTATTGTCACTTTTGGACCTTGTGAATTAATATGCAGTTTGAAGAGACTAGAGTAACTAGGATGGTTTAGTTTATTTATTTTCGGATTGTTATATATTATCTTTGTCGACCGTGATTCAATTATTTTATATTCTATGTGTATGGGTTATTTATTATATTTATTTTAGGAATTTGTTATGCATTAGTTATTAGTTTTAGTTTCATATTTAGTTAAACTAGTTCATTTTTAAATTTCATATTATATTTTTTAAATTTAATTTTATAGACATCCAATGTATGGGTTGGTAATTCTTAATTTATGGATTCTTGAATAGGTGGTTATTCTAATTTATAAATGTACTCATTACCAAATTTATGTTCTTGATTCATAATAAATAGTTCACATCAAATTGGTATTGAGAAAATCATTATGAATATGTTAAGAGATGGGTTGGGTGATATGATAGGTTACCCATGATCAATATTTTACATATATTATTTGATCCAAGATTCATAAAGTATTTTTCTCATGAAAAACCCCATTTTAGTTTTGTATTTCAGGTTTTATGGATATAAGACTATCTAGAATCGTATGATTTTTTGTGGGAATAGTGTAATGAGAACTTTATCATCCTTATCCATGAGTTACCATATGTAGTTTCAATAAGGTGTTTTTTATGATATAATCAGTAATTATTTTAATAGAATGTTTTATTTTGAACCCTATTGACCATATTGCTAATTTCTGGAGTCTCTTGATACTAGTGGACTGAAAATAGAAAGGAGAATAGAGTTACATGATTATATCACAAGGTCTAGAAAATTCAACTGAACATGTGCATAAGGGTCTACAAGTAAGATAATGGTCATGGTACCATTGGTTCATGGTTTAAATCCCCATGCTTTAAATATTTTAATAGATCTATATTCACCTTATATTTTATTCTTCAATACCATTAAATTTTTAATTATCTTTAATGGTTTATATACTTTGTTTGAGGATAATTATGGGATTTTATTGTAAATTAATATTTTAATGGTTATATAGTATTTTATCCATTAGTATATGGAATTTTATAGTGGAATCCTTGTTTTTTTTGAAAATTATGTTTTCAAATTATATGCGCCTTATAGAGTAATTTTTTTTTAAATTCATGGAATAAATAATTAATCTATTCTGAATTTTTTATAAATGTGGATTCAATTATATGTTAATTTTAATTATGAAATTTCCATTTTGAAATAGAAATTTAATTTATCTAAATGATTTATATTTTGAAACTAGGTATATATATTTTCATAGTAGGGGAAAATTAATTTAATTTTCAATATTTTTGTATGTGGTGGAATTTATTTTGGAAAAAATTGAGTTTTATACTATTTTTGGAAATCAAAAAAAATAAAAAAGACTTATTTTGTTATAAAAAATAATTTTCCTCAAAACCGGTGAGTCATAAATAAATTATTTCACAACTCCTTGAAGAGTGAGTGTGATTTAAAATTAAATAATATTTTGATGATATTTTATGTATGTTTATTCAGTTTCTATGACTTAGGATGATTTATGTGTCATATGATTAACTAATAATATCTTTTTCTGACTCATCATAAGGTATAGAGATGATGTTGAATGCATGTTACTAATCTTAACCCTTAGGCTGAATCCTCTTGTAATTTTTTAGTGTCACTTCCAGTGGTTTATGTTACCCGATTTAAAACATATAGTTGCTGATTGAATAATACATGATTTAAGACATATTGATTAACAATACATCTTTTCTAATAGTTTTTCAAATACCTTTGACTATTTTAAGTCTATATATTATCTTTAAAATTCTGGTGAGTTGGTAATTTATGAAAGATCTCATGTGTAACCCAGATTTAGGGAATGAATTTTTTAGATTTCATTTTATGGATTTTAGAGATGACTATGGTTCTTGTCTCGATGTATCTCACTTGATGCTTGTGGATCATTATAGTGCGCTCATAATTATTATAGTTTAATATTTCATTTTACCTCATAGAAAGCTATGGTTTTTTTTGTTTTCTTGTTATTTTTTTTTCATTTTTGATGTTTTTTTGTTGGATAAAGGTGAGTCATGTAATTTTGGAATAGGTGAGTATGGAATATGTGGCCTACGTGGGGATTTTGAATTTAAAATATGAAAATATGAATCTAAATATGTCACTGTGTGAGGGTGACCAGGTTATTATGTCTTATATCTCCCCTACAATTATATTTTTTGAATCGTGGTAAAATTTCATGTGATTTTTTTTAATGTGGAAGGGTTTTTTATAATATAAATCTTATTTTCATATATATTAGGAGAAGTGTGTATGAAGGATATATTTAGATTGTAATTTTTAATTTTTCTGGATATGATTTTTTTTTGGAATGGACATTGCTGAATGACTATTGGTGGTGTTATTCTATGATTTATGGTTACTTTAGATATGATTAAAAAAATTGTGGTTTCATGGGATAACACTGGATTATATAGTTTTCTGGAAAAAATTTATATCATTTACACTACATTAGACGAATTATAAATATCGGGGAGACCGTTTTTTATCTCTTTCTTCTGAGGAATATATTTTTGTTGTTTATTAGTTGGCTCAAGGAGTAAGATGCTCATGAACATTGTGGATTATTATTACTGTTTTATGAAATTAATAATTTGATTTTTTTCTATTTTGGTTTGATCCTTATGAGTTATTCATCGATCCTACAACATATTTGACATATGTTTAGGTGATCATAATTCCATTGCCTATACAATTTTAAATGAATTTATTGTGTAATAATGTGGCATGACAGGAAGAATTAAGACACTCTCATTTCACCATTAGTGATTATTTTAAATTAGTTTATCATATTTTAATGTTAATTTTAAATTTATAAATATTCAATTTAAAATTTCGATGTTATAATACTATTTATTCATTACAAGGTATGCACAAAATATTTTTGAATAACTATCTGGTTCCTTTACACCATATATTTTTAAATTTAGAATTCCCCTTCAAGATTTGGGATGCACACAGAGACTACTTTTGGGAAAATCCTTGATCATTGTAGATGAAATTATGTCATGAGTTAAGATATTAGGTAGATAGTGCATTAATTACATAATAATTGTGGAACATATGTATGATAACAATGTTCTAGGCTATATATTTTATAGTGTCTTTACCATAGTTACTGTCATGTTTTAAAAATTTTGCATTCAAATTGTGTGTTCTTCAAAGATATAATTAAATGTTTAAATCCCCATTATAACCTCACTTTGTTTTCTTAAAGAATATTTTAATATACAATTTCTCATCTAGTCTATACACTAGATGTTAGATTATCTTCTTCTTCACCGTCATATTTTTAGGCTCTTCTAGAAATATTCAATGTGGTTTCTCTCTAGTAGGACCTCTATTTGATCTTTTCATCATTCCTATTCACACTAAAATTTATTTATCCTTGGTTACCTACTAAAACCCTAATGTTTCATTTCAACTAATACTAGGTTTTTATGAGTTTTAGAGTAAAATGTTTTAGTTGTTAAGCCTTATTAAGGGAATGGCCTTCTTTGGTTTTATATTTCCCCAAAAATGCAAACCCAATTCATTTTTTTATACATGTTATCCCACTAATGAGGTTGATTTTGTTATTTATTATATTAAAATCTAAATCATTGAATGATTATTAGTTTTAAATGACTTATTTTGTTAAATAAAAAATATTTATAATATTGAAAGTTGAATTTATAAATGGTTAAGGACATGGTTTGACCACAAATTTTTTTTCCAAACCGCATTTTTGAATGAAATGTTTTTTTGAATAATGTGTAAGAGGGTTATTTAAAATGAATCAATGGTTTATATAGGTTTAACCATAATTGAATCATTTGACGGTTCAACTATTGTTTTAATGGGAATTCCGGATTTTTAAAATGGGATTGAATAAATAGGATGTGTATAATATTTTTTTCAATGTTAATTGAAATAGAGGAATTAATTTATTATATGAAATTATATTTTTATTTCTAGAAAAAATTTATTTGGAGTTAAATATTTTTTAAATATGCATTTACGAAATATAAAATGGTTTTTCACAATATGTGATATCATAAGTTGTGCCTTTTATTTATTTTCTGATTCTAATTGTGACGTCATGGGGTGGGGTGTTAAAATTGTGAAATGTAAATTATTTGTTATAAATATAATGACTCACACATTTTATACACATATATCTGATATAAATTGATTAATATTTGTAACATAACATAATTATCCATGTTAGAATCATTTATTTATTCAATCATTATAATTTTTTATATCTATAAAACTTGTTATAAGTGAACTATGTCATCTCAAACTAACCTATTTATAACTAGATCCCTTAATTGATTAATCATACATAATATCATTCTTCATATTTTTGGGACAGGAAAAATACGATCGGGTGAGAACATATTCATAGAAAGGGTAACTAGTTAGATATTAATATTACATTATATTAAGGGTATATGAAATCAAGATTAGCATTTTAAAACCATACACTTCATATCATGGATAATAAACACGAGTCAAGGAAAAATATATCTAGTTCATAAGAAATAAATTGAGAAAGGAAAAAAACATGTTATATAATAACATATCACTAGAATAATAAATATATTCATGGTATATTTAAAATAATAGAGAAAAATTTCCTCTTTTTCCACTGATCATTTTAAATAGTATCATCATGGAATATGTTTACTCCCCAAACCATCATAGTAATAAATTTTAAATATAAAACCATGAGTTATTATGAACCCTTGTATTGATTTAATTAATTTTATTTTATATATTAAAAAATAAACAACAATTATTTAGTCTTCTTTTATATGAATAAAAATAATAAACTTAATCTACATCCAACAACGACTTGTCTTCTGTAAGACGTAACACTGAGTTTCTATGAAACATAATATTATAATTTTAATTATTTAACTAAGATAGTTATAAACTGGTGATTAAACAGAGTAATATGGTTAGTAATAATTTCTGTTTAAATATAATTTACAATATTTTTATATAAATGGAGCATATTGATATTAAAAGATTTAATTTTTTGTAAAGTCATTATAGGTTTGAATATTTTACTTTCTAAAAGGAAATATTTATTGTTTTAAGTGAAAAAATTAATTTTATCAACTAAATAAAAATTGAGAAAAATTAATTAAAATTAATTTTTTAAATCATATTTTCAAAATTATCATAAGGTGAATTTTTTGGATTTTTTTGAAAATAATCATTTTCTATTGATAAAAGATAAATTCCAAATTTTTAATTCAAAAATTATTTTTCATATAATTAATTGATATGGAGAAATTATATTTCAATTTTGTTTTAAAGTATAATTATATTAATATTTCATCAATTAATTTATTTATGAAATTGGAACCAATTTTATATTGAAATTGGAAATAAAAACAATTTATGTTGTTAAACATTTCCCACAAATAGTTGATGTCATGATATTTTTTAAGATAAATTTTAAATTGGTTTCTACCAATTATGTGTTTATAATTTGAAACAAAATTGATTAAATAAATATAATAAACATAAATTAAAATTTAAAATAATTGAAAATTAGTTTTTTCCCAATATTATTAGTAAATGTGGTTAAAATTAATTGCATCTATTGGGGGAAACATTAGCTTAACAAAGGAATGAACATTAATTATAAGGAAACAAATTACTCAGAAACATTCCGAAATGCCATTTTATGTTCATATTTCTATATGATAATCCCTTCTGTTAAGTTTTTACCATTACTTGAGCCAATGTATATTGGATAAATTGTGTGGAATTCCATTTTCAATAAATTTACAAAAATGCCACTCCTCCAACAAAATATAAAGGAATGAATCCATCCCACTTAAAAAATAATTGTAAGAAGTTTTATCATAAAAAACATCCCCATACTCCAAAAAAATTCAATACCCTAATCCTATAAACCTTCATTTTTCATAAATCTTAGGAAGGATGCTCTGTTGTACAATCCAAAAAATGTTACCATGAGAATAGGTTACATCCTTCATCAGGATTCTTTGATTAATTTTTGTTCACTACGACTATAATATTATTATATAATGATTATATAAAAATTATTGTATACTAATTATACATATATTTTTATAAGATAATCATTTTACAAACACATATACACATTACATTCTAAAAGGTAACGAACTTATTTTTACTATGTGTGGCGGACTACCGCATCACGAATAAAGGATGTTCATTTTTATATTACCACATCTTATGGGTGTCCATTATGATGAAAAATAAATTTTTAAATGATAGTTATTATATATATGATTTTTTTGTGGTTATTTACTTATTAAATAAATTATACCTTCTTTTATCCCATTTTGTGTAAATATGATAACTTCGTTTGTGGATGTGTGGACCACCACCTCCTCAATGCAATGTGATTCATTCATACATTATATTAAGTATATTGGGGATGTGTATAATAAAAATATATGATATATATGAAATAATAATTCAACTATATTCTTATTATATATATATAATTTATATTTTCATCTTTCAAAACAAATAAATGGAAATTGTGTTCATGTGTTCCCCTATCCTACAATCTTCAGGAATAGAGTATTGCATTTCTTTTTAAATATTTTAAGGATTACATATATATATACAATGAATATAATTCATATTTATATAATCTTGTAGATAGATATAATATTTAGTGATCTAATCAATATTATCAACAATAATAACTCATAATATGTACGAAAAACAACATAGATTTTACCTAATGTGTAACATCTATATGAAATAGTTAATAAACATGTAATATAATTTCTTAATAAAATAATATTATTGATTATATATTATAATATTTTTCTATATTATATTAATAATATTCATATATTTATTTTTAGGATGTGTGCATGATTATATTGTCAGAAAATGCATAAGGTAAGGGGTTTTTATCTCACGTTTATATCTATGAGATTTATGCCTTATTAACTACCAATTCATTATGTGCGTCACATAATTAACACGTACATTTTATATTATTATAATAATTAAATTTATTTATATCAAAATAATCATTTTTTGATATCTCTTTAATGAGGTTTTACACTAAAATATTTACAAAATTGAATGGTTGTTTTGTCTCAATTTGGATTTTATAGGGAAAACCATTTTTATTCTTCTATAATAATTAATTAGTGTATATAATATTTTTTTTAATGTTATATTCGGAATAAAGTTTTCTCAAATATATATTATGCTTTATTTAATTTCATTTTCTTTCATGGAGAGCATCATCAAATCTTACCATGTGGTAAGAGTTTAGTTGCAACAATCCCATTGTTTATCAAGAATCTTTATGTTTATTCATTAATTTATGAAATATTATAAACCATATATCATTAACCATCAATTATTTTACACCCATATGGATAACCATGATGTATTAATGTATTAGTAAAAAATTGACACTATTTCATACTTAATACAATTAGTTACTGTTTTTAATAAAATTTGAACACAATTCAATTTTTGGCTAGAAATATGTTTTACTTTTTTTTCTAAATTTTTTAAATATTTTTATGATAATTTACAATGGATAATTTTTTTAATTTATTTTTATGGTTGTATAATATTATGTTATTGTTTCACAAATCAATTGTTTTTTAAAAAAATGTTTTCAAAATGTTTTCATGCTTACATAATACATTTTCAAGGAAAAAGGATTAAGAAGTATTTCTGTTTAAAAATTATTTTTAATAAAGATGTATATTTTACCAAAGAAATATTTTAAAGGAATATTCAATATTATTTTGCATCTATGATGACATTATTTGGTGTTAACATGTTATTATGATATTGTCCAATGTTTTCATTCATATTCATTGTCTAAATGGTTTGTGATTTGAAGGAATTATTTTTATGAAACCCATACGATTTGATGTGAAATTTGTATATTAAACTCACTTATTTTAATTGGTGATTAATTAATGAAATTTTAATGAAACCTGTATCTCTTCGCTCGGTTATGATATGATTAAATTCTTAAAATAACAATTTTATTTAATAGGATAAGATATGATTGGTGATGATCTACTGGAACTAAAATGTATGATTTTATTAGTAGATTTGTGAGACCTATATCTCTCTAAATTTAATTGGGAATGATTTATACCTCATGAGAGAATAATGGGTATAATGTGGAGTCAACATGGTTCAACAAAGAGAATTTTATACTAGGATGGTCATGGTGGTGAACCATGACTACCAATATGGTATGTGGAGTGAGACCACACTACTAATATAGCCATGAATGATATATTTTGACTACTATGGAAATAATCTTCATTGTTTTTGTGTCCAAAAACATTCATTTTTTTCCTATGTTATTCATTAAGGGATTATAATTATTATTACATTATTATTTATATCTTATTAAATTCCAATAATCATTCCATGATTGATGTTCATTATCTTTGTTATATATTGTATGATCTTATAATTTCCTGATCACATTCTAATACCCTTAATCTCATATTTATGCATACATATATACTTTTTTTACCTTCACTTCGCATTTGAGAAAAATCATTATTATGTTTCCTTTCCTAGGTTTATGAAGATCTGTATTATGTATGATGATTTTATGAATGATGATATTCATGATGAACCTAGTGGGAAATAATATATCTCACTATTGTACCACTATTTAGGTTTCTATATATCCAAATGATTTTGACTAATGTGGTGTTTTGGTGTCAAATTATTTAATGTATTAAGTATTTAAAACAATGATCTGATGGTAATGTTTGATAAGAGAGGGTTCCTATAGTTGGTATCATAGAAAATGATCAGCAAACATTTGGAAAAAATTGATTAGAAAACCTTAGTTAGAAACCAATAGAATTGTCTATGTATATGTCTATGGATGATTTAATGTGTAGGAATGTTTCCCAAATTTTGTTAATCGAATTAGTGGTTTTCTAGAACCAAATCTCTATTTGGACACCACAAGTGGATGTGGCTCAGGAAATAATTTACATAGGAGTTACTAGCCAAAAAAATGTAATGAGTTATAGTTGATATGGAACTAGTGCCTCAAAACAGAACATATTGCACACCTTATTTGATATTCCCTAGGGGATATTATTTTGAAATTCAAAAACACTTCACCATAGTCGTGAAGGATTACTGAATAAGTATACAATTAGCAACCTATTTTAAACCAATGGTGTCCTTGAATAATGAATTTTTCCTAATTTTGACATCATAAAGGATGTTTTTCATGATTAAGATGTTGATCACTTTGATTATTCTTCCATACTATATGATTTTTGGTTTAAATAAATCGGCGGAATCAGAAAGAATATCATCAATGCTATGTGCAATGAATAATGAAATGAAATTTCACCAAATCATCCAAAGGACATGGGTGTTGGATGATATATACTTTTTTTCACTAACATTTATCAATCTATGAATCATTTGGGACTTCCAAATTAGAATAGAAAAGACCAAATTTATAATAAGTCCTTTATGAGGCACCCTCCAGCATTATTCAATGTGTCTTATGATCCACTTTTTGATTAATAGTGGATTAATAAAATTGAAAAAATATTCAACTTTATATAACGTTTAGAACATGATAAATTAAATCTATATTATTATCAGTTATAGGGATAGGTGGACTAGGGGTTGAATTAAATAAATAAAATTTGGTAATAAGATGATAAAAATTCATTAGATTGGGATATATTCATGAAATTATTTTTGAACAATAATTTTTCCTGGGTTTATCATGAAATGTTGGAAAATGATTTAATTTGGATAAATAAATGGGAGTATGAATATGATATTACATAAGAGGATAATTTGAAAATACATTTGAGGTACGCTTATGGTATTATCACCCATCTGAATGTAATGTTGATATGTTCTTCACTGTCATAATTCCAAGACATATATGTTTATTAGACATAAGGTAATTTAGATTATAATAAGAGATTTTGTGTTATGTAATATAGATTGAAATGTAGGTTCGATTTTCGTATCAATATCATAGTCTCTAAAATAGAAACATAGATTGATTTTAATGGAAAAACATAAACCTTGAAGAGAATGAGATCATATTTCGTTTATTCTATAACTGTGGAATGAAAAAATTGAGTGAATTTTATTAACTGGTCTAATATATTTATTAAGTGTGTAAAGAATGTTCAGTGTTTATTCTATTTATAATGTTATGGGAATAATTTAGGAAACATTATGAATGGAGAAAAAATTAAATCGAATGTACCTCCCCTACTTCAACACTACAAGTGTCAGGAGAATGTGAATTATCAAATCCAATTCAAAAGCTTGAGGTTTCTTTTGATGATCGGTGTTTATAACCTATTAAAATATTTTATAGGGGGAAATCACAATAATTCACTTTTTATGAATAGGGGTGAGATAACGAGATGATGAAATTTACACTTATAATACACTGTATAATTGCTAATGTTTTCTCTAATTGTAGATCTACCCAATCATTCATTTCTAAAAAGATTTATAGTTATACTAAGGTTCCATAAAAATGATTATATGTTGAATTATATGTGAAAACCTCTAATGGTACTAGTATTTAATTTTAATTCAATTACTCCTCCTTAGTTTACAATTGTGGGATTGTGCTCCCTGAAAATTTGGTCCCTCTTCCTTTGGTTGAGTTTGATGCCATCATAAGCATAGATTGTATTTCACCATAGAAATCCCACATCAATTATTCAGGGAGGGAGTTTCTATATTATATTTCAATCCAAAATATGATTTTATATCAACGTGACAATATGAATGAACAACCTTTAGATATTACATCAAGTATCAGGGTATTAATTCCTATTCAAAATGGAAATTTATCTCAAATAGTTTGGGGGGAAATAGTCATCGATTATATGTTTTAAGTTCATGATTTTTTTTATGTCTTCAACCAAAAATTTATATTTAGTGATCAGTAGATATAACTCATCGTTAAATCAAAATTTCAAATACTCTATATAAGTGACATAATTGAGTTGTGGTAATTGAAAAATAAACTCCATGAAAACAATATCACAGTATTCATTATTCCATGTTCTTCACCATATTTTTCACCTATTATTTTTATTAAAAATAATGATGGATGAATTTTACATTTCAGTTATTATCTGGTGTTGAACCGGATCATTATAAAAGAAGTATCATTTCCCCTACTTGATTACTTGTTTGATCAACTGCATGGCGCTCGATACATTTCGATGGTTGAACATCATTCAATATATCATCAATTAATGGTCAATGAGAGGTATATATGAAAGATTTCATTCCATACAAGTTATAGACACTATGATTATATAGTTATGACTTTCAGTCGTACTAATTTCCATACTATCATCATGGATTTGATATATTGATTATATAGAGAATACATCGATTAGATTGTGGTTGTATTTATAGAAAAAATTATTATCTATTGAATGAAAAAGGAGTATCATGAATACAACATTAAATTTTTACTGATGACCCCAATGATGGATAAAATGTAATAAAATTTACGATGTGTAAATTTTGGTAGAAAAATGTATAATTTTGGATACATATAGTTTCTTCTGATGGTATTATAGTAGATACATAAAATACAGAGGATATTAATTGTCGTCCTAGACTACCTTATTGATTGATATCTAAATTCTTCCTGTTTTATCAAGATATTATGGATTGTTTTTGGAATATTTATCATGACTATATAATATTCATATTATGTTAACTTGAAAGGGTTCAATGATTCTCTGGACATATAAATGTGAAAAATATTTCACTGAACCAAAGTGAAGGTCACTTAGGACACATGTGCTTACGTTAATATGTAATGGAGAAGGGTGTGTATTCTTTAGTGATTCATCCAATAAAGTATTATCATGTATTATTATGAATTATAACATTATTATTGCCTTTGAAAAATGAATATTGAAGATTCAATATAAAAAAATACCAACAAATTATTCGGAGTTAGCAGTAATAATTTTTGCAATAATGATATGGAAGAAGTATCATTATCAAGGAAAGTGTGATATATAAATCATCATAAAAGTATAAATATATATTCATATATAATGATTTTAAAACAAAATATAGAATATTGTTAGAGAGGATACTTAATTATGATATCTCGATGAATTTAGACCCTCGAAAAGTGAACAATGATGTCAATGTATTAAGTTGAAATGATAATTCTAGCTTATCAAAGATAAGGATCCCATTACATAATATTATTCAAAATTTTTAAAGGATGGATATGGAAATATTTGCAAAAGAAGATATTTATTATCATACTCAATGGAATGTTCCACCATTTTTACAGGTGAATATTAATGAGGTGCATAATAAAGATATAGAGATATAAAAAAATGTTAGAAATGTTCCAGAGACTAAGATTTACCCGGATGGTATTTGGAGGGATATAAATACTAAAATTGGATATATTATATCAATTTTCTCCACAATGGTATTGGTTTTTAAATATCAATTTTATGATCTATCATTAATGGGGATTTACATTACAAATGATAACAAAGTGGTAAGGTTGTTTTTTCTCAATTTGATTACAATGAGGAACATCCTTTGTTATGCACCTATAATCCATTACAAGGTTTATATAATTCAATTTCAGAAGATATATCATGAATATATTTATTTTCATGGTAATTTATGCTACAAGTAATTTCAATTTCTTAAATGGGGAGTACTGTTCCAAGTTACCATGATTTAAGAGTTTATTGAAATAGTCTCATTATTTATCATGATTTTTTATGATTATGCCTCCATCGATGTAATATTTTGTTTCATATCTCACTAAAACTCATGCATTTTCATCTCCAAAATTTATCCATGATATATTAATACATTTTTACCATTTTCCATTATTTTTTAGGTATTATATTTAATAAAACAATTTATTAAAATATGACATCATTTCCCATGTCAGTTGGAAATCCAGTTTGAAAAATGTTTTCCAAAATGTTTTCAAATTGGTACTTAATGATATTTTTATATGAAAAAAGATATTGATTTTTTATGGTTTGAAATGGATCCTTTATAATTTTTCCAATCCAATGGAAGTTAAAGACCCATAAAATTTCAAGGAATTCATTTTTAAATGCTTTGAAATTTTATGAGTCTGTGGCTTCCAACGACACTTGATTCTGAAGCCCGGTGTGACCGGAATCAATTTCCGAAGTTTAGCTCGGGTGCGTTCAGTGAACCAATGAGCAGGTTTTTCTAAATTTTGAACTGGTGCTCGGATATAAAATATGAGGGCACTGATGAACTCGCAACGCCGGTATTTGCTTAAGGGGACACTTACCGTAGTTGCATTCGGAATGGAGGAGATAATAATTTTTGGGGGTTAATTTAAGAAGTAAATAAACATTGCGGGAACAATTTTTATTTCTTAAGGTGGGTTTTCCCTCCCATGGGTAGTTAAAAGTGGGTCCCACATCCACTTATCTACCCAACTGTGGGTGATAGAGAAGTGGGGGCCTGCACGAGCCCCACTATTTAATTTCCTTTAATCTCTTTAAGAAACCCCCCATTAATTTCCAAAACCCCCATTTATCTTCCAACGAGTTTATTAATGGGGAACCTTCCCTCTACCATATTAATTTAAATGTCATAATGTTTTATTTAATGTTATTAATTAATTATGGGAGAGTTACTTTGCATGTATAATAAAATAATATGAGGAACATATATTTTTATTAAGGAGGAGAGCTTCGTTGTGCGAGGAAAAACGACGAAAAACACCGGCATCTGACGAAGAACAAAGAAGAATTCCGGCCTCCGATGAAGAACGATGAAGAATTCCTATTCCTCGAAGATCGATGATGCGCCACCCTTTCTATTCTCTGCGACAATAGAGGAGATGCCGCTTCCTCCTCGGCATGCTCCGATGATGCCTACGATCTTCTTCCCCGTGACGTCGTCTACCGCGACACCGACGTCCGACATCAACTGTTGAGGTAGGGGAAAGAATTTGTATATTCTTCTTTTATGAGAATTATTCCCTTGGAATGGAATGTATTTATTTGGTGATGCTTTGAACCACTAACACAGTGGGTGAAGACTAACAAAAAATTCCGAACCCACCGCTTCTTTGTTCTTGATATGCGGAATAATTGGCGACGAAAAAGAGGGACTGAAATGGATATTGGAAGCCTTCGCAGTGATGTACGTAACCCGAGATGATTTCTAGCACCGATGAGAGTGAAATTGGACCACCTGAATGAATCTGGTGGATGACGGAAGTCAACGGCGGCACGGGGCGCCGGCGCGGCAGGGCCGGCGTGGTGGGGCCGGTGGCGGTGGCTGGAACTGGCCAGCCGCCCGGAGGCGGCAGCGCCCCAGCGCGCCGCCAGAAGGAGCCCGCAACAGCTGAAGCCGCGGCGGTGAGGATGTGGATCCCGCGGCCGCACATGATCTGGGGGAGACACAGCGTCGGTCTCCACGTCTGCGGAACCCAACACAGGAGGGGGGGGGGGGGGACCGCGCCCCCCTTACTCGACCCGCTGGCCGAGCCAGCGCACCCCCCAGCCGGGCTGGGGCGGGTCGCGCAGACCAGACCACGCCCCACCGAGCCGCGCCGCGCCACACCAAGATGGACCCAGGCCGTGTCGGGTCGACCCGGTTCGGTCCTCCCCAGGGGGTTGGGCCGGGTCGGACCAGGCCCAGACCCCACCACTTCATACTGCTTTTGGTCTTTTGCCCATAACATGAGCTACGGACCTCCGATCGATGCACCATCAGTTGTGTAGGAAATCTTGGACAGATACGGTCGTTTCAGTATATTACAATCGAGGTTTTGGGAATGTTTGTGTATGGCCAGGTTGGTTCGAACTCGAAACCAACCGAGCCCTTGCAGAAGAAACACTTATATTTTATGGACCAGACGTCCGATTGACGTGATGTCAATTGCGTTGAAATAAATTTGTTGAGACTATCCTTTTGGATTACTCCCTTTGAGGTTTGGATGCATTTGGAGTATGGTCGGTTTGGTTTTAGCTTAAAAACCAATCGGGCCCCTAGAACGCAATAGCCAATAACTCTCAGACCGGGCGTCCGTTTGATGCATCATCTGTCGCATTGGGTTTTCTTTATGAGATGGAACTTTGGGATACATAAAAATTGTACTTCAGGACAGTTGATGTATCGACTCTCTTGCTCGAGTAGCAGACCCTCCTGGAATCGAGCGTGTTGTGTGCGGGAACCCTAGAGCTGGCTGCGACAGTGGAACGACTGTACATGGATCCTCCATGGGTTCGGAAGTGAGGATGACTGTACATGGATCCTCCGTGGGTTTGGAAGTGATGACGACTATATTTGGATCCTCTGTGGGTTTGGCAATGAGGATGACTATAATTGGATCCTCCGTGGATTCGGCATCAATGACAACTGTACTTGGATCCTCTGTGGGTTTGGCAGCGAGGACGACTGTACATGGATCCTCTGTGGGTTCGGTAGCGAGGATGACTATACTTGAAACCTCTGTGGGTTCTGCAGTTAGGATGACTGTACTTGGATCCTCCGTGAGTTCGTCAGTGAGGACCACTATACTGGGATCCTATGTGGGTGTGATAGCGATGATTAATTTTCTTGTATCCTACATTGGTCCAGCAGTATTTGACCTCTGTACTTGTATCCTGGGTGGGTCTGGAAGAGTAGCTGGTCCTATATATTATGTGGGTCTGACAGATTAGAATAATCAGTGGCTAAATCTTATCCTCTCTATCGCTATACGAAGTGTATATCTGTGTGAGATGAGTCTTGAATTCAATCATTATCATCGATGCGATTGACTTTCTTTCCTGTGTGGATTGGGTTGTTCTTTCCTGTGTGGACTGGGTTGTGTTTTCCTATGTGGACTCGGATGTACTCGAGCTCGAGAGTTGGAGCCATTATAATTGATGACTTAGGTATATGTATTGGAATATACCTAGGTAGAGTTGGTTGATACTTTTTGTTTGTATCTTTTCTTTGTGGATTATCCTTTGTGGATTCTGGAAGACCTTCGGGGGTCTCACGGTCCCTACTGAGTATCGTATACTCACCCCTGCACGGGATATGCCCGCACTACATTGTGTTGGATGCAGATGGCGGACATCACTGATTGAGGTGGAGGCTTGTGGAGCTGGATGGTACCAGGCGGTGGACCACTTGGCGGGATGCAAATGAAGCGGACGGCCGGACCCAAGGAGCTAAGGAGACTATTTGTACCCACCCTTCATGTGAGATTTCCGGAGGATGACTCGGTGTTGTAGTCTTACTTACTTTTGTTGTACTTTCCTTTCAGATGTACTGTACTTTCGGTTGGGTTTGTATACTGGCCATTTTCTTTTCAACACTTAAATTGTACCCAGTTTTACATAGTGTTTACTTCACTTGTGTGCTCTGTTATGTATGTTACATCATAAAGGCAATGCCATCCCTTATTTTTGGGATTTACGCCTTTGGTGGTAGTCACCATCCCCTGGCCTATGGAAGGCGGGATTGGGGTAGTCACGACATGGGTCCCGAGGACGGGTCGTGACAAATTAGTATCAGAGGAGTCGGTTCTACCGCAGAACTCAAGAATCTGATCTCTCCTTTCTGTGAAGCAATAGTGTTAAGAGTATTGAGTGTGGTTTTCAGTCTAGGGAGTCCAGTGTTGGTGCGGCATTCGACGTATCCATACACCAGAACCCTAACCTTTGATTTTCTGCTCAGTGCACGAAAACACTTTTTGAGTGAGTGTTTCCATTCAAAAGGTTTTCTTTGTGATTACTTTATGTCAGCTCACTAGGTTTACTGTTTGACCATGGAACACCTATTTCTTTTCAGGATGGCCCCACGAAGGCAGCCAACTAGGGTTCCTAGATACATGCGGGATGGAAGCCCACCGAGCGATGAGGCCTCAGTGCAGGCCCCCATTACAACGGAGGCACCAGCGGTACCACTACCCGCTGAGCCACCGATGCTACCAGACTCAGCAGTAGAGAGTGCACACCACCTCAGTGCATTGCACGAGTTTCAGAGGAAAAGGCCGCCAAGGTTCCACAGAGAGATGGATCCTCAGGCAGCCAAGGATTGGATGGAGGCTATTGTCAGAGTCTTCAGATTGGTAGGGATGCCAGCAGACATTATGGTGATCCTTGTCGTGAGTCTCCTACACGTAGCAGCAGGGAGATGGTGGAGCCTTATGGTCCAGGTGCAAAACGAGGCATCTCTTCTTGGGACGGATTTTGAGAGCCTCTTCCACTCGGAGATCGTTCCAGAAACCCTCTGTGTGGTGCGCATTCAGGAGTTACTGCAGCTGTGACAGGGCAGCATGATAGTAGCCCAGTACTCGACACGGTTTACTGACCTCTCGCACTACTCTACGAACATGTTACGGGACCCATTATTCAGGGCCCGGACCTTTGACCAGGGACTTAGACATGAGATCAGGGCTTCGATGATCCCCCTCAACATCCGGATGCAGGCGGGGGTGCTGGAACGAGCCCTTCTAGTGGATATTTTTCACGTTGAGGAGTCACCAGTGGCGAGACCCTCCGTAGGACGACACGTAACAGAGTCTTCTGCAGCCGGAAATAGACACTTGATGCAGAGGTCCAAGCGGACCAGGCTATCTGATTTTCGACCTCAGGATACAGGTTCAGCTGTGTGGGGCACACGACATAGAGCCAGCCATACTTGGAGAAGGGCGTGCTATGCTTATGGTCGGTAGGGTCAAATGGCTCGAGACTACCCGACCCGCCCTACAGATGAGCAGCAGGCGGTAAAGGGACCTCCCAGGAAGAGGTTCGAACCTGGTGGTTCATTGGGATCAGGTAGACGTAGAAGAGGGGCTGGCCAAGCAGTAGGTGGTGCATGACGTTTCTAGGCCCTACCACCACCACCACCAGGAGAACCACCCCGACCGCAGGGAACAACTGGACAGTGGAGAGCTCAGCATCAGGCGGCTGAGGCCTACGACCATAGATCTCTAGGAGTAGATGGGAAAGAGTGGGGCTAGCTCCAGGCATGGATACCTTGTTCATGTTGCTTCAACCTTGTTAATGTCATTGTTGTTGGTGTTTTGTGTCTTTGTACTTTGAGATGTAGTAATAAAAGACAGTTGTTCATGTGACGTTGCTTTCCTGTCCTTTTTGTTTGGTTGATGCTGAGAGGTTTCGGTTAAAACCATTGACTTGACCCTCACTTGTGAGATTCCAACTGGAGGAGACCCAGTAACCACACACTGATTCCAATAGTGTGACTCAACCCATAGAGGCGGGAGTAACGGTTTGATCTCTTAGTAGTAGCATCAGAGCCTTATGACGTCGTCTATGACATGAAATTGTACCGATAATGTCAGGATTGACTCTATTAGGAAAAGGAAGTGGTTCATCCAGAGGGGTTGGAGCAGGTTTCCCTTTTCAGCAGAGGAGAAATCTCAGAAGATCTTTGGTAGAACATAGACAAAGAAGGGTGGAGACGAGTTCTTACAATTGGCTAGTCTCACCCATTGTTCGTTGAGTGAGCGATTTACAGTTCTCTTCAACTCAATAGTCTCAGGTGTATATTCGGTCAGAAAGAAATAAACCTGAGACAACAGTAATGGATTGAATTCCTACGGGACTATGACTTCAAGATAGTTTATACTCCTTTGGAGGGGATCGCTGTAGAAGATTCTCCTAGTAGGAGATCGGGCACTCAGCTGTTAGGAGTAGCGAGATAGCAGCAGGCCGCGTTGCAGATATCCTTTGTGGATAATGATGGAATCATCATGTGTAGAACCATAAGATGGTTCATGCTATGATGCAGAAGGTGCAGATCATCCAGGAGCGGATAAAGTCTGCACAGAGTAGGTATAAGTCCTATGATGGTAGGGGACGAGACCACTAGAGTTCGAGGGTGACGTCCGCGTCTTCATATGAGTCTCATAGTGACTAGTTCAATGGAGATTTGGCCAGGGTGTCAGGATATCTCCACGTTTCATCGGGCCTTTCTAGGTTCTCAACAGAGTGGACGAGGTGGCGTACGGCCTTGCCTTTCCACCTCAGATGCACTTTGTGCACGACGTTTTCCACGTATCCCAGCAGAGGAGATATGTGCACGACTCAACGCATATCATCGACCATGGGGAGATGGATATCGATGAAGGGGTGAATTATGCGGAAGTCCCAGTAGAGATCGAGGATCGAAAGGAGCGGGTCTTATGTGGATGGATGATTCCTCTGGTGCACATTCGTTGGCAGCACGAGAACCTCTAGAAGAGGATATGGGAGCAGGAGTCTTAGATGCGTGCTTAGAACCGTCTTTTGTTCCCATAGTTTATGTTGTAGCTTTACAGGTACGTAACACCTTGAGGTGGAAGTGATGTAATGACCCGGAAAATTTCATAGAAATTTTTTTAATTACTTTGGACTTTTATGAGTCTGTGGATTTTGACGGCACTTGATTCCGAGGCCCAGTGTTCCCGGAATCAATTTCCGATGTTTAGCTCGGGTACGTTCAGTGAAAAAACGAGCGGGTTTTTCTAACTTTTGAACCGGTGCTCGGATTTAAAATCTGAGGGCACCGATGAACTCGCATCGCCGGTAATTACTTAAGGGGATACTTATCGTAGTTGCGTTCCTAATTGAGGAGTAGATAATTTTTTGGGGTTTATTTAAGAAGTAAATAAAAATTGTTGGAATATTTTTTATTTCTAAAGGTGGCTTTTCCCACCCATGGGTAGTTAATAGTGGGGCCCACAACCACTTAACTACCCAAGTGTGGGTGTTATAGAGGTGGGGGCCCGCACGAGCCCCACCATTTAATTTCATCTAATCTCCTTAAGAACCCCCCCCCCTGTTAATTGGAAAAACACCCATTTAACTGCCAACGCGTTTAATAATGGGTAAACATCCCTCTCCCTTCTTAAATTAAAGGTCATCACATTTTATTTAATATGACGAATTAATTATGGGAGAGTAACTTTGCGTGTATAATAAAATAATAGGAGGAACCTAATATTTTATTAAGGAGGAGAGCTTCGTTGTGCGAGGAAAAATGACGAAGAATGCCAGCCTCCGAAGAAGAACGACGAAGAACGCCAACCTCTGATGAAGAAGGATGAAGAATGCCTCTTCCTTGTAGATTGACGACGTGCCACCCTTTCTCTTCTCCGTGACTAGAGAGGAGATGCCTCTTCCTCTTTAGCATGCTCCGACGATGCCTAAAATCCTCTTCCCCACGATGCCGTCTACCGTGATGCCGACGTCCAACATCAACTATTGAGGCAGGGGACATAATTTGTATATTATTCTTTTATGAGAATTATACCATCAGCATGACATGTATTTATTTGGTGATGCTCGGAACCACAAACGCGGTGGGTGTGGACTAACGAATATGTCCGAACCCACCACTTCATTGTTCTTGATATGCGGAATAATTGGTGAGGACAAAGAGGGATCGAAAAGGCAATTAGAAGCCTTTGCAGTGATGTACGGGACCTGAGACGACAGCTGGCGCAGACGAGAGAAAAATGGGACCACCGAAATGACTCCAGTGGTCTGCGGAAGTCCCCGGCGGCGCGGGTCGCCAGAGGCGGCGACCGGAACCGGCCGACCGCCTGGATGCGGCGGCGCCCCTACGCGTCGCCGGCAGGAGCCCACCACGACTGATGCCACGACATCGAGGATTTGGATCCCGCGACTACGCGGGATCTGGGGGAGATGCGGCGTCGGTCGCCGCGTCCGCGGAACACAAAGGGGGGGGGGGCGTCCCCCCTTCTCGGCATGCTGGCCTAGCCAGCGCAGCCCCCGGCTGGGCCGGGGTGGGTCGCGTGGACCAGGCCGGGCCGCACCCAACCGGGCCGGACCTGGAACCGGGCGGGTCGACATGGTTCGGGCCGACCCATGGGGGTTGGGCCGGGTCGGACCGGGCCCAGACCTCCCACTTCAGACTCTTTTTTTCTTTTGCCAATAACATGAGCTACAGACCTCCGATCGATGCACCGTCAGTTGCATAGGAATCCTTGGACCGAGATGTTCGTTTCGGTATATTAAACTCGAGGTTTTGGCAATTTTTGGGTACTGCTGGGTTGGTTCGAACTTAAAACCAACCAGGCCCTTAGAGCGGAAATGCTTATATCTTAAGGATCGGACGTCCGTTTGACGTACCGTCAATTTCGTTGAAATAATTTTGTTGAGATGGTTAATTTGGATTACTCCTATTGAGGTTTGGACATAGTTGGAGTATGGTCGGGTTGGTTTTAACTTAAAAACCAACCGGGCCCCTGGAATGGAAAAGCCAATAACTCTCAGACCGGACGTCTGTTTGACGCACCGTCTGTCGCGTTGTGTTTCTTTTGACGAGACAGAAAATTGGGATATGTCAACTCTGGACATTGTGATAGTTGATGTATCGACTCTATTTCTCGATGAGCGGACCCTCCCGAAATCTAGCGTGTTGTATGCGGGAACCCTAGAGATGGTCTCGACAATGAGGACGAATGTACTTGGATCCTCCATGGGTTCGGCAGCGAGGACGACTGTACTTGGATCCTCCGTGGGTTCGGCAGCGATGACGACTGTACTTGGATCCTCCGTGAGTTCAATAGAAACGAAGACTGTACATGGATCCTCCATGGGTTCGGCAGCGATGACCACGGTACTTAGATCCTCCGTGTGTTCGGCAGTGAGGACGACTGTGCTTGGATCCTCCGTGGGTTCGGCAGCGAGGACGACTGTACTTGGAACCTCCTTGGGTTTGGCAGCGAGGACGACTGTTCATAGATCCTCGACGGGTTTGGAAGTGAGGACGAATGTACTGGGATCCTCTGTGGGTCTGAAAGTGATGATTACAATTCTTGTATCCTACGTGGGTCCTACAGTATTTGACCTCTATACTTGTATCCTTAGTGGGTCTGGCAGAGTAGCTGGTCTTTTATCCTATGTGGGTCCGATAGCTTAGAAGAATCAGTGGCTACATCTGATCCTCTCTATCGCTATACGAAGTGTATACCTATGTGAGCTGAGTCTTGAATTCAATCATTATTATCGATTTTATTGAATTTCTTTTCAGTGTGGATTGGGTTGTGCTTTCCTATCTGGACTAGGTTGTGTTTTCCTGTGTGGACTAGGTTGTACTCGGGCTCGAGAGTTGGAGCCATTGTAATTGATGAGTTAGGTATATGTATGGGAATATACCAAGGTATATTTGTTTGATAATTTGTGTTTGTATATTTTATTTTTGGTTTATCCTTTGTGAATTCTGGGAGACCTTTGGGGGTCTTGGGGTCCCTAGTGAGTATCGTATACTCACCCCTGCACAGGCTATGCCCGCACTACGTTGTATTGGATGCAGATGACGGATAGCACTGATTGAGGTGGAGGATTGTGGAGCTGGACGATACCCATAGGTGGACCACTTGGTGGGACGTACACGGAGCGGATGGCTAGACCCGAGGAGCTGAGGAGAATATCTGTACCCACCCTTCAGGTGGGATTTCCGGTGGACAACTCGGTGTTGCTATCTTACTTACTGCTGTTGCACTTTTTCTTTTAGTTTTACTATACTTTCAGTTGGGTTTGTATACTATACCATTTACATTTCAGCACTTACCTTGTACCCAGTTTTACTTAGTGTTTACTTCACTTGCGTTCTCTGTTGTGTATGTTACTTAATAAAGGTAATACCTACCCTTCCTTTTTAGATTTACGCCTTTGGTGCTAGTCGCCGACCCCTAGCCTATGGATGGAGGGCTTGGGGTAGTCATGGAACGGGTCCCAAGGATGGGTCGAGATATGGAAAATAAAAAAAGTTTCAATATTATTCATCATTAATATACATATCTTCGAATAAAAAGGTCTTCCAAAGGCTTTAAGTTTTAAATGTCATTTTTAATGAATAAATGTAATTTTCCTCCATAAATGTTTAATATGATATTTACAAATTACATTCCATATAATATGGTTCCTGTTAGAGTTACTCATGACATTCTATGAAATTATTCAATTTTATTATTCATATTATTTCTATGAATGTTCTATTTTTTGGTGGGATTCTGTTTATCAAACATATTCTTCATTCATGGGTTATGTGTTTATGATAGCTAATTATTTTCATGGGTTACTCTATGATGAGATGATTATTAAACCTTCTTATTTTACATAGGTTATAATATGATGAAAATTTATATTACCCATTACATTTTATTTGTTTGGATAAGATTGATTATGATCTAGTGTAACAAATATGAATGATTTACCTAAGAAATTGGGGGGGGGGAGGGGCTAAATATCTCTTCAATGAATTGGGAAAAGAATTATATCTAATGAGGTAAAAAATGGTTGGAATGGGGTATAAAATCATTTTATTAAAATTCATTATCCCCTAATATGTATATTTGAGTAAACCAGGACAATCGAGATGGTATGGAGATGATCGCGTACCACTATAATTTCCTTAGAAGCAATGCCTTTAGTAATATTAAAAACATTTTATATACTTATGTGTCTTCCAAAATTCCATGTCTTATTCATATACTATTATTTTTTGGAGTCTCCTTTTTATTACCTTATGACACATATATTATGAACATCTAATATTTATTCATTGATTCATTCTTATGATATTTATTATGAAATGAATGATCATATAATTCCATGATCACATTCTCATACCCTTATTTCGATGTTTATGCTTAAATATGTTTTTTGTTTACCCATACTAAACATTAGAGCTCACCAATTTTTAAGTTTCCTTTACCCAAGATATGAATATATGCAATATATATGGTGTTTCTAACAATAGCGATTTTTATGGAGAACCTAGGGGATATAATGTAGCTAATATATGTATCGGTGTTTATATTTTCTGGTTTCCAAAGGAACTAGGGTAATATTGTTTTGGGGAATATGTTTTCTGTAATGTATTATGTATTCCATAAAATAATGTAAAAATAATGATTTTTATGTGTGGGTATCTATATTTGTAACACCCCATGATTTCATAGTATGTTATTTCTTTAAAGTAATTCAATAACATGCATTACACGCAACACCAAGTTCAAGCACACCACGACTTACCAAACTTTCCGTTCAAAAGAGGTTATGAATAGTATTAACTAATTAATGAACTTTATATAATCCTCATAATTTTATAATCCATATTATGATTTTCTTAGACATAATGAAAAAACAAATTAATGTTTTTTTCAGATAAAAGAAGTATTTTTTAAAAAAATTCAATTTTACCGCCTTCAAATTGCGCACCCTTTTTAAATCCAATATATGAATCTCTTTTATATTAAATTTGAAAAAATAAACTTCTTCTTTAGAATCGAGTCATACGAATTTAGTTTTAATAAATTTTTGGTGTTTTTATGATAACATCCATATTTGGGTGAATAGTGAAAAATACTGTATTTAAACTAGAAACTAGTTTTTTTAATCAAAATAATTTATAGTCTTAAGTAATACATTTTACTTATTTTTATGTATAAATATATTATATTTTATCCATTTAATCCAATGTTATTCATTGGAAATAATTTCACTTTGAAATTGAACATAAACAAGTGTCAATCTTTTGTATGTTATTATTTTAGAAAAACACGCTTTTTGGTTTTGACAATGGGAATTAATTTAAAATTAATAAATTCAACTTATATTTTTTGAATTTGCTAAAGTGGACATACTTTTTTAATTTATAATATCAAAATTATCTTAGGGTAAAATTTTTGTATTTTTCTAAAAACATTCAATTTTTAATTAATAGAGAAAAACAATGAGTAATTGGTTAAAACTGAATTATTATTTAAATAATTATTTATTTTATATAAATTTATTTTAGGAAAAAATAGATACAAAATTCCTAAAAATTTCAATATAGTTCATTGGAGTCATTTTATAATAAGTTTAGATATATAAAAATTTTATTGAACTGTTTACCGTCTTTTACCTATCTCCTAGGAGAATTTGCAAATTTGCATAAAAATTAATTTTATCATTTCTCTAAGTTGATTTTCAAAAATAAAAGAGACATGGTTAACCTCATTAAGTAAAATTCGGTTCAATAAGATGAAAGTTTTTTGGTGAATAATAACTTTTTACTTTTATATACCACGGTTAAAAGTAACTAGGGTAATTAAGGGAAAATGATATTATTTTTACTACAAAACATGTCCTAATTCTATTATCTAAGTATTATTAGAGAAAAAACATCCTTAGGAATAAAATATGATCCTCTTTGGTCCACTTATATTAGATTAGGACATTTATTATTATTTTATTTAAAGAAGATTTATAAGAGTTAAAATCATAGTTTAATAAATAAAACATGTTTAATATAGGGGTATATATAAGATAAATTCTACAATAAATATTCATTAAAATGATAAAACAATTTTCTACCTAATAGTATTTTATTTATAATTTTTAGACATTACATAATTAAATTTATTTATGTCGCAATGATGATGCAGTAATTACCGTATTAATTAAAGATTAAAATAATTGACATTATAAATATCCAAATACATGTAATTTTAAACTTTCTGTAAATTAAAATAATTCTCTAGGTTAATATGACATGTTAGGGTTGGTTAGATGAATTTCTTTTAATTTAATAATTCTGTTATTAATTTAGAAAAAACAAAACACCAAATAGTGTCAAAATTGACATAAAAGAGTTTTAAAAAAATATTATATTATTAATTGATATTATATTCCTAAAAATATATGTTTTGGCCAAAGGACATAAATAATGTTATATATGTCATTATTTAACCACTTTAGGATCACTTTGAGGTTTATATTAATTTTATTAACCATATAATATAAAAATACAAATAGACATGTTATATGTCAAACTATTTAACTAAAAGTTAAATCTAAAAGATAATGTTAATATAGTGACCCAAACCTATAGAAAACCTATTAGTTGTGTGTTTTCTGACCCATACCCACCTTATAATTTAAATTTTTTTGAGAAATTAGAAACCGAAAATGATTTTATTTTAAAATAATATTTATAACTTTTTCTAAGGTGAGCCTAACCCCTCTTATAAAAGGGAACTCACCATTCTATCAAATTAAAACCTTCAAATCCATTTGGCTTGGCCAACCCCTGCCCAAATATCATATCAACTATCCTCCCTTCATCCTAGAGGCCTTACATTAGTTATAAATCCATCATAATGAGCCATTTTTATCAAATCAAAAGGAAGAACCCGAAGATGAGGTAAATATTTCATCACCTCTTTCAAATACCTTTATTCTTACACTTCCTCCTATTTTGTTGTTTCCATTATAAAATAATAACTCCAGTATCTTCTATATACTGTGATTTTATTATAAATATGGTACAACCATATTCATTATTCGATCCGTCCTTAGAATGACATGTCGCCATACATGCGTACGCATGGCTTATCATCTCCACGTCGTGGTGTAATTGTTATTTAATACATTATTATTTGTATGGGTATAATGATGATGTGTAATTGATTTAAATAATAAATATAGAATGATACTGATTATATATATATGATATACGACCCAATTATTTATTATTTTAATATCAAAAGAATGATATTGTTGCTCGTGCGTACATACGGATTATCATCTCCACGAACGCGATGAGATTCATTCCCCATCGTATCCATTCAAGAATAATTTTCATTTGTTGATTAAAAAATGTTTTAGGACCTTATATAATTATGAATATGAATAAGATACATCCCATCCATAACATATATTACTCACATTACAAAGAATATAAAATAAAATTAATCTGTTAACACCCGAAATGACGATAATACTAGGATATTATTAAGAAAAAAATTTTAAAGATCATATATGAAAACAAATTAATGTATTTGATTCTTGTATAATTTAATAACTCTTATTTCACCATTATAAAAGATGTTAGCCGACTATCAACCAAGGAAAAGTACCCAGTGAGGGTTAATTATACTATCTCTTCATTATTCATGGTTGTGTATACGTAATTATCTACTGGAACCTCTTTATCATCCACATCCATGTTTCATAACAATGTACTTCAAAAAATTCTTACTATTTTATAGAATGTGGGTTAAATTAATTTATACCATTTTTGAATTTTATAATATGTTTACAAAGGTATCTTTTTCTTGTTTTCCAAACAAGGTACTTTTTGACCTCTTCGACAAATTTATAGTAAGAATGGTTTTTTTAACATATAAAGAGGGTACAACTGTTTTATGCCTTTAAAACATAATAAAAGCTTCACTAAAATGATTATAAGAATATTTTTAAAAAAAATGTTTTCTTTTGTGGTTATATAACTTTTAAATTATTTCAAAATAGAAAGAGTTATTTCTCAAAAAATTATTGATTTCATCTATGTCAACATCCTTTGATGGATTGTAAGATTATTTTATGTTTAATTATTATGATACAAAACATACATATTGTATTGAATGGTTTTTGATATGTTTGACTGTGGATGAGATATTTTTATACCATTCACGGTTTATAGATATATTATTGACATTTCGTATGATAGTTTTAATAAGAATGTTTATTCTATGTTTAAACCTTTTCATATGAAGAATGAATTGGACTTAGTAAGTGACGGGTGGACCCCAATATAGCTCCTCGATGAATCAGTAGGTCTCATGAGACAAACTAGTGTCTTTACATAAGGCCTTACCAAATTATTATTTGTAGTCTTGGCACAAGGCCTTGACTATGTGGTTATGAAAGTGTGGAATTACGAATTCCATCATTATGAAAGTGGCTATTGATTTTTCATGTGATTATTCGACTAGTAGAATATCCATGTGAGCAATTAAATGGAATTATTTTGATTTATATCTACCATATTATGATTAAGTTTATGTTGAAAAGTATTTTGTTTTAGTTTTATACATTTCCTTAAATTTTTATACTTATTTAGGAAAGTTTCCACTATATTTCTATCCTTACTGAGCATGTCAGCTCACCCCTTTCTTTCTTTTATTTTTTCCAGGATGCGATGAAGTATACTAGGACTGACCAGTTGGGATAATATATGGGATCTAAGTGTTGTCTATGTAAACAATGTTGTTTTATTGTCCCATTTTATGATTTTATGTAAACCTTATGAATGTATCTAGTACTTCTAAGGCTAATAAACTAATCTGTCTTTTGAGACTTGACCTTTTGTGGTCATGCCAATGATACGTAATAACGCTCCAACTCTAGGCTTCTAGGGTCAGGGTGTTATAGTTAGTATCAGTGGAAGTTTAGTAAAAACCTTGGAAACTAGATTTAGATAAACCCTTATTAGAGAACATATCCCTAAGATAGACTTTGTGGATTAGTATAGAAGAACATCCTAGAATTTTGGTATTGTAGATATTTTGTGAGTTTTCCAAGCAATAAATCCCTGTCTAGATACGAGTAGGTAGAGGCGGCTCTAGCATTGATGTACCTGAGGGTAAAACCTGAAAACACTGGTTTGAGCTAGACTCGAATGAGAACTGGTGCACGAGAATAGTCCTTGTTGCACTCTTGGTTACGACACTCGTGAGTGATATGCTTAGGAAAATTCTCATTTCCTGTAAAAACCATTATGAAGGGTTTATGAGTTTATACTTCCTCAATTAAAACATTTTTATCATTATGGATTATATCCATAAACTGTTCAATTTTTTTAAGTGTTTTACAATTCTTTATTTATGTATTCTGATTCATAAACTAATTTAGTTTATTCCATTCTTTAGAAATGGCACCCTATATAAAGAATGTGAACTCCAACAATACGTATGATCCAAAGAGTAAGAAGGATCATATCTTTCACTATAGTAATCCAAAATTTAGAAGGGAAATAATATCCCATGTATTCTCAACATATGAAGAAATAGTATCATGTGTTAATAAGATAAGTAATGAACTCTCTGAGTAATATGGATTTGAAGGGATGAAAGAGAAGAAAAGGATGGAAGAGAGAATGATGGATACATGGATGAGGAAAAAGAAGGATTTTCCCATACGTGATAACTATTGAATGAATCACCATGGTAATTTCTTGAAGAGAATGGTGGTTTGTTACAAGAATAGAGAAAACGGATACCATGTACGTGATTTCAAGGGTATGAAAAGTTTCAAATGTACAATGCTTCATCTGTAAGGTGTTGGGACATTACATAAATTAATGTCCCAGTAATCAAAGTATACCTTAAATAATGCTATTGGATAATAATTATGTTATGATACTACCTCAGATGAAGAGGAATTACTACTGTTCTTATGTTGTTATTACATTGTGATTTCATTTGAGTGTTATATCAACAATATACCAGTTATATGAATTATGGAGATAAATAAAGATTGTACTACAGTACTATTTTTTTGAGGATTTGAGATTATACGGTTATATGAAAAGTAACTTAATAGTAAGCTACACTTTTTGAAAAAATACATGGATGATGGAAATGTAATCCTTAATATGGTCCTGATAATGAGGTAGTGATTTTGGAATAAGAGATGGTTGATTTGGATAAATTATATTGGATATTCTTGACTTCCTTAGAACTGATTAATAGTTTGTTAATTTCATTATTGTTTGAATATTCAATAATTTTTTTATATAAGGAATATATCCATTGTTATATAAAAGATAAGGGAGCATGAATGTAATCAATAAGGTTTTATGGTTATTCAGGGTGTTACAATGTTTTAAAATAATACATGATTACAGTGTTCAGATGTTGTTACATGGAAAATAGTTTCTTCATTATGTTGAACATCCTTATAAATTTTGTACCGTGAGTTTGGATAGAAGTATTATGGATAAGATTAAAGTTGGAATGGATTGAGTATTAAATTGGATACTATTGTTAAGGTTATTGTTTGAATTTTATAAAAAGGACAACACACTGACCGTGTGACTACCCGTCGTGTCGGACAAAGCTGCGGGAATCGAACCCACAACCGTAGTGCGATTGGGATTTATCACCTACCACTGGACTATGTAAAATAATTGGATTGTATAATATAGTATCCTTTTTAATGGGTCTTATATGTGAATTATAAATTCATTTTTATTAAACCCTATATGAATAGGATAAATAGAATATTTTTTTTGAGTTCTACTGCCTTTTATACTGAAAAATGAGTCTGTGGTAGAAATTAGGTAATGGATGCAACTCTAATTGTCAAGTATATTTTTTTTCTTCTCTTATTCATTGAAGAAATTAATTCTTAAACTTTCGGTAAGGGATATTAATACGAAAAATGTGTTATTCTAATACCTTATGTTTTGTTGAACAAATGATTTTTTAAATCTTCATAGATTAATGGATTTGAGGCCCTCAATTCTACAATTGTTTGTGATTGATGACCTCAATCACTCCCTATAAATATTTACATTTTCCTCTAATTATGTGTCTCTAATTTCCCCCAATGTTCTCCAAATTGAAATCATAACTTGGTGGTGACTTTTTCATTCCACTTTTCCTCTTATTAAGGCTACATTTTATTAACCCAATGTCCGATGTGGGTTTTCCAAAAAAGGTATTTCCTATTTTCAACCATTTATTTTCAAAAAACAATTTCAAATTGCGAGGATACAATTCATTGAAGCAGGTAAGAATGTAATACCCGAAGATTTCATAGTACATTAATTTTCAATGTAATTCAATAACATTCACTACACACAACATCGAGTTCAAGCGCACCACAACTTATCAAACTAGCCATTCAAAAGAGGTTACGAATAGTATTAATGAAAATTTTTTATTTATATAATCCTAATAATTTTACAATCCATATTATGAGTTTCGTAGACATAATTTAAAAACTAATTCATTTTTTTAGATAAATGAAGTATTTTTTTAAAATGCAATATTTCCACCTTTCAATGGCGAACCATTTTTAAATCCAATATTTGAATAATTAATATATTTAATTTTACAAATTAAACATCTTCTTTAGAATAGGGACATAATAATTTAGTTTCAATAAATATTTTCTATTTTTCTAATAACATTCATATTTGGGTGAATAGTGAAAAATACTACATTTTAACTAAAAATAACTTTTTTAATAAAAACAATTTGTTGTGTTAAATTATACATTTTAATGGACTGGATGTATAAATAAATTATATTTTTACCATTTAATCTGAATTTATTCATTGTAAATATTTTCAATTTGAAATTGAACATAAAAAAGTATTAATCTTTTGTTAGTTATTATTTCTTAAAAACACGCTTTTTGGTATTGAAAATATGAATTAATTTTAAATTAATAAATTCAACTAATATTTTTTGAATTTGGTGAAATAGAATAAATTTTTGAATTCAGAATATCAAATTTAGATTTGGCGGAAATTTTGGTATTTTTATGAAAACATTCAATTTTTAATGAATAGAGAAAAACACTGAGTATCTTGTTGAAACTGACTTTTTATATAAAAAATAATTTTTTTTATTTAAATTTATTTTAGGTCAAAATATATACATAATACCTATATAAGTTAAATATAATTAATTGGAATCATTTTATAATAAGTTTAGATATATGAAAAGTTTATTGAATTGTTTACCATTTTTTACCCACCTCTTAAGAGAATTTTCAAATTTACAAAAACATAATATTACAGTTTCTGTGATTGGAATTTCAAAAATCCAAGAGACACGGTTAACCTCTATAAGTATAATGTGGTTCAATAAGTATAAAATAATATTTGGTGAATATTAAATTTTTTACTTTTATTTACCACAATTAAAAGTAAATAGGGTAATTGAGGGTAAATATGATATTATTATTACCCTACCATATGTCCTAATTATATTAAATAAGTATAATTAGACTAAAAACAACCTTAGGAATAAAATATGAACCTATTTGGTCCACCTGTATTAGATTAGGATATTTATTATTATTTTATTTAAAGAAGAGTTACAAGAGTTAAAATCAATGTTTAATAACTAAAACATTATTAATATAGGAGTATACATAAGATAAATTAGACTATAAATATTCAATAGAATGATAAAAATATTTTATACATAATTTTATTTTATTTATAAATTTTAGACATTAAATAATTAAATTTATATATGACACAATAATGATGCAGTAATTATCGAATGAATGAAAGATTAAAATAATTGACATTATCAATATCCAAATAAATGCAATTTGATATCTTTTATAAATTCCACTAATTTTCTAGGTTAATATGGTATGTTAGGGTTGGTTAGATGATTTTTTTTCATAGTAATAATGCAGTTATGAATTTAGAAAAACAAATTACCAAATACTGTCAAAATTGACATAAAAGAGTTTTTAAAACAAATATTATATTATTAATTGTTATTATATAATCCACAATATAGTGGATAGAGTATGATGACAATATGAATATAAATAGAAGAATCATGTGGATTATATAATCCTCTATGATGACATGTGACAAAATGACCCTTGAAAGGTCATGAAAATGGATCATGTGCAACGTGTGATTTTTTAATGATTACATGAATCCCCTATTAAAACCATTCCACTGTTTTGAATGGATATATAAAAAATGGATTCTCTTAAAGAGAATTTATTAGGGGTTCCACCGATCATATGATGTGTAAATAAGTAAATACTAGAATACACACAAATACCCATATAATATAATGGATGAAAAAAGAAGACATTTTCATGTGATAGAATGTTACATATAATATAATGTGATGTGTTAATGTGATTAGTAGGTCCCCATGGATCCCATGGATGTATTGAGGACCATATAACATGATATAATATTGGATAGTCACCTTATCATGATATGGACAATAAAAACAACTATATGATAGTGTTATTACCCTTTAGGTCCACCTAAAAGTGGATTTATTAACAATCACAATGCATGCAATACATAATGAGGCCAGTAATTTATCACTTTATGAACCAAATTTTGTTATATAATAGATTTCTTTCAATTATCACATGCCATTATGAGATGATTTACTAATCATGCCACCCCCTGATAAGAAACCAATAGGAAAAAGAGTGAATTTTTATAAAATATATATTAGAAATATAAAAATGGTGGGAGACCCTTATGAAGGGACAACATATTTATTTTAATGAATATGAGTAATGTGAATCATGTGATAACTATTAATTATTTGAAGACTCTTCTACAATCCAACATGTTAATGAGAGTCACCCTGGACAAGGAATCATGATATATTGGAAGGCTTATAAAAAACCATTTTAATTCTTAAATGGTCGCCATTAATTTCTTCGTCAATAATAAAAATCATTTTTAAAGGAATATTGATTTCATGAGGACTATCATATATGTCACCACAATGGTGAAAATTTTACTTGAGAAGTAAATTTTGTTATGAAAAAACCATTTGATATGTTGGGATTAAATATATATGGAAATGATGGAATTTTGACATAGTGGTGGTTTATCATGTGATTCCTTGGATGGTCTATGGTATATGGTAGTATAATACTAATAAAGTGATGTGATACTCCCTCCAAACTCCCCACCTAAACTATAGGATATACATATCATGAAAGGTGATTTATAGACTAGTAAGTGAGGCATATAAATTTTTCATTCTCAATATAAAATTTTTAATATAAACAAATTTGATGAAAGGTATATCCATGGGGGAATAAAAAAGAGGGATTGTTAGAGTTAATTTCACACCATCAAAATGATATTACAAAAGTTAAAATTCAATGAATGGACTTAGGATATTTCTTCTAAGTTCTGAAATGTACTAAATTCATGTATACCATTTCACAAAACATCCTTACGACATGTCTTCCTTGATCACACAACACACTATGAAATCTCTATGTTGATCACATGAATACCCTTAGATGTGTCAACAGAGTTATGAAAAAACCCATCATCTTTTTATATAATCATTTTATGTACCATGAGGGAATTAGTTTTTTTGGTACTAACAGACATGAAATGTTTGGAAGTAACTTATGACATGTTAGGAAGACACCCAGGGTCATGATAACTTTTTTTTAGAAATATTCGGACATTCCTCATAATGAACTATGAGAAATATGATTCTCGTCCAAAAATAATATGTAGAAACCCCTCATAATTTTTGAGTTACCATGTGAATCCGACTCTATTTCTGTCCCTCTATATCATAGACACAATAGCATGTGATACCCGTACTCTCTTATGGGTTTAATATTATTCTTCATCCGTCAAAATATTGAGAGGATAATGAAATATTAGAAAACAAATACATTTCCAGTATCTAAAATAAGAAGCCTTACGAAGGCCTGATCTCTATACTAAAAACCAATTTAAGAGTTTTCCTATTTCATAATTACATTACCCATATGCAATTTGACAGATCACATAATGTCCCTTCTTTCTCACATTGATCATTTTATACGTGAGATTATTGATTTTCAACAAAAATGTCATCCACATCATGAATTTCCCTAATCTAGGAAATCCTTAGTTTGTATTCCCCACTCAATATCATGATTCAACTATCTCAATAAAGGGGAATGAAACTCATTTTTATTTTAAAAGGCATTATATTATGGGTAAACATAGGAAATAAAAATATTTGGGGTAAATTATCAATCACCACCCATATACTATTTGATGTATGATCGATCTATGATTACTATAATTCCAATTATAAACCAAATAAATTTTAAACCATAAAATGGATTGAGCTCTATAACTTGGGAAAATGTTCCATGTTGTTTGTCATTAATGTATGATGTTTAAATTCAATGTTTAATATTACATTATGGGTTTTCAATCTTATTATAAATATTATATATAGGACAACTCATAATGGTATAATCCATTCATTTAAATAACAATCTCATCTTTGGATGGTGGTAAACACTATTGTACCTAGATATATGGATTCAAAATAGAATTATACATCCATTACTATGAAATAATAGGAAATGCATAAAGAACAACAAATACATACATATGATAAAATTAATAGATCCCCATTATACATAGAAGGACCTAACACATGGACATTTTATTTTGGTTATCGGTTCCATATAGTGAAGTGGATTAGATTAATAAACATATCATATATATATATACTAGAGTCCCAATGTAGGATATAATACCCCCCAATTGTGGTGATATTTATCCCATATCCACTCGAACAATATGAGTACCAAAGCGTCATGGGGTCTGATACTTCATTTGATCGCCTACCTTTAGAAACTAGGTATATAAACCATTAAGGTTGTGGTAACCATTAAAATATTCAGTAAATTATCAAATTGGTAAAATATATTTGAAATTTCTATTAAATATTTGAACCCCCTCCCCAAAATCAATCAAAAAATGAAAAATTGTTATTTTGAACCCTGTATGAAATCACTTATTGAATGAATATCAACATAATTATATGAGTCACACAACATTTGTACAAAATTATAGGGATAAACACACAATATATTCCATAAGAAATCATCTTTTGAGAAATATAGAGACGATTGGTTGGAATTTTAGAATGATACGATAACATACTGTGTGAGATCAGCAGCTAAATATATTTAAGTACTGGCTTCTTGGATAATGTAGAGGGAGGACTCTAGAGAAAAAATATAATTATCTAAAAAGATGATGTGGGAAATTATACAATATTTCAATTAAATTTTAAGTATTATAACATTTAAGAAAAAAATAAATATAATCATCATTATAATAAATACTGTAAATGCATCATAAATAATATTCAAACAAGAAGGTAATTAAAACACATATTTTCTTAATATATAACGTAAAGAAAGACTTGTGACATTTGAACTCAACATCCACATGATGGGGTGGTGATCATGTATAATTATTGCTCCTTTGGATTCATTGTTCTATTTTCAAAAACTCAGAGATACATTATTGACCAATGGTCTATAAAAAATAATGGGAACCACTATATTAATATGATTCATGTTCTTTTTTTAGCTAAAACCAGATTTAATGAAAAAAATTGTTATTATTTACCCATACTTTCAATTCCCTGGATGAAAAAAATTCTAAAACAACACCCAACAGCTCATATAAATTTATAATTTTGTAGAAATCCTCAATATAGGTCCCAATGTATTGATAGTTAATGATAATGAAATAATCTCCCAAATTATATGTGTTCTTGAAATCTATTATAGGAATATAATAATTAATGAAATGTTAATCCCCTACAATTTTAAAGCTTCAAGTAATTGTTTTTTAACTATTGATAATAAGTTCATTGTCTACCACATTCAAATGAATTAATACCCAATTCTTTTTCACTTATAAATAAAATAGATTTGTGCCACTATTATAATAATCAAGATTAATTAGATTATTTTTATGGGGATTTTTATTTATTGAACTTTTTGACCTGAATTATTTTCATAAAACATATATTTCAAATGGTAAAATATTCTATATATTTTATTAATTAATGATATATATTATTTATTTAATTATTTATATTGTGAGTAGTCTCATTATGTTTTTGAATTTCATTTTGTATTTTTTATTATTATGTTTTGGATATTCTATGTATATATTCTTCTTGACATATTTTTAGATAGAGTCACAGGTGGTTATTATTATTTTGGCTGTGAAATCCTTACGATAGTTTTATTTTTGATTCCAGGGAACACTTTTAATGTACATGGGTTTGGTAATTCCCCTCATAACAACAAGTGATTTGGGTCACATGACATTTTAAGGCTACATAATTATGTTTGTTTTAGAAATAAATAATATCATTGATATGGAGAATAAGTATAATTTTTTACAAATCACTGAAAACATTCCATATGTTAATGAATATGAAGATTAGTTTCTCATGAGGATGACAAGGATTTAATGTTTATTCTATGAAGGGTATTGATTTTGAGTATAATATTGATAGATCAATAGCTAGATATGACATTAAACTGGGAAAATTATGGAATGCAATATCATTAATGGATGTGAAATATTAGATAAAACCATGTAAATAAATTTATAGAAACAAACATTACATGTGTATCATCTAGAAGAAATTATTTCTCAAGTGTAAAATAGGTATAATAATTTTCTTTAGGATTTAAATGTGGATATTAGAATAACTGGGAACAATTAGACTTCGAAGATTGTTTCGATGTCATATGTCTAGAAACACATCAAGACCAAATTTATTTCCATTAAAAAATTGTTATTATTTCATGGTTATTTTAAATATTGTATAACATTTTGGAATTTTATACTCTAACCTTTAAATTTATTGATATAATTGAGAAATTTTTAATATAATTATATTGAAATCAATTTTATTTTTCATGGACATACTTGTGAATAAAAGGAATAAATTTATACCATATTTTTATTAAATAATAATTATTATCCAATTAAATTTTGTAGATTCATATAACTTTTATAATGTTACTTTCTTTAAAATAAGTGGTAAAAATATTTTTTTGAATGAATAAGTAATTTTATATACAAATGAATAAAAAATGTATTTGGTATTCTAGACTAGGTAAATAAATTAAAATAAATGTTTAATACATGATGGAAATTAAAATAACCACTATATAAAGAGAGATTGTGATAAAAATACTTTAATTCTAATATAGGACTCTAAAATACTCTTTAGTGGAAATAACAGTTTATTGTGTTATTATTTGTAAAATTCATGAGGTGTGAGTAAAAAATGTCAATGATATGAGATGGCCCATTTTTTCATTGAACATTGGTGATACATGAAATTAAGGGATATTCATGTATTAATCCAACAAATGAAATAGAGGTTTTATAAATAATATTAATGGATGATTCTGTAGTAATGACATCATTTGTTTCTACCATGAGAATTCTTTAGGGGAAAAAATTCCCAATGAAGTAAATTTCATGGAATACATATTTATTATTGTGAAATACTATATTTAGTAGTGACATGACAATAATATTCTTTCTAATTTTCAATCCAGTAGGTGAAAAATAAATTATAAATAAAGGAACAAGGTAATTGTAAAGATAATTATAAACTATATTAAAGGAAATTTTTATTTTATTTATTTTTATTTTGAAACATATACACTAGTATTACAAGTATATTATGTTTTTATATTCGGCTAGTTAAAAATATGATTGAAATAAAACATTATCTTGCTATTTGAATATTGTATTATTTTCAATTTAATATACATTAAGGAAATAAAATTCTACACAACTATTTAATTTATAATATTAATATATTGTGGCCATTCAATATTTTGAAAAACTATTTTGTGTAATGAAATATCTAAATAAGTGATATCTAAAGTGATGTTTCCTTTCAAATTAAATTGTTAAAAACAATGTGTTTTTAAAAAATTTGAAAAAATATATTTCACCAATCAAGGATGTTGCACATTGAATTAATAATAACTTGATCAATGATAATGAGTATAATTAATTACAAAAATTATAGTATGTCACTACTGGACACCATGTGAATGATATAGTGATGATTGATTTCCCTATAAAAGCTTTACGGGTAATCGACTTACTCTCAGTGTATAGTCCAACTTCCAATATATTATTTTTTTGTACATAGAATCTTGAATAAATGTTTTGTTTTATGAATTTCTATATATACATATAATTATTCTTTTCCTTTAACATACCACTAGGAGTGATCATTGTTTTCATCAAAAAAGATGGAGATATATTTTCATGGTAGTAAATAGAAATAAATTGGGAGAGTTTTTCAACAGTAAATATATGTGAGATTAGTTATATGGATACTAGTTAAGTTGTATATAGAATAGTTTTAAAATACTAAATGTGGACTAAATAATGAAAGGATTGATTTGTGGATAATATTTTATTATTACTCTTTATTGCATCATAATATTAACTCATAAAGGCATAATGTACATTTTGATCAAGTGTTTGATCATTTTCTAGAATTTTAGAGGGAGAATATTGTTTGAATTATAATGTGAATAATAATTTTTAAAAATATGGATAAAGATATTGATGCGTTAATAACAAACCAAATGTTTGATATTATAGGAGTAATTTTCTTTTAAAATGATTTTCCCTTGATTTTGGGTTCATTTTTCCTAACAAATCATGGCGATTAAGATACAATATGAATAAAACAATTGGATTTATGAAGGAAATTTCTATAAGTTTGTTGCATATATTAAAAAATTACGACTAGAAATTTCGGGAAATAAAATATTTGATTTTATTATGTGTAATATTTTCATAAAATTTTAATGGAATCTTGGATGGAGTATGGTGAATTTTGTGACATTTTCAAATGGATGCAAAACATTTTGAGAACACAGAAAGTTTTATATGTATGATTATAATTTATAATAAATTAAAAACTAATCATATATTTAATGTGAGGAGGAGACCTAGAGAATCATAAATAAATATATATTCATGTAAGACAGATTAAATTTTATTTCCTTTTGAATATATCATATAAAATCCCTACATTCATGTAGAATGAAAGTAAGATTGTGTGAATTATAGTTTTTTGAATGTGTTTTATGTGAATACCATTCATCAAGAAAATGGGTTACTTGAAACTATATCTAATTTATGAAATTCTATAGGTTAATCATTATTTCATTATTTTGAGGAATGATGGTTTCCATGAAACACCCATTGTGGTGTATGCATGTTTATTGGTAACATCATATGAATCCTAATATTTTGTAGAAAAATGCTCTAGATTTGATGAAAATAACACAATTCTTACATTGTGAATTTGATACCAACTCTAAAAACCAAAATTTGGCTAACCCTAATAAAAGAATCATAGAAAATATTGTGTCATATATTTATGAGGAAACATTTTTTAGTGTATAGCACTAAAGAACATGGAGTACCCTATATTTTACAAATCCTATCTATTTATTATCCAATGGAAATTTTTCCATTATACACATATTTTTTAATTCATAATAGTTCATCCATAACTCCCTAAAATTTAACCCTACATAATACTCATATATATATGTATATCATATGTATTACACTTCTTTATAACATGTTGAAATTTGAAAAAATGAATGGGTGAATTCATTCACTAGGTATGTATAGAATAAATCAAGATTTATCATAAAATTAAAAACGGATTTTTAATATTAAAATAATAAATATTAATCAAATGTTTTCATATAATTATTTACATTATCTTGGAATACATCATGGATGTTAATTTAAAAAACCACACGGAAAAAAATAATAGATTTCTCAGTGATGGAATTAATAAAAAAGAATGATTTATCCTTTACAAAAATAAATCATGCCCTGAAATATTATATAACATAATGTCCTATAATAATGTTCATTTTAAAAACTATCATGGACTTTAATCTAAGATAATATAGATATTATTAAATCCTCTCAACCAAGAAATATTAAATCCCATCAAGGCATATCAAAAAAAATCATTATAATTTTGTGGGCTTGCACACAATAAGAGATACAGATTCTTATTTATATCATGAGATCAACCCATTTCATCGAGGTGTATTTAATTCTTATCACCCTTTTTTATATAATCTTGTCCAATAAATCCATAATATACAATATATCACAAATATTCCATATCAATAATTATTTATCCCAATTTAATCATGTGTACCAGATATGAATATTCACCCACTATCAATCCGTCCTAAATTAGCAGTAAAAAATATTAAATATTAAAAAATAATTATGCATATATTCATTATTTCCAAAGTCATTAAATGAGTTATATATATTAGTACCCAATACTAATCAAATATATGTAAAATAGGTTAATCACACATAAGAGTGTATTGAGTATACGACTATGTATATAATATAAATTATTTTTATTTCATTCCAAATTATAAGGAATATAAATATAAATGAGATAATAATTTCACTATAAATTTAGGTTTTATAATAAAACCATTTCATTAGTCATATATTGGGGAAAATAGATTTGATGCTATAAAAATAAATCTTCTTTAAGGATCTTCTGAATATTTTTAAAAACATTGTTAAATATCCCATACAAGTTCTATTTAATGAGATTCCAAGAGTTTTTTTAACCATTATTTTTATAATAATATATAATAATCGCATAATTGAAATAATAAATTTCTAATTATAAAAATTTTGAGTGAAATAGGAAATTTTATATAAGTGGAATGAAATCCATTTTTAAACACTTAATAGAAAAATGATTTTATTTTTAATAAATTAGAGTTTAATGGTAATATAATTTAAGATTACAAATAATCACAAATTTTGATGAGTGATAATTAATTAAAATGATAATGGGGTTGAAAAAAATGCAGATAAAAATAATTTTAAAACATATATTTTTTAAAATATTTAAAATTAAATATAAAATTAAATTTTGTCAAAATCATTAAAAATAATCCTCTAAAAATTGAAATAGAAAAAAACAATTTAATATAAATTTAATATTATAAAATTATTAAAAAATAAAATACATTTGTTCTTAAATAGAATATTTATTCATTTCCCACAAAATGAAAAATTTGGAAATAATCTCGATATTTAATAAAATGATTATCTTAGTTGATTTTTCTACTAATGAGAGGGGAAATAGAAATATTAACTAAAACACCCATAAGTAAATATAGTTATAATATATATTTGTTTTAGGAGATAAATTATTTTCATTTCACTTAAGTAAAATTGAATACAAAAAATTCCTGACAAAATGATTGATTGTATAATAATCTATAACAGATATGATAAGATTCAAATAAAAGTCCATCATAAGTAAGAATGTGAACTGAATAAAAAAATACCTTTAATATAATTACATAATAATTAAAATTATATTCTTTTTTCTAGTAATAAAACCATTTAATTTAAAATGTGGTCGATAATATAAAACATGTCTTATAAAATTTAATAAAATTCCAAGAACTATTATAGATTTTACAATACAAAAAAACATATTTAAAGGGAGGGCATTAAATAGAATGTTTATAAATAATTTTAATGATAGGATCATGATATAATATTTCAATGTTAAAATATATAAATTATATAATAAAAGTATTTCTAAAATTAAATATATGTCTCAAAGATAGATTTTTTAGATGGCCAACCCTTACCACAGATTCTCTATTAGTATAAAAGGCACTAATATCTTGTAAAATAATTTTATATTTTTTATAAACCAACATATTAACTATATTTATATTTATTTTAATTGATATAAATAACATATAACTTATTATATCAAAATTAGTAATAATTCATTTTTTAAAGAAGTATTTGTGTCTCAATTATTTAGTTTTTCATGCATGTTCTAACCCAACAATTTTGGATCATTCCCCATGGAAAAGTTTTACTAATATATTGGGATTTAATTAAAATTTATATTATGTTTTTTTATATTTTTTTAATTTCATGGTCACATTATGGAATATATTGGGGCGATTTAGATGGAAATCATAATAATATCATTTTAAATAAATTCTCAATTCAAAAAAAGAATTGATAATATTAGAGAGTAAAAATAATTATAAAATTATTACCAAAAATTAATTACATAATAAATATTATATGTATATAGAAAATAAATGTGTTCAATCCAAATATTTGCGGTGGTGATGAAAAATTAATTGTATCATCTACGTTGAGTATAATACGCATGTATGCATAAACAAAATTTTGGTTTTCTAATGAATGATTTGTAATAATTATATATAATGTGTTATCATTAAATATTAATAAATATCTACTAAATATTATCTTTATTCAGAACATTCATATTTTATTGATTTTGTAATGGCTATAGATTTTAAATGATATAGGACTTCGGTGAAGGAAGTATCCTACATGTAGACATGAGGTACACATTCATTTCTAATGGATTGAAAAGTAGTAGATGATAATGTATCCATAAACATAATAACATTTTACTCAATAAGTCATATTGATATCATTATGTGAATTTGGTTTTAGATGATTTGGGTGATGTAGAATATTTTTTCAACGTTTCTCAACTTGGTTAAATGAATATATGTACCCTCGATATTCGTATTGGAATATCTCGTTAAACATTCCATGGTTGATCTTTTGATGATACTATAACTAAGAGTTCATGTACAAGGATGATGTAATTTTACATAGGTAGATACTAATTTATATTACTTCCTCACTATGGGTTAGAATGAGTTTAGATGTGCGGTCATTTTATATGTGAGATGGTGGAACCTTTTCTTATAATATTACCATTAATAAAATATATCTTTATTTATCGTAATAATGTGTTCCCAAGGAAAGAAAATGTCTTATTTTGGGTAATATGGTTTTAAATAAAAAGGCCTACCAAATTAATAATATTGGTTTTTTATTTTAAAATTTTAACTTAATTAAACTTTTTTCCTTCCACTTATTTCCCTAATCATGATGTCAAAATATTACTATAGTAACATAAATTTAAAACATAAAATGTGTTGCACCTTAATATATATTTTTAGTATAATTTTTTAAAATATTTAATACATTTGATAAGATGAAATTTATTTAGATAGTGAATGAAAATTTTTATATACATATATAAAACTCAAAGAGAAATAATTTTTAGAAAAATTTGTTGTATGCATAAAAAGATATTACACAAAAATCCTGAATAATATTTATTCCCATGATTGTTTTTGATTTATGATTGAATATATGAAATTTATATGATTTTAAAAACAATTAAAAATAAATATAACCTTATAAAGACATTATTATCTAACAAGATACAAATACATATTTTTTAGTATAAAATATCACTTAGGGTTTCAAAATACAGAACATGTTTTTTTAAATTCAAAATAAATTAATATTAAACTATGTATCTATTTAGAAAATAATATATCATTTAAAATTGTTCTAAAATATCAATTTCATTCTTATGTCATAATAACATCTAAAAGTATCAGTATCTATAATAATATACCAGTAAATATTTATCTATGATCGAATATTTCAGAAAATTATAAAAATTCACCATAAAATAATTATGAGTTGATCAATTTAAAAAATTATATAAATTTTAGAAAATTTTAATTCAATAATTTTTACCACATCATGTTAAAGGAAAACTAATTATATTATTGCTAAAAGATTCCTTAAAAAGAAATATGACATAAATTAATAAATTAACATTTATTTTATTTTAATAATTATTTCTTGGATGTTATTAATTTATGTTCCATTAAGTTTTATCAATAAATTTAATTGATATCATTATTTAGAAGTAATAAATTTAAAAAAATTACATTTTACAAAAATATTTAATTTTGCAATAAAAAATTTTCAAACATTAATTAATATCTTTTTAATCTAAAATATTTTATTTAAAATAATAAATCCTGTAATCTTGGGGTGTTATATTATCCTACATAAATAATATTATCCCTCTAAATTTTAATTTTTTCCTATAAAAATTAATATATATTAAATAAAACATTCATTTTATAATGAAAAATATTTTCGAATCATTAACTACGAAAATTTGTATTTCATAGTTAACTATATCTAAAAACGAATATACTTTATTATATCACTCTTATGTGTGATTATTTTCCATGAATCATATGTTGATATATTAGGGATGTTTTTAAAATTTGATTCTATAGATCTTTTTATCTATTAATTATGTTTGATAAACAATTTTTCTATAAATATATATAATATGTGAAATTTTAATTATGTTACATATTTATTTTATATTTTCATATTTCATTTATCTTTTGAAATGTTTTAAAGAATAATTTTTCTCAAATAAATGACGACTTGTTTCCATGATTAATTTTTCATTCATAAACCTTGAAAATATTCTTCTAATGTATCATGATACCCATGCATGAATAACATGTTTTTCCCTACATATACCCAGTTATAAAAACAAGAATGTTTATCCTATGTAATGTTTAGAATCAATAAATATAGTACATAATTTGAAAAGTTAATATATTAATCTAGAAAATCACAATAATAAAGAACAATGTTTATCATAAATCATTACAAATATTTGTAAGTCATAAATTTTTTTAACAAATTATTGAATAAAGAAAAGACACAAATAATTAGAGTATTTTGATCACATTTGTAACATAAATAAACAAATCCTCTTCCTGGAGAAGTTATTGAACATCATTAATCTTTAAAAATATTCACTATGACAATATAAACAAAAAAATTAAATGAAATCATATATACAATAAATATTTATTTTCACTCCAAACTAACATGAATAACATTTTCATATGATATCTCACTAATCCCCAATGTTTTCTATACTATTAAAAAAAATTAAATTTAATTATATCATTATCCTAATAATATAAAATAAAATAACATTCAAAATCATAGTGTAATAAAAATATTAATCATGGTTTCCTATTAAAAAATAACTAATATATCCTAATATATTATTAATACCCTTTTAATATAGCAATATACTACAAGAAAAGTTGTATCTATGCATTTTAACATAAGGTGAGCAAAATATTTTTGGTTTTTCATGGAATCCACAATATTAAAATTATTATTATGTTATAACATCTATGAAGATAATGTAATAAAAACCTTTTCTAATACCAAAAATGATTTTACAGACTTCTACTATAATATTTGGTATTAAAAATAGAATCCATATACAGTTGTATTAATAACAACTCAAAAGACCAAATTTTTACCATCTATAATTACAACATCAAAAAAATTTAATAATTTACTTACATTACCACAACCTTGTCAGGATTAAATATTTTTTAAATTAAGAAAACTATTTCATTAACCAATTCAATTTATTTTGTATCCAATGAAAATCTAACTAATTATAAAAATGTTTTTTATTCCATAATAAACAAAAATATATCACAAAAATTATCACCACATTGTAAAATATAAGATATAAAAATATTACTCTTCGTCATAGACTTTCTAAATAGGAAGATAATAATTTCTACTGCTAATCACTCAGTAAGAGAATAATTTATTTAAAGATATCATATAATAATTTTTTTTTAAAATATAATACAAAATATATTATGTAAAATAATTTGGTATAACCAATTAAAGGTTATTGAAATATATTTTAGATCATAATATAAAAATTAAATAAATTTAAATAACTAATTTAATTTTGATACGATGCATAATTTTGAACATATTATTCCTACAGTTAGGGAATAATTCTAGTAAAAACTTCATACAAGAATGGACCCAAAGAATATTCATCTTATATTTTACCAAGGCATCTCAACCAAGGAATAATCATTGTATGAACATGAACATAACATCTGATACACATTCTTATTTTACTCATGTGACCAAACTAATTTATTAAGAGTCTATATATTTCTTGTCCCCATGTTCCACATAAAATTAACCAATTTATTCATCACATATAGTATATCATTGTTATTCCTTAGCAATCAGTATGTTGATATATTCAATCCACGTTAAAAAATTTAAAAATTTACCAAATAAAAGTTAAGAAATACATATAAGTCAATATACATCAATATAGAATTAACAATTGTATATATTTTCTTTATTCTAGAGTATAATAAATAATATTTCTTCATTTTAGATCATCTGAATTCTGATTTATGTAAATTTGATAATTTTTGTAATATAGATTACTGACAATATGGGTAAGATGACACTCGAAATAAAGTAGAAGTTGAACATAATGATGATGAAAATATAAATTTAGGAGACTATATATTCACCAAAAAATGTTGGAATTATAGTAAAAGAATGTGATTTTAAATGAAAATAGTTAAATGGAAGATAAAAATTCAAAAAATATTACATTTTAATTTTTTATAACATTGATATGAAAAAATCATTCTAAAATAAATTTAATTTCATTTTAAAAAATAATTAAAAAATATTACCAAAAATAGTTCCAATTATGAGACATTATCAAATAAATATAAAAATGTAAACTGAGAGTGAGGTGAAAATATATACATTATGGGAATGAAATTCTTGTTAAAAACACTAAACAAGAAATATCCTATTTTTATAGAAAAACATTGAATTACGGTAATAGATGTTACATCATATAACCATCAAAACATGTAAAAAAATTAAACTCATGGATAATGATCGTGAGGGAATGAAAATTTATGCATGAAAATAATGTTTCAAAAGAGATTATTTTTATCATTTTGTAAGGAAATTCAAATATTTCTCGTACATAAACCATTATAATATCATAAAAAAATATATCATGAGAATTTACAATTTAAAAAATGATATTCAATAAATAAATTGGCAATATAAATAAATATTTAATAGTAATAGAGAATTTTGATATATAAGAACTAGGTTCCATAATTAAAAGGACAAATAATGATTGTTTTTATGAAAAAAAATCTTTATATTGATAATAAAATTAAAAAGTATAGACTTGTATTAAATTTGTAAAAGACCATAAATCACTATAGTTGGTAACATTATTTGTTTTTTAGAGTTAATTTTTATAAATTACTCATATTTAAATTTAAATATATATATATAAAATATTAAAATAAGGGATTTTTGAATAAACCATTATAATATTAGTTATATTTGAAAAAACCCCATATAATGTTAAATATTGAAATGCTTTTATAAATATCATGAATTAAATGAAATAATATTTCAAAACATATTCATGAGGGTATAATGTAACTCATATAAAAGAAATCATGGTGTACAATGAGAAACCTAATTTATGATATAAAAATTTAGAAAAACAACCCTAATGACTATTAATAAAATATAAAGAAAACCTTTTTAATTATATAATAGTTATTGGAAAATAAATTTAAATTAATGTTAAGTGTATTGTGATTATATTATTTTAAAGGGGAAGTATATAAATGAAATTATGGAAACATGATTGAAATTTAAAATGTTTCTAAATGTAGAATGTTTGATATGAGAAACTCATAACATGGATTACCTCTCAGTCAGATGTGAACTAAATTAATATATAATTAAATTGTATTAATTTTAAATCTATTCTAATATATATATATATCCTATATAATACCTTTTGTTATAATTTTTCATTAGCATTGTGGTAACAATTAATTGTTAAAATTAATATGAATGTGGTAGCTATTATGTTTTCCAAGCATGTTTTGATTTGTATTATCCATTATTTGAACTATGATAAAGTGATCATTATATAGACAATGTTATTATAGGATCATTTTAATTTATTATCATATTTATGGTGTTTCCCAATCAATTTATGGAATTCATTGTGATGATTCACATGGGGATTTTACTAATATTAATTGTTTATAACAAAAAATTCTATAAAATGAATAATGATTAAGAGTGAATGAAATTATTTATATTAATTTTTTTTAAAAATAATTAATGTATTAAATATATTTTTCAAACATATTTTTTTTGAACTAGCCATGTCATCCTATAATGGAAAAGGAAAACCATCGTTCATCAGGGAAGGAGTTGGCATATAATCATGGGAATTGTTTTTTCTTATAAATGGGATAGAATATTTTTAGATAATATTTTTTCAACCTAGATTCAAATTTATTTACTATTTACACAATTAATTAATTGAATTCATGTTTTCAAACATTCCAAAAAATTTGGTGATGAAAAATGAAATGAAACATTCATAAGGGTGGTAGTTCTCATAAATAAATAGGCATTGTTTCCATTTTATAATGGTTCAAAAGAAGGTAGATAATTGTAGTTTAATCAAAATTAAAAAAAATTAAAAATATTATTATAATTATTTTTTATTTTAATATGGTTGTGTAAAATGCATAATTGGTCGATGAAGAATGAATCTCGGTTACATGGTTATGATTATTACCTAGTATTTTTGTATCCCCCTATGGATCTATCATAAAGAATTGTTATGATTGAAATTATATAATAAATATATTCTTAATCAGGGATACGGGTGGGATTCAGTCCCATATATAGAGATAAAGTCACAACTTTTTGTGTAGTAGTGCTTAAAATATGTGAACTTTTATAAGTGATAGGGGTTTTAGTTTTTTAAATTTATATAAATTTAAAATAATATAAATGGCATCTTTATATTCAAATGTAACCCTAATTCCTAAATTGTGTCAGTCGAGTGGTACCCAGTACATGATACCCCTGGTCTCTTAAGGAATCAAATTAGGATCAAGTTATACTCGGCTCAGACTCTATGTGTATTATGACTTAGGCAATTCAAATTATTTTTCTCGATGTGGAACATGTGGCATATTTTATAGTTATTAGCCCTCCCCAAACCTCCTAGAGTAAAGTATTACACATACCTAATTTTAATGTCTCTTGACATCTTTATGGATTCCATTGATTCATATTTTTATCTATATCATGAAAAACGTCTTGAATTTATGATTTTTCTTGATGGTTTCTCAGTGATAATAATGATCTTCCTATATCACATAAGAAATTTTAATTCATAAATAGAATGTTATATCAAAATATTTATGTAAAATTAGTCAAATGAAAATAAGAACATCATTTATCTTGATAGGGTTATTTATGGTGTCAAATTTTCAAAATTAAATTGAATATCATTTTGGGTGAACTAAAATGTTTGGGTGTCTTGATAGATAATTTATCTAAGCCAAAAAAATTCAAAAAAATTGGAATGGAGTAGAATAGTATTGATCGCAGACCCAAATTCCCTATAAAAAATATTTTATATAATCAAATAATTCCTCACTAGAAGAATCATTTATTCAAAATGGGATAATATATGGAAATTTTCTGGTCTAAAATTAATGATATGAAATTGTTGGGGTATCATAAAAAGTAAATTAATACCAGTTTCATTAATTTTCATCCACATCATTCTGTGAAGAAAATAGGATTTGAACACTGAAAAGAATTATGAAATCTTTCACATGAAACCTCGTGTTTTGGGGATCTCAAAATGGAATTTCAATTTTAATCCCTATAATCATTGGAATTCCATAGCAATGATTTGAATCAGGCCTGAAGAAATGAATTGGGTTTTAAGAACCTAGAAATAGTCAATGATATATTTTTATAAGAATTCCAATGAAATATTATTAGCATAATATAAATGGTGTCTTTGGACTCTATTTTTGTATCCATTTTTTGGGATAACATTGATTCCATTATCTTAGATATTATTACATTCAATACAAATGATCACAAGGTTAAAATATTGATAAAATATGAATACACACATCAATTTTGTGATGTCAAAAAAATGGTCGGACACTTTATTTATTACTGTATTATGGTTCAAGAGTAGGTTAATCCACCATTATATGTGAATTCAAGGACCATAATTAATATAAATAAAAAAATCTTAAGAAACTGTCATAAATAAGGACGATCCATCAAAGAAAAAAAGATGGAAAATGGGTAAAAATGATTTTATTTGTTTATTTCAAATTTTGAAGCAAAAAAGTAATTAGCTACACATGATGATGAAGAGGAAAAGGAGGATGAATAAATTACATGGATCTTGTGATTTAAAAATAAATTATGATCCTTCTGAATTCCTTTCAAATTATTTTTTTTCTGAATTTTTTGTGTGAAACAACAAATTTACATCTGACCACCTTGAAAAATATATTGATATATCCCCCTATTTATGTTGTCGATATAGATAACATTGTACTAAAAATAAATCATAATAATGATATTTACTCATATAATATTATAATGTAAAGGAGTAATGATTGTTTAAAGGATAATCAGAATTTTTTAAATTAATATGGTACCATATACTAATGGAAGACCTATGAACAAACATTTTACAAATGATAATTCTACTCCTGGGGATATTCACTCATCAAATGTGTAAAGAAAATGTAATTTTACAAAAAATTAGATGTTTAATAATAATATTTAATATACTATTTATTGTTTTGAGAATCTAAAAACATTAGAAGCTATTGGAAGCCTCCCAGTGGCCGTTTTAGAAAATTCAATGTGTGCTAATTTTGAGAATTCTTAAACTCCAAATGTTGATATCTATGGAAGTACGCGCGCCACATCAATATATTAAAAAATATAATTCTTTTTCTCATTCATGGTTATGAGATCATGGAGGATAGACAAACAAGTAAATCAACATAAAAAACATAGGAGGATATAAAAAAGAAGGTTCTATCCCTGATTATAAATTAAAATTAATCCCTTACTCTGGAATATACAAGGAGTGGGAAACTATGACACATTCATCTACATACATATGTATATTTAGAATCATATTACAATTATTAATTTCATATATTTACCTATACTTCTCTACACTACTGTCTTTGTTGGTTTGAAAATAGAGGATACTTCATCATTGGTGGTATCAATAATTTTATTAATGTAGACTCTATCTTGATCGTTGATTACTGATATCTAATATTTGATAAATCTATAATCATTAAAAACGATAATGATTAATTGTGATGAAACAATATCTGATGTTCACATGTTATACTCTTTCATCTCTGATAAAAATTATTATCATCATTGGAGAGGTATTTGGAAAACCATTAAATCCATTAACTCTAGAATTAGACACATGTGGATTAATACTAGGGTATATTAATGATATACTTTTTTTTCTAGTGAAATGATGATTGATATTCCCTCCAAAAACTATTTAATTAACATTAAAACCATTATTTATTGAAATTTCATGGTTTAAGTTTATCTAGATATAGCTAATTGATGTCAATATTGTTGGATACATGTACATAGGGTAAAGAAGGAATAATTGTATAATTTTTTCTAGGAAGTTTGACTAAACTTTCCCTATTAAACAACAAATTTATAAATGGGAAACTATTTCAAGTATCTCCCTTCCAATAACAAAATCTTAACATCATCCAATTTTTATCAGCCCTACTACAACAGACAATAATATGATACTAAATTTCATATTTAATATTTTTTTGCCTTTCCATATTGATTGTGGTAAACATGTTATCGATATTTGGAATTCAAATCAATGTTCTAATGATACATTTTATTTCTTGTCATAAAAACATGGATATTGAAATAAAAAATCAATTGTTTGTGAAAGGATTCCTATTGTTGGATGGATAATGAAATAATATATTTCAATTGTTGACATAATTTTATTCAATATTAATATACTCATTATCTGATTGATGTGGATATCCAATAGTAAATTGAGCTCACAAATAAGTTGTCTTGCCTCGATTATATAAATGAAAACCTTCAAAATGATATTTCTTTTTCAAGGGGCTGGAGGATTGGGACAAGAATACTAAATAATATATTTTACATCAAAGTAATTGGAATGATTTAATATCTCTAATCTTTATTAAACATTGTGATAATTATATAGACAACCAATAATCCCTTTTAGATCATATAATATTTTACTATAAAATTATACATAAATAGAATGATCTCAATAAGTGACTTAAAAATGATTAAATTGAATATATTTTTAGTAACTACGATAAAATCAGGCTTTCCATTATCCCACAATTTTTTCATATAAGTGTATAAGACTTCATTAATAAGACAAATTATTACACAATTCTTAACAGCCTCACCAAGTCACTTATATAGATTTTTTTAATGTAATTAACTTGGATGTATTCAGATTGGTTAAATTATTTTCCTATTGGAACCCTCTCACATGTCATTAATGTTCATTTTATCACACTAATTCCTAGTTATTAAAATTCCTTGATGATACACCAATTCAAACATATAATCCTTATCGAAAAAATTTAAATTTATTTACAATGTAGATGGACAATTTAGTAAATATTATTGAGAAAAAATTGTCTATAGAAATTAGTATGGTGTTATAAAGTGTACAAAAATACATGATTTTATTTAAAAAACCTCTATACGTTTTAATATCCTAATGAAATCGAAGATAGTTGTAAAAATTACTCTAAAACATAACATTATGAAATAATATGACACTTTAGATTAAAAAACCATTTATATACTTATCACAAATTTAATTTCAGTGAAACTTCTATTAAATGAGTTTATAAATCTTTTAGTATACTCATTTTTAATCAATATTAATGATTATCCTAAGGGATACTTTAAAATTCCAAAGTGATTTTGAAATGGAGATACTCTTTATACCATCCTCTCCTCAATATTTTAATATTATTTATACCTTATTCTCAAAAACATGTTGGAATAAGGAAATATTCCCCCCATTCACTCATCCTAGAATCTGTCCATTACATCTATATTTTATATGTGGATGAAAGAACATTTTTTCAAATCGTAAAAGAAATATAAACAATCTTAATCTTTTCATATCAAATATGAAGATGTTTGAGGAGTGATATTAACAGGTATAATTCAATAAGGTTCTTATGGAATGGGACAATAGATTCTAGAAGATCAATCTCTTTATTGGAAATGGGAATTATTTATGTGTCTATTCCCATTTATTACATATGTGTTCAATTATATTTGGGGGACCTAAGGATAATTATTATTTTTGGTATTTTTGATCATATAAAAAACATTCCTTTTGGAAATGTATTTCCATTTCAATGGTTGGAAGGAATTTTGTGAACCTATTTTTCATTATCTCTTAATTAGTACGTGCTTATAAAAAATATAAATGACCTATGTATCTCCCCAAACATCTCAATATCAACATAAGATTCGTAGAATATTATAACCTTTAAAATAATAATAGTCAGCATTACATGGTGAAAATAATGAAAGAATCTATTATAGTCTGTTATAAGAATCAAAATCATCAAAAAATTTAATGTTGCTATTTAATAAAGGGTCGCATGGAATCATAAAGATACTGACCTATGGGATCTTCACTTTAGTAGAGTGATATTTTTTAGGAAAATTTAAATTGGAATAATGTACATATTGACTTCGATATTTTTCCAGCAATCAAGTCTTCATTCTAAATCATTTTGTCACAATCTTTATGGATTTATATTTGGGGGTCCACTCATAATCATTTTACATTAAAACTAAATGGTTTCCCATATTTTAAATCTTGGGAATACTAAGAAACTACCCAAGTATTATCAAGCATCCATTATTGAATTCTTGGCTATTACCAACATGGTTTTCCTAGAATGCAATCAGAACCTCCTCAATAATTTTTTATTTTCTTCTAATTGTCACATTGAAATTTATGAAACTTCCCAGAATGGAATTCATGACTCCATATTTTTTATCATGAATTTTTTTTCACTTTATTAATAATTTATCCTTGAATAAAATATTAGTTATTACTTGGTATATGCCTTCACACACTACCCATGTTTGGAGGCTTGTACATAATAATATTCCTTTTAATGAATTCATACAGTCATTTAGATTCCCTTTATCATCCATGTTCCTTCTATAAAACTAGGAGATGAATGATGATAATCATTTATTCCCCTCTTTTACCACATTACTATGATTTAGAGATATTTTTTATGATATTTTTGATGATCATAACCTTAATCCCCTACTCTCACATCCTAGATATATAATTGAACTTATGTACATCATAATCCCAAACTCAACAACCTATTCAATGTTATTTTAAGATATGATGCATGTATCCTTGTATGGATTCAATTATCATATTCATAATCAGATTCCCTATAATTACCGTACTTTTCTCAAATGGTATAGATCATTTGTGTATCTATTTTAATCATTTTTGTATTCATTAAAAACATAAAAATCAGCATATGGAATGATTTAGGAGTGTCTCGGTCATGTTCGGTGAACCTAAATTCATGATTTATAAAAAATGTGGTTTGCAAGGTTTACACCTGGTTATTTAGAATCATGTCGTATATGAATTTGGTAAACACGATGTCCTTTATGAGGCCACTGGTTTTTCTGAATGTGTGCAATCCTTGGAAAATTACATTATTGGTAGTATAGGTTTGTGGAATAATTCCTTGTTCACATATTGTGTATGGTTAAAAAACCATGCACCTAGAATGTGTGAGGTCCATTACTAGATCGTGGATACAATATGATTTATGCAGGTTTTATCCATATAATGAAGAAAAACCAGGCACCAAGATTTTTTTATGGTGAAATTAAATTTAGTCCCCATACATGTATTTAACATAAAACCACATTTCATCCTTTCTTCCCCATTTATGGATCCTCCTACAATCTACCATGATATCTAAATCTATCTAACATATCCATGTTGATTTATCATTGATCATGGATCCGAATCAAACATCATCCATCATGATAGATCTGAATCAGTATGCACTCATATTCTCATTCCATTATTCTTAGTTACTCTTCATACCTATTCATATTTTGTTATGTGAGATCAATCGCCCAATTTTTTTGGGCACTGGATTAGTCTTCATTTTTCACCCTATATACAAAAAATCTAAAGCTGGTATTGGATGACGAGTCTTATATGACCCTAAGGTAGGATGTCCAGTTTTATTCCCATAATGAGAATTTGTTTTTATAGATACTCTATTATTCCACACACTAACCTTTATCATGCATTGACCTAATGTTTTTTTATTTCTATGTAATTATACACATGGTATGATAGTCATGTGGAATATTAACATGTATTTAGTGGATTTCATAATAAAATATAGACATCACATTTGGGTTTCCTAATGAAATTCCCTACTTGGATATTTGTTTAGATGGGACGAACACAGCCTAAGGGTTCATATTAGCTTGTATATGGGGTTTTCCTCTCTTATATTGTTTTATTTTTCTAAAAATAACCTCAAAATTTATTTTCATTCTATGAAATGGAATTTCCTTCATTATTGAAAAACATAGAATCTATATGGTTCTCTATTATTAACAAAGAAAAATGGATAATGTGAACTGAATAATAATGGGTAGAAAGACTACATCGATTTGTGGATTCTTATTTATATTGATTATATAATCCACAATGACCATTTATATACTAGGGATTGATTATAAATATACCTATTAATTGATCCATTAGGATATTATTATTAGGATTAATATAATAAAATTGGATTTCTAATTAATGTTAAGTGAAAAATTTTGTGTGATGATTCTCTCTCCTGATATCAGGTGTTAAGCATAATATATCTCAACATTAAACATTAATTTAGATTATGGGAATTACATTCCACATTCTTAATATTATTATTTTCATCTGGGATTGGATAGGTGAATGCTCCCTACTATAAAAATTGGATATGAATTACTTGTATTATGGAAAATGGGAGTAGAGGATTGAGTAAATGATCTCAATGCTAATAGAGGAGTCTATTGGCCTTTTTTATTTTTTCAATGCATGTTTTATATTCATGTTACCTATTTCCCCTTTTTTTTAAGTCATCGTTCCATGAAATTATAGAATATTATTCAACCAATGTGATTATGATAAATATTACATTTTAACGGTTATTTATTCTTTTGATATTTTTTATCATATTTATTTATACTATAATGTTTTGTTATATCATGATTCCAATAGGTTGGGTAATTGGTTTTGCTGTTATTCTATATGATGATATTTTCTTCAATAGTGTTTTTTCTATTTTTATTGTATTGGGTGCACCAAAATGATATGATGGTATAATGTCCAAATAGTTCCTCATTAAATCCCCAATATAAATCTACAACATCTACCAAATGGGGAGGTGCACTTGAGGCCATGTGACCCACCAGCATGATGCATGGGTTATGTTGATCATGGGAAGATATGTTTCAAATAGGTATCATGGGATATTTTTCTTTTGCATTATTGTTTGTAAATGGTATACAATCGTAGGAAGTAATGCATTTTGGAAAAGAGCACGTTACATGGTGTATCTATCCCATGTACAGGAGAAACCCAAATTACCTGGTGTGGGTTGTTCATCTAATTTACTATTCTTACTAATGTGTATAAGACATCACCAATGGGAGATCCAAATGATTTAGAATGTTAATATTGATTTTTTTTATTTTAACGATATTCCTTTTACAAATTCTTGATGAAATTATGCAGTGACATTCCATAAATCACTATAGCTATGATAGGATTAATTTAACATGATTTTTTTATGCCATGTTGACTATTAGCTTGAAATTTCCTACTGTATATATTTTCTGCCTAATTATTTTAAAAATTTAAATGTTATGACATTTTACAAATGAATAGTGTAATTATAATAATTAATGTTACTAAATCATTGTAATATATATTTTCCCATATATTTTGGGGATGAATCCTTAATTATGAAGTTATACCCTGATGCAGTTTTTGAATTACTATGAAAAAATTGATATATACATATGTTATTTATATGATTACAAACTCAGGAAAATTTAAATCTTAAACGAAAAATGGTTACTGCTAAATGGGATAGAAATTTTAAATTTAATGGGTGTTTTCTTCTATACCATGAAATTAACAATCCACAAATTGAATCACCAATTATTAGATATGTGACATAGACCACAACACAGACTAAGTAGTAAGTAGTTGGTGTGTCTCTAACATTATTATATCATATTATGGTTTCTCATTTCTTTGTGGGCCTATATTTTTTAACCAACATAGTGTTTTGATTAATTTAATTTTATAGTTATGAATATTTGATCTCTTAACTATTTTATTCTCTTATGAGGTCTACTTTTGGAGATTCATAATCCTACCACATGACACCCTTGAGTCATATGCCTTGATGTTAATGATAACAATGAACGTGAAGTGGTAGGTGTTGAGTTAATAAGGAAACCTTTGGTAGTCCCACATAGGAGTCCACTTACTATTCTTATGATGGTAACAGAAACCTAGTTTTGAGATGGTTTTTCATGAAATATAGAACTATGTAATGTGTTTCATGACCTACCCTGACTATAGAAGATTTCATTCAGGATTTTCAGTAGTAGAATCCTCTCAACATGTTAGTGGTTGGATGACCAGATGAGGAAGAATCATGGATGGAATCTATGCTTTATTTCATTGAGAATATGGAGACCCATCCATAGTTGCTCGTCAAGCTTGAAACTTATATACTATTTGATTCTTCCTAGAGATGGTGATATTTTACAAACCTAGAGAACCAACACGTTGTTTTGGTCTGGGAAGACTTCCAGATGATCCTTTAAGAATATTATTTTTCAAATACAATGAGGGTTGACTAGGATAGAGTGTTTATAAATGTGAAACTTGGATCCATGTCTATAATAAGATTTTATTCCAATTTTATAGAGAAACAAAGTTTCTCTCATACTATTACCTGTGATGATCTAATCACCATCGAGAAATTCAATGATGGGATGACATATACCAGTTTATCAAAAGACAATTTTTTCTTCTATAGTACTATTTCTGAGATAGTCAAATAGACCCTCATCACATATAAGAATATATGAGAATAATATTATGAAAGATAAGGTGGTTCTGAACATAGATATATCACTATTTCATATAGATGGTGAATGTAACATTTTAATGTCTCTCGTGTAGGTAGCCACGATCATAAATTTCATATTGACAACTTCTTGATATATCACCAGTGAAGTAAGAGTAGACACACAAAACCCCAGTGTATATGGGTTCGAGTGAAATTAAAAGGATATTGAATGATGGGGAATATAAATTTCTTGGGCATGAATTTTCCATCAATAACTATAGAATGTGGATATACTCTTACACCACATTTTAGAGTAGGATCAGTAGAATCACACCATGTGGGAAGTTCAAATACCACAGACCAATTAAGAAAAGTATGTTAGTGAGGAATAGGTGGTCAGAATCATGATTTTCAACTCTAGAAGAGATGGCTTTCTGAAGGAATTCAAGTAATGAATTTGAGCCAAGATAGAGTCCAGTTACATATAGTTGAGCCTATGTCGGGTGGTAGAGTGTCAGGTCATCTACTACTAAAGTAATTATTCAAGTATCCTCTATATTAGTTAATAGGATAAATGATATAAGTGTGTTAAATTGTTTTATAGAGGATAATATAATGGAGAGTTTGGGTCATGAGACATAAAGATTTTATGGTATTATGACCCCCGATACTACATTGAGCCCTCAATCAGAGAATATTCATCGTTTAAAGGATTCACCACTTGAGATAAAGAGATATTTTTTCATGTGTAATATTTTCATCGTCGAATTAATATGGTTTGTGTAATCAATGAAATGGATGGGTTATCTCCCAATTGATCCCACACTGACTATTATCATCAGCAGATTATGATTTTATCACTATAATGAACAAAGAAGGTGCATAAGGTTGAATGTGATAACCATGAGACTCGATGATGACTTAAGGATCAGTTTTTGGAGAGAGTGAAAACTCACATTTTCAATCTCCTCTCAGATAATCTGGGGATGTGACCTATAGTTTTTTATTATAGAGTTCATACATTCCGATAACTTTGTCCTTAAAACATTTTTGGGGGACTATATATATTAGATGTATAATTGACCATTTTTAGGGATATGAGAGGACCTAGACTCTATTAATATTTATTTCATAACACTTATAGATATTCTATTCTTAAAGAATTAGTAGGAGGTTTTGGAGGTTAAAATAATTATTTTCTCTAGTATGTCCCAATTTGGTTGACAATACAATGTTTTTATGAAGGCGATCTGCACCTCAGGATTTTTGAGGATTTTCAACAGTTGAACCAAATTACATTTAAGAACCGGTATCCAGTACCTTGAATATAAACAATATATGATCAAATCATAAGAGTGTGATTACTTTTAGATATGGATTTGAGGTTAGGATATTATCAGGTACATGTTATATCTTTATACATACCACACACAACTTTCTGTAGTATGTATTTTCTTTACATATTCATGGATATATTGTTCGGTCTCACAAACACAACTATATCCATGATCACTTTATTAAAATGGATTTTCCACTCATATATGTATTCATTCTTGGTATAATATTTGTATGGAATTTTAGTATATTCGTGACCTAGACACAATCAACGAATCCATATGGATATTTTTGTGAAAAAATTGAGAAAGTATCATATTTAATTTAATATTATCAAATTCTACTTCTGGATCAAACAAGTGTAGTTCCAGGGTTATCAATCATCGTGTTATGAGTTTTTTTAGATCTTGAGAAAGCGAGAGAGGTAGTTTACTAGGATCATCCGAAGAACATATTTGACATACATAGTTTCATGTGGAAATAAATATTTTCCAAATAATTCATCATAGATTACTCAAGAATTAAAGAGCTACTCATGGGATTGACTAAGAATGGTGTGAAACTCCTATGGTCAAATGCTTGTGAGTAATCCATTCGAGAGTTGTAGAGAATTTTGATTTCAACATAGAGCCTAATTTTACCAAATCCAGGTAGGATTTCTATTAAAAATTGATTAACATCATTCATCAGTCATGGAGATGATCTGATCAGGGTGATCAATTCATAGAATTTTCATCATTCAATTTGAGGTCTCCTGACCAGAAGTACCCAACACATGACCGCATGATAGCTTTAGTAGATCGGGATTTATGTAACTAGAGAAGATATTTATATGGAGAGTGTATTTTATATTAATGGATCATAAAAAATCAAGTACATATTTACATAGTGAGATATCACTCTCATTTAGTGTATATGGTTTGACTACCAACAATACATTTATATCAAGCTTGTTTACACATATGGGAATGATAATGAAGTTTATAATGCTATGTGCCAGAAGACACTGACATTAGTGATTCAGGAGTCGAGTGATGAGTGGAAGATCATTGTATTATATTCGTAGTTACATGTAGAGGATATGTATGTTCGTGGAATGTTTATCCTCACATTCTTAGAAGTGACCTATACACATCTAGAGAAGGTAATAATTAAACAATTTTTGGATCTTGTCGGTTTGGTCCAAAGGGTGAGTGTCTAAAATTAAGATTATTTTTTTAAGTACCATGGTTGAGGATGGGACATTAATAAAACTTGGGTGTGTTTGGTTCCCAAAATAAATCCTAGTGGAGTTGATGTGGGTATTATACGCCTTAGTTTCATTATTTTATCCTTGTGTCACCTTGATGTTTTGAGACATACATCGCCATCATTTTTGGACTTGGATGAAGCTATTGATATCTACTTTGATCACCCGAATATCCACCGATTAGTTTTTTATGTATGAACATTTTTTACAGGAAGAGAATTTACTTCCATGTTCTATTCTGGAATGGAAATGTGACAATGTTTCTGTGGATTTTTTGGATGGTTTACCCACATCACATTGGGGGTGATATGAAATCAAAGTTATTTATAAATAGTTTAAAAATGTCACGCATTAATTACAAGTTTTATATACATTCTAAGTAAGTTAGTTAAATAGGATACATGCATGGGGGGTTGTACATCATTGTGGAGCTCTATGATATATTATATCTAATTGAGGTGATTGATTCAAATATCAGTTTGGGTAGGCGCTGTTGAAGACCCTGAGTACATAAGAAATTGTATCCACAACTAATCAACCTCCGACTGAAGGAAATACAAAGAGTATGATTCATATGTTAGAGCACACACTACATATGTGTTTCCATGATTCTAGGGGTTCAAGGGAGAAACATATACCCCTTATTGAGTTATGTTTTAATAACATTGTTTGGTCTATATTTCTTATGGATACCTGTGAATCCTTAAATGGTAGGAATTTTCATTCACCTATATGATGGACAAAGGAAGGGGACACATCTTTTCCAATATCATGTATCATTCAAGAAACTATTGTTTAGATAAAATTGGTATGAAAGAACAAGTTAAGAGCATAGTTTAGATAATAGTAAATTTCCGAAAAGCATGGTTGACCTCTTTATTTTGATGTTAGAGAACATGTTTTCTTTTGAGTCTCACACTGGTTGGTCCACCAACATATTTTTTGTTAGGGAAAGCTCTCTCCTTGATTTGTTACACCACATGAGGTTTTGTAATGAATTGGAATGTTTGAATACTAGATAAAATAACCTCATAGATATAGGTCGATGCAAGATGTATTTCATATATCATAGCATTTATAGTATTATCTTGACCCAATGCATGTGATCCAAAGTGATGAGGTTGATTTGGCGATGGATTCTCCCTTTGAGGAGTACTTAGTGAGTATTGTGCATTGGTGTATAAAGACATGACAAGGATGGAAAGATATTTGGGTAAAGGATATACGATAATAATAATGAGTATAATATGATAAAATTTAGTATGAAATTGATATATGAGATTAGTGGTTATAATTTTTCTCAGATGATGCATCTTTAACTTTAGATGGACAACTTGAAGACGAGTTTTTTTATGGATGGGAGGTTGTAAAGAACCAACATTTCTCAAACATTATCAAACATTTTTTAATTTTAAATAAATAATTTATCTTAATAATCATGTAATATCTCTTATATTATAATTTAAGATCATCTGAGTCATGTTCGATGCCCAAATATTCGTGAATTGGTTTCACAAATTTGGACTCATCATTACCACATAGTTAGCCTAAATATGTAGAATAACAATGTCAGGCTCTTAATTCCATTCAAGAGGCCAAAAGGTTTTTTTGGGACCATGTGAGACTAGGATCATGATCGTGCATGTTTCAGAGTGGTTTGGGATATTACTTTTTACATAACAAATCATGATTATCCAATCTATGCACAAAGCCTATGTAGGGTACTTCTATAGATAACAGGAGTTGCACAGTTTCCATGACTTTTAGCCAAACTGTGTATCCAAACTGTGTACCAACCATTTATTGAGGGGTGATATTATGTTTTTTCTGTTAAGTTTTTAAACTTAAACCCATTTTCTTCTATAATTATTTTATGGAATAAGCCTCCTCATATCTACTCTGAAATTTTCCTCCATTTATCCAATGAATTCGGGAATCTTTGTGATTCAAAAAAAAAAAATCAAACACTATAAGCCACATTTTATCAGCATCAATAAGAACTCAAATAAAGCTTCTTACATTCATAGATACATTTCAGTTCCCGTTCACTATTTATGTTTGAGCTCAATCACCCTATTATATGGGAATTGGACATTTCATTTTTTCTCAACCAACTTACTTACAATACAAAGCTCATATTTTATGTGATGTCCCATACAACCTTATAGAAGGTGGTATAGTTTTTTTCCCACAATTTTGAGTTATATTCCAATATCTAATGTTGTGTCATATTCTAGTCATTTTTTTTCATAACCATAAAAGTTTTTACTCATTTATAAATAATTATACAAGTTATTTTATACACTTGTTGAGAAATACCAGGTAGTTATAGGATTCCGACTTCAACCATAGCCACCCATTTGGGTCTTCCAAATGAAACAACCTTTTTGTGAAATGATTTAGATAGACCTTCAACTTCTTATGCATTCTTCTTGGCATAAAAATGGACCTTCCATATCTTATATTGTGGTATTGTTTTATAAAGAACCTCATAAGTGCTTGGAACATTATGAAATGGAATTTAAATTTCCTTATAACTAAACTAAATGTCTTCAATTTGTGTTTCTATGAAAAAATAAATTAAATCTATTTATTGATATCAATAATAATGGGTGGGAAGGCTGTAATATTTGATGAAAGATTATTTATATTGATTATATAAATTGTGATTCACATTTATATAAAGGGGAATAATTATATTGGTACTTATGAGGTAGTACCTCATGATATTTTTAATTTTATTATAAGACTATTGATATTGTATATGTAATTATGGTCAAGGGACTTGTTGAGCATGATCTTTCAATCTCACATACACTGGGTGTTTTGTGTGATGTCTCCCACCATATTAAATTTATTAGTGTTATGTGAATACAATTAAACATTCCTCCATATTTTTTGTCTGTCCAAACATCTCACTCCACCTATATATAGTGATGAGACTGATGCCTCTTATTCATTATTAGATTCAGGGAATCTACCCTATATTGGGGCCCACAACCAAGATAGACTAGTTATGAATTCCATAGTATACCCTAGTCTAACCAACACATAGTATAAATGTGTATGCCTAATTATGTACTCATATACATAGCTCATATATGTGTGTACGATATATGAAAATATAATATTTATAATTATAATATATATATATGAGTGGTAACTGATCAAAAAATCATCCCACCTATGTATAATTATGTAGAACAATACATGGTACATATAATGATATTAATGAGATATTTTCTATTTATTAAAATTTTGTATTATTCATATATACTTTCCCACCACTATTTCTATGTACACTTCTTGGATTACTTCTAGGAATCAATGGTGGTGTCATATTAGGATTGTATCTCAAACCCAACATAGGACGATTATTATACATGAGTAGATTATTTTCCCGTAGGTTTTGAAAAGGGCGTGTTAATGAGTATATATAATTGATATGATTTATAATATTTTGGATTATAAGAGAAGACGACCAATTATATGAATTATATGGAATTGGATAAGTATTTTGTCATTTTTTATTTTTAATAGCATGTTGTACATGGTGGTTTATCAGTTCCCTTTCTATAAAAAATCATGTCAGGAAATCATGCTATAAGACTTATCCTATGTGATTTTTATTATTTATATAGTTTATTAGATATTTATTCTTCTACATTTATTGATAATATATCTTTATAATGTGAAATTTGATTATATAATGTTCTTTTTATGGATAATTACAATTTATGTTATTATAGTGTCTGTTTAAATATGTTTCTGATGTTATTTTCTTGTTTATTTTTATCAGTAATTCCACTCTGATATGAAGGTGTAGTCTCTCTGTTGTACCACTATAATCCCTCTCTATTAGTCAGAAGCCTCTGTAATACATGTAGGAACTCTTGAGGCCATTTAACCCAATGTCTCAAGGAAGGTAATAATTTGATTCCAGGATAAGAAGTTACACTACCTTATCTATTTATGTATCCTTTATGAAACTAATCTACATGATCAAGGTGGCCAAATTTATTTAGACTTGATTGTGTTAAAACTCTATCCATGAATTCATAGTTTTTAATGTATTTCCATTTCTGTGGTTTATAATAACCGTGCAATATTTCTCAAAGACATCTAGATGGATCCTATTTTGGGATTGAATAATATTAATTTTGATAGTTTGTCAGATTCTAATCTGTTACCAACATATAGTGGTTCTATTTTTCTTGATTATAATGGAAATACACATAGATGATTCTATAGTACTTATAGAATCTTCTCGTCCCTATAAACTGAAATTCATAGTTTTATAAATGTGGTATTTTTTTAATATAAAAAATTAAGGGACCTTTATTTCCATGAAAATGACTACACATTAATCATTGAAGCTCTTCATAATGGTGTGATTCAGCTATCATGAAAGCTCACAACTGTATGGTTGGAATGTTTTTTATTCCTTTATAACATCAATTAAATCGTCACAATAGTTTAATTGGACTCTAACTTAGTGTTAGATGTTATTTCCCACAAATAAATGAAAAATGATCTTATATTGTTTTATAAATTACAATCTGACATGTTTTCACATTGTGAGAATTATTTTAGTAATATTTTTTCTTTCAGTCTTAGGTAACATGAATATTTTTATCAATAACTGAGTCATAGAATATCCAACCAAGAAATAACCATATTAAATAAATGTAAAAGAATAGAATTAAATATTGTTTTTTGAAGATAATAAATTCTATAACGAAATTAAAAAATATTTTCCCAGATTTTCAAATTATATATATCAATTCTACCCTTACAAAAATTCTTTTCCCTTATACGAGGGACAAAATTTGATAATGGAAATAGAATTTATTGAGTAAATATGAAATGGGAAATGTTATATAATATAAATTTTATGATTTGTAATATTGAATTATTATTAAAAAAATTTATTTTCATATGATGTAAAAAGTAAATTTAACATATATTAGTAAAACACAACAGTTTGTTTTTATAATTGTTTTTTAATAATAAAAACAATTTTAAATAGCATCTGTTATGTTTACATTAATTACATTTGTTGTTTTATGATTAAATAAATGAAAATTATGAGATTTTTTAAAAAAATATTATGTTTCCATTTAAATAAAAAATCTTGAAAGATGATATAAATTATTTTCAATCAGAGTAATACTTTAATGTGATTTTCAAAATAATAAACCCTAGATTAAAAATAGAAATAAGTATTCTTAAATATTTGATTCAAATTTATAAAAAATATTTTATATCAAAAAGAAATTTCCTAAAATCTTATGTCACTCATATATCATAATGATATAAATGTGATAGGTTTTTGAAGAAAATATTTTTCACTATTCATAGAATAATCCACCATTTTAGAAAATTCAAAACACAAACCTGATGATAATTTTTACATCAAGAAATAAAATATGAATTTCATCTCATTAAAAAAAATTATAATATTTATAAATATGGTGTGTTGAAAATAATAGTTTAATATTTACAATAAAAACAATATATTTTATACAATACATTTAAATATCACCTAAATATTTTATCCAAAATTTTCAAGTAGTAGATTATTTATTATAGGCTTTTATTTAATTTTCTCTTATTAATTTAAATAATAATTAACACTAATAGGATTCATCAATTTAAGAAATAAAAAAACACATATTTTATAAAAAAATCAATTATAATAAATGAGGTTCTCATAAATAAATTTTTCTATTTTCTTTATTATGAAATAAAATTCTTAATGTAAATCATACTAATGTAATGAGGTATTATGAATCAACTATGAAAATGGTATGTAAACAATAATTTAATAGGGAAATGAGTTTTGAAATTGTAATAGGGTGGTGTATTATTTAAGTATGTGATCATAATTTCAGGGGATAAAGAGTCTTCTTCGAACATTGTAAACAAGAAGTGTACATAGAGATTTAGTTCTATAATAAATTCATCATTTTATTCTCCATGGACTATCCTAGTGTGGAATAACATTGTAAAAATCATTTATATATATATATTTAAATATTATTCACTTCATAACAATTATAATAGAGGGATGTGGTCCTATTAATAATGTTACATGATAATTGGTGACTTTTATTTAATCTAATATAAAAAACCAAAATTTACACTTAATGTATATACCTTTCTTGGTGTGGTATATGAAAATTAATTAAATCATGTAATGAATAGAAACATAATTGAAATTTACAATACGTTAAGGATTCATGATTTCACATCATCAATGTTATCCAATTATGTGCATGTTATACAAGTGTACCATTTATTTCTCTACATGTTGTAATAGTGATTAAAAATGGCTAGTTAATGGTAATATTTATTATTAGATATATTTTATAGTAATATAAATATTTAACATTATATATTTATTGATTTTTATTATTTTGGAAGTGATATTAAAGACAATTCCATAGAGAGTGTTGTATTATTAATTGGATTAGATTTTGTGTCATGAAACAATAAAAGACTGAACATTTCCACAATAATTAAAATATAATAAATATATCTGTCGTTTACTCAACAAAATTCTTGATTAATTAGGATGATATTTCAATTTTGAAAAAATGGTAGAGGTCATTTTTATTTTATTTTTAGTAGGTGGGGAAAGATAAGTACTATTAAAATATCGTGAAATATGTTTCTAAAATCTCTTTAATGTTTATTTATATAAACAACCACTTAATGAAAAATTGTTGAACATAGAATTTAGATGCTTAATCTCATTTATTTAAATGACAATGTTAACAAAAATGAAAATGTATAATATGGAATATTAACTATTTGGATGGGGATTGAACCTTAATTCACCAATGATTGAGTCATAAATTCCATTACCATATATATTTTACATTTTATTATTATTTATATAGAGATAGAAAACATAAAAATCAAATTAATCGAATGTAATTTTATTTTACCTAATTTTTCAGTGAATATATCCATTTTAATTTAAATGGGGATGGTGTGATTTAAGCATATAAATATGTTTATCTATAAAGATATTAATTTGGTATGTCTTTCCTTCATATCTTTGTTGTGTTTCTATCTTTTATTATCTATTTTTATAATTTTAATAGTTTACTGGGAAATATTTATATTAGTTTATTGTCTATACATTTGAGAAATATTTTCTTCTAATATATCAGGTGAGTTTATAATAAATTATATTAAATAAGAGATTGGTAAAACAAATAGTGAAAAATATTTACTTTCTATAGTGAAAATTAAATGAGTATTATAATTTTCCGATTATATATTAATTTTTAATGTATTTTTGACTTTTTTTTATATACTCAGATCCCTATTATAAGCTTTAAATTGATTAATTTAGTTATCATTGTTATGGATTAGATATTTTAAAGTATTTCTAACACAATATTCTTTAATGGTGAAGTGTTATATGTTGGTATGATTAGATGTACCTTTTATTTGAAAATGTTTTCAAGGATATATATTTATTATCATTACATTAATGAAATTATTTATTGGATAAATAGTGTGTTGAATAATATATGTAATTCATTGATAATATAAAAATTACATTGGGAGGTTTTGTTGAATAGAATAATTAATTGTTTTTTTAATATGAATAATTTTATGATGAAATAATATTATCCTGTAATTTTTTTTTCAAATACATGTTCAATAACCATGGATTTTTCTGTATAAAACCCAAATATTATGATAATTTTTTATCCTACTTAACAAAATGTTTTGTGAATGTCCTGTGAATTTTGAGACTGATAGAAAAAAATTATGTAGATTTTGTCGATGTTTTCACTCATTGTATGAAAAAATATTATATATTTACTAAATTATGATGTATATATGTTATTTCTAGTGAAATAAATCATTTAAAATTCATATTATAATTAATAATTTTATTTCATAACTTTTAGATGGATTTGATGATTCCAACATTGTTCATCATGTCGTATGTTATAATTTCAATTCATAATTTTATTATATGGAGTGTATTAAATTTTTATTGGAATGAATTATTTGTCAAATGTGATGTTCTAAATAATAATAACTTATTATTACATTATAATGGAATGATCTATATAAATTTATGTTTTTATGATCATTTAGGCGTTTCTTAGGTAATGATTGATAAGTCATAATTGTTTGGATCATAATGGGAATTAACATTAATTAATAAGAGTGTTTTATCTTTGAAGGATGATTAATTTATAAATCAAACATTATCCCTTCATTATCCAATATACTTATTTATTAAATGGATCTATCTGACATAATATTCTCAATATCATTTCTGATATATTTATGAAATATGAATTCAATGTAACATTGAAACAATGATTTTATAACATGGTTCCCCTCTGAGATAAATGACTATTCTCTCGAGGTGATGTGGTTATTTTTATACGGAGTCAACTAAATTATTATTAATAACATAATATCAACAAAACTCACGTCCTTAGAAATTTGGTTCCTTGCACCGTTCATGAATAATACATATAGTAAATAATAGCAACAAAATATAAGATATCAACATGAAATTCATGATCAATGATTAGTAGTGATAACATATGACTCTTCGATACTAGAATAATATTTGATCTTATTCAGCATACAAATGTAAAATAACGGACAACCTTTTCATTATTGTATATCACTATGTTATAAAATAATAAATAATCAAGGGATTAATCTTATTGTTTCCCTATAAAATACTATACAAATACTTTTTATGGGGGTTCCTCAAATAATCTACCTTGGCACATAGGATCTTCAGTAATGACTCTGATTTTTTTCATATTCACATTCTTCATCAACACACTATAAATTCTTCATGAATGACATTGAATAACCTTTTATTCTCAATCACATATGATTTCCCACCTTTAATTTATTTATGGTCGTGTTCACTGATAAAAAGAAACCAACTCTAATTAAGTCTGGTGTTGGTTTATCTAATTTGGTTATATTTTTATTCTATTCTTCAAATAAATTAGATTCACTATGAATCAAGAAAATAAAATTTATATATTAGAATATAAGAATAAATATATATACATTTATTCATAGGTCTAAACATTGTCTTTATATTCATTATGTGGATTAGTCCCCATATACAATGAACCTCTCATTTCAAAAGGACCCCTAACTCAACTGATATTCCAATAACAACCTTTCTCTTTTTCATTAATATCATTATCTCATTTGATATTTTAAAAATAATTCTCCAACTCATTGTCATGTAGGATTGTGATTCTTATTAACATAACACAATAACAAATAAATCTAAAAATATGAAATCCTTTAAATATTCCAAAAATAATTGGAAAATAGCGTTTGGAAAAATGGAATTTTATTTTATTGTGTTCATAAATTTTATATTCTTGTATGGGAATGGAAATTCATTTAATTATAAATTTTTTTTTAAACATGATCGACTTCATAATATTCAAATACAACAATCATGGGTTCATAAAAAATTATTATATTATAATATTGAATTATAGAAAATATCAGAAAGGCCCAGCCAGAGACAAAGTCTTTGACCATTTATTAAAATAAAAAAAGTAGAGAATTTGAGAACCACAAGCCAGGAATAACAACCAAAAATTATAAAAACCATACATGTTTCTGTACCCATGATCAATTGCCTTGCCTATAGTAGTCGACTCCCATTCTGAACTTTCATAATGATTCAATGTCTTAACATACTTCCTTCTATGATTTAACTATTCCAAGTATAGAAACTCCTCAAGAGGTTGTGTACCATTTCCTTGCTAATAGAAGACGGCATATGAGAATAGTATTTCCTCTTCCTTCATTTTGGTGGAGCGGTCCTCACATCCTCATTCACTAACAAAATCTTTTTTACACCTTCAACAATGTCACTTTATGTGATTATATCCCTTTCATCATCAATATCCTTTTCACTCTCAGAGATGTCTCCCCAATTTCCAAAGGTATGTACCTCCTGAAAACCATCGTTCACTCCCCATTCCTACACAAAGTGGATATTAGTCTCAATAATTTCTAAAAAATATGGATGTTCCACACACACATGTTCATCAAACGTCCTCTACTATATTGTGCCTTCTCCATTGACAACATCCTATGAAGAAAGGGAAAACCTCATGTTTTCACCTTCATTCCTTGGACTTTCCTCCTCAAAATGATGGATCCTACCATGCTTTAAATCCTGGTGATAGTTTTCAGATGCCTACTCTTAAAAATTCCCATTGTCACTACCACTTATGTTTCTATTATCCATCAGACTAAATATCTTGATTTCATCATGAACTTCACCCAAAAGCTTACCAAGATTCAATGTAGGGACAACATGATGGACATCCTAAACTTGGTCCAATTCTAAATCAGCATTTACTAGGCCCAAAAAGCAATTACTAGTTTCAATATCAACTGCATGCTTTTTAGATTGTGGCAGATTCCCAACAGAAACCCTCAGCTATTCACCATTTTCATCTAAAGAACCACCCAACTATATATTCAGAATGGGAATATCCCTCACGGCATCAATACTCACAGCAGAACGAGATTCATGATTTCCAAAGGCCATCATTCCTCTATCTGCATTGTTGCACACATTGAGATTGAAATCAGGCTTCACATAGACCTCAATACCTCTTTTTGTTGATCATCCCAATATCACGCTTCAGTCTTCCAAACACCTCCTCCACCCTCTGATTCAGAGGCTTGTCCACTGCACTCACTTGTGAACCATTTACTGCATTTACTCTAGCCAGACAAGTCATTGATGATCTTCCAAAACCCAAGTCCTACTTGCCATACTGATCCTTTGAGGCCACCATGACCTGTCCAACCGAGGCCACCACGGCCTGTCCAACCGAGGCCACCTGTGGAGCCACACTTCTAGCTATGCTTCCTACCTACTAATTCCCAACCCACTACTTCCGATTCTCAGCCTCAACATGTGCTTCATGTTTCTTGCCTCTATCCTTGCTCCATATCCAAACAGACTGAGACCCACTATGACAGAATCTAGTGAATGACCCAATCTCTTGCATCCCGGACAGAAGTACATCCAACTTTCATAGACAACGTGATGTTTTCATTGATATTCCTCACCCACAGTAATCCACATATATTCAAACGGGTATTTGAGACATCTACTTTCACACATACTCAAGGGTTAATAGGATTGAAAATAGCTTCAATTCTACTATCTGAGAACATGTATCTACCTACCAGATTTGTTAGAAGGTGAATTACAGTGGGATTTTGAAAGGGGAGGTGGAGATTTGGGAAGCTAACCCATGTCGACCTCACTGGAGGATCCCGCTTCATATGAAGATCAAAGGACCACTAAAGAAGGATGAATCTAAACCGGTTGAAACAACG